>JAOTOL010001570.1:140000-817500 GCA_034440575.1 Imbricaverruca yamaguchii
TGCATCTTTCATATGAATAACTTTCTACTTGGAATCAGCACGATCGGCACCGAAATATGTTAATGTATACCTTTACCATGGTTAGTGACTGAGAACGTAGGCTGTGCTCCTCAACATAAATATTTGGTAGGTGTACCGCGTGGCAGCAATTGTTGGTAGGATGTGCCGCTTAACAGTGATGCGCTACGTGACAGTCTACCAGGAGGACCATTGGTCAGTGTCATAGAATTCGCTTGTGCGGTTGACCCGTGGTCATTTCCACAACTATGAAGTGACAAACACCGGTCCACATTGTTTGCGTGACCTTGCATGCCTCAGTCGGCCAAACATCGGCAGTTCAGTTTGCAGGCTACTACTGAATTGTCGACAAGCAGCAATTGCTCGCTAGGAATTTCGGGCATTGGGAACACATAATGAGCTGGAAAGGCAGGAAGGAGCTCGGTTGCAAGGGATGTAAGGAAAAGAAAGGAGAGGTTTATGATGTGAACGAAAAATTATACTGTCCTAAAATAATGACAGAATGTCTAACCTATACAATCTTAAGAAATTTAGTTCGAATTCTTGCTGGGATTGCATTATGAACCATGATATAATTGCTTAGCAGAGCTTGTTGCGTAAGCCATGGCCGCACGCACCACCCGATGGCTGCATTTCCGTTCTTCTACGGTATAAATTTGATCGAGCGTTTAAAGTGCCGTCAACATACCAACAAGGCCACCCCGGTAGCTCGTGCTTTGCCGTGCGGGTCCAAGGTCATCTAAGTCATCGGGGCCTGTCATTCCAACTGTATATTTTATTACGAAATGTTAAATCGAGCACACCACAAGCGGAATCAGATTGTTCTAACACATTTTTCTCGACTGGTGACTTACATGCATTGTTATTGTCGCCTGTATATTCTGTTATACTTCATTCACGTAGCGACCTAAAGTGATTTACTTAAGCCCTTCAAATTCGCACAATGCACCCAGCCGGAAGCTAGCTTTGGGGAAGCTAGGACGTTCAAACCGACTGTGCCCCTTTTCAACGAAAGCACCAAATTTGGTACCGACGTAATCTGGCGAAGATGAGCAGATCTGGATATTGAGCCATCACGTAACTGCCACTGACGATCGCGATGGCCATTTATAAATATACCAGATCCAGGGCTCCGGCTGATGTCATGAATGGTGTTGTTCATTCATCGTGAAATGTCAAAGGTAGAAAATAATGTTACTGCACAATTCACTGGGTTAGTGTGACTGTGGCTCACTGTGGATTAAGACTAGCTGATCCGCTGCACTTATTTTGAGTGCCGAAGGACGCATATTATCACAGTAAATTGAGCGCACATATCCCCACCTGGTTCACCCATGGCCCGCAAAGGCCTCCCCGCCTTAGCAGGACTGGTAGCGCCGCTACACGCACGTACTTTTCACGCCTTCGGGCTGGGATAGCCAGTTGACAACTGGTCAGCCAAGATCGGGACCAGTTGAACGTTCCCGACTATGTAGATATGCCACAACGCACATGCTAAATTTGCTCTTCCCGCCTCCCCTCTCCATATATATATATATATATATATATATATATATATATATATATATATATATATATATATATATTTTTATATGCATATATATATATATATATATATATATATATATATATATATATATATATATATATATATATATATATATATATATATATATACTTCATCCCACTCCAAAAGGTACCGGTCATATTCGGTAGCGTGCTTTTCCAAAATCGTGACTTAACCCTCGCCAGTATTCGGCAGTTTACCACCTTCGGTCGTATAGGGGGGAGGGGTACGACCCCCATGGCGATTCGAAACCGTGCATGTTACGAAAACGAACCAAAGACCAAAGCTATAGATCTGGCCGAGATCTCGCGATTGGAATTCAGTATGACCTTCTAAGGACAAAGGTTGATCTTCCAGGTCAGATGAAATGTCTTAAAAAATTGTTCCTAAGAAAATCGTCAGTTACGTCGAAACTAGTGTAAATATGCACGAAATGGCCGGAAATATGTTTATTGGTACCTTGCGAACATAGCGACATGTCACACGATGTGATCGGACCAATATGTCATGCACGAAATCAGGTAAAATCCGTGACCCCAAGTATCCAACTTTTTCAACAGTGGTTCCAATTTCGAAGTTTAAATATCGCTAGGGTAAAAATAGACGCAGAATTCGAATTCAGAACGAAAAATGACCATAGGTCAGCTAAAAAAAAGTCGAAAGGTCAAACGAGGTCAACCGAGGTCGCCGATTCTTGGAACATTATTTTTCAATGGGATTCTTTTTCCTCATTATTTGCCCACAATTACGCTAAATACGTAAAAAATACGTGCGATAATCACGTATTTGTTGAAAACTGGTCGGTGGGGCTCCCCTTCATGACACCGTGACCTGATATGACCTCCCCCAAAAAATCACCAAAAGTCGTCAAAAGAGGGTACTGACAATCTCAGAGCGATCTGTTCATCGGTTTGGAAGGAATACACAAAAAACCTGAGGGGGGTTGCACCCCCCCCCCCCTATAGGACGAGGGTTAACAGTATGTGTTCATCGCATGGTGAGTGTTAGTCGTACGGTGTAATGACCTTTAGAGACAGTTCAATGGCTAATAATTTCCCATAACCACACTGGTGGTTAAGCTGGAATGCACATACAATTCACGTGAAAGCCGGTATTGGATATAATTATTAAACCGGCCGTGATTGGTAAATTGTATTTCAAGCTCGAGCCGTAGGCGAGTGGTTTACGTATAATAATGAAAACAAATAGTTTAACACGCGCCCTGGGGGGGGGGGGGAGGGCGAAATCCGCCCACCCCTCCGGCTTTTCGTACAAACTTCAGATTTTACCGGCTGATATACGCCATTGTTTGCGTACCTGCTTAAATTGACCAGCGCATTGCTTATGGTAAGAAAACTGAAAATCCGCCGAACATTTTTCGAGTTAAGGGTCGTTAAAGTGAAAACTTTCGCAGCGCGAGAAAACAAAAGTCGGCGCTGATGGGCTTCCCGTATATTGGCAAAAGGGAAGTGTTGTTGGCAACACTATCGATTTGTTTGATGTATATTAGTATGATATATAGTTTAAATGTCATGCTAGGTCACCGAGGTCAAGTCAGGTCAAGTTCAGGACAGGTTAATGGAGCCAAACCTGGTCGACTGGAATGTTGTCATAAATGCAAATGCCTGTCATGCGACTTATGTCACTTTGCTTGTTACTCCCAACACATAAACTACTGTTTGGCATTGTGTACCTAAACGTTTCCATACTTTATTCATGTATTTCATTTCTTTCTTTGCGAAGCCGATTGCGCCGAGCCGCCCAACGGACCAGTCGGGCGGGCGGGCGGCGCGGTTCCGGTAACTCGAGCAAGTAATGACCTGATAAAGTGCTGCTATATAGGTGACCTGAGGCCAAGTACCGGTTCTAACATCTGTATTGCATCATTAGTAATGTCCAAAGCGTCATTAATGCCCATCTTGAAGCATGTAAGCACAATCACAGTGATCTATAACAATGACAAGCCAAACCATGCAAACCAGAAAAATTCGACATTTTGACCGCATTTGACCTTAACGATATCCACCTCATGTCACGAAATTTGTACACAACAGAGATCACTACGGTACCCATCCACCCTGCGAATTTCGTTGCTCCAGATTTAAGAGGAGCAGACATATTATGGGGCGGAATCCGCAACCCTCCATTGCACGTAATTTTCAGAGGCCCTTCAGGGCGCGTGCTGATATATGGTAAGCCATATACGGTTTAGCTAATGTTTGCGTTCCACGGTTGGTCAGATTCTTTGACCGCATGCCTCAACTAACCATTTGGATGAAAAGCCTATTTGCTGCAGCTTCGTGGTTTTCACTCAGCAGGTCAGCACGAGGCCACAGCAATACGATCAGTTCAAAAACGGTGTTGATAACAAATGGCATGTATCAGGTAGATCATCAACTATCAGATACTTTAGCAGGATTCAGTTGAAGTGCACACAGTTCCATTACTCATGCTGTCAGCACACCATTTCGCGTTAAATGGCCTCTTCTAGTATGCCGAATAATAGTGCGAAGAAAAAATGTTATGCAGCAATCGCGCTCGGTATCCTCTAGCAAAGCGTTTCAATTATATTGGGTCTTTATTTACATTTCGAGACATCCAATTCATTCCTGCATGTTATTTGCATGTTCATGATTTCTTTAACTAAGAGCATAAAGCCGTGTAGTGTTAAGTCGTCATACATTGAAGTTAAGCAAATTACGGTTAGATAAATATCCAACTGAAATTGCGCTGGATACAGAATTGTGCCGTTTCGTTCTGAAAGGTGCCCCTGCACACGACGTTCGGTCTCAGGAGAAATTATTTTTTAGAATGGTACATCAAAATTCCTTTCCCAGCACCGTTTAGTAATATATAAAGTTGGAATGGACTGTGTTTTTCTATTGGAAGAGGATGACCGCGAAAAGTAAAATATGTGCTACTACTGTATTCTTCAACAAATTGTTCCTGAGAATGTGAAGGGTGATTGAAAACGTGGAATTCTGAAACTGAATGACATTCACCTGGTCGGTATAGCATTTTTGTAACGTCTCCTGACTCAACTGGCGAAGTTAAACATGGAGCCGACGGTACAGATCGATATTATTAGGCCCCACAGAGGAATGTAAAAGAATACAAGGGAATGCATGTTCGATTATAATAAGCCCCGGATAAGAGTCGGTATACAGTTAATCACTAAGGTCCAAATGGGTAGCTATGTAAGGGCAGTAGCAGAGCATCAGGTGTAGAGAGGCAGCTATGTAGGGATATTGGTAGCATGCTAGGTGCAGAGGGGCGGCTATGTAGGAACATCGGCAGCACGTCAGGTGAAGAGAACAGCTATGCAGGGACATTGATAGCACGCTAGGTGCAGAATGGCAGCCATGCAGGGACATAGGCATTAACATTCTGTCGCTCCATTGAGATTCCCCGTCGGGCAATATGTACAGGAGCAATGCTGGAACAGTAGCACAGCCACAATGCAACATGTTGGACAATCGCTTCCCCCTCATTCACGGATTTCTTCCATTGTATCGCTGAACTTTGCTAAGTGCCAGTAGGTAGATACTTCCCCTCGATTACCATCGGCTGCCCCTCCCCCTCCACATTGAGACCACCCTAGCTAAGCAGGGAACTCTGTTAACACAAACCTTGATCTGGAAAGCCAATTAATCATGTAGCCCTTCTGATTAATACGAATTTGATACAAATATTAAAAACAAACATGGTACTGGTTTTCGCCTCATGCGACATCTGGACTCCCAAGCGATAGCTTGCGTAAGTTAAATAAGAAGCATAAAATGGGTCTGTTCCTGACCCTGCTCCAAGCTGCTCCGAGAAACTTGGAGTAGCTGCTCTGTGTTCCCGTGCGCTTTCGGAGCAGAACGGAGTACCTCCAATCTACTCTGCAACTTACTCCAACTTACTCTGGCCGAGAGCAGGGGCAGCTTGGAGCAGTTTGGAGTAGCACAAATGTGGCGCTGACGATACATTTGCGAAACGCTTTGGGGCATCTGCATCAACAAGTCTTTAATATCTGCGTCATGTATGTAACCATAATACCAGCACAAACAGCTGATTTTTACTCCAAGTTACTCCAGACGTTCCAGCGCTCGCTTTTACCGAGCCTGCTCCGAACTACTCCAAGTTGCTCCAAGTTGCTCTACTCTTTTTTTAGAGCAGTGTCAGGAACAGACCCAATGGTGCGCAACTATACGGGTTAGGCATACATCGGCGGCTCCACAGACTCCTTAGACAGGGGTGGATCCAGGAATTTCATGTGGGCACTTGTCTGGATGGTCGATGGATTTCTTCGGAGGGGTGCTACTGCGAAAGTACCTGGAGTTGACCTTCGGCGCCAAATCCGTTCAGCGGAACGGGGTTAGGGGTGTGCTGGAGTACACTAAAGATGTGCGTTGGGGGTGCCATATTCGTCTCTGCGAGGACAGTTCTAGCTGAAAAATCGGAAGGGGGAGGCATGCACTCCAACCTTCCCTGAAGGATGCTTCTTTCCGACCAGAGAAGCGCCACCTTCCATAGAGGAAACATGCCCAAGTTCCCCATATACCCCGCCCATAGGTGCGATTCTAAGCTTCACGATGTTAGGGTGGGGGACACACTCCCCCTGGCGCCGCACCCGCAGCTGATGTCAGGTGCAGATGTAAAGGACACTGGGGGCATGCGCCTCCTCCCACGAGAAGGTGGCACGCCTCTGACCGGAAGAAAAGCTCCTCTGGAGGGCTCGAGTGCAGCCGGTCACGCTCAACGAATTTGTCCAGTCGAAAGCACCGCTCTTCTCTGACGGGAAACACTACACGCCAGCATGCGCGAAAAAGCGTAGTACAAACCGGCGACGGGTCTCGGGGCGGGCGTACCTCCGTCCTGGTGATGCGGTGGCGAGCCAGCTTGACGACCGCGAAGTTGCCCTTGCCGATGGTCTTGTCGATGTCGTAAAAGCCCACGCGCACCGGCTGTGTGCTCTTCACGTTCATGACCATCACCCATGTGGTCTGGGCGGCGCGCGGCACCTCACCAGGCGGGAACACGCCAGCACACTGCGGCTCCGCTGGCGCCGCCGGCGACTCCGCACAGCTGCTGTGACGCAAGTCTGACGTCACACGATGTCAGTGACGTGACCGGGCGGGCCTTGCGGGAGGCGAGCCGGTCGGTCGCCGACGCCTGTTTTTGTGTCGCCGCCTGCGGTGCGCAGGGTCGCCGGCTACCAATGTGGTAACCGCCTGGGTATTGTTGCTGCCAGATGGGAGAAGCAACTGAAATCCGGACAGCGGCGTGATCGACAATAAGACGCCACGTGATCACGGGACTGGCGTGGCGTGTGAACTGCGGGGCCGTGTACCCGCAGTCACGGCCCTGACACCCGCGGTCACAGAGACTTTCCCATCGTTTAGCATCGCCACAGAATATAGATCTGCTCGGGTGGAAGGGCCGCTGAAATCCCATAGGAAAGAGCGACAGACTGATTGTTCTGCCACCTGGCGGCGATAATAGTTGACAGGTAGTAATGTGCGGCGCGTGCCAACTGACAGCCGCTGTCGGACCGGATGAACCATGGAATAGATGACATATCCGGAGCCTTCAGGAAGTGGAGACGGCGTAATCCGCATCAAAGTCGAGCAATACCGAATGAAACATGAGAGGTTTGATCAGAATTTCACTCCCAAGTGATACCGTTATTTTCTGCACACATCAAGCAGGGCTGGAGCCCTCTCACCAAGCCAGGGGCCCTGGCTCTTATTATCAAGACACATCTTCAGATTGAATATGGCAAATGACAAATCGGGGTCATATTGGTCTTCTTCCCAAGAGACTGATGTTGGCTGAACTAAATGCCACTTTCTCGACATCTGTGAACATTGTGCTAGGTAAATGTCTCAAGTAGAACCGACGGCTGCTAGCTGTTCAAATATAATGACTTTTACTAAATCAGATTATGTTTAATTTTTTCCTCCCACAGCCAGGCTTCTGGATTCGCCCCTGACGGGTGCCCAGATTAGGGCGCCGATCCCACGACCAGTCCGGGATCTCCAGTCATGGATGCAGGGTATCTCGGAGCCACAGTAAGCGCGGAACCAGCCGAGAGGGGGCGCCTGTCTCCATGCACTGCCCAGCGTGGAAAGTGGGTTAGATGTATGGCAACGACACACTTCCCCTCCTCTACCAATACCAATTATTAGGGGATCTCCCCGTAATGCTTGGATAGTCCCATAGAACGTAGTGGCGCACGCCGCACCAACATTTGTGAAATTGCAACATTATCCTATGGTGCAATCGTTGGCTTTGTTTCGTCCCAGCATGCTGCCATCAATGGTGAGGAGACGAACCTCACGTCAATAATTTCCATGCAGCGCCATCGTCACGGACGAAATGTTAATCTTTCTTGTGATAAGGGTGACACGTCACTCTTTGGCGGCGCCCCTGGACGTGCCAGAACAATGTCGTCGCCAAGACGTAGAAGTTGGGGGGAGGGGATCAAGCTCTTTGCCCCAATTAGTCCCATTTTTTAAGCTAAGCCAGGGGGTTGAAGCTAATCCAGGGGGTGGGAGGCGCCTGGAAAAATCCTGGCTGCCCGACTAGCACACATTTTATTATTTGTCAGGGTGATGTTATTTCGGCATACATAGTTTCTGTTGTCATAGGTTTACCAATCACTATATTGCTTTGATACTGGTGTTACACCGAACCTTCTCCTTTGCAAAGTGTTGCTTTGCTTGCTTTTGATAGAGCACTTCCCCCCATAATGTTGGCTGTGCCCTCCCAATGATGCAAACTTGGGAAATTGGGTCCTATGTAGTATGTCGTCCTCCACAATAAGTTTGCGCCCGCTGATTACTTTTATGTATGGTGTCGTCCCAATGGCATTCAGAATCGCACCCTCATGCTCCACTGATCTTCAAAACCGCAAACTGTTTGATCTTTGATGTCGTGCCGAACCCTGACGATCTGCTTAGCTAAGCAAAGTTGTCTCGCGGGGGATGGCGGGTGTGAAGGAAGGGGAAAACAGGGTACCGTGGTTTATCCGCACTCCATGCCGCCCAGCTGTAGTAGCGGTTACTTTTTCACACTACTCTCAATTCCTGGCACATGTGCCATGACAACCTTGCAAGCAGTTTACGTGTACTTTTGTCTATATCCTTTTTTTCCTGAAATTCTGCCTGAGCTTTTGCCTATCATATTGCGAATGGGTTTTGACGTCATCATGCATTTTTCTTCGCCTGCTATGCTAAGCAACTGGGTTAGGCTACATGATGATGGGTTTTTTATGTTATTATATTTAATATCGTTATCGGAAGCTAATATGTAGCAAAAGGCGTAATCCGTCCGCATAGATAAAGTAAGCCACCAGCCTTCGTACGTTACTATCAAGGAGAACAATTTGGGTTCAAGCACCCAGTCGATGCTAAATATGCTTCCTTCATAGGCGAACCGTACCCTGGAGGTGCTGGTTTTTTGGAGTGGGCAAAAGCTGACGCCCTGGGGGTGTTAAAGCGTACGCACTATATGGTCCTCATCTCAAGCACCCTGCTAAAATATAGCCCAATGAAGAGGTGTTAGTTATAAGCACCATGCATATATTTAGCACTTGAAATTTTGCGTTCCGATGGAAACTCTAGAAAGGGGCTCAATTCAAGCAGCCCTGTGGTGCTGAAAATCTACATCTGAAATAGCAACATAGGGATGCTCAACTTGTTGTCAGTGTGGGCAACATGTGAAAAAGGGAAGGCCTACTTTGCACCAGTACTGAGCTTAGTCATAATAGGGGTACAAATTGAGTCTAAGGGTTCTAAAATTCAGTTCCAAGGTAAACATTTTCAATAAATTTTCAATTTGCTTATGTTGGTCGCCATAGATCATTAAGGGTACCGCATTTACCATTTCCCCTGTTCAAAAACGTCCCTGCGACAGAACTTTAAAATCACATAGCCATTAGTATTTCCCGCGTAAAATATGTTGCCGAACCATTAGATGCCGATTTTTATACTTTCCAGGACACCTTGGCCACCTCAATTCTCCGCTTCACCCAATGCTGCTTTGAGTCCCGTCAATGTGTATCCTCAATGGCGTCACCTCCATCTTTATTTTCAAAGACAAAACATCAAGCCGTATCTTACCTTAAAATATAGTAGCCCAAATGATAAATGTCGGTTGTGGAGGATGAGGCGTTAATCGCAGTGCTCCTGCCTCTGTCCACATACTGTGGTCGGAAACCGACACCACTAGGTGCCTACGTGCTGCTCGAATTCTTCTTGCACACTTTCAACCTGCATCTTTACGGCAACTCGGAATTGAAAACCCCAAATAAGTAATTGCTGGCACAGCGGTCTCTGGAAGTTTTCTGCAGCCTACGACAGGCTTCACAGTACTCTAAAACTTCACTGAGACAAGGTCCTGACCTGGACTAGACCAACCTGCCTCCGGCATCTTAAAGCCTAGGGAGCAATATTCTGACAGTGTGAGCAAAGCACGTGGCAGGTGCGGGAAAGTTCAAAGCGATAAACTAAATAGTCCTGGAGATATACCAGCAAAACATCAGTGAGGAGGGGGGAGAGGCATGGAAACAAATATTCTGAAACCCGGCCCGCAGACTCCCAAAATTAATATATTCTAGCCCGCCTTGGATAAATATATCGGATCACTTTGCTTACATTACTCGACTATTGGCAGCGCGGTTCCAGGCAGGTCAGCGCAGTTTAGGGCAGGTCATCGCAGTTTCAAGCAGGTCAGCGCATTTCAGGACAGGTCAGCGCGGTTCGAGGCAGGTCAGCTCAGTTCGGGGCAGGTCAGCGCGGTTCGAGGCAGGTCAGCGCGATTCTGGGCAGGTCAGCGCAGTTCGGGGCAGGTCAGCGCGGTTCGAGGCAGGTCAGCGCAGTTCGGGGCAGGTCAGCGCGGTTCGAGGCAGGTCAGGGCAGTTCGGGGCAGGTCAGCGCGGTTCGGGGCAGGTCAGCGCGGTTCGAGGCAGGTCAGCGCAGTTCGGGGCAGGTCAGCGCGGTTCGAGGCAGGTCAGCGCGGTTCGAGGCAGGTCAGCGCGGTTCGAGGCAGGTCAGCGCAGTGCGCTGTGGACCAGTCCAGCCGCTTAGGCTAGGCATGGTCAGCGAACCTTTGGCTGGTGGACCGGTCTGGTCAGGAGCGGCTGACCGCAGGCCAACCGGTGCTCGATAGGCTCAGCGAACACGAGCCTATCCCGAGGATTGCGGCTACGTCAAGTACGTAGGCCCGGGCATCGGCATCGTGACGTTGACAGTACATAGGACTCCAGGAGTGCCCATCTTCATATGCTAAGGGAGAGACACCAATCCTCTCAATAATTGAGTTGTCCCCTCCCCTCCCCAATCATATCGAAGCCTAACCCTTAAGCCCGTGGGTGTATTCCACATAAGAGTGGTTTTCGAGACATCCTTCGTAATCAACAATGTCATTTAAACCAAACATCAAGCAATTTCACAATGTTACACCTACGTACATCTCCATCAAAATGGATTTACCGGTGCATTTGCCGTCAGAGTGATTGAGAGCCAGGAGCATACTTGGTATCGCGTCAGATGTCCTGTCCTGCACGAGCTGACCTCCGGCGATCGGCAGTGACACGGGCGGGTGTCGTCCTTCGGTTAGATGGGATAATGCTGAACCTGCACTGGCTATAAGCTGATCGTGGATTGCGCTGCTGGATACGAATCGCTACGTATGGTAGGAACATGTTGAATTGTGTTGGATGGTGACAAAGATCATGGTCGGCCAAATGAAGGGTTGAGAAGGCCAGGAAAAAATGCGATACATGATGTATATTCTAATCTATGAGGCTAGAAATAGCAATTGTAATAGACCAACTTGGAATTTGAATGCATGGGCTTGTGTTATGCACGTATTTATGTTCAATTTATGTGGTAGTAAATGTGGAACTTTAGCAAACAGTGTAATTAATTATATGTTCCTAATGCGGCACCTAGGATCAGGACAAAAGCAGTTCCATAAAATAAAATGTCGACCTTGTCCTCATGATTAGTGGGAAAGAACGTCTCCAACCTAACTTAAGACGTTCCTTCCTCTACATCAATGTGAAAGATTTGATACTGAAAAAAACACGTATTTCAACATCGCTATTACATTAACTGCATATATAATAGCTTGTGTTCTTTATTTGCTCGCATGCTGACGATTTCTGCGCTCCGAGATAATGCGATGCACATTCACATCCGTGCCCTACATTATACCCCAGCATGCATGTAAGTGTAGGAACGATGGGCCAGTGGGTCATGTCCCCTCATGTTGTCCGATCTTGGCCACATACGTTGACATATGGTGTTCATTGGAAATAATCGGCCTAAAAAACCGCTTCCCTCCCCACCCCGTCCCCCCAAAAATATAAAATAAATCATGGTGGGGATTTCAGCCAAGACCTTGATCAGACAACGGTATAGGAAAGTGAAGAGTCCTGGTAAAATCCAGCTCGTGCGTTTCTAGGCGGAATTCAGCCCGGAACTGGAGAGGCCCTCTTGACGAGTAGCTGGCAGATGTGGTCGGTACAGTGGCGTACCCAGGCGTGGGGCGAAGGGGACAGCCACGCTCCTCGGAGGGTTCGGAGGGCTCCCTGTACCAACGCGACGGGCGGATGTGAATGGTCCCTGGACCAATAAAAGGGCCGGTCTGACGGAAAGGCTTCCGGGACGATGCAGATTGCCCAGGCAACGGAGAGTTCTCCCTTGGGAAGATATCGAGAGCCCTGGGATTGGGCAACGTGAAGGTCTTCCAAGTCGACGGAGGGCCACGGATCGTTGGAAGAGGGGGGGGGGGGGCTTCCAACTGATGGCTGAGGGAAAGGGTCCGAGCCAACACGAATAGCTCCTAAGCTGATGGCGCGACCGTGCGTTTTTTCCTCGTGAAATGTTGACGGTTGCAAGCCGTTCCACTTCCGTTATAAGAGGAACAGAGCTGACTTTAATTTCGCGTGATGACATGCTTTTTCAGGGCGCTTCTGGCGATTCTATCCACTTTGCTTCGATATCTTTCGAATTCGGTCTACTACATATAGATGGATAACAGGGCAATATGGGTTTTAATTGATGAGAAAACCTATTTGGCAAGTGGTTTTCTACCATCACGATTTCTATCAATCGCGGGTATACGACAACCTTCATAATCATTCTAGGACGGCCTTCTTGATAAAAGTAGTTCATTAAAGTCTCGTACGATAAGACATCTCTCAACATACCCCTAATATAGCTTGTATGGAACCTAATGTGATGGGCTTAATAAAGATGGCTGGGAAGCTACATAACCTCTTTGATGGCCAAAGCCGCCACAAAACCACTTGTATACAGTGTACGCCCATTTGGTTAAGGCCCAATGATTCAGCTTCAGCCCGATTAGGGAGCAAAATCGATGACTGAGGGGGCAAAATATATGATTGAGCGGCCAATGGCCCCCTTAGCAGATACAATGACATCCCTGCCTAATGTAACGTCCCTAATGAAACTTAGCACACTCAAAATATAAGGAGTCCTATTTTTACAGTTCAGAAAACGCTTGCGTCTATTTAGACAAGGGATGCCTTGCTACGATTCCACCGTATTTGCATAGAAGGAAGATCCAGCTTCAACTCAGATGCGAATTTAGCAGTGTGCATCAACGCATATGAACCCAGCATGCAAAGCCGTTTTAACTTGGAACACACACAAACATCGTAAGCAATTTAGGGTAAGTGCAAACTAGTTCGGCAGTCTGATATTGTTGAGAGAAAAAAATGTTGCCCGATTCATAGACTAGAGCATAGATGTTCGGCTAGGAACGATATCACAGTTAGTGAAACAGATTTTGAAGTTGCCTATTTCTATAATGCAACATCCTTTTCTAACTGAGGGCGACTCGATGGCGACTTCTACAGCTCCTTATATCCATCCAGCCAGGAGCAAATATAGAAGGAGCAAACTCGATTAGATCGAGTACTAATGTTAGTTAATTCCTGAGGCTTAATTTCAGATGGCCATTGTTTCCAGCATCAGCATGCAATATTAAGATTGGACACATGACGGCCCCAGAAAGCATAGGGCTTACAAACAGTTGCGAGAAACAACAGCACATGCTTGAGATGGACTAACAACATTTTTGTCCTTCCCGTCCACACTTAAGCGCATGTAACTCCAATGTGCTGCCAATACCACAATTCCTTCAAAGCTGGGGATGGTGTCCATCCCACTGTTCCTTGCACACCTATCAACTGCTGTTCATTCACGCCTTAGCTTGACGCGTTTTGGTGGAGGAAGATCGATCCTCCGAGGAAACAGGCGGGACAAATGTCAACTTGAGCTGGTTCAATCTCGAGGCGGCAGGCGGTGTGCTGCCCACGCATCCGACCCCGTGGGCGCTGCAGGCCCAACAGCTGGCCAAAATGGCGGCGGCTCTGCGCCGCGACACGCTGTCGGCGCCGGCGACCCGTACTGCACAGCATCTGAGCAGCGGGCGACCGACATTGCGGGACGTAGCAGTATCTTCACCGCTTTGGGGAAGTGCGGCATTGATGATGCGTCGGTGAGTGCGAAAATAGGACTTAAGCGGCGGCTTCTAGCCTACATATGCTCATATATATATATATATATATATATATATATATATATATATATATTACTTATATACCAGGAATATATAGTTCACGGTGCAAGAATGCACATTCACGAATTCATCGACCGAACCACTTACTGCGAGCTAACCCGCTGGTTCGCGGGTTACTAATTACTTTACTTACGAAAAACAGTCAGAAGAGAGTGGGTCAATGCAACTTGAACGAAATGAAGTCCAGTGCCAGGCGATGCCGCACATTCGCTGGAAAAAAAATAGTCGCTTCACATATATGTCAGAATCGACACGCAAACGAAAAACCTTGCGGTACAGGTGGCGACCCTGGACGAAGACACAGCCCGCATCGATACGGCATCCTTCTGCTCGGTGGAATGTCCCGCGGACACGAGGGCTTTTGTCAGGAGCTGTCTCTGTTCACCACAGGGCCGACAACTCCAACTATGTGGGCGCGCAACGACGTGGAAGACACGGGGAGGGGCTCACCGACTGAGCTTCTGCTCCGGCTTCCCTGCGACGACGTTGGGACAATGAGACCGGCGGTGAAATTGGACAGCGCTTCTTGCCGGCGGATGCATTTGCGTCGCGATTCGCGGCGCTGCGGCGCAGGCTGAACTTTGGCAATAGCGGTGTCGCTGGGCGCGAGCGTCGGCCGAAATCCCTCTTAATAACGCGCCCGGTCGCGTCTGTGTGCTCGTCGCTTGCAGCAAGGCCGGCGGCGACGACGAACGGTCTCGCGGCCACGGCGGACCGCCCGGATCTGGACATCGGACCATCAGCTGCCGGCATCCGACCTCGGATCTGTGGATCTCGTTGTGGGATTGCTGCCATCTGGTGCGCATTCCAGTGGAATCGGAAGTCGGCAGTCAGCTTACTTTGTCCTTACCTTACATTACCCTTGCCACGTGATCATTTTCGATCACGAACACGATCGCTTTGGCTCCATGCAGGCAGTTCAACTGGTTGAGATAAATCTGTAGAGGGGGGAAGCGGTAGGTCCATCTGAAGGCGCAACGTTCGGCTTCATGGATGTCATTTGATGAAATTGCTGGGGTTGGGGGAAAACGATCTTTTTGATGGCCAGTGCTGCAAAGAAAGCCATTTTTATCTCGTGTACGCCCAAAGGCAAACTTCTGATCGTCGTGGACAATCAACGATTGAGGTCAGTGCCTCTACCCCTAGCGTTTACAAGACGACACCCGTGTCCATCGGGATATTGGCGAGAAAAAAAAACCAAAGACCACTCCCATTCACCGCGATAGGCTGCATAGCCAAGATAACCATGCAAAGATTTAGAGCGATCCATCCCGATTAAGCCCGCACATGACGAAGTTCAGGCCGGCTTTATCTGGGTGGCGGATGGACCCACTTCTCCATCACTCCGCCACAGGCGTGCAAGGTACTCCCGCGCCACCACCGCTCAGCCTAAATCTGTCCTCGCGAACGGCAGGGCTCGCCGTTGTCCAGCACGCGTGCCACCGTCGCTGAGCGCGCGGAAAACGAACGCCGCCGGCCGACGGCAGCCGGCCGGACGCGTCGACAGCGGCTGACCTTTTATCGACGGTATCGACGCCGGAATCATGGTCGGCGGCGGCGGTGGTGACGTCACCAGCGTGTTTTGATTGGGCGCGCGGACGCCGGCGAGAATCTATGTTTGGCCGGCAGCGGCGGCGGCGGCGGTGGCGATCTGCAGTCGGGTATTTGTGCCGGCAGCCGGCGGCGTCATCGGCGCGCGTCACCACGGCATCTCACACACACACACACACACACACACACACACACACACACACACACACACACACACACACACACACACACACACACACACACACACACACACACACACACACACACACACACACACACACACATACACACACACACACACACACACACACACACACACACACACACACACACACACACACACACACACATACACACACCGCCAGCTGTTCTTTAATGAAAACACCCACCGGCTGACAGTGCGGCATCTCGCACATAAACACCGTCGGTTGTTCTCTAATGAAAACGCCCACCGGCGGGCACCGCGGCATCTTACACACACACACACATACAACACACACACACCGTCGGCTGGTCTCTGATGAAAACGCTCCCCGGTCAACACCGTGGCATCTCACACATGTTCGTGTGTCACATGTGCGGAACGTGGACCATGGTTTATGGTTATGGCACCACGGACGCGCGACCCACTCCCGACTGTTCGCCCCGACAGGGCCAGTCGAGTCAGAGCAAGGCTCCAGTGAATAGCGTGCATAGTTAGACAGTGTACGGCGAATATAGTGACCGTGACTACCAGTGGATTGCTAGCAGACAGTGAGGACTGCGCGTGCACCACCACATGACGCGTCGGTAGCATGGATCCGGACGTTCTCACAGCAACACTCTCCCGCCTGACGGATCTGCTCATGGAGCAAGCTACAACATGCGCCAGGAGAGAGGAACGACTTCTGACGCCGGCTGAATCGGCCATCCAAACCAGACTGCACAGTACGCTGACCGACTCCAATGCTGGACGCACCGATGTCGAGGGTGTTCACGCTGGTCCAGCTACCCGCGGCACGAGACGGCTGGATGTGACTGCGATGCCTGCTCCCAAGCTGATGGAAGTCTGCCGTGCGCAAGACAACGCCCGTCATAATTCGGTCGCCACGACAAGCGGCCACGTCCAACCTGTGTCCGGATATCGTCGGAACAGGACTGCCAGTGCCCGTCGGCTAGATTCCAGCCACCCAGGCACTCGTTGGACGTTGGACGGAGTCGCGTTCGACGTTGGACAGGTGTCCCGCTTGCGGTCATAGTCAGCACGCCGACGAGCAGGCCTGTGCTGACCGTACGCCACAGTGTCATTAGTGTTACTGTCGGGGGCACTTCCAAGTTATGTGTCAGTAACGTGGCGCGAAATCTGGAACGATCGAGCGTCGCAGCTCCAGACAGAGACCGGGACTCTGGCCAGTATCGTGCTAACGTGTCCGACATTCGCGTTTATGACCTCGCATCCCTCCGCATGTCCAGGGTCCGATTGTTTATGACCAATTATTATGGGCCGGTTCAGCGCTCTGGACACCTGACACCGGAGCGGAGACTTCCTGCATTGGCATTGCACAGGCTGCCGACCTGAACGTCGACGAGTTGTCTGTCCTCCGTCCAGGGACAAGCTGTATGCAGCCGGTGGCAACGAGCTGCAGTGCTATGGGACTGTGCAGTGTGGCCTGACCTTGAATTTCCGCCACCAGAAATTCAATTTCCGCTACCGGACTCCACTGAGGTGGCGAGCGTCGCCAACGAAAATGGAAGCCTTACCGCCCGGGTGCGCGCTGCCTTGGCGCGCGCAGTTACAGCCGCCGCCGCGTGGCGGCAGCACTACTAGGCGAGACGGGCTGTCGCCGCCGCCAGATGGCATCATCTCTACGAGGACGGGAGAGGAGGCGCCTGTGCAGCCCCGCGCCGAAGAAAAGTCAGCACGAGCCAGACGCTGGCACGCAAGTCGGATGATCCAATGACCTGCTCTATTTGTGGGCCGCTCCCAACCTGGGACGTGGCCTTTGGGTTGCATTCCCAGGAGCAACGAGCAGCTCACCTGACGGAACCAAAAAGCATTCCCACGCGTCTTCAGCACGGCCCCGCCTCTTCGTGAAATAGCTAGTGGCCCTGCAAGCATGGATGTGACGGACGACGCCGGTCCACATGCTGTCATAGCACCCCGTCCCATCCCCTTCGCGTGGCAGGATGCTATTCGTCAGCAATTGGCTGAGCTCCTGGAACAGGGTGTCATCGCTCCGGTGGATTATCCCACTGAATGGTACCATGCCATCGTCCCAGTGGCGAAACGCACATATCCTGCTGGCAGCCATGGATCATCAGTGCGCCTGACTGTCGATCTCACCCGCTTAAACAAGTACGTTAGGCGTGGCGCCTATCCGGTGTGCACACAGCAGGAGGCGGTCTCTACTATCGGTGTCGGGGCGCGTTACTTCACGAAGCTCGACGCCCGATCGGGATGCTCCCAGGTGCCACTAGACCCCCGTGGCCAGGACCTCACCTGCTTAATTACACCGAGGGATCGGTTTCAAATGCCACGACTGCCTCAAGGTCTCTTCGCAAGCGGAGCCGAATATAACCGACGAGGCGACCAAGCCCTCTCCGGCGTCAGTCGCATGAGCAAAATCGTTGACGACGTGCTGGCATACGACTCCCGATATGCAGAGCACCTGCAACAGGTGATCCAAATCTTGGAGCGGTGTGACGCAGCCGGCATCACGCTGCACCCTGGTAAACTGGTGTTCGCCCAGTCGTCGGTTAGCTATTGTGGCTACGATGTGACAGCCGACGGCTACACAGTCGACTAGCGGAAGGTCAAAGCCATCGCTGTGTTTCCCACACCTACCGATCTCAACGATCTGCGCAGTTTCATGGGACTGGTCAACCAACTGGATGCCTTCTCGTCTGACGGCGTTCGCGGCCGAGTCGCTGCGCGACCTGCTGCGACTCCAGACCATGTGGGTATAGACAGAAGCGCATACTCAGGCCTTCTAAGGAGTGAAAAGGACGCTCGTTTCACCCCCAGTGCTCACATACATTGCCCCGCGACGACCCACCGCCCTGCAGACCGATGTCTCTCGATTGCACCACGGCAATGGGTACGCCCTCCTCCAGCGTCACGACAAACAGTGGCGGTCGGTGCAATACGGCTCACGATTCATGTCGGCAATATAATCACGATACGCCGATATTGAGCTGGAGCTCGTCACTATGACCTGGGCCGTATACAAATGCCACCTGCTGTTGGCAGGCCTCCCGTCATTTAACGCCCTCGCCAATCACCGTCCACTGGTGGGCACCATCCTCAACCAGAAATATCTGCAAGAGATTGACATTCACCGGCTGCGGCATCTCCGCATTTAGCTCCTGACGTACAGCTTCATGACAAGCTGGCAGTCTGGCAAGCATCACTGCATCCCAGACGCTCTCTCCAGAGCCCTCGTGGATGACCCTACACCAGACGACGAGGAAGCCGAAGATGACGTGACCCATCAGCTCCAAAGTTTTGTCATGCGCTCCGTGACCCAGCTGGATCCAGACGGAGCCCGGGTGTCTCCCATCGAGGGTGCTACGCAGACCCGCGTCCGCGACGTCGCCCACACTGACGCCGAGTACGCGGCCCTGTGCTAGTCCGTGACAAACGGCTTCCATGATCAGAGACGTGATCTGCTCGCTACCCCCGAGGCCATACTGGGGCGTGCGAGATCGCCTGGCCATTGACGATGGCATCCTAGCATGTGGCCCTCGCCTGGCCATCGCCAGAAGCCTCAGAGCAGATACTCTGCAGCGCCTGCACGACTCGCACCAAGGAGTCGAACGCACTCAGCGCTGCGCACACCAACCTGTATACTGAGCCGGCATCGACCGCGATGCTACCGACACCGTTGGCTCCTGTCAGGCACGGCGTGAGCGGCTGCCTCGCCACTGATATCAGATCTTCCGCCGAGCCGAGTTTTCGAGTATTTGTCCACAGACTTCTGCAGTCACGCAGACAAGACCTGGTGTACGTCGATCGGCTCTCCGGGTGGTCCGCAGTCATGCACTGCTCCGGCGACGCCGCCACCGGACTCTGGTCCGACACCTGCGGAAAATCTTCGTCGCCACCGGAAGTTCCATGTGTGCTACGTGGTATTGGTGGCCAGCAGTACACTGTCCATCTCACCAGTGACTTCTAACTGGGGCGTGACACATCTCGTATGTACCCCGCACTACTCCCAGTCAAATAGCCCCACTGAGAGAGCCGTCAAACTGGCGAAGAGACTGCTGCGGAAAGTGACTGCAGCGGGTGACTGGTTGTGATGCTTTCGCTTGTGGTCTGCTAGAAATTGTCAACACCCCGTGAGCGGACCACCGGTCACCGGCTGAAATCCTCTACGGCCGTTCTATGCTCTCAGCGATTCCCATTCACCACCGTGCCTTCGCACCCGAGTGGTAGCGAGCCGCTGACGATTGTCACGTCTTCGCTGACTCGCTCCGACAGGCGAACCGTGACCGCTATGACCGAGCGGCCATGCCATTGCCCAGTCTGCGCGTTGTGACCCACGTGTCCCTTCAGGACCCTTCAGGCGAGGCACTGTAGTAGGTGTAGGGCGACGGCGTGACTTCTTAGTGAAGCTCCACAGTGGCCGCATATATTGGTACAACCGCCGCTTTCTTCGCCCATTCCACCCGTTCGTGCCTGTGTGCACACCGTCGTGTCCGTCCGCGCCGCCCAGTCAGGCCGCGCCGACCCGCCCACCGCGCACTGTTCGTTTTGCGGACGAGCTAACCGACCGACGGTCACCGCCCCCACAGTCACCGACCCATCAGGACCCCGTCGCAGCGACAGGCGTTCTCGCCGCCTCGCTCGCCTCCAAACCGACTCCAGCCTTCCCTCCTACGGGTAGCATTCACGCACTCACCGGTAGGATGTCCATATTGTGACCCACTGTGCGGTAGCCCGAGCTGTGGCGGCAGGTGTTAGGGAGTCAACACCAACGGCCCGTCGTCGTCGTTGACTCGTAGGTGAGGTAGGAATATGGAGTGGTCGTTAGCATATAGTCTAAAACCTGACCGTGCACTTGGAGGGGAGGTGTTGTGCATGTGTCGCATGTGCGGAGCGCGGACCGACCGTAGTTGGTGGTTATGGAACCACGGACGTGCGACCCACTCCCGACTGTTCGCCCCGACAGGACTAGCCGCGTCAGAGCAAGGCTCTAGTAAACAGCGTGCAACCGTCAGCTGGTCTCTTATGAAATCGCCCACTACTGGCGGCACGAAAGGGCGGATGGCAAACTTAGAGATCAGCAGGTGATGTGTTCCTGGATAGACAGACATATGTAGAGCGAAGAGAGATCAGCAGATGGCATGCTTCGGGACAGACAGACAGTGAACAAAGGTCAGCGGGTAACGGGTCCATGGGCAAAAAGAAAGCATCCGTGCAAATTCGCAGCAGGAAACACGTTTACAAACTATTAAATACGGGATGGAAGGAAAATTGAAGGTATGCATCCACCAGAAATCAGCACAACTTGATGCTAATAACCAGCAGGCAACGGGCTTAGATACCAGCAAAACACAAGCCACCAACAAGCAACATTCTCAATACGTGAACACTCGCGGAGACGCTTTAGGCCCTGCTAGTGCCTGAGACCAGTGCTGTTTATGTGAGCTCGAAAATTTGCACGGGAGCCGAAATGTAAGCCTTCTAGGCATTCCGAGCGCCCCCGAAATTTCCGTCAATCACTGACCGCATTGGCTGGGACAGCTGACTAATCACCGCGCCGGATACCGAAGTTCCATACGGAGAAGGTCGCGGAATCATATCCGCGCGGGAATGCCGTACATCCCCACATAAAAAAGGTCATTAGCGCCAGCTATAAATACTGCGAGGCGCTACCTACCAATCACTGACTACGCTGGCTAAGACAGCTGACTAATCACCGTGCAGGATACAGAAGTCTCACGCAGAGAAGGTGGCGAAGTCATAATTGCGTGGCAATGTCGAACATCTTCACACGAAGACAGCCATTAGGATAGCTCCCACGCAGCGCAAGCCTCCAAACTTGGTACGCTTTGTTGGTGGGAAAACTGGTGGTCATAGTGCTCCTGATATGATTTGGTGGTGGGAAAGCTGGTGGTCACAGTGTTCCTGTTATCTCTTGTAGCAGGCAGGTGTCCAGAGATCAGCTCTGAGACTGAGTGCAATGAATGCGATGAGTGCTTTTTGGATGAATCGCAATGCTTGCAATGAGATCTAAGCCTGAAGACCAAAGTAGCACACATTCGAGTTCCCTGGCTTGCGATGCTTCAAGCTGTGTTCATGGATTGGGAAAGATGTCTAGGAAAAGCTAGACGAATATGCAGTATGCATAAGCTTCATGCGTTATTTGACGAGTGTTGAAGCGTATGGGGGGCGCGTCCTCCAATCCTTGCGAAGTTTGATACGCGCCCTGGAGGGTCTCTGAAAATTACGCGCACTGGAGGTGGGGGGAGGGGGGGATTCCGCCCCCTCAGATCTCGGCTCCTATTAAAGCTTGAACAACGAATTTCTCAGGGTGGATGGGTAAGGTAGTGGACTCTATTGTGTGCGAATTTCATGACCATGCAGATATCATGTAAATATCTTCCAGGTCAAATGAGGTTAGAATATCAAAGTTTTCTGGTTTTGCGTGTCCTGGCTTGTCATTGTTGTGACTCGCTGTGATTGTGTTTAGGTGCTCCAAAGTGGGCATCAATGATGTTTTGACATTGCTAATGATGCAATACAGATGCTAGACCCGATATTTGACTTCAGGTCACCTATATAGCAGCACTTTATCAGGTCATTACCTGCTCAAGTTGCCGGAACCGGGCCGCACGCCCAACTGCTCCATTGGGAGGCTCGGCGCAATCGGCTTCGCAAAGAAAGGAATGAAGTACACGAATAAAGTATGGAAAGGCTTAGGTACACGATGACAAAACGTAGTTTTCAGAATGCTTAGGGAGTAACATTCAAAGTAACATCAATCACATGACAGTCATTTGCATGCATGACAAGATTACAGTTGACCAAGTTTGGTTCTATTAACCTGTCATGAACTTGACCTGACTTGACCTCAGTGATCTAAGATGACTTTGAAACTATATAGTATAATAACATACATCAAACAAGTACCTAGTGTTGCTAAGAACACCTCTTTTTGTCAATATACGGGAAGCGAATGAACGCTGAGTTTTTGGCGCTGGCATTTTTTTAACTTAGCGATCCCTACCTCGAAAAAGTTTCGGCCGATGTCCATTTTTCTTCCTTTAAATAAAGCGCTCGTCATTTCAAAGCAGGTACACAAGAAATCGGGTATATTTAACGGTAACATCAGTAGTTATGTGCGAAAAACCGGATGGGTGGTCGGATTTCGTCCCCCTCCAGAGCGCTTGTTAACCTGTTATGAATTTGACCTGATATGACTTCGGTGACCTAACATGACTTTGAAACCATATAGTATAACAATATACATCAAACAAGGCGCTAGTGGTGTTGTGCGTGTGCCGAATGTGCGGAGCGCGGGCCGTGGTTTATGGTTGTATGGCACCACGGACGCGCGACCCACTTCCGACTGTTCGCCCCGGCAGGACCCAGTCGCGTCAGGGTAGACCTAGAGACAACAGCGTGCATAGCCATGCCGTGGACAGAGAATACAGAGACCGTGATCTGTCTGTGCATCGCTAGCGGGCAGTGAGGACTAAGCGTGCACTACCACATAGCGCGTCGGTAGTATGGATCCGGACCCTCTCACCGAAACCCTCTCCCTCCTGACGGATCTGCTTGCGGAGCAAGCCACAGCATCCTCCAGGAGAGAGGAACGGCTTCTGGCGCTGGAAGAATCGGCCACCCAGGCCAGACCGCAGCACAGCACGCTGACCGACTCCGATGCCGAATGCACCGATGCCACCGGTGCTGACCCTGGTTCAGCCACCCGCGACATGAGACGGCTGGGTGCGACAACAACGCCTGCCCCCATGCTGATGGAAGGTGCATCCTGCGCGAGTTCGCCTCTTGGCGGGACAAATTCGAGGGATACGCCATTCTAACCGGTCTGTATGACCTCCCGCCGGCGAGTCAAACCGCCGTCCTCGTCGCCCTGCTCGACGACCAGTGAACGCCAACCCTACGTCACGGCCTGGATATTGACGTCTCCACGTCCGACATCCAGACCATCATCCGGGGCATGGAGCGTCATCTGCATCGGCTGCGTGACGTTATCCTGGACCGCCAAGGGTTCTTCCGCCGTGAGCAAGCGGACTGTGAGACATTTGATGAGTTTCTGATGGCTTTGCGCAAAATCTCCCAGTTTTGCGACTTCTGTCCGCATTGCACAGACTCACAGCTTCGTGATCGCATCGTCACTGGGATCCGAGATGAGGACACCCTGCGTGCGCTTCTGAGCGAAAGTGATCTCATCCTGCAGTCAGCAGTCCACACCTGCCGTGCGCAAGAAAACGCCCGTCAGAACTCGGCTGCCATGACAAGCAGCCACGTCCAACCTGTGTCCGCATATCGTCGGAACAGGACTGCCCGTGCCCGTCAGTCAGACTCCAGCCGGCCAGGCACTCGTCGAAGGGATCCCAGCTGCTCAAACACCCGTCGGACAGACTTGCATCCGACGCTGGACAAGTGTCCAGCATGCAGTCACTACCCGCACGCCGATGAGCAGGCAATCCCTGCCCGGACGGCCACATGTCACCTGTGTCACCGTCGCGGCCATTTTGGGGCATGGTGTCATCAATGTGGCACGACATCTGGAACAGCTCCAGCGCAGCGCAACAGCTCCAGACACAGAGACCGGGACTCGGGCTAGTATCGTACGAACGTGTCCGATATGCGAGTTTACGGCCTGTCGTTCCGTCGCTCTCCCAGGATCAGGCTGTTTATGATCCACCATCATGGTGCCGGCTCAACGCTCTGGACACCCGACACCGGAGCGGAAACTTCCTGCATTGGTGTGGCGCAGGCTGCCGACCTGAACGTCGACATAAGTCGTTTGTCTCCGCCCGCGAACAAGCTGAATGCAGCCGATGGCAACGAGCTGCAATGCTATGGGTCTGTGCAGTGTGACCTGGCATTGGGTGCAATGACAGCGACAGTGACCGTGCACGTCATACAGGGCCTGGACAGCGCGCTGCTGCTCTGGCATGACTCCATCGCCCTCGGAATTCTGCCACCGGACTTCCCCACTCAGCTGGCGAGCGTCGCCACCGATGGAACGGATACGGAAGCCGTGCCGCCTAGTGGAAGCACTGTCCGACGAGACGGGCTGTCACCGCCGTCAGATGGCAGCACCTCTACGAGGATGCGAGAGGAGGCGCCGGCGCGACTCCCGCGCCGACAAGTTAGCACGAACCCGACACTGGTGCACAAGTCAGATGATCCAGTGACCTGCTCTGTTCGTGGGCCGCTCCCGACCTGGGACCCCGCTTTTGGGGAGCCTTCCCGGCAGCAACGAGCAGTTCACCTGGCGGAGCTCAAAGAAGCATTCCCACGCGTCTTCAGCACGGCCCCGCCTCTTCGTGAAATGGCTGGTGGCCCGACACGCATCGAGCTGATGGACGACGCCCGTACACATGCTGTCACAGCAGCTCGGCCCATCCCTTTCGCGTGGCGGTATGATATCCGTCAGCAGTTGGATGAGCTCCTGGAGCAGGGTGTCATCGCTCCCGTGGATTATCCCATCGATTGGTGCCGCCCCATCGTCCCAGTGGCGAAACACGCAGATCCTGCGTGCAGCCATGGTTCAGCAGTGCGCCTGACTGTCGACCTCACACGCTTGAACAAGTACGTTCGGCGTGGCGTTCACCCAGTGTGCACACCGCAGGAGGCGGTCTCCATCATTGGTGTCGGGGCGCGTTACTTCACGAAGCTGGATCCCCGATCGGGTTACTTTCAGGTGTCACTAGACCGTCGTGACCAGGACCTCACCTGCTTCATTACGCCGTAGGGCCGGTTACGAATGCTATGACTGCCTCAGGGTCTCCCCGCAAGCGGAGACGAATATAACCGGCGAGGTCACAAAGCCCTGTACGGCATCAGTCGTACGTGTAAAATCGTTGACGACGTGCTGGCACACGACTGCCAGTATGCACAGCACCTGCAACACGTGATCCAAATCTTGGAACGGCATGACGCAGCCGGCATCACGCTGCACCCCGGTAAACTGGTGTTTCCCGAGCCGTCGATTAGCTACTGTGGCTACAATGTGACTGCCGATGGCTACACAGTCGACCACCGGAAAGTAAAATCCATCGCTGAGTTCCTCACACCCACCAATCTCACATATCCACACAGTTTCATGGGACTAGTGAACCAACTGGGTGCCTTCTCATCTGACACTGCGCTGGCGGCCGAGCCGCTACGTGACTTGCTGCGGCCCCAGAACATATGGGTATTGTCCGGGGCTCACACGCAGGCATTCGAGGCAGTGAAAAGGACGCTCGTGTCACCCCCAGTGCTCGCGTACTTTAACCCGCGACGACCCACCGCCCTGCAGACTGACGCCTCTCGGTTGCACGGCCTTGGATACACCTTTCTCCAACGTCACAACGAACAGTGGCGGCTGGTGCCATGTGGTCCACGAGCTGGAGCTCCTCGCTGTGACCTGGGCCGTACGCAAGTGCCACCCGTTTTTTGGCAGGCCTCCCGTCTTTCGACGTTCTCATCCACCACCGCCCGCTGGTGCCCATCGTCAACCAGAAATATCTGCCGGAGATCGACAATTCCCGACTGCGGCGCCCCTGCATGAAGCTCCTGGCGTATAGCTTCACGACAATCTGGCAGTCTGGCAAGCATCACTGCATCCCAGATGCTCTCTCCAGAGCCCCCGTGGATGACCCAACACCAGACGATGAGGAAGCCGAAGATGACGCGACCCAACAGCTCCACAGTCTCGTCGTGCGCTCAGTGACCCAGCTGGATCCAGACGGAGCCCGGGTGTCTCTCATTAAGGATGCCACGCTGCCCCCCGTCCGCGACGCCATTCGCGCCGACGCCGAGTACATAGCGTTGTGCGAGGCCGTGACAAACTGTTTCTCTGATCATAGAAGTGACCTGCCCACTTCCCTGAGGCCATACTGGGGCGTGCGAGATCTCCTGGCCGTTGACGACGGCATCCTAGTATGTGGTCCTCGTCTGGTCATCCCCAGAAGCCTCAGAGCAGAGACTCTGCAGCGCCTGCACGACTCGCACCAAGGAATCGAACGCACGCCAGTCTGTATGCTGGGCCGGCATCGACCGCGATGTTGCCGGCACCGTTGGCTCCTGTCAGGTATGCCGTGAACGGCTGCCTCGCCAGCAGCGATTGCCACTGATGTCTGACCCCCCGCCGAGCCGAGTCTTCGAGTCTGTGTCCACAGATTTCTTCAGTCATGCAGGCAAGACCTACCTGGTGTATGTTGATCGTCTCTCCGGGTGGCCCGCAGTTGTGCACTGCGCCGGCGACGCCACCGCCTGGGCTCTGATCCGACACCTACGGGAAATCTTCGCCTCTACTGGTGTTCCCTGTATGCTACGCAGCGACGGTGGCCCGCAATACACTATTCATCTCACCAGAGACTTCCTGCGGCGCTGAGGCGTAACACATCGTATGTCTATGGCCACGCTAAGGCGGCCGTCAAACTGGTGAAGAGACTGGTGCAGAAAGTGACCGTAGCGGGGGACCTTGACTGTGATGTGTTCGCTCGTGGGCTGCTAGAGCTTCGCAACACCCAGCGAGCGGACCACCGGTCACCGGCTCAAATCCTCTACGGTCGTCCTCTGCGCTCAGCGGTCCCCATTCACCACCGTGCCTTCGCACCTGAGTGGCAGCGAGCCGCTGACGATTGTGACGCCCGCGACGAGTCACTCCGGCAAGCGGCCCGTGACCGCTATGACCAAGCGGCCATGCCACTGCCCAGCCTGCGCGTTGGGACCCACGTGTCCCTTCAGGACCCCTCGACCGGATTATGGGACAGACGAGGCACTGTTGTAGGTGTAGGCCGACGGCGTGATTTCTTAGTGAAGCTCCCCAGTGGCCGCATATATTGGCGCAACCGCCGTTTCCTGCGCCCATTCCGCCAGCTCGTATCCGTGTACCCACCGCCGTGTCCGTCCGCGCCGCCCAGTTAGGCCGCGCGGACCCGCCCACCGCGCACTGTTCGTTTTGCGGACGAGTTGACCGATCGACGGTCACCCCCCCCCCACAGCCACCGACCAGTCCGGTTCCCCGTCGCAGCAGCAGACGCTCTCCCCGCCCGCTCGCCTCCAAATCGACCCCATACTTCCCTCTTACGGGTAGCGTTCACGCGCTCGCTGGTACGATGTGCATGTTGTGAAGCATTGTGCTGTAGCCCGAGCTGTGGCAGCAGGGTGTTAGGAGTCGACATGAACAGCCTGCCGTCGTCGTCGATTCGGAGGGGAGGTGCAAACGTGTAGTAGTCGTTGGTATATAGCCTGGATTTGGTATATAACCTGACCATGAACTTGGAGAGGAGGTTTTGTGCGTTTCGCATGTGCGGAGCGCGGGCAGTGGCTTATTGTTATGTGGCACCACGGACGCGCGACCCACTTCCGACTGATCGCCCCGGCAGGGTCAAGTCTCGTCAGGGTAGACCTAGAGAAAACAGCGTGCATAGCCATGCCGTGGACAGAGAATACAGAGACCGTGATCTATCTGTGCATCGCTAGCGGACAGTGAGGACTAAGTGTGTACTACCACAAGTGCTGCCAAGAACACTTTCCTTTTGCCAATATACGGAAAGCGCATCAGCCCCGATTTTTGTGGTCTGGCGCTGCGAACCTGTTTAACTTTAACGGCCCCGAACTTGAAACGTATTCGGTCGATTTTCGTTTGTCTTGCTTTAAACAATGCGCCGGTCATTTCTAAGCAGGCACGCAAACAATGGCGTATATCTTGGGCGGCCCGTAACATCTGAAGTTAAGTACGGAAAACCGGAGGGGTGGGCGGATTTGGCCCTCCCCATCCAGGGCGCGTGTTAACATTACGATTGTGGCTTTCAGTGGAAAAATATACCGAAAAATACTTTCGTCCTCATTTCAATATCCAAAATACATGGCGATTGCCATCGGTCGTCGCCTCCTAAGTGTGCGGGGTGAACCCAATGAATGGAACATAACAGATAATACATTCGGAGTTGGTTTCACGGGGACATGTGGTTTCACAGGTTTCTAGCCTGGCTATAGGCCTGTTCAAACCACTCGAAAGAGATAGAGGCGGCACTCGTGTTTTCGTTGTCAGCAGAGTGCTGGCATGCCAATGTGCGACCGTCCTGTTTGCAATCGGTATTGCCGATGAAGTCAGACCTGAATTTCGCCCGTGATAAACATATGCGAACCAGATGCACCGTTGTCCACAACGTCCGCTCGCTCGGCGTGAGAGGGGAGGAGGTGGTGAGGCGCTAAGGCGCATTGGTGAGGCGCTAAGGCGCATTGGTGAGGCGCTAAGCCTCACCGATGCGACATGTGACTCAAACTAGAACAGTTACTCTTCTTCCTCGCCCAGCATCTGATATTGCATAACCGGTTGTGCCATACGTGACTATGCTGAGCTCTCTGTGATATTGTCTAGATCGGCAAACGCTTCAATATTTTGCATGCTGCTACAGAGGCCAAACAGGACGCAGATTAGTTGATCGAAGATGTGAGTGCTTTCTGGTCTTTCCCCGGCTTTGTTCTAGAGTGTTGGCACTTGGCAGATCGTCGATATTTACTGCTGTAAGTCGGACTTAACATTTATATTCGTCCGCCACTCTGTGCGCCTTGACCGATTGACTTCATCACGTCTCGCACTTGGACGGTATGGTGACAGCCCCACACGACGGGGTCGTGCCCTACGGCCTACACTCCACACCTGGACGGTATGGTGACAGCCCCACACGACGGGGTCGTGCCCTACGGCCTACACTCCACACCTGGACGGTATGGTGACAGCCCCAGACGACGGGGTCGTGCCCTACGGGCTACACTCCACACCTGGACGGTATGGTGGCAGCCCCACACGACGGGGTCGTGCCCTACGGCCTACACTCCACACCTGGACGGTATGGTGACAGCCCCACACGACGGGGTCGTGCCCTACGGGCTACACTCCACACCTGGACGGCATGGTGACAGCCCCAGACGACGGGGTCGTGCCCTACGGGCTACACTCCACACCTGGACAGCATGGTGACAGCCCCACACGACGGGGTCGTGCCCTACGGGCTACACTCCACACCTGGACGGCATGGTGACAGCCCCACACGACGGGGTCGTGCCCTACGGGCTACACTCCACACCTGGACGGCATGGTGACAGCCCCACACGACGGGGTCGTGTCACACGATTGCCTCTCCGACAACCACCCAATGGCAATGCTGGTATTTCAGCTCGCAGAGTGCAGTGGATCAGTGCAGAGTGTCTGCCGCCGCACAACCTCCACCAACTTGTGATGAAATCATCGATGAGGCGGTCGTCATGTTTACCAGTGCAGGAGCGCATCCAGGCCGGTCCAAGGATGAGGAGCCAGAGCTTAAGGATGGCATGGGCTGGGATAATCACTGGCATTGGGCGGCCTTCACCTGGGTAGCACGATCAAACATCGGCCTGATGACGGGGAAACCTCCCCATGTGCTCCAGCTCGCGGCTGCTCTCCTGGTCAGGAGCGTGTGCAGCATGGCCCGGATGGCACACCTCGAACATGTGCACCGTCGCGTCCCAGCTGGTACACCCTCGAACATGTGCACCGTCGCGGCCCAGCTGGTACACCCTCGAACATGTGCACCGTCGCGTCCCAGCTGGTACACCCTCGAACATGTGCACCGTCGCGTCCCAGCTGGTACACCCTCGAACATGTGCACCGTCGCGTCCCAGCTGGTACACCCTCGAACATGTGCACCGTCGCGGCCCAGCTGGTACACCCTCGAACATGTGCACCGTCGCGGCCCAGCTGGTACACCCTCGAACATGTGCACCGTCGCGGCCCAGCTGGTACACCCTCCGATTTGTGCCCAGCTGGTGCACTCACACCGGTTTATGAAATTCACTGGCAGATCCAGGGAGGGACCATTCCGCCCATGCCCCCGAAGCGATTAAGGTGGGCATAGTGTCTTTGGCCCCCCGAAACAAACGGAAGTAAACTAATTTTTACTGCAATAACCTTAGCCGAGGTTAAAAATAGGGTCCGGATGAAAGAATCTCCAATTTAATTGTTTTTCAATTGAAAGCCCAATATAGTAGCATAGTAGATTCTGACGCACATCGAGCGTTCCGTGCTGCTCAACTTCTCCTTACAGCAAGAGTTGACAAAATCAGATCTGTCAGTGTGCACACGTGCACGAACGTTGACGTGGAGCAAGACGTTGGACGTGAACGTGTACGTTACAATAAACAAGAACAAAAATCCAGTAACTTAGAAACGGTTGATGTAGGCTGGGTTCCTACATAGAGTATTATGTTGTATTAAATATTGTTATTAATAATAGTCTCTTTCCCCAATAGTGGTCGGAATCCGGTACTTTTAAACCAAATTAGTGGGAGAATGGGCACCCTCCGAATACATTCGACCCCTCCTCCGGTGAAATTCCTAGGTACGTCACTGGGGGAGGGGTTGGGCTGACGCGGAAAAGTAAGTTTCCAAACCCCCCAGTCGGTGGGCTAGATCCGCCAGTGGTCCCATCGATATACAGTTTACATTAGATGTAGCCAACCTCTGCGGTAATATACCGATTGATAAAGCCATATCACCAACAGTCAGCATATCCCGGCTACTTCATCTAAGATAGCTTTGCTTGTCCTCATCGTAAATAGTTCCCAAAAATTACGTGTAGAATATATTGGGCTATAAACGGGAGATGTTGTGGTAACCTGGTTTCATTGTGTATGGATTGATACACATACACTATATATATATTCTTCTATGCATTGCCTGTTTAAGAGAAGAGCGCATCTAGCCTTAGCAAGTTTTCTGTAAGGTTATCGATGGATCGTATTGTTTTCTTCGTTTCGTTTGATAGCTGATAAATTATTTCACCAAGTGACATGTACAGTTATATTCGTTTATTGACGTTTCGGATACAAGCCTTGATCCATTTTCAAATTCAACGCTCTGCGCAATCCAAATAAGCACACACATGTACACTCAAAAATACAAATTGACCATAACTTTCACACGAGCCATTCTCGCAACATCACCTCACCTTTTGTCAATTCCTGAAGGGCCACTCACATAAACAAGTATATTCTTATCTGAACAATTTACAACCGTAAAGCATTGGATTCTCGCATCTACATCGAAACGTGTTTACATTCCCCCTTTTTGTAAACACGTTTCGATGTAGATACGATAATCCAATGCTTTACGGTTGTTGTAAATTGTTCAGATGAGAATATACTTGTTTATGTGAGTGACCCTTCAGGAATTGACATGTTGCGTGAGTGAGGTGATGTTGCGAGAATAGCTCGTGTGAAACCTGTGCTGAATTTGTTCTAAGTGTGCTTGTGTGTGCTTATTTCCATTGTGCAGAGCGGTGAATTTGAAAATGGATCAAGGCTTGTATCCGAAACGTCAATAAACGAATATAACTGTACATGTCACTTGGTGAAATAATTTACCAGCTATCAAACGAAACGACCAAAACAATACGGTTAATCGAAAACCTAGACAAAAAGCTTGCTAAAGTTAAATGCGCTCTTCTCTTCAAGAGCCAATGCATAAAAGAAGATACCCTGTCAAAATATACCGATACATATGTATGTATATGTATACATATATATATATATATATATATATATATATATATATATATATATATATATATATATATATATATATATATATATATATATATATATATATATGTGTGTGTGTGTGTGTGTGTGTGAATGTCACTAATTTTACGACACGTTTTGAGTGCACCATTACAAATAATAATCCGACTTCTTGCTGGGGTGGGCTTATCAACCGGGGTTCTGTTACCAAGCAGAGCGTGTTGCCTGAACCCTGGCCCCACCACCTGATCTATGAATTCCAATTCATCGGTAAAAGTTTGACTCGAGTGTTTAACGTACCACCAATACACCGACAAGGCCACCCCGGTAGCTCGTCCCCGGCCTGGTCGGGTGAGGTGCCTGACGACCCGCAGGCTAAATGCGATCGTGCGTAGCGACTCGAACCCAGTGTTGCCAGGACAGGGGAGACCAGTACAGGCGAGCGGGACGGCTAATAACTGGAACTTACTATTTTGAGATAAAAAAATCGACTGGTCGCTTTTAGACCCGATGGAATGGAGGTGTGCATTTGTCGTCTGGTAGCGGGGAAACACTCAATGGATGGCAAAGTTCGATCAAACTATAATAAACAACACGTCTATGGTATAAAGTTGCCAGTATTCAGCCCGTGGTACCAGCAATGAGACTAGGTGGAATTGACTGCGCGTTCACTTTGGTTAAGCTGCGTCGGTTATAACCAGGCCGTGCACTTTTCCACTAAAAGGCTGGGCTGAGCCAGGATGGGACTCGATACATTTCTGCTTTCTTGCATCTCTAGTCTCCCGTAACTCTGCGCTAAATCTCCACTATATTACTCATGCTAAATCAACCGCCAGTAGGAAGCGAGGTATACCTACAAATTCTGAGTTTCACTTTTCTTCAAGTAGCAGAAATTTATTGAAACTTGACCGAGGTCAGGAAAGGAACCGTAGCATTAGCAAAATAATACAAACCAATAATGTGACAATGTGGCCTGTGACGAAACTTTCCGCTGGGGAGACAGCTTCCTCGAAACAACGAAAATATGTCAAGAAAGAGCTAAAGCAATGGCTTCACATCGATGCGATTCCCTTCCTGCTGTTGGCTGAAATACCAAGACCAGGCAACACTACGTAGTAGACTAGTCTGTTATACTGCGATACATTCATTACGAAGCACCTCATATCAATAATACTAACGTACTGATTACTTGGGCAATGCGACAATTTGGTGCCTACAGCCCACTGGGCTTCCATTGCACAGGCGTGGAGATCGATTCAGACCGCAGTCAGACCGCTAGCGATCCCCACCGTCGCTCGGGCACCCAGGTTGAATATAGACCCACACCCAACACAAAGACATTTACATGGATCTTGTTATCGAATAACATGGTGAAGTTTGTGTTTGAATTTAGTTGGGATAATGAAAAGCTTGTGCATCGAACGGCACGAATGCCTAAACTACTAATGACTAGGCATCATCTGCTGTTGTTAAATATACAATATATCGCAAAATACAGCATAGTCATGCAGAAGATAATAGTACGATAAAATATAATGATTAACTTCATTAAATACTGGATTTCAATGGGTTTAATTTTTAACTTTGGATGTAGGCACTTGCAGCAGCCACAACAAAATTGCGAATCGATCTTCGCCAGTTTATTGATAAGTTTGAAAAAAATAGTCGTGTAGGGGAGACCGGCTCTAGCTGATGCAACTTTGGTGAAAGTGAAAACAACGCACCACTTTGGAAGGGTAGCAAGGGATAGCTACACCGACACCAAGTTTAAGCCTTCCAGTATAATCTCCAATATTTTTTCTTCTTCGTGGCATCACTTGGGTTTTCCACCAGAGGACAAAACATCGCGCAACTACCGGTCCACTAATTTACTCCGCTATGGGGGAAGTTGTTACTGATGATGTGGAAAGCTGATAAAATGTAAGTGAAGTGAAATATATCATGTATAGGTGGCATTAATTTGCGTTATTGGAAAGGTCCATATTTCACGCTTACAGTAATAGCACTGGTTTGAGGCCTGACTAACCATTGCTCATGGTTAATGCAATTTATGGATTGTGCAAACATTCATTCCGTTGCTGCACCATTTCCTTTGTTCAGTATTTTCAGTCGGGTGGGAGATGTCGGTAGAAATATTGAATACAATGATCTTGAAACAGTTCTAGCAAGCACCTTTGCAAACATGTCCAATTCGGTGGTTATATTATTTCATTACCGGTCCACAAAACGTTTATACAGGCTGACATTGATGTCGGCTGATTAAGTTGATGCAGGCTGTATCAATTTACCGCGCAGGTTTTCTGGTGCATGATGCAATATGCTATGAGACATCGCTAGTACAGCGTAGCGGCAAACGATCAAAGAATTTCAACGTTGTAAAGCTGAGAGAACATGGTTATGATAACTAGCACCTAAAAGGATAAAAAGTGGGAGACAAATAATAAATTAAGGGCGAAGCACATGCATTGAAATTTTACTTTCGCTCCAAAATCGTCACCATCCACCACATTGTCACTATTCCGCAGCGGAGGGTCAAAAGGACCTGAGCTTGCTTTTCCCGCGAGAACATGGTGTCGGTAGCAACACTTGTGGTAGAAATGGCAACCGGCTTCATACTTTTTGGGAAAACATACTGTTGGATCAACCACCCCGTGTATCGACCAGACCCAGTCTCCCCTATATATGAAATTATGCGTATACATGGAATGAACTGAAATTCATACGTGCATACACGTAATGAACTGCGTATATATATATATATATATATATATATATATATATATATATATATATATATATATTGAGTGCAATTATATATGAATTTCTATTCAAGTAGTATCTTTCCTTTACTTCGAATATCATTTTGTATTCCTCCATGTTGTTTTCAAAGCAACCAGTCATAAATTTTGGTCCATGAAGTATTGCGTCGAAACGAGATGTTTCGCCGAAAATAATCGTTTCCCAACCGAATCAATAGGAACCGTGATACATTCATAACGCAACAGATGTAACCCAATGAAGCCAAAATATGTGTTTAGCATTGACGCCACGATGGATTTAGTATAGAAAGGGGGATCAAATCTCCGTAGGCAGTAGATATCCTGCCTGAGATACCGGATAACCAAAAGATCCAGGGCATTTTTTCAAGTGCCATCGCAAAACGAGCAATACCACGGCAATGAGGACAATCGTTGAATGCCGTTTCACCTGCTATGATTTAGGCATTCGTCACTATCCAACAACTAACACCTCATGGTCAATGTCGTTGAGTGAAGCGTATCCAAGACATAGGTAGCGAAATGCCCGAAATTAGGTGCCTGTGGGGAGTGTTACCGGGTAATTTTTAAGTCGATTATTTTTGTCAGCGCAAGTAATCATCAAACAATAATATGGTAGCCGCTTTCAACTGGCGCGTCGTAATTAATGGACGAGAATGTTCGGGTCACCGGGTATTCGGTCGGGCTGCCTCGGCTTACGTCAGCTGCTTACGTCACGCCAGAGGCGAATGAAGAAATTCTGATCGAGAGGCGCACTTTTGAACTTGCGATGGAGGCTGCTTCTGGTGACGGCTGTAATTGACGCTTCCCGGGAGCGGGCTTTTGGCGCCTATCCATAATTCTCTACTAGGCATTTCGCCATCCCAACTCGCCCTTCTCCCTGGATCCGCCCCTGCGTCACGCAAATCAAACTGGCAGGGCTACAGTGGGGCGGCTCGGTGAACATCTGCTCTGCAGTAGATCAATGAAGTCCTAGCAGACCCAGACTAGGTTTCTGAGCTTAAAGCGAATGAAATATCGCGGGTAATCCCAGCGAGGGTCATTTCGTAGTCACACCTTTTGAATGGGTAAAAATGAAGTTTGATGTGGGCGAGATAGGGCCCTATCATGATGCCCTGTTAACCAATTTTCCACGATCAGGGGCCGATGAAAATGCTAGCTGGGATGGGGATGGGATCGTTTCGTGAACTGTATACAGTGAATGTATAGGATTCCTGTTCGCTGAGGATCTGTGTATTATCGCTGTTCCGGGTCCCGGTATGATTGCTCGAGACCCAAGCGCCATATTTGTGTCCCGCTTCGATTTTTGTAGGCTCGTGCGTTCTTCGGGGCATAATACAAGATTTCGGCAATCTCTAGCCTGATATTTGAGGGTCCAGAGGGATTTCATGAGCCGAAGCATTTTATTTCGCAATCGGAGACTATTTTGTGGCCTCAGCTTTATTTTTATGTGGTTCCGATGCGATTTTTGGAACGATGATGTATTTATTTGAAGTCCTACGTGAACCTTTGAATTCCCAGTACTCCTATTCTTGGTACGTGGTGAGATCTTTTAATGGGCTCATGCAATTGTTTGGGCCCTCGGGGGAGTTTTCAAGGCCTGACTGCATTTATTTGGGAACCAAGTCTCCAATTTTTAGACCCACCAAACGAATTTTGTGGCTCCAGCGAGCGCGACTTTGGGGGTCGCGGTGCGATTTTTCGGGCCCCGGCGAGAGTTGTCCCGCCGGGGTTTTGAGAGTCGCCCGACACGTTTTTTTTTTGTGGTGGCATGACAAATTGTAAGGTTCCACCCTTTAACAATATCAAGCAAAATCGGCTCTGCAACGCCAAAATGGTGTAGGGAAAATTCACGGCTGTAGATGCATTTTTTCATTTAACGGCCATAACGTAATGTTCTTAAACGATATCGAGAAAACTTGTCAGCCTCAACTACAATGGTAGCGTAACTCATGCCAGGCACTTCACCTATCGTTTCAAGTCTGAGAATCTGCCTGTAACTTTGGCGGCTGATCAGATTAACGTTCAGGGAATGGCCCACACCCCACCATATTATGAATGGCGGCGCGCGGCCTGGGACGGGCCGCACGCCGTCCCAGGTACGCCCACGCGGACACGCCGGGAGCCGCCGGCATATCCGCCGGCAGCCGGCCGTCAATGGTGGGAAATAGTTCGAGAACGCAATAGGCAAAGTAAGAATATGCGCAATATATCACTGTAATTGGCAATGAAATTGACCTCTGGACGCAAGCTAACTTTCATAAATGCACTTGGCATCATATTTTATGGAGACAGAGTATCATTAATTGTAACTATATTCTTCGCGCACACAATAGTGAGCACACGGGTCCGCTTGTCGCGGGCGCATATTTCAGAGTTCTTGAATGACATCAGGAGTCTACTTGTTTTCTTTTTGTACTAGAGATCCCCTGATGTCCGGATTAACCCGCGCCGTCTCTCCGGCCAGATCCTCACACCCCGTCTCGGGTGGGATAGTAACCCCCTCTAAAATCCAAACTAAGCGTCCCACGAAAACGAAAGAGGTGTCATCGAAAAGCGCTCGACGAGTAGGGTCCGGATCGACCCATACACAAAAATCCCCGAAAGTGACGTCACTAGGGGGCTAGATTTTTACGAATTTTCACGCCTTGCATTATGTTTTTGGCTCTGGGGATATTTGTGGGATATTTTATAACAATTATTTGAAATCAGGAAAGGGCAGTGAAATCAACCAGGGTCATAACATTTGTTGGATCCCCAAAACAAACGTGTTATTTTTTCAAATTTCAATTTTTTTAGTTTTCAAGGATTGTTTAATTTTCCTTTCCTAATGAGTAGAGCAGACCGAGAAACGTTGTTGGAAGTCAACTTGTGCCAATCAAAAAATCCTTACTTTAGCCAGAATCTTCGATTTGAACTGCTATAGGCAAATATACAAAACTTATATGTAGGGAAAAACGGGGAAAAATCATCTCGTACGTTTTCTTGCATCGCTGAAGATAAGCAAACGCTGAAAGTTTCATTAAAATATCTGTATCCGTTAAAGCGTGACGACGGGATAAACTTTTTTTGTAGGTAACCCCACTTGATCTTGACTAACTCGTTGACCCTAGATGACCTGAGTTCAAAATTTTGAACAGCATGCCAAATTGATGTGGGAAAAGGTATGCCAAATTTTGGCGCGCTGCTGCGCGCCGTTCGTTCAATAACCGCGGAAAACTTGATGGGTGCGGTTGAAGACCCCCCCGAGACGGAACGGGTTAACACTGCGTCTGACGCCTAACGAACATGTGTCGGCAACCTCTTACCCACTTACATACCACTTACAACTTCTCACTGCTGGAAGTTGGACCACCAAGCTGCTTCAGATTAAAGTGACCCTTTTAGAACCCTTCTTGGAAAGTTTGTCCCGGTGTTTGTTTTCCGCGTATTTCGGTGCGCTGATTCCATATATGGCATTAGAAATTCGATTTTCGAAAGTTTCAGCGCCACGTACGGTTGAATCTTAAGAATATTAAATTCCTCATGCGGTCGACAGTTAGATACACCTTGTCAGTCACGGTTCGTCAGCAATGCATGAGGATAATGATGGCAATCAATTTATTGGGATATTGTACAACTCTGCATCTGTCTTTCTGCGTAAATTGCACCCATCAATCTTGTTTGGTAATCTCACAAGTAACGCTGCGGAGCTGAGTACCGAGTAGTACGCCAGCATTGAGCTAGATGGCGCTAGCGTCGCCGACACCACGGCCGCCACAGAGCCGGCGTTCGGTCGTCATCCTCGGATTTCTGTGGACCAAAAGTGGAATAAAATGTCATAGTAACACAACTGATGCGAGTGCGGTATCAGTACCGTATTCAAAGCCTACGAAGACGGTACAATTTCATCGTAGCAGCAGCTTCATCTGCTAAATATATATCGAAAACAATGAGAACCGGGGTAGTTGTGGCAGCGAGGTTTCTCATGCTTTTCACCACAAGAAAACAGCACACAGGTGGCTAACTGGGTTGTAGCCCCTTGCTTCCGCTAGGTCAGACCGCTGCCATGACAAGCTCATCATGCGTTTCACACTATATTGCGTGGCCATATTAAAAACTGCAGTGGAATACACTTTTAAGACATGCTTCGCCAATAAGAAAGTATAAGCATGCGGCCTGGTTTATAAACAAGTATTCCTGTTCGCCGAAGGTTGAGGAAGCCTTCACCGGGTGTTGCGGGCATAGGTGGAAACCTTTTGCGATTCCAGTGAGGCCCAACAGCAAGAACTGCCCCTCACTTGCACAAAGTCAAGCATGGAACAGAAAATACAATGGTGCTGGGGTGTTCTCAGTTCTTCCCATTGATTGTATTGAATTCACATTGACTGTTTTGCAAGGCAAATTTACTGGGAGAACCTCGGGAGGCTCCAACGAACCCAGGAATGGCCCTGCACCTAATCCTCTCCCCAGTCTCTACCCATGGACGAGGGAACCCCCCCCCCGACCCTCACCCCTCGGACGAATCCACCGCTGGAACACCATTTCCAAAGGCATATTTGACTAATTTTCGGGGAAATCGCAATCATTGATTTTGGTTTCGCTTGATTGATTGCTTGGACTTAGGGGCGCCTCAACTGCTAGTGGTCATGTAGTGCTTACGGTGACGGCTTTCTTCAGTTAATGTGCCACGACGGACAACATTTCACGCTTAAGTACAAATGCTCTAAACTGTGTCTCAATGGCCACTTTCCAAAGGTGAAGAGAGGTCGCTGACCTGTATTAACTCACCCCGTCATTCCGATCAGATCCTGACACCCGGTCTCGGGGTCATGAAAAGCTCCCCTTTAACCCTCGCACGTCCGGGGGCAGATAACTGCCCCCTCCGGTTTTTCCTCATTTGCCGCCAAACTAATCAGTTAGCTAGGCAAAACCTCGCATAGCTGTTCATTTGTCTTTTTCGCATATCCTCATACATTTTAAATCCTGGGTCTCCTCAGGTCAGGTCACCAGGTCAGGCGAAGTGACCCAACTGCACTCGGAGCTCTAGGTGGCATAACTTCCACAATAATTGGGCGATTGATTTCAAACTTATAGCATGTCATGATCTTATCAGGGATCATAATATGTATATCGGGTTATTTTCGTAGCATTGACCTTAGGTCAGGTAGCTGACATGGCTTCCCCATTTTAGGGCTATGGTAAAATATACAAATGTTTCCTGGTTACATATTTGCGCTCGGAATGATTTCACAACGGTTATGGCATGTAGATGGAAGCTATGCTCAATGTTACCGCTGACATTTTTGCTCAGTGACCCCACCAAGGTCTCTGAGGTCACCTGGGATCACTACACATTTATGCGCATTACATCGCACTGCATTGAGATAGAAGGCTGAAATTACCGTCATTGTGCTTGTATCGCCAAAACGTGTCGATTGATAGACTACATGACCTCCCTTTGCCTTGACCTGATGTCATAACTTCATGACCTTGACCTGAGTTTCGGTTGACCCGACCTTAAATTACACCGCATATTGTCGGTAGCGCATTTCAAGGACTGCCGAATAGCGTTCGCCGTTCGTTTCTATTTGTTACAGGTCCTGAGCTATGTGTCAATATCTGAGTCCTACCTGATCTGATCGAATCTGACCTATGATGATCAAGTGACCTGACTGTTGACCTGAGCGAAAAATTACCAAACCACTTTCCATGGAGCCCGTCACCAGCTATCCAACGCCGTTTTCCGTTTGTCGCTAGCTAGCATAATTCTAGAGATCTTAGGGGGGCAGACATCTGCCCCCCGGACATGCGAAGTTGGCGCGGACCAACGGACGTGCGAGTGTTAATATCCAAACTAAGGGTAGTAAGAGAACGAAAGAGGTTTTATCGCAAAGCACTCGACGAGTTGGCTAGAAACTACCGCCAATATTTTCTCCCTTCAAAAAGTTACCTCACTAGGAGGATTGTGAGGTCACGATTGACGCCATGTTTTTAGCTCCGGGAAGTTAATTTTGTGAAAGAAACGGACTGAAACACATTGTTTAAAGTAAACTTAGGGTAATCGTGGCAGCTCGGTAGCTCAGTTGGTTAGAACGCTGGCCTGCACTGGTCTCCCCTGCCCTGGGAGCATATCGTTCGAGTCGCTTCACGCGCTCACGTTTAGTCCCCGGCTGGGAGTGGCAGTTGGCAGCTGGACTAATAAGGCCGGGGACGAGCCACCGGGCGGCCGTGTCGGTGCATTGACGGCACGTTAAACTTTCGGTTAAAATTCTGCCTTTGAACTGGAATTCATTCATCGGGTGGTGAGGCCATGGTTCACGCCACAAGCTCTGCTTGGTAATAGAACCCTGGCTTATAAAACCACCCGTGCAAAAACTCGGATTAATTTCTTCTTCAATCATACAAAAGTGCTTACATTAGCCAGCATTTCCAATTTTGGCCCCAACAGGCAAATATGCACAATAAATGAGTCATGGACACGCAAACATTCAAACATTTATCTGGTGCATTCTGTTGTGTATCTAAAGACAAGTAAACGATGAAAGTTTAATTCAAATATTTTTACCCGTTAAAGCGTGACGATTGGTTTAAGTTTTTGGAGATGGCCTCAATTGACCTTTACAACCACGGTGACCGTTAATGACCTGACATCACTATTTTGGCAAATTGTCAAGTTAATATGGAAAAGGTATGCAAATTTCGGCGTGCTGCCATACGCCCTTTTTCACTATGGCGGAAACCTCAGGGGGTGCGCAAAAAGACCCCCCGAGACAGCGCGGGTTAACTTCTGGCGACATTTTCCATTCATAATGCATTCCAGAACATCTTGCGGCGTAGGTTTGATATATCAAGCATCGTTACCGCTGTTTAATCCAAAGTAGTACCTTCAGTGTTATATATTGCAGGTGGAAGTTGCATGGCCGTTGTCACCGCTGGACCCTTGGTTTCGGACCCCACTCGTACGTATATTCGACCATCGCCTGACTCTCAAACCTGAAAATTATTCCTGAGACGCGAGGTTGTACACCAGCTGGAAACTGAAGGTAGTAACGCCCTGTAACACCCTTGGTATGAACAGGGGAGTCTGGGGTGGATCCAGAAGCCTGATTTGTGGGATTTTTAATTTTATTTTCAATTTGGATGGAGCAATCGGATTTGAACAACTAAACATTTGTCGATTATGTTTTAGACAGCACTTATATGATACAATATTCGTATATTTCGCCAAAGTACCAGTTTAATGCACAACTCCGCAACAATCTCCCTCTTTCGGGACGGGGAGCATGGACCCGTTGCCCACATTCCCTGGATACACAACTGCCCGAAGTGAAATTGTAAAATTGTTGTTGTAAAACTAAGTTACCCTGGCTGTCTGGTTCGTAGACGCATCCCATACCTGTTCGTCACTTCCGGAAGCACAATCAGGATTAAAGTCGACAAGCAGCTTTTCGGGAAATGTTGACACTTTGATGGGCGCCGGGCGTCACCGGCTGACGGGATTATACCAAGAATGAGGCACGAGTGGATTTGTCTGACGGCACTACCGTCTGGGGTGGCCTCCGCTTCAGTCAGGGGCTCTGGCAGGGGGCGGCGGCTGGAGACATTTCTGTCTGGTGGCCTTCATTCCAGCCAGGGAGCTCTAGCAGGGGCGGCGGCTGGAAACATTTCCGTCTGAGGTGGTCTCCGTTTCAGTCAGGGGCTCTGGCAGGGGGCGGCGGCTGGAGGCATTTCTGTCTAGTGGCCTTCATTCCAGCCAGGGGGTTCTGGCAGGGGCGGCGGCTGGAAACATTTCCGTCTGAGGTGGTCTCCGCTTCAGTCAGGGGCTCTGGCAGGAGGCGGCGGCTGGAGGCATTTCCGTCTGGTGGCCTCCACTTTAGTCAGGGGCGCACTGGCAGGGGCGGCGGCTGGAGACATTTCCGTCTGGTGGCCTCCGCTTCAGTCAGGGGGCGACTGGAGACATTTCCGTCTTGTGGCCTCCGCTTCAGTCAGGGGGCGGCGGCTGGAGAAATTTCTGTCTGGTGGCCTCTACCTCAGCCAGGGGCGCACTGGCAAGGGGCGGCGGCTGGAGACGGGCAGGCCCGTGAAGCTTTCTCGATAGTCAGGCCTTTAACGTGGCTCAGCGTGTGGCCATTAGCCCCGGCCGCCCCGCTGGTGCGCCCCTGGGTGTTCGACACGCCACGTGCCAGCTGACCCCGCCGGCCAGCGGCTAACTGTGACGGCGTGGAGCGAGTCGGTCTCGCCAGGCCACGGCAGCCCCATGGTGGCCAGCGTTCTACCCGATGCGGAGCGATCGGCGCCGCAAGATGTCATCGATTTGCAGATCACGGGGTCATGCCCCCACCTCACCCCCAACACGAATTTTCCCAGAATCGTTCCAATAAAATTACATTTTCTCTAAATATAAAATTATTTTATGGGACAAATATTGTCCTAAGCGGACGTACCCAATCCTATCTGAAATCTGAATTTGTCGAAATTATAGATTTTTCTTAAAATTTCCCTGAACACCCTCCCCTCAAGAGTTATAAAACCATCCTGGATCCGCCACTGCAGGAGCTCAACGGTGCCCAGCGCCCTGCCGACTGGGCGATACACAACAACGCGGCATCTTTCGAGTGGGAACAGCAGCTGGGCGCGCGTCTAGTGAGCTTTTTTCTTTCTTTTTTAAGAAATTTAACCCGAGTTGTTGCTGGGGTGGCTTTCGGAACCAGGGGTGGCTGGGGTGGCTTTCAGAACTCTATTGCAAAGCAGAGATTGTTGCGTGAATCTTGGCCCCACCACCCGATTCATGACTTCCAGTTCAACGGCAAAATTTTGATCGAAAGTTTAACGTGTCGTCAATGCACCGACACGCCCGCTTGGTAGCTCGTCCCTGCCTTACCTGACCAGCTGCCAACTGACCCTCCCAGCCGGCGGCTGAATGCAAGCGCGCAAAGCGACTCGAACCCTGTGCTGCCAGGACAGGGGAGACCAGTGCGGGCCAGCGCTCTAACCAACTGAACAACCGGGGTTTGTATCCCTGAGCGATCTAACCAACTGGATTTATATCCTTGGATATTTTTCCCAGGAACTACGTACTATAGGCAATGACCAGGTGCGTTTATATACTTTTGAGGGGAAAGTGCCCCTGAATCGGGACTCATCCCCCACCCCAGTAATTGCAACTCTTAACATGTGACTCAATGGTATGTGCCACCCCCTATTATTGGGCAATGTGGCGAATCATTTGGGCCCAGTCATTCCCTTCATGCACTGTGCCCCACCCCACCCCCAACAAAAAATAAAAAATCAGCACCCGGGGCTATGGTATACCTATCCTAGCAGTCAGCATAGCGGCTATGCTCTCAAATGAGCCGCAAAATGATACAGATGGCGCATCAGATACCACATAAATGTACATGTAATAATCATGCACAGCAAATACGACATAAATGTACATGTATTAATCATGTACATCAAATACCACATAAATGTACATGTAGTAATCATGTACATGAAATGCCACATAAATGTACACGTAGTAATCATATACATCAATAAAATAATCAACACACTACGTATGCTTTACTGTGCCGTCAATTACGATCCAATGTGTGTGCCTGTTTAGAATCATGGCGGCAAAATGAGCCGTTTCCAATGTGAGCAGAGCATTCACGCCGCTTCATCTGGCAGGTCGTGTCTGAGTCGACCCGAGGCCACCCAACCTTTTGTGTTGCAATTTGTGGTGAATCGGGAATGCTTGGATTCAGGAAGTTTGTAGTGTTTCAGAAGCATATATTATATGTAGATATTTGGGGTAGATAACATTTTACCCTAGTTACGCTCACATACAAATCTCAGCTAAGTTAGCCCGCGACAAAGGCTCTTTTGAATTAGAGAAATATGGCAGTTAAGATTCCCTTTAGAACGTTAACACGGACTCTGGAGTGGGAGGGATCCGCCCCACTCCTCCGTTTTTCGTACAAAACTACAGATTTCCCCGGTCGATATACGATATTTGTTTCTTACTTGCTTAGAAATGACCGGCGCGTTGTTTAAAGCAAAAAAAAAACGGAAACCGCGGAAAAAAATTTCGAGTTAGGGGCCATTAAAGTCTAAAAAATTATAGCGCCAGACCAGAAAAATCGGCACTGATGCGCTTCTCGTATATTGGCAAAAGTGAAGTGTTCTTGGTAACACTAGCGACTTGTTTGATGTATATTGTTGTACTACATAGTTTCAGAGTCATGTTAGGTCGCCGAGGTCCAGTCAGGTCACGTTCATGACAGGTTAATGAAACCAACTTCGTCAACTGGAACGTTGTCATAAATGCAAATGACTGTGATGCGATTGATGTCACTTTGCATGTTGCTCACTACACACCCTGAACATTGCTGTTTGTCACTGTGTATCAAAGCGTTTCCATACTTTATTCATGCACTTCACCCATTTCTTTCCGAAGCCGGTTGCGCCAAGCCGCCCGACGGAGCAATTGGGCGGGCGGCCCGGTTCCAGTAATTTAAGCAGGTAATGACCTGATAAAGTGCTGCTATATAGGTTACCTGATGTCAATTGCCGGGTCTAGCATCTGTATTGCATCATAAGTAATGCCCAAAACATTATTGATGCATATTCTTGAACATTTAAGCACAATCACAGCGATTCATAACGATGTCAAGCCAAGCCACCCAAAACGAGAACATTTTGACATTATTTTAAACTCATTTGACTTTGAAGATATTGTCCTAAAGTCAATAAATTGCAACACAATAGAGTTCACTATCGTACCCATCCAGCCTGCGAATTTCGTTGCTCCAGCTTTAATAGGAATCGATATTTTAGGGAGGGGCGGAATTCGCCCCCCTCCAGTGCGCGTAATTTTCAGAGCCCCTTCAGGGCGCGTGCTAATATAACACCAGCAAGATATTAATTTACGAACCCGATATGCTGCGGACATAGCAGCTTGATGCTGCATGCCAAAGGCTGCTTCAAGCTTTGAGCTTTCAGTCGACTAACAGTTCCTGCAGATTTAATCATGAAAGAGGGATACCATGCGGAATACAACGGCATATGTATTCATAGCAAATAACGCGGAACTGCTTATATATATATGTATATATATATATATATATATATATATATATATATATATATATATATATATATATATACATATTTACATATATATATATATATATTACATATTTATATATATATATATATATATATATATATATATATATATATATATATATATATATATATATATAGGTATATATGCACATATTTATATATATATATATATATATATATATATATATATATATATATATATATATATATATATATATATATATATATATATATATTTATATATATATTCATAGACGTGCATGCGTGGATTGATTGGTTATTGGTTTTATGACACATCAACCGTTGAATCATGTAGCGTCGCCAATCTCTCACGCTGATTGGTCGCGGGCGAAGAGTATACGTGCGTGTGTATGTACAGGTGTAGCCTTCGCGAAAGTATTGATGTTGCCATGGGTGTAGCCACGGTTCCGAAATTTGGGGACAAACCAGGGAAACGGTAAGCTTCGACAGGACAGAGGGGTATAGCCTCGTCCTCCCCCCCTCAACCACGGAAAAAAATACTTGGAATTCAGCCCCTTATTTTTGTGTCTGGTTTTCAGATTTGCCGTTGTTAAAAATGATACTTCCGACAAATTAACAAGTTTCACTCATTATCATTGCCTATGACAGCTTCATGTCATATATGCTTGGCCAGATTCCACATTACCATAGAGCCATACTGTAAGTATGCTAAACGTTACGCCTCTTGTAGCAGGAAAAAACATAAAATATTTGACGATGGTTATATGGAACTAAATATGGACATGCAATAACATTTCCCATGCTTTCCTATTATACGGGGACACATTTCGATGTGATGACAACCAGGGCGGATAAAGGGTGTGGCACTGAAGGCATGTGTCCCCTCGTGGAAGGTGGCGTCCCTCAGGCCGGGAAAAGGCATAAAATATTTGAAGGCATGTGTCCCCTATGAATAGGTTCCGGTGTACCCGCTATCATTTTTAGCCGGAAACGCCCCTATGAAAGAAATAGGCACCCTCTTGCAAGGAAAGGCGACCCTTCGGGAAGAGCCCAGTGCATCCCGTCCCTTCAAAGTCAGAGGCGCCCAACCAGGTGCCTTGACAGTGGCGCCGCTCCAAAGAAATCGCGCTCATCCAGACAGGTGCCCTAATGACAATTCGTGGATCCACCCCTGATCACAACATTGCTCTCTCGTGGTTATGAACTCCGGTTGGATATAAAATGCTGCGCATTCACGTGTGGATTCTCTTCCAAATTTGACTTCCGTTCAACCAAAAACAGGAAAGCGGATATTCTGAAAAATATCCACATTTTACATGTCCAGAATAGCAATGTGGAAGAGTAAATTAAAAACCAGAGATGAGAGAGCCGTCCGAGCAGGTAATGACGGGATTTCTTTGGTGAGCTCCTAGTCATATAGGGTGCAATATAATCTAAATGAATTGACGCACCCTAAAACCCAAATAATCATCAGCCTAGTCATATAGGATATGAGTGCCTGCTATCACAACGGCTGCAAACAAAATCACATTGGATCCTTCCATTCATATTTCACTCAATTATTGTACACACACCGGACCTTCGACGCGTTCGAAATTATTTCGAAATCTCAACATCCTGATAACATACGGCAAGCCACGTCGAATGGCACCCACATAATGCAAATTGAAGCCACAGCGACGAAACGCGAGGAGTTTGAAAAAGATAAGATAACCATTGACATTGAGGCTTAACCTGACATGTACAAGGTTAAAACATTACTCAAGGGTTGCCCACAGCAATTTTTCGACACCAAACATAGGCAGCTTTGTGAGAAAACGAAGAAGTGGGGGCAGACCGATGAAATGAGTTCGGCCTTTGACTTTGCAAATTAATATGATTTCTGAACGGCTTGCTAGAGTACCTCACGGCACGTTTAATTACACCCAAATTACACGTGATAAAAATTGAATACATATCGACAAGGCAATTTAAGCAAAACTTCGATTTTGTGGTTTAACATTGACATGTTCCCGTGTGAAATGTTACACAAGGTTCACCAGGGGCTTGCTTGATACCAGATGTTGGTAGATAAGAAGGCTAAGGACATGCGAGGCGACCGAATAAATCGGTTTGACCTTCGACTTTTGAAATTAATTCAATTTCGTAACATTATAGTACAGCACAAGCCACGTCGAATGACTCCCACTTGGTACAAATTGAACCATAGACGAGTCGCTTTGAGGACTGTACAAAATAAAACTAGTCTTTGACCTTGAGGTTTGACTTCGACAAATCCCGGTTTCAAAATGCTACTCGAAGTTTCGCTATGGGTTATCGCTTGACAGTGCTTCTGGGAAATCCCCCCCCCCAAAAAAAAAAGTGAAGTAACCGAATAAATCAGCTTGAATTTTAGCCCGCCGAGATCTTTGCGAAGTATCAATTTTGCTGGCACCTCACAACGAACGACATCGAATGACATCTATTTTCTGCAAATCGAAGCCATGGCAGTGAAATGCGAGGCCATTGAAAAACTCGAGCAAACCTTTGACCTTGACATGTCTCGGTTTTGAAATGTTGCTGGAGTGTTCACCGCTGACTTTCGCTTGACACAATATTTGGATAGGTTTGAGCGAAAACGAAAACAAAATATTGAAGCGACCGAAGGATCAGCTCGAACTTTGACCGTAAACAACTTGATTGCTTAGCTTTTTGATACAGCATAACAAGCCACATCGAATGACGCTTATTTGATGGGATTTGAAGCGATAGCAAATGAACCTCGCTTTCAGTCGATATCGCTTTAATATCACAATCAAATAAATCACGCTACCTTTGACTATGAAGCTCAACCATGGCACGTACCGGTTTGAAATGTTACACGACGGTTCACCACAGGCTATTGCTTGATCCCAGATTTCGGCAGGCTTTGGTGGAAACTAAAAAATGGAGGCAACCAAAGAAACCGGGTTGCTTTTGCCCTTGACCGTTAAAGTCGTAACGTGAGACCTATGTAGTTGCTTCCGGCCTGTCAACTGCAAGCGGAAGCATTTGCGGTAATTGATTCGAACGATCAGAAACACGTCGCTGAATGCCGATGCCAATGTAGGTACGTTTCTAGCGAACGCGTCGCTGAATATGAACACGACGTGAACTTGATGTACTTGTTTTAGGCTGCCCACAACTCCCCTTCATGGTCTTGAAGATACCCAAGAACACCCAGTCACGTTTGTCTAAGGTATGTGCATATATGCGCAGGGGAATCCAACATAGTGACCTTATGCCTTGCGATAATGCAAATTTGTTGCCTTTCGGCACTTTTCCACTCAAGCGAAAACACAAGACGGTCAAGGTCCATGCTGTCCAAGAATGGTCTGGAAGCAGAAATTTCTAACGTTTGCCGATCTACCATTCGGAGATTTTGTGACAAAAGATAGTCTGTGAAGCAGGGGTGTCGATTATGCTGTTTTTATGCTTATAAGAAAGCTAAAGGAAGTAAAAGAAAAACACCATGCTATAAAGAAAACTTGGTTCATGTTAACCGCATATTTTGTACTGCAGAGAAACAGATTAGGTTTAGATAGTGGACTTCCCTACCCTAAACTCGCCCCACCAAAACGTTGGCTTCGTCCCTCCCTAATGTTAGGCACCAAGGAAATAACTTCACCCATCGTCATGCAGCTCAAGCCGGCTGTACTCCGATGGTCCATCAAGGCCGGTGTGTTTTAGCCCGCATATTGGCGCGGAAATATTCTATTTAAGCTGTTGTATGTTTATTGGTGTTTGGAGTGAGGGGAGGGTGACGGTGACGATGACAATGACGATGACGATGACGATGACGATGACGATGACGATGACGATGACGATGACGATGACGATGACGATGACGATGACGATGGCGATGGCGATGACGATGATTACGTCGACGATAACGTTGCCGACGACGATGGACCCGAGTACACTGCATGACACTGTAGGCGCATGCTACGACTCAGTTTTTATGTTGACATGCACGATGCACTGCTCTTTTGCTTATGTGACTTCACCTGCTATTGGACTAGTTTACCCGTTGGCGAGGATGATGAATAAACATAAACATACACATCGTCAAATAAATAAATACAATTATTTAGGTCGGAACATATAGTGGGCAAAATTCGATACGTTTTTGATTGGGGGGAGCGGTCAAGTACACTTCGGTTCTCCCCCCAATGCTTTTCAAAAATCGACACCCCTGCTATGAAGCCCATTTATGGGCCAGACCAGCTTCCAATATTTTTGATGATTCTCTTCCATATACATTTTCACTTTATAAATGATCAAGTATAATTTCGCCACGATCATACTCAGATGGCTGAGGGTTGGGGGAAATTGAGGGGGCCTACTCGCCCCTTTTCAGAAATTGGGGTGGAGGGTATGCCCCCTCGGTGGTTATACCCATGGGTGTCGCAAACGTTGTTCAGTAATATCGTTTTCATATTACGATGTAAACTGAATGTTGAAACCGTGAATATCATCAGTTTTGCATTGACAGAGTCAAATATGCAGGGGCTTCCATGAAGGTCTGTTGTATTCTGATTTACTGAGCAGCATTTGTATCTTTCTCTTAGAAGTTTGGTGTCTTCTTTAATGTCAAGGGGTGAATAACGGCATTCGGTGGCCAATATATGGTAAATAAATACGTTGGCGTTGCATGACAGTAGCAAAATACACAATGCACCCAAAGATTCCCATGTATACGCGCGCGCGCACACGCACACGCACACGCACACACACACACACACTCACGCACACACACACACGTAATTGACGTAATTGTCAATTCTGATTTTGGTCGGTATGTAATCTCAAGGTACATATCTAGGCAAATGCATCCAAATTTATACCCACCTAGGCAGTACTTACATAGGTACCTACCTACCTACGTAGCCTGCTAAATAGAAAGGTACCTACCAAAGTGGGTATCGGTGATCTTCAAGTATTACTAAGTAGGTACGAAGGTAGGTACCGAAATCCAGATCTTAAATCCTAAATGCTAAAGCCAATCAGATTAGAATCATCATAGAGAGTTTGTTTTGGACCGCAATCATCTCTGAATCAGTGCGAGCAAATCTGCCATCAGAATTAGATGCAATGTCGGAAGCCGTGAAGTAGATTCAGCTAGTCTGTCCCGGGTTTGGCCTAACTCACCGAACTGCTCGTCCGGTACAGATCTGTTCGTGAGATACGCGCAAGAACAACTTGTCCGTTTAATCGCACATGGCAAAGTGAAAATTTTATCCGCTTACTTGCATGTGGAGTAAGTGATACAATTAAGAAAACGAGGCGCAAGTGGCTCGACCTCAGCAAGCGGAATGTCATCCGTGCTGCCACCTATCGGGATGGCAGGCAACTCGCGTCGCCCTCGCCAGAAACTGAGCAGCAACATGATGCCGCGTTTCAGCAGGTAAATTACAATCACCCCTGCATCCTCTGTCCATCCTGGGCGCGCGTAGTGCTACGCCATGGCGGCGTTTTTGCGCTATCAATCTGGATGCTTCCGTTTCCGGACAAGACATTCAGATTTAATAGAGTATCGCGATCGCTGGCCGCATTTGAAGCCGAATATTTGTCGTAGACAGGGGCGTCGCCACCGGGGGGGGGGGGGGGGGGGGGGGGGCAGCGGGGGGAATCGCCCCAGCCGTGAGACTGGGGGCCGCCGCCCCATGAAATTTGAGGAGGCCCCTATCCGGAAATGCACAGGAAAAAAGGTGGGCAAGGAGGCCGACGGGACAGATCATGCTGTCACGGAAGCCCCAAGACTGACAACGAGGCCCAGGTAATATCATTAGGTCCATATAAGACACATAGAACGGAGATTTGGAGGAGGCCCCAGGACGAAAAGGAAGCCCCAGGACGAAAAGGAGACCCCAGGACGAAAAGGAGGCCCAAGGACGAAAAGGAGTCTCCCGGGACGAAAAGGAGTCTCCCCGGACGAACAGGATGTCCCCAGGACGAAAAGGAGGTCCCCAGGACAAGCATGAGGTCAGCAGGACGAAAAGGAGGCCCCAGGACGAAAAGGAGGCCCCCAGGAAGAAAAGGAGACCCTCGGAACGAAAAGGAGTCCCATTGACCAAAAGGAGAATCTCCAAATAAGGAGCCATGAAGAGGCCCATAATTTGCAAAAGGCGATTGGATAAGAGAGATGGCTACCAGGCGGAAAAGAAGGCTCGCAGACGGCCAAGAAGGTCTCCGTGAAATAACAAGGCAACTGAGAGAGGGTAGGTTGGGTAGTTGGGTATTGGTTTTACGACACATCGACCGTTGAGTCATGCAGCGTCGCCAATCTCTCACGCCGATTGGTCGCGGTCGAAAAGTAGCGACAGATGAGACTCGAACCCACAACCTTTCGATTGTGATACGACTAACTTACCCCTAGGCTACTCGTCCCCGATAGCATAGGTTGCTTGTAATTTGGAAGAGGAGACACTTGGGAGAGAAGAGGAGTCCATCAGGAGATAAGGAACAACTCTTAAGATGGGCAAAGTTCGAATCAACACGCGGAACAGGAGGCCAAGACGTGAGAGGAGGTCCATAACTTGAAAAAGGACATGAAGAAAAATTAAAAATCCCTCTAGAAGAAAAATGAGGCCCCTGCCGGACACGAGAGGAGTCCCTTAAGAAGGAGTAGGTCTCCATGACCGAATAAGGCCCAGAACATCGAAAAGAGTTCCAAAGAAATGAGAGGAGGCCCATAAGATGGCAGTGGTAGCAGATATCGAAGGATGTGAGGTTTCCAAAATTAAAGATCCCCTCAAGAGGGGTAAGGGTTTTCCAGGATAAACGAGGAGGCTTATGGGGCGTGGCAGCAGGCCCCTAATTTTGCAGATACTGCCCCTGAAGCATGAGAGGAAGCCCCATGCCATGCTAAAGGGGCTCGGAATGTAACAGTCACTCTCTTGTCTTGGAGGGACGAGAGAAGACCATTGAATATGGAGGAGGGTAGAACACACAAGGAGACATTGAAAACCGACAAGAAGGCTCCAGGAAATAAGACGAGATCCTTAAGACGCGAGATGAGGCCTACAGTTTGCAATAAGGCCCTAAGAAACAGAATAAATCGTGCCCGGGTACTTGAGAATCACCATATGGGCCCAAAAAGAACCGGCCGGGCCCCTGAAAATCACGCTGAGCCTGGGGGTTCCAAAAATTAACGGCCGGACCATGAAAGTGGCACGGCGGGTGGGACCGTTCCATTCATTTCTTCACTTGTTTTGGTCTCATTGAGACCAAAACAAATGAAGCCGGAGCAACGAAAAACAATCCGGACATGGATAATCACTCTGGGGCCAAAACAATGACGCCAAAAAGCCCCCAAAATGTATTGGACCCTCAAAAGGTGTCGAGGCCGCAAAAGCTCGGGTTATGGATCCGAGTAAATGATGTCGGGGTCCGAAAGATCACGTTGGGCGTAAAAAGGTCGCATCGCAGCTCTTGAAAATCACCCAGGAGGCCTAGACAGACAGACAGACAGACTTTATTGAGGTCATCCACAATTGACTCGTGGCTATTATGACATCGCATCCAATAGATAAAAGAGCAAAGCACAAAAAAAGAAGAGGGTCAAAATCACAGAATAAAAATTAAAATAAATAAAATACAGCAAGTCAAGCAGTCAATCAGTCCGGCACGGGCGGCACGTCAAAATAGGTACTCCCGTAGGTGATGACCAATGATCGACACGGGAAGTCGAGTCAGCTCAGATGGCAGTGAGTTGTACGTGTGTGGCGCTCTGGAACTAAAAAGTCTCTTCCCTATTTCGGTGCGGGATCGGGGGACATACAAGTTATGGTTTTGACGGGTGGTCCGGTCACGAATCTCCGCCATGGTGGTGAGATCGTGAGTCAGTGACTCTGCTTCACCATGAAGACGCACCTTGTGTGTGAGGCGAAGGGTGTGATAACTGGCCAGGTTCTCCGCGCTGAGCCAGCCCAGCCTCCTCAGCAGATTCGAAACGTGGTCAATCTTTTTGAGGCCGAAAATTACCTTTGCAGAGTAGTTTAAAAACAAATGCGAGACAGGTTCTTTTTGGCTCCGTTACCATACACAGAAATAGAGTAACGGATCTATCTGCAAGAGGACCAGAGCATTGACCAGCGCGGAGATGACGGCAGGTGGAAGGTGCCCCCTCAGATGCTACAGACAACCCAGAACTCCAAAACAACCCCGAGTCAATTCTGAGACGTGCGAGTCCCAGCTGAGCGGGCGATCGAAAATAAGACCACGATTTCTGCATTCCGCAACGGTGGGTAGATCGTGATCGCGAAATTTAACTGTGACACCCGGTAGGGCACGCAAATCTTGTGGGCTGCCCAACATCATCAGCTGTGTCTTAATTAAGTTAATTTTCAGTCCATTTGCTCGAAACCAGATGTCGAGGGATGCCAGAACTGTTTCCATATGAGTGACAACATTTTGAATTTCAGATTTCTTACCACTGACCAAAATTTGGGTTTCGTCGGCGTATTGAACAACCACAGCACCTTCGGCTGGCTGAGGTCGTTGGCGAAGACACAGTAGAGGAGAGGTCCTAGTGGTGATCCTTGAAAAACGCAGATGCTGTTGGACAACGGGCATATTTGTGGACGATACCCAGACTGTCAGTAAGGCTGACACTTGTGGTGTGGTTCTGAAGATAAGCCGAAAACCAGGAAGTGTCGATGCTGTGGAGACTTAATTTTGACAAGAGTTTTGAGTGATCTATCACATCAAAACACTTGCTCAAATCCAGCAGGCAGAGAAGAGACACCTCTCCATGGTCAAATGCGGATAGGATCTGGTCAGATATGGAGGTCAGAGCGGTTTCCGTCGAGTGACGAGGACGGAAGCCGTGCTGAGTTTGGGAGAGGTGGTTATCGGACAGGTAATTGTATGGTTGCTGGTGGACGGCACGCTCTACAATTTTCGCAACGACTGGGACGATGGAACTAGGACGGAAATCGGAAGGGTTACAGGGATCACGGGACTTGAAGATGGGATGGACGAGGGAGTGCTTACAAGAATCAGGAACATCGGAGTGGGTAATGCTGGAATTGACCAAGTGCAGGAGCACCCCACCTAACAAGTCGAAGCACACCTTGAACATGTGGATGCTGATGCCGTCCTCGCCACAGGCTGACGAGCCGTTCATTCCGAAGACAACGGCTGGCAGCTCAGGTAGCGACAACGGCATCAGGGTAAGTGCACAGGCACCGACACGCGGCAAACGGCAGGAGATACTCGGCGTCGCTCCCATACTCCCAACCTCGTCAGCCACGCACGGGCCCACGCGGACAAAAAATCGGTTGAGGTCATCAGCTGTCGCGTCGGGCAGCTTACGAATGGCCTGCTTGCCGCCGACAAATGACCTGACATGGCGCCACATTGACCTTTGCCCATCCTCACGGATTCGCCGCTAGGTCGCGCCGGGCCCAAAAAGAGTTGCTGCTGCTCAAGAACTGAATCCTTAACCGGAAAGTCACTCTGGGATAAAAATATACTCCTTCAGTGGCCGCAGTGGCATATCAAAGGCGCAAATGCCTCCTCCATCCTGAGAGGGATAAGCTCCCAAGAATCGTCCTGGGGCTACAAAAGTCGTACTGGGGCTCCAAGTCGTGCTGGGGCCACCAAAATTTGCGTCGGTCCAACAGAATTCGCGCAGGGGTCTCCAAATAAATACGGCGGGCCCCAGAAAACTCGCACTGAGGCCCTAAAACTTTCAATAAAAACCGCCAAAATTGCGCTGGGCAAACAGTTAAGTACAACACGTCCCACAAACTCAAACCGGTTCCCCAAAATGTTGCTTTCGGGACCCACAATTCCCATCGGCAGTCCGGTCGAGGCTCCAGAAATCTGACGTCTAGGGCCACACGTAAGCACAGTGTGACAATAAAAATACGGATCCGTATCCGAAAAAAAGCTGGAACCCTTCAAAATAAGGACGGATTCCACAAAATAAATGTCCAAATCAGAAAAGTGGCTCTAGAGCACCGAAAGTATTACTAGATGCCTTCACAAATTGCGCAGGGCACCAACATACCAGATCTAAAAAAATTGAGGTGAGACACAAAGCATGTCGACAGGGGTTCAAAAAAACATTTCGGGATTCGGACTTTTTTAACACTCGCCCTCGAGGGGGGCGGAATCCGCCAACCCCTCCGGTTTTTGGAAGATAACTCCAGATTTTGCCGGCCGATATACGCCATTGTTCGTGTACTTACTTAGAAACGACCGACGCGTTGTTTAAAGTAAGAAAAACGAAAATCGATGGAAAATTTTTCGAGTTAAAGTTTGCTAAAGTGACAAAAAAATATCAGTGCCAAACCACAAATATCGGTGCTGATGCGCTTCCCGTATATTGGCAAAAAAGAAGTGTTCTTGGCAATACTAGCGACTTATTTGGTGCATATTGTCATCCTACATTGTTTCGAAGGCATGTCAGGTCACCGAGGTCAAGTCAGGTCAAGTTCATGACATCCGCCTATTCCTCGGATTTTTCGTGCATAACTCCATACTGTACCGGCCTATGTACGCCATTTTTTGCGTACCTGTTTAGAAATGACCGGCGCATTGTTTAAAGCAACAAAAATGAAAATCGGCCGAATATTTTTCAAGGTAGGGGCCGTTAAATAAAAAAAAAATCGCAGCGCCAGACCACAAAAGTCGGCACTGATGCGCCTCCCGTATATTGGGAAAAGGGAATTGTTCCTGACAACACTAGCGACTTGTTTGATGCATATTGTTATGCTAAATAATTCGAAGTGATATCACGTCGCCGAGGTCAAGTCAGGTCAAGTTCATGACAGGCTAATGGAACCAAACTTTGTCAACTGGAATGTTGTCATGAATGCAAATGACTGTCATGCGATTGATGTCACTTTGCATGTTACTCCCTACGCATCCGGAAATCTACTGTTTGTCATTGTGTGCCTAAGCGTTTCCAAACTGAATTCATGTATTTGACTCTTTTCTTTGCGAAGCCGATTGTGCCGAGTTGCCCAACAGAGCAGCCGGGTGGGCAGGGCGGTTCTGGTAACTCGAGCAGGTAATGACCTGATAAAGTGCTCCTATATAGGTGATCTGAGTTCAAATGGCTGATCTGGCATCTGTATTGTATCATTAGTGATGTCCGAAACATCATTAATGCCAACTTCGGAACATTCAAACACAATCACAGCGATGCATAACAATTACAAGCCAAGCCATGGAAAACCGGAAAATTTTGCAACTTTGACCTCATTCGACGTTAAAGATATTGACCCAAGGTCATGAAATTTGCACACAACAGAGCCCACTATCGTGCCCATCGACGCTGCGAGTTTCGTTGCTCTAGCCTTAACCCGCGCACGTCCGGGGGCAGATATCTGCCCCCATCCGGTTTTTCCTCATTTGCCGCCAAACTAAGAGGGTTAGCAAGGCCAAACCTCGCATAGCTGTTCATTGTTCTTTTCCGCATATCCTCATACATTTTTAATCCTGGGTCATCTCAGGTCAGGTCACCAGGTCAGGCGAAGTGACCCAACTACACTCGGAGTTGTAGGTGGCATAACTTCCACAATAATTGGGCAATTGATTTCAAACTTATAGCATGTCATGATCTCATCAGGGACTATAATATGTATATCGGTTTTTTTTCGTAGCATTGACCTTAGGTCAGGTCGCTGCCATGGCTTCCCCATTGTAGGGCTATGGTAAAATATACAAATGTTTCCTAGTTACATATTTGCGGTCGGAATGATCTCACAACGAGTGTGGCATGAAGATGGAAGCTATGCTCAATGCTACCGCTGACATTTTTGCTCAGTGACCTCACCAAGGTCTCTGAGGTCACCTGAGATAACTACACATTTATGCGCATTACATCGCACTGCATTGAGCTAGAAAGCTGAAATTACCGTCATTGTGCTTGTATCGTCAAGACGTGTCGATTGATACCTTACATGACCTCCATAGGCCATGACCTGAGGTCATGAATTCATGACCTTGACCTGAGTTTCGGTTAACCTGACCTTAAATTACACCGCATATTGTCGGTAGCGCATTTCAAGGACTGTCGAATAGTGTTCCCCATTCGTTTCTATCTGTTATAGGTCCTGAGATATGTGTCAATATCTGAGTCCCACCTGATCAGGTCGAATTTGACCTATGATGGCCCAGTGACCTGAATGTTGACCTGAGCGAAAAATGACCGAAACACTTTCGATAGAGCCCGTCACCAGCTATCCAACGCCGTTTTCCGTTTGTCGCTAGCTAGCATAGTTCCAGAGATCTTAGGGGGGCAGACATCTGCCCCCTGCGGACATGCGAAGTTGGCGCGGACCGCCGGACGTGCGACTGTTAATAGGAGCAGAGATCTTAGGGGGCGGAATCCGCTCTCCCCTCAAGTGCGCGTAATTTTCAGAGGCCCTCCAGGGCGCGTGTTAAATCAGAAAAGATCCACACAAATCGCGTTGAACCGAGGAAACTGGCGTTAGGTTCCCGGAACCAGGCACCTGGGAATAAATCGCGCTGGGGCCCGGAAGCATCGCACAAAAGCCACACAATCTGTGGGGCTTGTGGGAGCTCACATATATGCTTGAAAAGCCCAAAATAAACACAACGGGACCCGAAGAGCACAACGGGGGCCGATACTACAACTGACCCTTCAAAGCGCACATGGTCTCCCAAAAAGCGACAGAACCTCAGCACATGCATTGTGGACATAAATAAACATACCTGGACCTCTAAAAAATACAATACACAGGAAGCTATCAAGGCACAGGGGCCATGAGAACGCACAAGGGCCTGAAAAAGTGTCTGGGGCCGCAAAAGGCAACATGGTTCCAAAACGAACAAAAATACCGGGCACTAAATAAAGACATCTCAATCTTCGAAAACGTCCTGACACGTAAACAAAAACCCTCGGTGCACAAAAACCAACAAACCCTAAAACGAGCAGGGGTTTCGAAAATACATTAGGCCCGTAACACAAATGGATTTAAGCCATAAGACACATCCAGTAGACTAAGAAAGACGCAAGGGCTCCCAAAAAAAAGAACACTGAGGAAGTGCCTCGGCTCGGTAGCCATTGTGGGAGGATAGCAGGAAAGACATGAGGTGCATGAAAGCTCAGCGGAATCCGAATTTCATAACTACCAGAAAATGTGGGAGGTATTGAACTAATGATTGAATTCAATTAATCGACTTTTCGCAGCGAACGCCCATACGAAGCATTCCAGCACTGCAAATATGACGCGTCTATCATGTGGCAGCAATTAGCAAAACGCAGAAGGCCTAGCAGAAACAGTCGTATTGCACGAAGTGTGGCGAATGCGCCGAATGCGCAAGATGAGTGTGCACGTGCATGGACGTTGGCGTCGTGTCGACCGGGTTATAGGAACTTGAATGCCAGAAGTTGTGAAATTTTACATTTTAAAGTGATTGGCAATACACTTTAAACTGAAGTTAGGGGTTTAATATATTTTCGAAACTCCTGCTCGTTTTAGAGTTTCGTTGCTTTTCTATGCATCGATATTATTTACGCCTTCGGACATTTTAGGAGATCCCGATGTGCTTATATAGCTCACGGTCTTTTCGTTCGGTTTGAAACCATTTTGCCTTTTGTGGCCCCATTCACTTTTTTTCAGACCCTTGTGCGCCCCTGTGTGCTTTGAGAGCCTCCAGTGTATTTTTTTAAAAGCTCCAGAGGTATTTTTTAATATTGTTTAGTTACGTATAATTTAGGGCTGCAACGCATGTTTTAATGCCCTGTCGCTTTTTTGGAGACTGCGCTATAGATGGTTAATTGTATTTTCGGCCCCGCTACGTTTATTTCGGGCTTCTGACACACATTTGTGGGCCCAGTATGATTTTGAGGCTTCGGTGCAATTTTTCTGGGTCTCAACCCGACTTAACGCTTCCAGACGCGTGGTTCCGGGGACCGAACGCCAGTTTTCTGGGCTCAACGCGATTTTTTTTAAAAGTCCGAATCCCGGCCTGATTTTTCTAGACCCTGGCGCCACGCATTTGTATCCCACCTTTTTTTCGAGATCCGGTATGTTTTTCGGTGTCGTACGCAATTTGTAAATTCATATATTGGGTGCTCCAGATCAACTATCCTGACCCATTCATTCATTTTTTTTTGGAGAATCCGTCCTTATTTTGGAGGGCACCAGCTTGATATTTTCGCATGCCGATCCGGTTTTTGTGGCATAGGTGTAACTTTAGCAGTGCGAGGTGACTTATCAAGGGATACCAAAAGAAACCCTTAGAACTGGGTGGGGAGTTACAAGTTGAAATTCAACGAATCAGAAAAGATGGTGGTAAATTAGGCCCCTCCACAGGATAATTTAGTTGATCACTCATTACTTATTTTCGAAAGGTTCCTTTGGCAGAAAAGCGGTCGAAATCCAAGGACCTTTCAATGGGCGAAGGTGGACCCCATGCAAATCCGTTTGCCCCTCACCTTTGATGAAAACATAGGTACTCCACTGGTCACTCCGTAATTTTCAGAAACATGGGGGAAACATCAGAAACACGCCCATGGTGCAAAGCCGACATTGAGAGCACAAATTAATCCCCCACAAGCATATGAAACAACGCCCATGCCCCATATAAAACGGGAGGAATGATGCATTTAAGTACATTTTATGCCTACAAACTTCTTTTCTCTTATTACAGCCTGCATGATTAGAGCTTCCCAGCTTCCATACCACCTCAACATCATTTACAAAACGTTACAGCACGGCGGAAACCATGGGCGTGACGGCGTGGAATTTGAAGGTTTTGCATTATGTGTGTACAGCAATTGTTGCATTGCTGCTTTGCCACTTATGCATTGTTCTTCAATGCTCGTCTTTCCATGAATTTATTCGCAAAGAGTGTGCTATTTTAGCTCGTGTGACAGGTGCCTTTCAGCAATCACCAACTGCAATACAAATTAACAAATCCTTAATATGGCGATAAAAAAGCAGTGCAATCCACTTCTCGCTGCCACCTTCGCGAAAATATCGTTCTATGACTGAGAAATGATCACCTAAGCTTCACTTACATCAAGCTGGTACCAATAAATAACTGTAGTGATCAATCTAGCTATATTCAGTTATACTTGGAGGACATAAAAGTGGGTTGCTCAATGGGAGATACCTGTAGGATATGCTTAGCACCGACCCCGCAAACGTGCCGCAATCTAGAGGCCAGAGGAAACATTATTCTGGTCGAGAAAGCATCAAGACGTTGGGTTATTTTGACACCTAGGTATTTATCCACATATTACTAATTAATACTCTGATATGGTCCAGTTTTCAGCGAAAACATATTATTGCTGTTGCGTGTGGAGTAATGATGCGCCATGTCAATAACGAACAAGACATCGATATGAAATTATGTGTCCCATTCTCGAACCATACTAAAAGCCTAAAAATAGGAGGCCCTACCACAATGGTGGCCACCTTTCGGCGAGCAGGGCCTTGCCCCTGGAGGAATTTGGTGGCGACGCCACTGGTCGTAAATGTTTCGCCAACCCCGCCGTCAGCTAAAACCATGGTAGTCTAGCACGTGCGGCAGCATGACTGGACCAGAACGGACGCTGTGAATGCACTCAAGGACATTACTCGCTCATACTCTTTGGTCAAACGTCGACCACAATCAATCTGGAACCCAAATCATTGCGAACAAAAAAAAAACGGAATCTTAGTTATGTTAGGTAAAATGAAATGCTGTCAGCAGCTTCCTTGGTCTTGGCAGCTGTTCGTTCCTGTGCATTTCAAATCCTGTCCGCAAAAAGCGCGTGGGTGAACCATGTGTTTTCTCCGCATTCGCATCGAGACAATTGAGCAAGACCAATACATTTCCGATTAACCTAACTACATTCTGGATCGATTGCCGCTACGATGGCCGGCCGTCTTCCGGTAACGAACAGGTCCTTGACCTGGCTGACTCACAAGCTCAGGTCCACACAAACACTATATGCGGCAGACGGAGTGCCGGGTAACGCTGGCCACGAGGGTGCATGTGAGTAACGTCACGACACGCTGGACCTCCAGGCAACTTGATATCGATAAATACCAGCTAAAGGTTGCGCTTAAAATGGTTTATGTATATTTCCTTAGCTGCATAGTTAACAATGTCCACTCCCTCTCGCCTCATTTAGACAACCGTTGAGATTCTTCAGGAATTAAGGGAATGTGTGGATGGACGAATGAAAATGGAGATAACGCTGTGGTTAAGCGAGCTGAAAACAAAATTGGCTGTAGGCCCAACTACTGTCAGCTCATATGGCGGTGATTCCCAAGGCAGGATAGAAAGGACCGTGACCAGGCGGAGAACGAGAAACGGCTCCCACCATGCCTTCCACTCGCGCATGACTAAACCATTGCGGCAGTAGCTCACCGTCACGAGAGGCGGGTGGCCATACACAACTACACCAGAGACAACAGAGTACCACGCCAGTTCCGAGAGCGGCGGCACTGCAACTAGACGTGTCCCCGCCGCCCTCCCACTGAAAACCGATACGCCAGGAAGCATTCGTGCGCGACAATGGCAATGCGACACGGCGGCGTATGCCGTGGAGCAATGTTTGCGCTCAATTTGCCAGTCTGCGTGCAACACCTTCCATCGCACGTTTGCCTTCGGGTCACGCATTGACTAACAGTGGGATGAACACACGTCGCCCATGAGAACCACAACATGCCAACGTGAATAACTTCGACAGTGGCACACAGCAAGAGCTGGCACACACAACAATCCGCTGTCGACTGCGCGCTGGAGTGCTACGAGCGCCGATCAAAAACACCACAACCGAGCCGATTCACGAGTTGCTTGCCGTCAGCAGACTATGCGGCTATTTCTGCCGGCGGCAGCCGTATTTCTGCCGGCGGCAGCCGTATTTCTGCCGGCAGCAGCCATGTTTTGTCCGGTCCGCATGATCACTTCATCCAAGCGCGGTCGGACGGTTAATTTGGCGTCGGCCGCGCGGCCGCTCGGGTCACAGATGACGTCATGGCACGGCCGGCCGGAACGTCAGATCGATGCGGCCGTGACGTCAGCCGTTCCGGTCCCGCGAAGCGGCGCATCGATGAGCTGCGCCAGCCCAGAATATCCCGCCGCCGCCGCCCCGACCGCTTCGATCGACCTAGTCGCACCTACCGGGTGAGGCGGCCCGCTCGCAGCGCGACCCTCGCCACTGGCACAACGCCTCCCGGCAGGACACAGCACACCCCTGAGCACGACAGTCCGCTTCCCGGTAGGGCACAGCACGACCCTGAATACGACAGTCCGCCTCCCGGCAGGACACAGCACTCCCCTGAGCACGACAGTCCGCTTCCCGGCAGGGCACAGCACGACCCTGAATACGACAGTCTGCCTCACAGCAGGGCACAGCACGACCCTGAATACGACAGTCTGCCTCCCGGCAGGACACAGCACACCCCTGAGCACGACAGTCTGCCTCCCGGCAGGGCACAGCACGACCCTGAATACGACAGTCCGCTTCCCGGCAGGGCACAGCACGACCCTGAATACGACAGTCTGCCTCCCGGCAGGACACAGCACACCCCTGAGCACGACAGTCCGCTTCCCGGCAGGGCACAGCACGACCCTGAATACGACAGTCTGCCTCCCAGCAGGACACAGCACGACCCTGAATACGACAGTCTGCCTCCCAGCAGGGCACAGCATGCCCCTGAATACGACAGTCCGCTTCCCGGCAGGACACAGCACGACCCTGAATACGACAGTTTGCCTCCCAGCAGGGCACAGCATGCCCCTGAATACGACAGTCCGCTTCCCGGCAGGGCACAGCACGACCCTGAATACGACAGTCTGCCTCCCAGCAGGGCACAGCATGCCCCTCTGAATACGACAGTCTGCCTCCCGGCAGGACACAGCACGACCCTGAATACGACAGTCTGCCTCCCGGCAGGACACAGCACGACCCTGAATACGACAGTCTGCGTCCCGGCAGGACACAGCACACCTCTCAACACAAATCTGCCTCCCGGCAGGGCATAGCACGCCCCTGAATGCGAGTCTCCCTCCAGACAGGGCACAGCATGCCCCTGAACACAACAGTCTGCCTCACATCAGGATACGGTCCAGATCTGAGAGTACTGCCTACTTCTGAGCGCGGCCCAGGACGCCGAGCGCTAGCACTGCGTACAGGCCGACCGGCCGCCCGGCCAGACCTACGGCCACCTGCCATCTCATCACCCCGCCCTGCGCACGATACGGAGCAACAACAGCGGTGATGGTGGGTTTGTTTCTGGGCGCGTCGACTACGTCAATCATTTTGCGGGAACGAAACAACAAACGCAGTACTGCTGTCCCAATGCCGGAAGCCAAATCAAGATATATTACACCAAGCAAGAACTCGGGTTTCTGGTTTCGTGCTCATATCTGCGAAGCCAGTGGATTCGTTGTCGCGGATGCACTATCCCAGACGGCCGGCACACACATACATACACATACACAAACACACACACACATACACGCACGTCGGTGTCGGACGTCGCCGCAGCACTTGGCTGAAGCGGCCTCCACCCGGCCAGTTGGCCAGCGGCTTGCCAGGCACAAGAGTTGCGATACGCGACGCGCTCGAGCACAACAGCTGAGCCGCCGACAGGCACCGAGGACACGGCGATCGTCACGCCCACCTGAACGTCCACCTGGACACGGTGTGTGCCGGCCATGGCCACCTCTGAACCGGACACAGGCGCGCCCGGCGGCTTCCACGCCGCCGCTGCCTGTTCCACTTACGGCCGGATATCCGCGTGATGGTCAAATTGTCAAAACAGGCGGACGTCACAAAACGGCAAGTACAAAACACGTCGCCAAAGCGCAATGAGACAAGTCGTGGCTAACCAGACCAAAGAGCTGAACAGCTACCCCCCATCCGGAAAACATTAACATACTGTCCAAAAGCAAACCCACACAGCTGGAGAAGCACGAACACACCTGGCCTAGAAGTGCATGCCTCAGATCACCCATACTCATGACCATACACCATGGGTGTCACTTTGTACATGTGAAGAGAGGTTACTAGCTATTTCAACCATTGCTCTATCCTCTCCCACTCCCTTCCAATAAGACGGAAACTTAACTATTGAGCGTACACTAAATAAGAAATAGGCTTCGAGGAAACTCTAACCAGAAATAATGATTGCCCCTTCCCCAATCAATTCTACGGCGACAACAACACACATCTATGCGATTAATAAGAGCTGGATATATTTGACCGAACCCTGAGGAAAGAGTTCCGGTTCATTGTCAGATTGAATAGAGAATCTTAGAAACTGAAGATTAAGATGAAAAATAAACAACAAAATTTAAAAATCATCACGGTATCAAACCAGGAGGTGCACACACCGACACATGCAATGAAGGCAGGTGGCTACACGAAAAGTGCGTTGGGGAGGAGCCACCAGTTTGCCAGTGTGGTGTGCGATCACTGGCCCCGACGACCAGCTGGTCGGCACTGCTCCTCGAACGGTGCAACCACTCGCAGATAGCACATGTGACACGGTCCGTCACACTGGTAGCGGTCCGTCACACCTGGTAGTGGACGGCGGCCGGATCGGCGTGCTCGTCACCGCTCAGCAGCACCACCTTCACTCGCTCGTCACTGCAATACAGCGCCGCGACGCCAGCGGCGGTAAGCGCTAGCAGCGAGCATACACAGTAACAGCCAAGCACGGCACAGCACAGCACAGCACAGCAAACTGGCGCCACCAGACGCGCGGCAAACGACTCGCTAGCAAGCGTCTGGTGAGATGGCAACTAAATCACAACCTGGCATGGAGAAACAAAAAAAAAAAACACGTGCGTAAAAGCGGAAATAAACGTAAAGACCCCCTCCTCCTCAAAACCGACGAAGTCATAAATGCACTGTAATGATAGTAATGATGGAATAGGGAAGCATCCTTTTCAGACGTATTCAATCCGGGAGACACGAGATAGGAAGATGAAAAGGGAGAGGAAGAATTTTGTCAGGGTGGTGAGGTCCACTGGTCATTAATGATGGTGGTGGTTATTGGTTTTACGACACGTCAACTGTTGAGTCATGTAGCGTCGCCAATCTCTCACGCCGATTGGTTGCGGACAAATAGTGGAAACAGGTGAGGCTTGAAGCAACAGTCTTTCGATTGTGAGAAGGGCTGGCAATTAATGAGGAGCAATTCACTGCTATAGTACTTCTCAGTTCAAAACAGTTTGCAACATGTCAAAACAGATATGTTTTAACATCACGCTTGTTAAACGCGGACGTATTGTGAAATAGCCATGATCAACACAGGAAAATAGATACAAAACAGAGGGATACAATAAACTGGGATTGGTTCTATGGCACAAACAAGGCATAAGTCGCATAATTCGTTTCAATTTGGAACGAACATTCACAAAAGCTTACCACAGCTTCACTATCTTTGTCAGTGCACGAGATACGCAGATAGCGAGCAGACAGCGATTTCTTGGGTAAATTACAAAATTATGAATTGACGATCGTGGCATGTTCAGTTCCAACGTAGAAGAGATAAAACAGTATCTTACCTTCATTGAGCTATGGACTACTTGCACGAATTGGCATGTCAAATTAATTATAAAACTATTCATATGGTGCAAAGGTGGAGGGACTGCACCGTCGATAACACCGAATATATATATATGTATGTATAAATAAATATATATTTATTTATGTATGTATATGTATATATACATATATATTTATATTTATATATATGCATATACATATATATATATATATATATATATCGTCAAAAACGCATCTACTGCAACGCACACCCAACACGAACTCTCACGCACGCTGGCTTAAAATATAAATAGAACATATTTATGTCATCATTGCATCCCCACACGCAGCACCCGGTGGCTACATCCATGGTTGTAACCACCTGACGAAACCTAGCTACTCCACTTCCATTAGCGCGGTAGTTTAACTCAATTTTCGCATGATCCTTTAGAAAATCGAATCTACCCAAGGACAAGCATAAACACGCTCGTAGTCAAACCAACTCGTGACAATTTCCCCGGTTTGCGTCACACGGAGTGCCATGCCAAAAAAAAAATAACCTACACTTGGAGAAACCTCTACCGAAAGCTTCATAGTGCACTGCAACTTTGCTGCACAACTATTTCATAAACAAAATCGCATGCACATAGCTGTCAACCAGTAGCATGCACGCGTTCGTACGGACATATGCTGCACGAGCTTTGCCCAGCCAAATAAAGTCCAGCCAAGTTAGCCAGCTATCAGCACGCACCACTACCATTGTGCACCTACATAGTTCTCTTCGTCTTTCTACCAACCAAGTCATGCAGGTTAGCACTACTTTTCAACGCAACGCAGCCATAGGCAGCGAAGTTGAAAATTTCAACATCCCAGTCCTACCTGCAATTCAAAACCAAAGCAAGGATCAAGATAATTACAAGATAGGCTGAATGCACGAGTTGTAAACAGCATCTCAGAAACGGCGGAGATGGTGAGAAGCAGTCAGCGCTTTCTGCCATGAAACACACCCACATACAACAGTGATAAATTACTCGCGAAAGAGGGTGGAATGTACCACTTACTGAGCGCTGAATCGACACTCTTCCCAAATGAGTGTCGACATGGTGCTTCTTGGTGCGAGTTTGTAGCGTTCTCATTCCTCGTTTCTAACTGTATCCCGTTTGCAAATATAATGCGTGTGATTACCACAAAGGATCCGGGATCGTGATAAGGGACATTTGGTAGTGCAATTCCAGATGAAGGGATTGCCTATGATGTGCTATGTTATACAGTACTGGCTTGCAACTTGGGTGTTTGCATCGTTATCATTGGAATCGTCGCCAAATCAGGCACCTATCAAAACACACAAAGCAGGAACAATGATATGTACCAAAATGTCTCAAAACTGGGCTTCCAAGACTTAACAAATTTTCTATAGCATTACTCCCAAGGCGATTTTGACATCGTGCTGTACTCGCTTCGACATCTCACACACAAGGAGAAATCATTATTTTAAGACTGTGGCACAATGTCAGCAGACCTGTGTGAAGTCGTGCAATTACCCATTATTGAACTTTCTACCTGAAGTGCATTTGAAGTGCACTGAACATTTCACACAGCTGGTAAATCCATATATTCAGATCGAGTACAGTCAGGATGGGCGTGATAGTGGAAGGCTGAGAATCGCCGTCAGTCGGACGGATAGTTCGGCAGCCGCCCGCCAGTTGGCAGCACTCACAGTTCGGTCCTGGTCGCGACCGGTGTGGGCTCGATCTGCGGGTACAAGATGCCCTCCTTAGGGCAGCCGGTGGTGATGGGCTCCAGCTTGTGGTGGCAGTCGACCAGCGCGAAGGTCTTGTCCAGGCACAGCTTGATCTGAGACAGATACCACTGCTTGGTCTCCTGTGGGCCGATTGTTACACGTGATCACGTACGAAGGTCTTGTCCAGACACAGCTTGATCTGAGACAGATACCACCGCTGGGTTTCCTGCTCCTGTGGGCCGATTGTCACACTTGGATACGTACGGCACATCAAAACACCAGCATCAACACCTGTAGCACAGCACATACTGGCATCGTGCAAAGCAACGCCGATGCGCAGGTTGTCTTCAGCTGCAACTGCCCGCACACGGTCTCCCAGACCACCACAACAGAATGGCAGAATGGCAGAACGCAATGAATTAAGCAGAATCAAACTGCCCGCCGGTCACGACCGCAGCACACATCAGTCGAGTGGCTCGTTCTACGAGATAGTCTGCTGTGAGTCAGGCACGTCCCAGGCTGCTCCACCAGAATGATGCCCACCATCAAGGCAATTCAAGGTGGACGACTCGCCACATACCCATACCTTATCCCGACGATCAGCCCTCTATCCCAAACAGACGACACTCCTCATTCCCAATACAGTCAATCCAACTTGTTATAACAGTCAACCCTCCCTTACTCCGATACCTCCAATCCTCCATTTTCTCGACGCAGTCGACCCAACTTAACATCAACAGTTACCCAGCTGATCGCCGAGTCGACGCATTTTATCCCCCCGACGAGGCACCCCCTTTCCGTGGTGGTGGTGGTGGTAGGGGGGATTGTGTCCCCAAAGACCCAGCGACCATCATGCCGGCGAGGGGCGAGACCAAGAGTGCCTCACTCGTCCTATCCATGCGCTACCATTCCAATCCCAATCTCATCCCAACATCCATGACCATCATCCGCCCCTGCAACACCAACTATCCCTACTATGAGCAGGCAGGGAAACTTCCCCGGCCCTGCCCACCAACTCAGTTTTATCGGGGTAGCCGCGCCCCCTCGGCCCGTCCCCGGGGTTGACGGAGTCCCGGAGGTTGAAGTCTCCCGTCGCACGGTTTTAGTTGTGACGGGGGACCAACACACCTCTTTGGTCCCGATATCCCGGAGGGGCGGGCGGGCCCGTGGGGCCTCACGCGGCCCAAGTGACTAATCGCCTCGGGGCGGGGACCTGGGATTCTTCCCAGTGTCTGCCGGCCCGACCAGCTGGGGTCAAGGGGTGGGCGGTGGTGGATCCCGGTCGGTTGGTTGGTTGATTATTCGTTTTTTTTCAGACACATCGACCGTTAAGTCATGTAGCGTCGCCAATCTCTCACGCCGATTGGTCGCGGTCAAAGAGTAGCGACAGGTGAGACTCGAACCCACAACCTTCGATTGTGAGACGAGCAACTTACCCCAAGACTACTCGTCCCTGGATCCCGGTCGGGGTGGTGAGCCTCTCTCTCCCGGCCGGGCGAAGGAGCAGCCTGCCCCGTATAGCTCCTCGGATGTCTGGCGACCTTCCGTCCGTGGGACCCAGGCGTCCCCCCGGTAGCGCCCCTATGGGGTGGAGCGCCAGAGGAGCCGAAACTAAGAAACAGTGCATGGCACCGACAATAACCAAAAACACTCCTGGTCCCTCTCGTGAGGGCCAGACCACCTGCTCGAACGGACCAAACACGTTTTCTGCTACCCCGTGGGTCCTCATTCTTCGAGGGAAAACACAGACTCTTGGTTCTTCGTCCCGCTTTCAAAGACGTAACGGATGCGAGCAGTTTGGAAGAGTTGTTCGATGTGAGAAGTTGAAGGATGGAGGGTTGGAGATGGAGTTTGCGGTGGCGGAGGAGGCGGAGAGAGCGTTGTCAATGACTAATTTTGTTTACAGTGTGCGAAAGGGTGGCAAGAAGGTAGACGAAATTATTCCAATATACGTAGAATCCCATAAAACCAAGAGCTCGTCGATAGGTTGGTTGGTTGGTTATTGGGGCTTAGGGGCGCATCGACTACGTCGGTCATGTAGCGCCCAACTCGTCGAGAGGTATCATCAATTGTTTTGACTTGAGGGATGTACCAGAGGAAGAGATTGTCGATGGACTAGCAGAACTTGAAGTGATTGGAGCGAGAAAGTTAAATGTGAGGAGTGGTGCAGAGATGGTCGCAACCAACAACATTGTACTAACATTTAACAAGAGCGATCTTCCTCTTGAGATTTGTGTGGGATACGTCCGGGTTACGGTTCTTATTTTCGTTTTCAACCCTATGGGATTTTTTACATGCCATTTCAAACAAACCAGTTTTGTCGCAATCGCCCTGCATGTGGCAAGTGCGTCTTTCACGATCAAGGAAGTGAACATTGCTCCTCCAAGACCTCCCCCCCCCGTTGTGCAAACTGTGGCCCAGAACAGGACTCCCACTCGTCTTATGACAGGACTTGCCTGATATGCATCAAGGAGAAAGAAATGATTGCTGTTAAAGACGCACAAAAGGTGACCTTTCGGGAGGCCAGGGATATATACGAGCACACTCGTATATGAGCACACTCGCCCAAGAATCACATACGCATCATAAGCCAAAAATCATGCCGTGATCCCACAACACACTCACCAAGACAAGGTTTCTGAGCTCACCTCCCAAATGATAACCAAGCTTCGCTCCTTTGGAACGCCCCTTACGCTACCAGCAAGGAACAGGCAGCCAATTCAAGACTGCGTTGAGACCACCGAAACCCCACCCACCACAAGTGAACAAAATCCTGCACATGACACAATAGACATGGCAAAGCGCGTTACTTCGTCGCCAAAGGCTCCGGAAGAGTGGCACCGTGTCAAGCGGACTAAGAAGCCCACAAAGACCTCCACTATCCTCGGATCCTTACTCGCCATACCCACCGAACCCACTCCGATCCAGCCTTCCAAAACTAAGCCAATCCCCCACCCCAACTCGCACCATCTCAGATCCAAGGATTGTACATGCTACGGTTCGGGTGCGCCCTGGAGCCCCGGATTTAGGATTCGCACCGCCAGATATATCCCAACCTCCTCGATCTCCAAGCCAGAGGGCCTGCGGCCATTGGCGGTTCCTCACTCCATACCATCACCCGCAGCAGCCATGGAACCGCCGGAGACACCTTCCCGTCGAACAGTACATCAATATCCTCCCCATCCACGAATCGCGCTAGGAAGCGTGCTCTTCCCGGTGCTGTGTCGCCAAGTGAGTTTTGGAGCCCACGCTCACGCCCACGAAGCCAAGAGACCCCCTTACCTGTATCTCACTATACCTGTATCTGTAACTTACCTGTATCTCACTCCCCACACTGTACATAAGTTGACAAGATATTATTCATCCGAAGGATGTCGCCAGCGAGATTGGAATGGCATTCTCCGAACGATCGAAAAATGAAACCAGTCGACGCTTCCCGGCATACAAAGCCCGGTGCGAAGCACTACCATTTAACTTTACAATAACAGTTCCTATCCATTACAAAAGTCCATTTTCTATTACCGAACTGACTGCTGCTATAAAAGCACCCTTAGGATCGTAGCAGAAGGACCAGACATGATACACAACGGCATTATTAAACATCTCCCGACGGCAGCTTTAAACACACTTTTGCAAGTGTTCAACGAAATGTCGGAAAGGGGAACATTTCCATTGACATGGCGGAGGGCGCTTGTCGTACATATCTGCAGGCCAAACAAAACTGCAAAGGATCCACTTCATTATCGACCAATTTCACTGACCTGTTCTCTTTGCAAACTGTTTGAAAAAAATAGTAAACTTGGGACTCATGTAGTTTTTAGAACACAACCACGTACTCACCTCGATACAGAGTGGCTTCCGCAGACACCGTAGTACATTTGACCATATTTTATATCTTGATTCCGTTGTACGTCTGAGTTTCATGAAACGATGTCATACCGCTGCCATATTTTTCGATGTTGACGGCGATTATGATACCGCATGACGTCATGATATCCTCATGAAGTTGCACCAAATTGGCATGAGAGGCCCGTTGGGGTTTTTCTTGACGATTTTTTTTCTAACTAATAGGACATTTCGGGTCAGAATAGGTGGATACATTTCTGACACCTTCCAACATATTGATGGGTTCCGCAGGGAAGTATATTGAGTGTGACTGTTCGCCATTGCCATAAATGATGTGCGTGATGCTCTGCCGTAAACGCCGTTACACAGACCACGGTCGGTGCGAAGGATGAACGGTCACCTTATACCTTTCAGATCGGCAATCAAGTTTCTTGGGGCGTGGATGGATCGTCATGTTGCATACAAAACTCATATAACTGACCTTATCAACAAATGTGCAAAATGTCTTCAGGTAATGAGTACCGTTTCTAGGTGTTCATATGGAGCTGACAGATCAGTTTTACTTCTCATGTACCGATCGCTCTTGCGTTCTAAAATTGACTATGGATGTTGTATTTATGACTGAGCGTGTGCCACAACCAAGCGTTGTCTTTTTGTGATCCACATTGCACCTCTTCGCATCGCTACTGAAGCATTTCGCACTTCACCAGCTGCTAGTGTAATGGTAGAAAGATGAGCCACCTCTTGCGGTACACCATAAGTTACTGGGCGCGAAATACGCACGCAATGTTGCCCAAAACCGGAACCATCCAGCCTATCGGTGGATACTCTCAAGGACGTTACGAGCACGTCACAAGGCTCCGCGTGGACTACCGTTTTCCATTCGTATGGCCTTGATCCTTCGATAATGTAATATCAGGCCACGTTCTGTAGCACGCATCATCACGCCGAGCACTCCCCCTTGGTATGTTATCCCAGTGAAAACTGACGGACTTTGTCCTGCTCAAAGAAACGTCACGTAAACCCGGAGGAACTCTGCATGTTGGCATTTGAGAAAAAAACATCACGACTTTTCCAGCATTTACACAGACGGCTCAAAGTCGGTCTCCGGTGTTGGGTGTGCTTACGTCAGTCGACAAGGTGCTCTATTTTTTGTTTCAAGAAGCAAAAATCGATTTTTACTGCTGAACTGTATGCCATTTTGCAAGCCCTCTATTTTATACAGAAAGACTGGTCCGCAAAGCACGTGGTTTTCACAGACTCTTTGAGCAGCCTCCTGGCGCTGAAAACCTTTAACCAGGATAACAGACTTGTTTGGAGGAGCATCAGTCATAAAATCCCTACAAACATCAGCAGAAATATCGTGTTCTGCTGGACTCATGGCCATGCTGGACTCGCGGGAAACGAAGCTGCTGACATAACCGCCAAACACGCGATTGGTAATGACCGCATGGTCAATATCTATGGCTCCCTCCAAGTGAACTATGCCCCATTATATTGTCAAACCTACGATCAGAATGGCAACCAACCTGGAATTCGAGGTGTAGTAAGCTCAGGGTTTTAAAACCGAAAATAGGAAAGTGGCTGTCCTCTCACCGAACCAAACGACGGGAAGAAGTAATACTCTGCCGATTGAGAATAGGCCATACCTTAGCAACACATAGCTGCATGCCTACCGGTGATGACCGACCTCTATGTCCGTGCTGCTCTAACCTGCTTACCGTGTACCATGTTTTTGTTGGCTGTACACTGCTAGATCCTCCACGCCAGATTTTATGACGGTTACACGCCGACTCTTCTGTACGTATCCTAATAGGGAACGACTCCGAGGTCGTGGCGTCTGGGAATATTTTTATCTTCGTTCGACAAGCTCGCCTTGACGTGATATACCCCTACCAGTGAAGATAGATAGCAAGCTATGATAGCAGCACCGTAGACTGATTACAATTCAGTTATGGGCGCAAAATGACCCGCGATGGCGACGCGCCCCTAAACTCCAATCCACCACCACCCATTCTATCCCTACCGGTGAACCCACGCAACTCCTGACAGTCGACCCGCGTTGGCACTACCGGTCAAACCAACTAATATCCTCGAAAGTTGACGCACCTGATCCCTGACGCAGTCGACAACCATATGTCGGGAGAAGTGGGCGCTGAGTGCGGCTCGGATCTGCTCCCAGCTGTAGGCGGCCGGACCTGGTCTCACGCCTCCGGCGCCCAGCACAGCCAGCATCTGGTAGCGCGCCAGCCAGCTGAGGCCCAGCGCAAAGTAGTCGCGCTCGTCGCCGATAGATGGCAGCTCGACGGCGCACGTGCCGTGCTTGGTCCACTCGTGCTGTGCGCATGCGAGGCGTCAGGCGGGATGCAGGCGTGCGAAGGTCAGCTCGCCAAGTTTGGTTATGGGACGTCGTGGGACCCGGGATTGCCGGGTGACGGTCGGGAATGAGACTCGCACGTGCAGTGAGAAGACTGTGAGGTCGGGCTGCACGAACAACTTGCGTCCTTCTCCACTTTGCCCTCTATGCGTCCTTCTCTACAGCACCAACAACTTTACCGGACATCTTGAGCAAACGGGAGAGGCGCGTACATGAGGTTGAGGAAGAGCAGGGGGAGATAAGCAGGAATAGGAACGAGAGCAGGTGGAATTGCTGTTGATTTTGAGCACAAGCTGGAATCTTCTGACTGATGCTGATAACTGTGGCATTCGTCCGACACCTAAATCACCAAACGGATGCTCAAACTTGGCAAAAATAGATAATACGATGCTTAACCACTAAAATGTAAAGTTTATTGACTTGGCCTCCATTCCATTATTTACTAAACAGGTAAAAAGTAGCATCCATCCAACCTGTTGCACATCACTATAGTCATTTACATTTTGTTATTCAAAGTGTAAAGCATGCCAACCAAACTTTCCAAACACAAAAAACACTGACAATAATTTTTAGCCAACAATAGCTTCTTGTCGCATGTCGGTACCTTCCAGAGCGAATACACAGAGCGACCGGCAAAGATGTTGGGCCAGAACTCTAGCAGATTTGGCTCCAGTTGCATCAGTTTGCTGATGTCGAAAGGCAGCTTCTGACAGTGGTCCGGACCCCGAGTTCCAGCCTTGGTAGGCCTGAATAAGCACAGCAGAGATGTTAGAACACTGGGAGAGTACTCTCTGATGTGTCCTGAATCGGCAACACTCGCCTCAACACCCAGCTAGTCAACATTTCGCACTAGAGACAAACAGCTTGCGATGTGGATGTATTTATGCTTATTTTCAAGCCATTATTGGACACCAGAAAACGCACATGTTACGTCTATGCCACTTTAAATCGAACACGGAACACTCACTGCCAAGGATTGCAACTGCTTGGAACACGTCCTTCTCTAGCATCTAGTATTTCCTTCTTCAAGAAGGAAAGACTGGCATTTCCGGAAAGTTCCAGTCGTCGCCAACATTACATCCGCCGTCACCGCGCACTAAACCGTGAGCTGCAACAGCTGAGCGGCCGGCCCTGCTAACCATGCAGGTGAGGCATCTGATCCCCAGCCCAAAGTGAAGCGACAATGAGTGTGGAAGAGGGGCTCACCAGATTCCATGCACGGTCCACGTGGTCACGTTGCTGAAGATCTCGCATGCCCGCTGACTGCTGTTGCCCTTATAGTCGATGCAGGCCGACTGCGGCCACTCCTGCGTGAAGATTAGGAAGTCCCAGCTCTTGTCGGGCACGCTCGCCAGGTGCGCCGGTGACACGTGTGGCCGACACCTGGGCACGCGGACGCCAACTGAGAGGCGCTCGAGCACAAGCACACCACTGCACCGCGGCGACGCACACCAACGACGTGCAGTACCTCCGGCAGTTTGTTCCGAAATGAGGCTCCAAAAGGTGGTCGCGTATTACACGCCTACCTGTGCGAGATGCACCAGTTGCACATATTTTCCTGAGAGTACTGTTCTGGCATGTTAACTTATGGGAACCCTGGAGGCAGACAATTACAAAATTATGATTGGCCCCCAACTCCCTTTGGCTGATATATGTAGATAACATACTGGTGATTGTTGATCAAGATACTGATCTCAATATGGTTAACACAAATATTAATGCTCTACATCCATTGATTCAATTCACATCAGAGAAATAAAAGAGAAGGAAAATGAGGTCGGCCACACTGAGAAAGCGCTGTGGCAGCAGATGTTCAGTGTACAAAAAGCCCAATAACGAAAATCATATTTTGCAATACTTCTCTGGTCATAGGAATGAAACAAAATCAAGGGCCATGTCTTTTTCCTTAATGGCTTATAGGATCTGCAGTCCTAAGTGCCTTGCAGAATAATTGTCTTCATCAAGAAGTATTTCAAGTTCCTGAACTATAAAGGGTCTGACAGTGAAGTTGCACCAAAAAGCAGAGAAGATGATGTGCATGAAAAAGGTCGAGCAACAAGTTGTGACAAAAAAGGTGCATATCAGCTATAGAATCACAGGGAGTAGTCACCATCTCCCAATTCATATAATTGTTTCAGGAATAGCAAGTATACACTGGCGAAAAAACTAGCAGCGTTGCCAAAGTCTTCTACCGACACAAACACTAAGCAACACGAACTAGTAACCAACACTAACCAGGCACAGCATCGGCACATGCCTCACACACGATGTCTGCGGCGGCTTCCTCACCATCATCATCGTCATCCAGGAAGTAGGCACAGCATCCTTCACATATGGCAATAAGCACTAGATGTGAACGGTTGTGGTGAACATGCCACACATGGGGCTCTGCCTCGTGGACATGCCAATAGCGGCCCTCTTCAGGCCGACGGGGGGGGTGGAATGTCTGCTTGTGCCGAGATACAGCCGGCACCCAGCCGACATGCAACCGACGTAGGGCCGACGTCGGGTAGATGTCAGGCTGTTGTTGGGACGAAAGCGGCTCATTGTCGGCTGGGGAGTGAAATATCGGACAACGGCCGACACCGGCTGGCCTCTATTGGTTTTCCGAACACATCCCGACACATGTTGATATTCCAGGTTAGTTTGCCAATGTCGGACCGAGAGCAGCCCGATGTCGGTATGCCGCTTACGAGATGCCGAGCTCACCCTGACACATGCCGACGGCGGGCCGATATTGGCACGTTTGCTGGGTGTCCATCCCGATGCTGTGTTCTTGGCGCCAGCTGGCTGAACATATGACGCAAACATAATATGCTCCTTTCCTGAGTAATGTGCGTCTGGTAGTGTGCGCGGTAACGGTGCTGCACCAGCATTCGGCAGCAATCTGACGCCCGACCGACTGGGCCGGTGGGGACGCCGCCGCTACTCGACCACGCCATCGGTGCGGCTGGCGGTCGCGACCTGCTGACCTGCCTCCTGCCCCCTCTGCTGCTCATGATCATGGCACCGGACCGGAGACGAGATGCAAGCTGGAAGGTGTTGTTCTCTCCTTCCCACTTGCGTACATTTTTGGCATTAATAATTGTTAGGCAACAGCCTCCTCCACTTTGTCCTACTGTTCGAGCCATGCAGGATGCTAGGGACAGCGTATGAATGACGTAGCTGTGACCTATCTCGTGGCTAGTAGCATCGGGCGTCACAAGCTGGTCGCCAGTCTTCTTTGAAGCTTAGTTTGCTGGAGGCAGCAAATTGTGGCACCTTTCCCTTACAGAAAGGTGGGTCCCCTCTGGCTGGAGAAAGCACCCATTCAGGAAGGCCAGGGTGCATCTTCCCCACCCTAACAGATTTGTTGGCCACAAACGCATCTCTCAGATAAAAATGTGCCACTCCAGTATGCTCCAGTGTACATAAGTACCCTGGAGTGTACCCTCCCCCACTTAGTGAATTTTACGCGAAAACCCCTCAGGAGAAACTTGTCCTCTCTCCCCAATGATGAACACTGGATCTGCCCCTGCCAAGTGCAACCTTAAAAATGCTTGAATCCCAGGGTTAAAATCCCAAGTAAGTCTGTGGTTTGAATGCTGTATTATGAACACCCTGCAACACATGCCATATTACGAACACCTCCGTTCTGTTCAGGGAATGCACGGAAATTGCCCCATGGAGTTTGCCAAACACTTTTCTAACTTGACAAAGACAGTGTTTAATATATTTCAGTCAAATAAAACAATTCCATGCAATCACAAGACTTCAATGTAGCTGTTGTGGTACAAGTTATTAGTATCCACTCAAAAATATCCATGTGATTCCAAAAAACAGTAGAGGTCACTTACTTATGATTCCTCAAGCTGACTGCTATCAGAAGCCCAAAAATGGTGCCTGCATTGTTTGATAGCTCCATACATGAAGAATTTGTAGAACAATGTGATTGGGCATTCATATTTCAGTAGGGAAAGGTGCATTCTTTATGAATACTGCCATCTTTTCTATATTCACACAGTGAACGTGGCACTGGAGGCGTCTAAGTGTAGTTGTACAGGAAACTGAATGTGTTTGGATACCCCACCACCCTACTTCACCTATCTTTTGGTGATATTTGGTCTGCTAAATAAAAAGGTATGTATCTATTTGTACAGGATAACAGTGGTTGGATCATGTCAACCATATTCATAAACATTGCATTGGAAAAATAAATGTCAAGAAATTAAAAATCACCTCAAACCAAAAATTTACCACAAAAACATGATGCAACTTGACCAAGCCAAGCATAGCCTACCATTGAAGAAAAATATCCCAAAATGTGTTTTGAATTGTTTTGGGGACAAAATGAAAAAAAAATGTGTAAATATATAAAACCTCAACTAGCCAAGCATAAATGGTGAGTTTGTCTTAAAATGGGTTTGATTTTTGTGCAGAATTCTTCTTTGGAATACCATGTTTATGAAGATGACTAAGATGACTGGATCACATGTTTTCTGCACAAATGCTTACTTTCCAGGTTGTGAACAAAATAAAGTAAAAATAAGGGATAGAAGTGAGGTAGCATAGCATTAAAAGAACTGGTAAAAAGAAATATAACCTAAACTAAACTAGCCTAAAGTACCTTTGGAGAACAAAGTTAAAAAAAATAATCAGAAAAATATTGAGCAATATATTTCTTGAGAATGCTCAATATTAATAAAAGAAACCTAACCCAGCCTAACCTACCTAACATAAGCTGCTTTGGAAGAAAGACAAATAAAAGTTGTGTGAAAAAAAATGTGTATGAAAAATGAATCATTTTGGTATTACCATGCAATAAGGTGGCAAAAAACTGTGTACAAACATTTGCCTTCGGAATGCAAACAAATGGGTTAGGTTTGGTTAGGTTAGGTTTGTTTAAGTTTGTTAAATTATGACATTTTCAATTAACAAAACATCTATTTGCACAGAAAACAAGTGGTCCCATCATCCTAGTCATCTTCATAAACATTGTATTTTGAAGAAAAATGTTTTTTTTTAAACACCTTTCAGGACAAAAGTACCACCTCACCAAACATAGTTCATTTGTTTGTTTTATGGAGGAAAAAATGGATGTAAAACTTGTCTTGTGAATACCTTAAAGCACAATAATACAAAAATATACCTTTCATCAGTTCTCTGGCTTTAACTGATCCTTTGTTCTTTTTCTATCAGGTGGAGAGGTGATATTCAATGAATACCAAGTACAGCTGGTCACCTGATAGGGAGAGTAGCACTTGGTTCAGGTAAGATTCATCAATCCTTCACTATGCAGTTTAATCTGATGGTGGGATGAAATAGTATCCATTTCATGCATGTACCAATAACCAGGATAAACTTTGGTAACAAAACACCATACTAGGTACCTAAATGCAGTAACTTACATGTCAATGGTGGCACTCAAAATTATGATGAAGGAAAAACTCATTGGGAGCATTTTTCCTGTCTTCATCTTCTGAGCCTTCTTTTGGCACAATTATTGCTATGTCCAATGATTTATTCAAACCTGAGATGCTTCAGCAGATTAAGCTATTGGATCATTATGCATATCGATGTCTTCCAAGCACAATTATGCGTATTCCTCACGTTGTGACGACTGCAACCCATCCACCAACATGTGCGGAGCCTGTCTTCAGGCAGCCGATCCTATCCTGAAGCCTAGTCTTCGATATTCTTCACCTAAAGCACATAGTCCGTTGTGGCACGGAGGTCATTGACCCATATTATGTCATGTAGTTCATGCCCCTATAGGTATGGTGGCGCCACTATCGCCAGTTGCACATGCGTGAGTACCTCACTCCGCGACAGTTAACGTCTAGTTATTTATAGGTCAAAGCTTGAGGCTGTATATCTGCCTTGCTAATACACCATTCCAATTCGGGGTATTTTTGGGGGGTTTCACGACCACAGCTAAGGAATGTAGCGAATGCGGAAAATTTGTCGCACGTTTAAATGCTACAGGGATACCATATCCAGTATTTCTGTCTGCGATAAGCTAATAAGAATACAACTATTTTGAATTAAGCACAGCAAAACAATTAAACGGGTATGGCTTACCCAACATAACCTTGCTTAACTTTGTCGAACCCGGTCTAGCTTAGGATAACCTAGCATACAAATGTTAGATAGCGCAAAACCTACGGATGTTGCATCCCTAGATACATACGGATGTACAGTGGGGTAAAACCTACAGCTGCTGGATCGTCTAAGGAATGCGGATGTCGTATGACGATACATCCGATCGATGTTCCGTCCTGGAAAACTACGGATGTTGCGTCGTGGAAATATTTTGGCTTATGTATGCCATATAGGTTGGGAATAAATGCGACGAATTTCCTCTACGTTCCACTGCGCCATTTGGCTCCAAATATGTCCTGCCATTATACAAGTTACAAATGATAGGCGGAGTTTTCTCCGATTCTTAGATTAAAATTCGCACTAAACTCGCTGCCTCTCTTCATGAGAATTATTACTAAACTCAACAAGGTGTGTTGGTTGAGTCCACATCCTCGAAAGAGGTCATGAGTCCACACATCCTAGAAAGAGTTTCATCTGTACTGCTATTAAGAGGGGAAGTGCGTTTCGTAGGAATTGTTACATTTTTGAAACTTTATATATTGACTTACAAGTACATCCACGCAGCTGGTGGCTATTATTGCACAGGATGGATATGAATGAATAAGTGAGCTGAATAGCTGAAAGGACGTAAGGATTAAGGACGTTGCATTCTAGAGCACTGCAGCCAGTCGGCGCAGGCTCAATGGACTCCAATAAGGACGAGGGTAGGTATCAGGTTAAGGAATGGAAAGGTGCTGAGAAATCAATGACAAGGATCGTCCATATAAATTATATAATAAAAAGGAAGGATGAATGGTGATGTCTTTGTTCGGATTCGTTCGTGCGTTGTCGTCTTAATTGCTGGTTCACCCTCTTCGTATCATACTGAATCCAACTTCCATTCAGCTGTTTCATTTCTTGAGTGTAGGTTTTCTAGGTGGTGAAAATTCTTCTCGATGGCAGCACAATTTTGACGTTTTCAGGTTGATTGCAACGAGGATCCAAAATTCGAGTGTTTTTAGCCATCCTTCTTTCGCACTTCTTTTTGCCATTGAAGTAAACCTTGATTAAACATCAATTTTTAACCACTCATGGCTCTCACCGGGTGCCATTAATGTCGTCACAAATTACATGTGTGTACAGCATGCACGTTGAAAAGCAAGCGTGCCAGATATAAATGCCCTGCCTTATTTCATTCTGTCAAAAAGGGACATTTTTTTTGTCAAGAACGAGACATATGCGTCTTTCCCCAGCGAACTCCTAACCCCGAATTGGCATTGCACTATAGTTTAATAGGCATTGTTACTATAGTTTCCTATGGAGATGCATGCAGTCTGACCGGAAATGGTGACGTGTTGAGAAGGATATTTTTTTCTGTTAGTGCTTCGATAGCAGTGGTTTTTCTTGCGTAAGCAAGAGTGGCGGCCGCGGTCAGTCACTGTCCTGTTTTGCTTACCCCGCAGTATTGTGATTGCGCCAGTCGGGCTCGGTGAAGGCAGGTTGGTTGGTTGGTTCAGTACCTTGGTTCAGTACCTTGGTTCAGTCGTGGCCATTGTGAAGACAGATCTAAAATAATGCCCCAACATACTTCTTAGGTAGGTATATATATATATGTGTGTGTGTGTGTGTATATGTATGTATAATCATAGGCGTTGGAATCATTCGGCTAAGTGAAACACTCTGAATCAATTGCGGTACGTCGTTTTTATATAATACGTACACACACACACACACATATATATATATATATATATATATATATATATATATATATATATATATATATATATATATATATATATATATATATATATATATGTATATATATATATATATTAGGGTGGTCCTTACCTGTACAAGTAAAATTCAAAGTTCGAATTTCTAATGTCTCACCTCACAAAGTTATTTCATTGTGATCAAACAAAATCGCATTAACCTTTGATTGCCCTAGCTCAACAACTTCTCGTGCTGCAAGGCACTTGAAGTTTTCCACTTATGACGTCACTGAGTCGGCTTATAAGAAAGACACTTCCGTTTCACGAATCAGTGTAGTGATTGCTCTGACGACAAACACATGTGTTTCCTTGTTGCTGTAGCTTTGCTTTCAGACATGAAGAAGCCGAAGAAGCCAACGACCCGAAAAGACACCGAAGTATTGGGGCAGCCCGTAACTGAACTGACTGGTGGGAAGCTGCCGTCGAACAAGGAAATCTTGCAGCGGCTCTTTCACCTCCTCCGCCTCGACAAGGCAACTCTCCGTGGCGCTGCTCTTCATCTCAGCAAAGAAGTTGCGACATTCTAGGTACGAGCTCTGATCCCCGTCGTTGAACCTCAGCACCGCGTGGAGAAGATTGAGCAGCTTTACGAGAAAAGGAGGCAGATGGGCAAAAGCAAGAGCCGACAGTTTGCGACCGAGCTGAAGAAGGGGAAACATTTCACAGTCAAACGTCCTTCCTCTTCGACATTCCTCACGCCGAGGCCTTGTCTTTTATGACGAGCAGGGAGGATGTGAAATTCTTGAAGCGTTAACGAGAGGCCAGTCGCCCCGGGAGCATGTTGGGGATGGACAAAAAGTTGGTGAAACAGGAGAGGAAGGCGAAGAGCGACAAAGCGGAAGTGGCCCGCCGAGACGAGGAGCGTGGAAGGGGGGAAGCTGTAAGAGAAGCCACGGTAGCACTCTCAGACGATGATGATGGTGCTGGAGACCAGCCTGAGCCGTCATCAGCTATTCTGGAGGAATCTCCTGCCAAACGAGTTCGCGGCCCGTTCTCTGCCATCACTACTGCCCCCTGTGGTGCCCTCGATAGAACCAAGACTACGGGCCGGGCGGCGGTGCATATTTTGGCTGGTGCTGCTTCAGCCTACGACCAGGATTCATCTGAGATGCCCCTGAACCGACAGAGCACCATGAGAGCCCGTATTGAAGCCAGAGCTATCGCCGCCTCGACCTCTCGCGCCTCCCTGCCCGAGGGTGTTGTCCTGACCGTCCACTGGGACGGGAGAATGGTTGCTGATAGACCTGAGGAAGAACTGGCAGAGAAATTCCAACTTTGGTGTCCGACGAAGGAGCATCGAAGCTCCTGAATGCACCCAAACGCCCAATTAACACGGGAGCAACCATAGCGGATGCCGTATTCGCCACACTTCAGGATTGGGACTCGTCGACCGTGCTGTTTGAATGGCTTTTGACACCACGGCCTCCAACACTAGACAACTGTCAGGGGTTTGTCTTCTTTTTGCATATCCTTGACTTCGCTTGCCGCCATCACATCCTGGGGTTCGTGGTTAAAATTGTCTTCGGCCTCTACACCTCCCTTGTTACGTCTGGACCCGATATCCATCTGTTCAAGCTTCTCAAGGAAAAATGGATGCGCCAACGAGACTTCCAGGTTCCAGACTATGCTTGACGATCCTGCAGATCAACCTCAATCGTTCGCTCAGGTGAGGGACTTTGTCTTGCAGCAGCTGAGCGTTCATCATCCACGCCACGACTATCGCGAGCTCCTGGAACTCACCGTCATTGTTCTGTGGAAGTTCCGCAGAGGGGGATATGATTTGTGAGACCTGTGCCGTATCGCCTTGCTCGATGGATGATGAAGATCATTCACTCAATAAAGATATTCCTCTTTCGCGAACAATTCCAGATTCATCAACAGAATTTCCAAGGTCTGAGGCGCTTCGTCACCTGAGTGACACTGCGTGCCAATGAGGATTCGAGCTCCCAAGGTTTCAACCGCTCCTGTCCTGGACCTGCAGTTTCTACAAGACATCTCTGCTTATCCGGACTCCGAAATTGCCATCACCGCTACAACGGCTTTTGGAGGACACCTCTGGTACCTCTCCGAGCAGTTGGTCGGCCTTGTCTTCTTCGACGACAATGTCGACGTCGACACAAAGGGAAAGATATTGGACACCCTGTTCAAGGAAGGACCCTCCAAAGCGCGTGACGATGTACCTCAGTCCCAATACAATCAAGCAATAACATCTCCGGGACTTCGTCACGAGTACCACCCGCCGCACTGTGTTAGAGCTCGGAACCAACGACAGTGTTCTAGACGCCGACCCCCCAGACATGGAATGGCCGAGAAGACTTCCAGAAGGCCAAGTCAACTATCGCTGAATTGATATATTGATTGATTGATTATTAGGGTTTTAGGGTGCGTCAACCCCAATTAGGTTATTTTGCACCCATAACATTCATCTATCGCTGAATTGAAGGTCACCAACGACTTCACTGAGAGAGGAGTAGTCCCCATGCAAGACCACCTTCCCCACCTGACACGCGACGAAGAGCAGCGCAAGTTCCTATTTCAGTCCGTCGAAGCCCACTGCCAGACATTCCCGGATTCCAAAAAGAAACCCGTCGTTGGCGGCCTACCTATTAAGAAGTAGGCAACAATAAGTGGGAGATAGGCACCCATGACCCCCCTCCCCAAAGAGGTGATAGAACTCACTTCATGTGAGGGGGACCAAGACATGCCCTTAGGTAGGTACTAGGTAGCATTGCGGAGGCATTACGGCACCAGAAAGTATTGAGTTATGTTCACCAAACTCGTCATTCATTGGTATTAGACAAGATGGAGCAATTCTACAAGGTGAGACGTTAAAGTTTTCGAAAATAAAAACAAGGACCACACTAATATATATATATATATATATATATATATATATATATATATATATATATATATATATATATATATATATATATATATATATATATGTATATGAATAATTATAGGCGTTGGAATCATTCGGCTAAGTGAAGCACTCTGAATTACATGCAGTACACCTTTTTTCACCAGAATAACCTTTCTTGGCCTGTAGAGATGGAGTTGCTCGTCCTACTGAATAGTTGTTCTGCGACGTCCCAGCCTCCCTTCTGTGTTAATTCCTGAGTAATTAATGAGCACCATGGGATAGAGAATATCTTCTCCCAAGCCTGGGATTCCCATGTTATATATATATATATATATATATATGCGTGCATGTATGAATGTATGTATATATGCATGTATGTATGCATGCATATATGCGTCTATGTATGTATATGTAGGTATGTAGCCCTAAAACCCAACTAACTAACTAACTGTAGGTATGTATGCATATGTATGCGGAGCACTCTGGAGCTCCCGGGTCCCCGAGGGCTCCGCCCGGGACCCGGGAGACCGCGGTGTCCGTTTCACCCGGGTCGCGGTCCCCGTGTGGATCTCCGTTGACACCCCGCAGTGGTAGTCGTGGTCGTGGTCGTGGGGCATCTCTCACTTCGCCACACCCTAACCCGGGGTAACTAGATACTCCAGACGGTGCCTTGCTCAAACTAAGGGGCACCTGTCGCCTCTCTGCCGGAGACTTCTGGAGTGCCTACAGGAGGTGCTCGGCCGCAGGGCCTGGTGGACTGGTGTTGAGCCGGTCTTGGAGGAGCTGTGTCGTCGCACGGAGGAGCTGAACGCCGAACACCATTTGAGGCGTGCGGCAAGCTGGACTGATGTTCCGAACACTGCTGCCTGACCTCTTCCCTCTCGTCCCCTCGTGGCCCTGCATGTGGACTTAACCGCCCACGATATATATACATATATATGCATATATATGCATATATATATATATATATATATCTTAAAATGGATAGAGTTGTGGCTTTCAGATAGACAGCAAAGAGTGATGCTAAATGGTACAAAATCATCATGGCAAAATGTTCTTAGTGGAGTCCCCCAGGGGTCAGTACTAGGGCCATTACTGTTCATTATATTTGTAAATAACATTGAAAGTGGCCTAAGCAGTAAAGTTTTGAAATTTGCAGATGATTTGAAGGTCTTTAGGGCAATAACAGGTCACGATGAGCATATCTCGCTGCAAAAAGACTTAGACGAACTTGTGAAGTGGTCCGAAGAATGGCAAATGAAATTTAACTTTGATAAGTGCAAAATCATGCATGTAGGTAAGCAGCATATGAAGGCTCCATACTTGATGGGTGGCCAAGTGCTATCAGTGACTCAACAGGAGAAGGATTTAGGTGTTATTCTAAACACAAAATTGGGGGCATCAGAACAGACCAAGGAAGCCAGGAAGAAGGCACTGAGAATGCTCGGGGCAATAAATAGGAATGTATCATACAGAAGTGAGGAAGTGATCAGGAAGCTTTACTGTGCATACGTCAGGCCACATTTGGAATACTGCATCCAAGCTTGGTCTCCTAGCTATGAAAAAGATTGTTGGCTTTTAGAGAGAGTACAAAAGAGGGCTACAAAAATGGTTAATGGCATAAGCAACCTGGCATATGAGGAAAGATTGAAGAAATTTAATATGTTTTCACTTAGATATAGAAGGCTGAGAGGAGATCTCATCGAGGTCTTTAAATTTGTCAATGGTCTGGAGAGGGGATACCTTGGGGAAATGTTTGAATTTAACAGAAATGATGCAATTAGAGGTCATAAATTCAAAATTAAAATTAACCACAGCAGAACAAGGTTAAGACAAACTTTCTTCACCAACAGGGTAGTGGAACACTGGAACCAGCTGCCAGAAAACATCGTCAGTAGCAGCACATTGAACATCTTTAAAAACAGCATAGACAATCATTATAAGAATAGAGGGCTTGCTTTTCAGTATTACAGGGAGGGCTGATTGGCAGATTTGGTGGGCAACTGGTTCAGTATACAGAGTGCAACCAAGAAGGGCCCTTGTGGCTCAGAGTTGCACTAATCTTTTATGTCTTTATGTCTTTATATATATGCATATATATATGCATATATATATATATATATATATATATATATATATATATATATATATATATATATATTATTATTTGCCCTTTTCCAATCGGTTGGAATTTCATTATGTGAAACTGATCTACAAAATATTATACTAAGTGGAAATGCCAGTTCCTTTTCAGTTTCCCGCAACACCCTAGCATAAATATCGTCAGGTCCTGCTGCCTTATTTGGCTTTATTTTCCTGATATGATTGTAAACAACATCACTACCAATGAAATCAACATCATTTGTCAGATCCCATGTAACTGAACTATGGTGTACGGTCGGCAGATTGGTCATATCTTCCAATGTAAACACTGATTTGAACTGCTTGCTCAGCTCCTCAACCATCTCACTATCCTCACCCAATGTAGTCCCGTTTACTTCCAGTGGACCAATTGTGCTAGAAACTTTACTCAGCTTGTAGAAACTAAATAACTTTTTACTGTCCCCATTACAGTTTCTAGCTAAATCCAGTTCCTTTGCTCGCTTTGCTGCTCTGGTTTTTTGCTTCACAGTGTCTCTAGCTTTTCGATACGCCTTTAGATTAATGACATTTGAGGCTTCTTTAAAAACTCTAAATGCAGTTTTCTTAGCCCTAATTGCTTTTATCACGTCTGGTGTAAGCCATGCTGGCTTTCCTACCCTTCTTTTGCGTCTTTGCTTTTGGGGGACATGTCTAATCTGAGTTTCCTTTAAGTAAGATTTGAACTTTTCCCACATTTCACAGGCATTTAAATTGGAGAATTCTTCTTCCCATCTGATGGCACTTAAAGCCGCTCTCATGCCGTTAAATGCATATATATGCATATATATATATGCATATATATATATATATATATATATATATATATATATATATATATATATATATATATATACATATATATATGCATATATATATGCATATATATATGCATACATGCGTGCGTGTGTACGTATGTACGTGTGTGCGTATGTACGTGTGTGCGTGTGTACGTGTGTGCGTGTGTACGTGCGTGCGTGCGTGTGTGCGTGTGTGCGCGTGTGTGTGTGCGCGTGTGTGCGCGTGTGTGTGTGCGCGTGTGTGCGCATGTGTGCGCGTGTGTGCGCGTGTATGCGCGTGTGTGCGCGTGTGTGTGTGCGCGTGTGTGTGTGCGCGTGTGTGTGTGCGCGTGTGTGTGTGTGCGTGTGTGTGTGCGCGTGTGTGTGTGTGCGCGTGTGTGCGCGCGCGTATGTGCGCGCGTATCATTGTGGAAAACATCACAGCAAACTGCTCTATGGGTGGAGGATGGGAGGACAGTGGCAAAGTAGTTAGCTATAATTATGTAGTTCTCCATACACAGGCGTAAAGTCCAAGTGGCAACGAAAAAAAGCTTGCTCATAACAGATGTGTATTATATTTAACACGGTCTCCTTAACACTTATTTCGCATATACTTTACAGCGTTTTGATCTACACATGTCCGTACCAGCCTTGTATGCACTCGTGCACTACCATACCAACCACAATGAGCCCTTCTTTCCAACAACTACTTGATGAGGTAACATTTTCGAACAAGTTTTCTACAAAAATATCTTTGGTTTTAGGAGCAGGAATTGGTATCGTGCACATCAAACGCACCACTATGGAGGTGCGGGGATGGGGATGAACACCCCTTCCGTGCATTCCCACTAAGTTATACAGTAAATTCACACATCAGAAGAGTAAACCCTCTCACAGCTCACGTACTGTGATCTTCCACCACCCAGGAAATTAGCTTGCCGTCGAAACCTGGCAGAATCTCATCATCACACGTTATCTGAAAAAGAAATCAGAACGATGTCGCGCAGCTTTGGGTAGCAAGACAAACTGATGTTTTATAAGCAGTATATGTTGAGCAAGATGCTTCCATACCGGGACGTAGCCACGGGGGTAACAGGTCACTGGATCGTCACTTCAGGCAGCGAGGGAGGCCCCTGCTTAATCGTCTCAGGATTGCCACGGCCGAGATAGGAAGGTCAACAGCACTTTATCCCGTCGATGCTGCTGTGCCCCTTGGAACTTGTACCGGGTCTCATTGGCATGCACGGGCCTTTACCAACATCGATGGGTCCTTAACCTGCTCTACGAGCCCTTGCATGCATCTACTAGTCTACGGGTCATTGCGAACGCGCAGCATTTGCCGAATTATAAATCGACCTCTTTTTCTAGTGAATTTTGGACATCATGATTTCAGATGCACATCTTGGCGGTCTCCAATTCCGGTTTAAACGGAGCCATGTTTGCTTGGAAATAATGGAATTCGACGATCCGGGATCCCAATGAAGACTTCAGAATAAACATACACAACTTTGCTCTCGCTGAGGAAAAACGAACCATTTTTTAAATAAAGTGGCCGAAATTCGGGGACTTCCAAATTTGTAAAAGCTGGCCTTGCTCCTCTCACAAAATTCGCCACCTCCTTGGGCAATTTCCGGCTACGTCCCTGCTCACACGCGCAGGTATCCACCTACTAAATGCGTACCACAATAGCATGACATGGTAGGCATGGCATAAAACAATATAAATATATATATATATATATATATATATATATATATATATATATATATTTATCTTAATGATATAAGCAATGACTACTCAGAGCATATCTTATCCCGCCAAGTATATGGATGGGAATGTGAAAACAGTGGACAAACATGAAAACAAGATCACGAGATACATGTTTCCCATTGAGGTTTCTACTGGTATATGCACAAAGCTGGTGGATTTTTACAAACATTTTCGGACCTGACCATGTCTCATTTGCTTGGAAAGATACATTGCACGATTAGATAAACTCTTGAATATACCATGTGTTCCTAATGTTAACCCTATTCAACAATAAACAGTCGTGCCTCGGTGCACGATTTCCCCTGCATGCTTTCACTTGAAACAACCAAAAAAAAAAAACACCTTGTATCTGAAAACACACGTGGAAAAAACCAAACAAAAAAAAAAACTACTCCTCCCTCACAACCCCCAAACCTACCTTAAAAAACAAAAGGAAAATTCGGGGGGGTCGGAGGGGCGGAAGAAGTCTTGAAGTCTGCAGCGTGATCTCGCCCAGCTGCTTCGGTACCGACGATTGCAAGGACGTCACTTAACCCCCTAGGAATTTAGAACCCTTTGGGGAACGTGGGTGAATTATCCACCACATAGAAATAAGAGAAACCCAACAAAAAGTGATCACGCCGTCGGGAATTTAACCCCCTTTTTGGGGGTGTCTTATGCCCCGCGCGCGGGCCGGGTTTTTGCCCCCCCGGGCGCCCGACCACCCCCCCCCTCCCCCCGGGCAGGGGCAAAGGCGCCTGGGGGAAGCCAGAGGCAAAGGGGTGTGTGGAGCCGACACAATATAGAGACCCTGAAAGAGCACAAGCAAACAAAAAAGGGAGAGCAACGGGCCAAAAAAAAAAACAACAGGGGGGCAACGGGGGAAAAAAAAACAACATTTTGAGAACGAGAAAATTGCAATACACTTGCAGATAGGAGTCATCAACAGCATCAGGATGGGCACGATTGCACACCGCATATGTGTAGAAACAGGAAGTATACACCAGATGCAGATAGCACGGGTCAATTATGCATAGTCATCAGACTGAATAGCGAATATATTAATACTGCATATCCCGCAGAGAGACAGGTGGAAATGGAAAACAAGGTCAGCACTGGCGGGGACCCGTGGCCGGGGGGGGGGGGGCGCTCGACAGCGAGCCCCGGCCGCTCCACACTTTTATATATTTTTCCGGAGCAAGACAACATTGCTGTATCATAGTGTGATTACGTATATCCCGAACATCGAACCGTGAATGTGTGATGCCGCCAAAAAAAACTGTGAGTGTCTTAATCATCTGAAAACCGCTATATTCAGTTTGAATACCTCAACGGATACAAATGCTTGTAATGTGCGAGGGCAAGCCACATTACCCAAGATAACTCTCTGAAGCGTGAGGCAAGATTAGTAATTAAGCCAAGTTCCCGGTTGTATCATCAAAATTTTATAATCGGTGCAAGCATATGAGAAAACAGCAAAACAAACAGAACTATCGCCATGTCCACCAGCCGCCGAACAGTCACCAGTCGGAAACGCGCACCCACACCATCAATATTTTCACACCTCTCCACCCCCGTCAACCCCGCCCACTAGAACAGCCGTCGCAGATGTCTGCGTGCCCGGAGGTCCGGACCGACCCCGGCCAGCCGTGCCCGGCCGCGGCCGGCGCTAAAGACAACAGAGCCGAGCCGTCCCCTGGCTTGGTCCGCCTGCCGAATCGGTCCCGGTCGGACGCCGGCGACGGCTGAGGAGGCGAGGATGCCGGGGCGGACAAGTGAAGAGAAGAGCCATGGAGCGAACAATACTATAAGCTCAAATGGGTGCTGCTCTGAAACACTACTCCCGGCACTGAGGAAGCCCCTCGTCGTGTAGAGTGCCGACCAACTCCCTTAGCTGTACAAGCGCTACGAGTGCAATGCCACCTCGACGGCGAACATTCAGCCGATGTCTCTTGCAGCCTCCGCGATTGACTCTTCGTCAAACGCGGAACGTCGGCAAAGTCGAGCGACAGAGACGTCGCCGACTCAAAACCGGCCATGGGAATGTTAGCTCACTGACCAAACACCTATACCACACCAATCAACTGTTATCGACTGAGTAGGTTGACATATTCTGTGCCACAGAGACACTGCTCTCCGTGTATATGGACGACAGCACCCTAACCTTACCTGGCTTCAACATCAGGCGGAGGGAAGTGTTGCAAGGGCGTGAAACCGCTATTATATTTCGTAATCACCTCACTGTTGAGTCACTGTGAGTGCCTACACCGAACTCATCTCTAGAGTCATTGTGGATCACTATGACTGATCTAACAACAATTATCGTTGGAGTGCAGTGACACCGGCAAATGAGGAGTTATATGATCAACTGGCGCACGTCCTAACCCTGAGCAAGCCCATCTTCCTTCTCGGTGACACCAACTTTGACGTGCTGCGCATGCGTAAGGTTGGCCACTACGTGTAGCATTGCTCTAAATCTCACAGGATGCTGCTTAGTGACATATTGACGAGCAGTACATAATGCCTTGCAAACAGTGTGGGAACCATCGTCCAGTTCAGCTGGTGGACGCTGGGAACTATCGTCCAGTCTACCTTGTGGACGTGGTGGGAACTACCATCAAATACGTTCGGCGAACAATGTGGGAACTATCGTCCAGTTGACCTCGTAGACATTGCGGCAACGATCATCTAGTTCGCCTGGCTCACTTTGTGGAAACTATCGTCTTTCCACCTGGTGGACATCGTGAGAACCATCGTCCGGGCCGCCTGGCGGACATCGTGGGGAGTGTCATCAAGTCCAGCTGGTGGATATCGTGGGGAGTGTCATCAAGTCCAGCTGGTGGATATGCAAGAAACAGTCGACGACCTCGTGCTTGTTTTCGGTTGTGGTACATCTAAGACGCCTGAGCCACCAAGGGCATCAAGGCCACTGGTGGACTGATACAAGCCCACAATATTTTGTTCCAGATTTCAAACATTGCAAAATGTGAAACATTCAGGCCAGACTTTTGTTCCAGGTAACCTGACTGTCATTTCATTATATATCCGGTTCACCAATTATCAGTCTATCTCAATACCCCTTTGCACCACAGAACCTTTGCGAATGATTGTTAACTGTTATGTTGTCGTAAACTGATGTGATAAAATGTGGCCTACCCCTCCAGCTTGAAATGCACATTAAAACGTAATAGCCAAGTTCCCCATTTCCTCCCAATATATAGGGGAGAAGCTGGATCTTCCATGAAGTAGGTCTGATAGATCAGCCTAAGCTAAAACCCTGTGGCTGTAATGTCCGCGAGATGCTGACCTTCGTGAAGGCGTTTTGCCCCTGCAGACATGTGATGGGCGCCCGTTTGTTGGGCGGTGCCGATTCTGCTTCCACCTGGCGGCCGTTCTCGGCAGCTGCCAGTCGATCCAGCACCACTGCGATGCACTGTTCCAGGGTATCCAGGGTGTGGTGGTTCGGATCAGACTCCCTGCTGACATCACGCCGGGTAAAGCATGGCTCAAGCGAGTGTGTGGCTCTCAAATGCAATAGTTAATAACATACCAATGTCGTAATGTACCTATGAGTTGAATAATATCAAATACCTGTATAGCTATAACTAGCTGGTCGACGTTATCATACAACGTGCAGCATGAGCCAGAGGTCAAATTTACCAAACATTGGCATGTAATGGCAATGGCGATTGCAGTTGCGACGTGAAAGTTTAATTCATGACGATCAACACGGTAAATTAACCAGTGAGCGGCATTACGACTGCGAATCAATCAGCTTTTGGTGTGCCGTGTGAGAGGCAGTGAGTCCACCGACAGTGGCGCCACACGTGACCGACATTGGTACCTGAAGCCAGCTCTCAAACTGGAGATGGCGTCCCGGAGGATATTCATCTCTTCTCTGCCCGAGTTGCGATGCCGAGGCCCCGGCGACGGTGGCGCCGTCTTGCCGTTTGCAGCGAACTGAAAGGAAACACAAGGAGCTGCAACTATGTGCCGGGACACTCAGCTGATTTCTGCCTGCAAATCGCACAAAACGCGCAATGCAGCTGCGGTGACAGAGAGGTGTCGAATGCGCAAGTTTAGCACAATGCCACTCACTTATTCACGCATAATTATGACGAATTATCATGCAGCCCGGTCTAGCCGATGGTCTCATCAGAGGCCTACGATCAGCAGCCAGGAGCCAAAGTTGTGCATTAGGCTTCCGGCTCCGTACTATAGAGGTGCCCATTCGGACACTATTACCTACACACAGTACAGAAAAGCAGGTGGTGTGGAAACACAAAGTGCTCTCACGACAGCTGAGCTAATTTTGATGATATTTATGTGTCAATGCAGTCGAAAAATCCGCTAAGTGTCCTCGCTGGTCAACCGCTTTCTACGCCTCGCTCGGGAAGCGACTCACCCTGATGTTGGAGCTAGCCAGCGCCTTGACGGCATCGTCGAACTGGCTCTGCTGCGCCTGGATGGCTTTGTCCTTGTCGGCCAGCTGACGCCTCAGCTCCTGCAGCTCTTTATCCTGGGCAGTGAAGCGGGCACCGAGCTCGTCCTGAGGCGGTCACGCATGTCGCGTCAATCGAGTCAAGTCAGGTCAGGTAATCCGGGCCAGATCAGTTCAGGTCAGCCCAGGCATACCGGCCGGGCCGGCTCAGCCCAGATAAAGTCATGTCGGTGGAATCAGCTCAGGTTGGGGCAAGTTGTTCCGGTCTGATCATGCCAGCTCAGATCCAGAAGACACCAGCTTCTTTGACCAACATGCATTCTTCGAGCCATGGTGGGTGTTCGGCTATGACGCAGGCAAATATTTGCTGATATTCGTCACTCATGAAAACACAGGGGACAAATTGTGTCTCAAAATCAAATTTTATAAGCAACTAATTTGTGGCCTCGTTCAAGCTGAAAGTGATCGGCTTTCGTACAATTGCATAATACCCCATGACCGTGCATGCGAAATCACTCGAAAACCCTCTCGTCCCCTGGTCCAAAATTCGTTGCGTCGCCTTACCACTGGGTATAATGATTCCAAGCTGACTATTCCACGATAAAAGAAGATGCGCGTCATTTTCGGGCCGAAATCAGCTGAATATGTCGGCATGCAGTTCCAGCTCCCTGCGTCTCCTTTCAGCTAGCTACACGTTATCGAAGAAATAGAAACCCGAGCTGTGGCACCGTAGTTGTGCCGGATTTTAATATCAAAGCAGTAACATTTCACAGGCATTAGGCTGATTAAAAAGCTATGTAACCCATGCAGTCGGTGCGCCCATAAGCTACAAGGGTGATTAAAAATATCTGCACTTGTAGACCATTCGGTCCATGGTGGTTACATCTAGCGTGACATCTGATCACAGCTAAAATGGCATAGATCCTCGAAGCGAATATATGAATCCGAGTCAGTTCACGTGGCCAGTTGTATTCCGGCTGCAGCAACTGCTAGCCGTACGAAGTCGGGCCATGTTCGCACTCGGGGCTCAGTTGAAAATGGAACAACCCGTAACCCGGTGTCAGGCGGACGGCCATGCTTTTCGCTGCCCGTTACGCACCATGGATACGCGTGCTGTGAATGGGTCCAATTCCGTCACTACCCAGCATGCAGCGGAATTGATTGTGCTAGAATTTATTCGAGGTCGGTTTATTCCAGCTTCGTGCATTCCTAAGCGGCGAGGTACGTGCCGTACAGACGTATTTGTCTGACCTTTTCGGTGGGGAAGCCCTGTCTTCCGAGGCCGTTACGAGGTCCCGACTTCACGTTCTCCTGTCGGCCTTCAGTTTCGTTCAGCAGGGACTGCAACAATCAGACGGCAGGGGTGAACATCGGTGACACCACACTGCGCTACAGCCTGTCGACAGCGACAACTGTTGCAGCTGCTCGGACTGCTTCTGGCAGTGGTGAGTCCAGGATGTGATCAAGTATGGGGGACATCCGGAACGTTGGTACCCCCTGAACATAAGTGTCCCTATCATGGTCCTGTAATTGGGGGTAGGGGTGGGGGAACGCTCCGAAATTATGTCGCCTACAATGCGCGTAGCATTGCAATGCTACGCGCACAATGCATTGTGACATAGATGGTGTTAAGCCTTCATGGGTTTCGCGGCGTAGAGGACTTTTTCTCCGAGGATTTCGGCAAGTATAGAGGGCTTCTGAGCCAACGAATAGGGCTCTTGAGTAGCCAAGAGGCCCATATCACTCAACGGGGCTAGTCTACCAAGGACCTTTAGAGACGTCTGTACTCCTTACAAAAATCGCGTGTGCGCGGATGGGCCCAACATATCCTTCATATCGGCTCAGTGTTTCTCTGAGTTGGCTCAGGAGTTTTATTATTTGACTCGGAGACTTGATTTCCTGGTTGTACCCTCTCTGTCAGATCGGGAGTACCTTCCAGTGCGGCAGTGATCCTCCGATGATCGTGGCGCCCTTTAACCCACGCCGTCTCTGGGTGGGTCTTCAACCACCCCTCTCAGGTTTTTCGCGTGTAGTGAACGAACGATGCGCGGCACCGCGCCAAAATTTGGCATACCTTTTTCCACATCAATTTGGCATGCTGTTTTAAAATTTTGAAGTCAGGTCATCTATGGTCAACGACTTATTCAAGGTCAAGTGAGGTCATCTCCAAAAAAAGTTCAACCAGTCGTCAGGCTTTAACGGATACAGATATTTTAGCGAAACTTCCAACGTTTGCTTACCTTTTGGATGCAACAAAACGTACGAGAATATTTTTTTTCTCTCCATTTTTGACTCCTTGCTAATTTTGCATATTTGCCTGTTAGAGTTCAAATAGAAGATTCTTGCTAAAGTAAGTATTTTTTAGAGCAAGTTGACTTCCAACAACGTTTCTTGATCTACTCAACCCATTAAAAGAGGAAAATTAAATAAACTCTGAAATGTGAAATTTAAAAAAATGGGGTAGTGGGGGGGGGGCAAAAAATGTATGGCCCTGATTGATTTCGCGTGTCCTTTTCTCATTCAAAATATTTGTGGTTTCAGATATCCCACAAAATGAACTCCCCAGAGCCAAAAACACAATGTAAGTCGTGAAAAGTCGTGGAAATCCAGCCGCCCTAGCTGCGTCACTTTTCTGGGAAATTGTTTTTCGGGAGTGGATCCGGACCCTACTCATCGAGCGCTTTTCGATTACACTTGTTTCATTTTCGTGCGACGCTTAGTTTGGATTTTAGAGGGGTTACTATCCGCCCCCCGAGAGATGGGGTGTGAGGATCTGACCGGAAAGACGGGGCAGGTTAAGTTGGCACGGACCGGGGCCCTCAGCATCAGCCCGTAGTAACTCTTGGTCGACTCGGAATCCACCGAGTTCTCTCGAACAAACATTCTATTTTTTAAACCTCTTAATCGACTCTCTCCGTCACTACAGGTCCTTTCATCGATCCAGGGCCATTGACATCTGCCCTGAATCTCTCACCGATCGCCCAGATGCCCTCTGGGGTGCCAAGTTTCTCGAGTGATTTGTCACCACCTATGCTGAAACAACGTGCTCAGCAGCCCCCTTCGGCCAAGAAGTGGCCAATGGGAAGCATGACCTCATGCGCCCTGAATCCGACACTAGCTTCTGATGCTGGCTGTGGCTCACCCGACGGCTGGCTGACTTCAAGGGACGTCAGCGTATCTGACTGACAGCTATCCGAACCGCCGGCTATATCGCCATATAGCCAACTACGTTTTGGAGACCTTGGCCATGATACACGAGAGACCACTGTTGATCGCCTCACCTGCTTGGCTTTGTTCAGGTCGGCTTGGAGGACGTTACACTTCTCTGATGTGTTGTGAAGTCGCGACTTGAGAAACACGAACTCATCGGCGGTGTTTGTGCCTCGGCAGTCGGAGCCATCCTGGTGGCCGTTCAGCAGCTGCGGATCCAACACAGTCACGATCACGCCAGCTGTGCTGATCAAAGCCGGAACACACCGTCTCCAATCACACTCCCAATACAACACCGGCGATGGAGTTTAGCTGAGTCAACAGCAAAGTGAAACATACGCTTGGAAGGCACAAGAGCTGGAGCGGTGGGTGTTCTTCCATAATCACCGCATTTTTATCGTCCCGATAGCAACAGGAGACCCGTCGGTATCGGTCGCAGAGCGACTGTTTATAGTTGTCCCAAGCAGCGCCACAGCCAAGATTTTCCTCATGGGGAGGGGCTGATGCCCCAAAATGCGACCAAAAATTATATTTTTGCCTCGTAAAATCCCTAAATTTATATTTTTATCTATATTATTTTGGAGCGCTAAGGAGGTAGGGGTGGACCTGGCCCCCGAGTCCCCTCGCTGCGCTCATGGGTCCGAGTGTTCTACGTTTTCGAGATCGCATCTACTTACAAGTTGCATTAAGCTGCCGACGTGCCAAGCTGTGATTTTCCGTTCACATGTTCTTATTTATAGCTGGACGGAATGTTCTAGGCGACATATCATGTCGGGCGGTTATAGTTGCATATATCTGACATAAGGTGCTTGTATGCATGCTTTGTGGCCGAAAAACACCGCAATCTTTGTTTGTTTTCTACCCAAAAATGCTTGCGGAAAGGATAGCATCACCAGAACTTATTGCTGGTGTCAAATGCTGGTGGCAATTGTGCTCTCAGTTAGCTGAACGCTGAAGCTAATTCCTGAGAGAGGTTGATGCTGCTTTGAAAACAATAGGAGACGCATCGTTCTACCGTTCTGCAAATATATGTCACAAGAGATCCAGCGACATCACTAACACCCGCCGCTCAAGCGCTGCAGTGGCTTACGTCGAATCTGACTCGCTTGCGCTTCTGGCTGAGACGGGTGCTCAGTCGCAGGAAGCCGGTGAACTTCCCGCGAACAAGCTTCATCACCACGCGAGCGTCTCCGGGCTCCATGCTCTGGCCGGCTTCACCTCGCCGCTCGACGGACGGCGACACGCGCGCCCTTTGACTCCTCAGACACCACGGGGCCACACCCACACCTTGGTCGCGTGCTGGTGCCACTCGCCGACCCCACGGCCAGTGTGCGGCCACTCGGTGGCCCACGACGAGCGATGGAATCACCCGCTGACCTGCCACACGTGACGAGGTCACTTGTTGACCTACATCGTGAGAAGGGCTCAGTCGTGGACCTGCCCTCCGCGACAGCTCCACCCGGCGAACCGACTCGCGAGACAGGGCCACGTGTTCCCCCGTCACGTGGGGCGGGGTCACGCGCGCGGCCGCACCGGAAGACAGTGCCAGTCGCCGCCCGCCTCGCTGCCAGCGGCCCGTGGTTCCGCCTCGCGTGGTAGGATGTCGCGACACCGGCGCCGCCTCGTCGACTCGCGCCCCTGCTGCGCCGACCGCGTCGCAGCCACTCCGGGTCCACACTGGTCGCTCCGGGCCCACACCGGCCGCGGTGGACTCGTTATCGCGCCGGCGCGTGCCGAATGTGGGCCGAGACTTTCCTTTTGATGTCCGGTGGGGCTTCGGCACGCAATGTCTTTCCCAGGCGGCGGACTGCAGCCGGCGGCCACACGCCTGCCACACGGCACACTGGCACCGATGTCCAAGCGATGTGCTGCAGACGGCCGCGCCACTTTCGCTGGCCACTCCTCCTCCCCTCGCCCTCCTCCCACACTCCGACCCTGCCTACCCGTCCTCCCCCATACAGCCTCATCCTCCTACCGCGCATCCCCATCCTCCTCACCATCATCCTCCCATACAGCCTCATCCTCCTACCGCGCATCCCCATCCTCCTCACCATCCTCCCCCATACAGCCTCATCCTCCTACCGCACATCCCCATCCTCCTCACCATCCTCCTCCCATACAGCCTCATCTTCCTGCTCATCCTTCTCTCACACTCCGATCATGCCAACCCATCCCCCTCCCACACTCGGACCTTGCCTACCAATCTTCCTCCTACACTCCGACCATGCGCATCAATCGCGACGGGAGTGGTATTTCGAAGTACAGCTAACTACTAGATGAATGACACACATTGTACCTAGAAGCACCAGTTAATAGGCTTTTCGGTATCAGGGAATATGGCCACCAGCATGAGCTATTTCGTAGTGCGAAGCATTACATCCGTCCAGTTGATTACGCATGTGTGAAGCATGATTCATCGAAAGGCAAAGGAAGCACCATCAGCGGTATGCGTGAAGGATTTCTTGTCATTCCATCAGTGAACGGAGCAGAATACTATTCACTGAGTAACAGACAAAGCGGAAATAACTACACAATGTGTTCAAAATTTTGTTTTCGATTTTCGGATTTCGAAATTTTGTTTCACAATTTTTTTTTTTTTTTGTGTGTGTGTGTGTGTGTGTGTGTGTGTGTGTGTGTGTGTGTGTGTGTGTGTGTGTGTGTGTGTGTGTGTGTGTGTGTGTGTGTCTGTGTGGTGTGTGTGTGTGTGTGTGTGTGTGCCACACACTTTACGGAGAATATTCACATTCATCGAATTGTTTTCGCCGAGCACATCTGCAAAATCCATGCGCTTCATTCCTAAGCTGGAATCTCCTCACGTCGTAAGTAGCAGCATATAATAGAGTAATATATAATATACAATATAGCAATATATGGCATATAATATGGGAAAAGTGCAAGCCGTGCGAGGTTTGCCTGCAGCTGTTTTAATTGTTTCTACAGAGCAGCACTCGTCTTGCCATCCAATATCACGATAATCCAGCAGCGCCGGCTCCCACACAAGTGTCCAAGTTATAAGTCCCTGGGCACATTTCCCACCGGCAATAACACTAATATTCACGTTCCCATGACAGAAGTAAATTGCAGGAAGGAATCATGTAATTTTGGGGCAGTAAAGTTCGGAAACGAGTTGTAATGTGGCCCTTTTAGAAAGCACCTCGTGTCAGAAAAGCAAGGATTACTCGCATGGAAAGCATAGGCGAGTAGGAGCTCTGCATTGGCCTGGTTAGTTTATAGCGAGAACTGCAAATAGAAAGCAGCATTGACAAAACGTGGAGCTTCGCAAATTTCCCTGTATTGTTATTCAGAGCCACCCACGCACGTCTAGAGCCGTCGAATTCCGTTCCGTCATTGCCGCAAGCGCGTCGGCGGCCAACTCCGTACTCGACGCCGAAACAGGGCCCGAATCCGGCGCGCCAGCTGTCGTGCACCGAGTTCACACACCCTGCCTTAACGAGGGCCGCTTTACCGGCCAGCTGTCGCAGCTGACGGCCGAGAGCGATCCTGTGACGAGATGAGGCCGTTAACACCCGGTCGTGTCTCGTGCGGCGGCCCACCTGGCCGGCGGCCGGCGGCTGGCGCGCTCGAGCGTCGCCAGACGCCGCGGATTGCCGCAGGACGCCGCCGACCGCGCCGGCGCCGCTTCGGTCGTTCTCAGCTCGCGCGATTTCGGTTTTCCCACGGCGGCCGTCGGCATTCATTGATGACAAGTTGGCGGCCCGCGGGGTCGGCGCCAGTCCTTTACCCCGGAAACGCGCGGCCGCCGCCGGCTGTCGCTTGTCAAGTGCTGGCCGGCCACGGGCGGTGTCCATTTCACAGCTGGATAACGACGTTCCAGAGCACCGCCGACGGGGGGCCTACACAGTCCGGCACGGGCACAGGTGCAGGAGTCTATCAGGTGTTGAACAGACCCGCGCAGCGAACAAAAATATAGGCGAGCAAACAATGTGTATTAATGCCCATGTCAATAGAAGTTGTGGTAGTAGCTAAGGCTAGTTTCAACCCGCATTTGAATTTGCATCAAACAATTTGTAATGAACGCCTCACGATTGCGTATCGTAAAATGCATGCGTGCTGGGTAACATGTGCATGTGGTGGATGCTGAGGTATCCAAACTAAATGTCAGCTTAGCCCTTCGGCGGGTGAAGCGAACGGTCCACTTGTGCGAGTTTAATATTGCAGGTACAAAACCAAACGAGCTTAGCACTCGATTATTGGCAGAGCTTGGGTAGCATTTCCACCAGAGAGTGTCGGCTGTCACTCCCTGGCCACACCAGCGGTCGCATCGCAGCACTGGACTACAATGAGCTTGCCACCATCAAATCCAAGAATATTTAGCTGCTTCAGATCAATTGACAAGTTTCACGTAATGGGATTTTGGTTACGACAAACGGCAATATTACTTCATAGACAAAACTGAAGTATTTTGATCACAGGATGGGCATCTGCGACATAACTAAATTGTTCAAGTTAACTGTTTTAGAAATCGTTTCAGAAATCGTCTCGTAGCGATGACGTTACACATCAAGAGTCTCGAAGCGACCAAGGCCGAAACGCACGGGGAAGCCAATGTTAGATTTTCACACCAAGTGTGTCGACTGACTCACATCATGAATAATAAGGCGAGAACTTGTGACACTGGAATGTTCCCAATTGTGAAGGCAATTCGAAGCTTGGGCGGGATAGGAATCTAATATAGTGGTAATACAGAAGTTAACCTTTCTCTTCAGTTAACCTTTCAGCAGGAAATATCGTGGCAATGTTATTTTCAGTAATGAATGCTAAACATTTTGCATTACATGATTAACAAAATGCATGAGCAAATACATAAAGATGAATGCAAAATGAACATGTGCGTTCATGATGATTTGGCAAGTGTCCCAGGCCTTCAAGGAGCGAGTGACTCGGATGTTCTCTGCAACGAATGCGAGGTTTTGGTGACGTTGGTGGAGATAATGAAGAAAAGGGATGACCATGAAACACAAAATTGAAGTGATTCAACAGCTAGAAATGCCATGGATTTTCGAATGAGGGCAGACATATTTTTGGTCGATTATTTGCATGCATTGTCAGAAAATATGGAATATCAATGAATTTTGTTGCAGTGAGACATAAATTGTGCAGGTGCTGATGCAATAAACTACCAAAAGGTACAATCAGACATGGTCAGATATCCGCAGGTGTACAGTGATTAATCAAATATAGATTCAAAACAACGCAATTAGTAATTAGAAGGTGTAGGCCAGTGCCATCCAACAATTAAACATCTTCCGGCAGCATTTTGAGGAATCAAAGTGAGACAGACGCTATTTGCAATGGCTTCCATATTTTGATGATGTTGGCGAAGATGATATAAAAATGGACACATATCAAGTAGGAAGCTAAATTGATTCATTAGTTAGATCTGGCATGAATTTTTATTGGACAACAAGGATTGCTGGAATAACTTTTTACATTGAATGTGAAGCATATTGTGGAATCCCAGTGAGCTTTAGAAAAACACTCAAAGTATAATACTGATGGACAGGCGCGCACCCAGGATTTTTCCATGGGGTTGGGTCGGACCGAAAAGGGCACTTGGCCGGCTCCAAAAGGGCACTTTGCGGTCCGGGGCACACTGGAAGGTTTGTTGACCGGGTGTGGGGGGGGGGGGGGAGTGAAAAAAGGTTGGCCAAAAGGACAGTTTTGGGCCAAAAGGGGCACCTTTGGCACAGACGGGGTACATAAGGCAGGTGATTTTTGGGCTGAATTTGGGACATTCCGGCCAAGAGGGCACTTTTCGGTCAAAAGGGCACTTTGGTCTCATGGGGGCCCGCCCCCTCCCCCCCCCCCTCCGGTGCGCCTATGCTGATGGAGTTCCTGCAGTTGTGGGGAACGTATAATGAGTGTGCTGCCATCTTCGTTACACTACAGTCATTTGGAAGATGCTAGTTTGAAAGGGTTATGGGAACCCAAGTTTCCAACAAAAGTGATACTATTCGGTTACAGTTCCATTCTTGGTAAAATATACTTCTAGTATTCCGGAGTCATCACGAAAATTGAAAATGACTCCACTGCTTTCAAGCTAAAACTGAATAGGAAAACCTCAATTTTTCACTGCGGAGGGAAGTGCTCTAGTCCTCGCCCCCCCCCCCTATCCCTTCGGCGTACCTGTATACCCTGGGCTATCAAAATACTCGAATCCTTTGTCTAGCAGTGGTGCACGTATTCAAATGTTTGTCGTGGGAGCTAATCATCACCAGTGAGTAGCGGACCGCCTCTTTGTGCAGCGCCGCTCCACAACTTTCTCATTTTATCGGCAGTCCGGAGGCCGATGCAGATCGCTTCTGGCTTACTTGCATTGCACACCTCGGAACAAACAAGAGTAATATCGCCGTTCTCTGCAATCCATTGCCTCTGACGATCGGATACGATCCAATTTAAAGCTGTCGCGAATGTCACAAACGCGGCTGAGTCCTCTGTGTAAAATCAGACGGCCGGAAGTCGAGCAGCTTTGAACTCCAAATTAATGACGGCAAATATATTTTGATCAATTACAATGCGAATAATTATTAGGCGATTCAAAGATTTAAAACAGAAGAAATTCACCGTCCCATTTAATATAGAAAACGCCAGTGATACTTGAGAAAAAAAAATTACCGTCTGCCCAGACATGAAACTTGTCTTAGGTCGACTTGCTTGGTTATGCCAAGGGCAAGACAACTGGGCAGAATCAGATGTTTTTCAGCGAAACCGCAATCCTACACATATATTGGAGTTAGAGCCATAATTAAGTGCGAAAGTGTAGCTAGACTTCGGTAAAATGTGTGGACATTCATCTGTGCTGGTCACATGTATAGCTCACGCAGGCGCAATAGTCAGTTTTCCAAATGGCAACGAGCTTGATATACGATGGCTATTGAAGCCCTTGAAGAACAAATGTCAAGTTTTCATCTGCATTAAGTGGAACCCATTTCAAGTGCAATTCATACAAGAAACAGCCTAGAGCATTTTTACTCCGCAGAAGGCTTAACATTTCACCTAGAGTTTGGCCCGGCTGAATTTGACCTCCATGTAAATATGAGCGATGTATGCATTTCAGAGCATAATAATGCGTTCCAAAACACACTGATCATCAGCAAAAGGCTCCAGCCATAGCTGAAGTTACCCGCTACACTTCGGGGTGCAATTTGAGACCGATTTGAAGTTGCGAAATATTCCAAATTATGCACACCCCTGTGACGTTCGCGTCGCCTCCACAGAAGTCGACGCTGTCCCTGCGATGCCCGCTGCACCAACAATCCTCCACTGATTATGATCGGCAATGTTCGGTGTTGCACCTCGTGCACCTCCGCTCGCAACATTTTGTGACATGGTAAATCGGCCTACCAATTCCAAATGAATGTGTATGTTTCTTTGCTCAGAGAGTATTCTACGTCCAGGAAGGATATTCGCTCTAGCGCGCGGACACGTCGGAGCCGGTAGACAGGCTATGGTACCGTCCATCGCACTGTCCCGCACGGTCCGTCCAATCACAGCATCACTGCGGTGGCCACCGGTACGTGATGTGCCGTACCGGCGGGTCCACTGGTGGCTATTGGTCTTACGACACGTCGACCGCTGAGTCATGCAACGTCGCCAGTCCCTCACGCCGATCGTTCGCGGGCGAAGAGTAGCGACAGGTAAGACCCGAACTCACAATCTTTCGATTGTGAGACGGGAAACTCACCCCTAGACTTCTCGTCCCCACCTGCGGGTCGACCACGATTTGCCTGGTGGTCGACTGTGTGTTCGCTTCCGAACCGGGTTGTCGACCGATCGGTCGTCCACAAGGCGGTGTCCACCGCAGCCCGTCCGTGCGTCCACTAGTCACCAGGATCGTGTGCCACCACACCAGTGTACGACATTCCACCGGCCACGTGCAATATCTCACAGCTCATGCAAACGTGCTCCAGGCAATCTGCAATAGCTGCAGCAAGCTGTGGGCTCCCAGGCTCTGTGAAAACTGCGCCACGAGAAAAATTTGAACGACGTCAGTGCTCGGGTATGAGGCTCACCTAGACGGCTGGTGTCCATCGAAATTGTATCTGAGATCCTAACAGAGCTAGTTGTATGCCAGAGCAACATGTCCGACCATGGTATGAAACCGTAAGGAATATGTGGAAATAAATTGACGTTGCCATCGCCAAAGAGATATGTGAGATATGTGCATGATGCAGCATTAGAAACTGGTTTTGCTTACCCCTGAATGCGGATGCCACAATATGCTAGCGCTAAATCAATTGATTAGATTTGGACGAGCATTAAAGGGAAGTGAAGTCAAGTCATCTTCCACGCAAAATTCTAACCAGGCCCAATTCTCAACAATCAATCATAGTATAACTACAGGGAAGGCGATGATCTTGCTGAGCATCTGGACTATCTGTGCAGACAGAGATGCCGCCAGACCCAACAGGGCACGGGGAAAGCGAGCAGAATGCCGACACCACAATGGGTGAGGATGCGGTGAGCTGGCAATGTCTTGTGCAGTGCCAACATTCATACATGGGTGACAACCAAGCCACAGCCGGACCTGAACCGGCTTCACACAGTCGATTCAGCGCAGTGCATTTGGGACAGTGTCCTGAAATTACGCAATTCAAATGAATAATAAGAAGGATGATAATATAAGCGACGCCAACAAGTAAAGACGAGGCCATTTCGACGTCTCAGGAACAGAGCTGCGACTGAATTTATTTCCATGGAAAATGATGGCAAGTAAACCGCAACGATAGGCACCGGAAATTAAGTGCAGAGGTCCTGCAGTACCACCATACTCTATACCAGACACATGCAAATACTTTGAGCCGTGCAATTTTAAATATTTCAATGACATTCGTATGGCTGGGCCAAGCATCTGTATTCCACCATATGGCTGGTCTGAATGACATCCTGACGGAAATTTTCCTATCCTTTTGACAACCATTAGTTCAAGTCATTGAATTTCGGGACACTGGCGTGTCGGGGCCCAGCGCCCGGGGAGAGTGCAGAAGCGTGTACGTACGCTCACCAGCTCCTGCAGGGCGACCAGCTGTCGGCGCGCGCGGCCCAGCTCCTCCAGCAGCGCGTCGTAGGAGAGCGGCTCGGCGGGCGGCGGCGGCGCGCCGCAGAGGCGGCCGCCAGCCGGCCGACTCCAGCCGTCCAGCTGGACGGAGCGGCGCAGCGCAGAGTGGCGCCACAGCTCGGCAGACTGCGGCGCAGAGTCGGGCCGCGCCCACGTGTCCGAGCGGCGGCCGGGCGTGCCGCGCAGCCACTCGGCCACCGCCTCCTCGCGGCTGCGCACGATTGAGGTGGTGGGCGAGCCGTGGCTGGAGGAGCCCTCCACCTCGCCGCGACTGCCCAGGCTGCGCTCCTCCGGGTCGTCGCCGGCCGGCTTCTGGCCGCCGCCTGACGTGGCGGCCGGCCGGCCGCTTCTGTCCGGGATCTTGGGCAGCAGCCGCCGCCCGCTCATGCGGTGTATCGTGTTGTACCTGTGCACAGACGTCGTTCGTCGTAAGGGTGGTGCATGGTGCCCGGGCATGGTACCCGGGCATGGTACCCGGGCATGGTACCCGGGCATGGTACCCGGGCATGGTACCCGGGCATGGTACATGGTGAATGCTACTCTTTGGCGCCACACATTGCAGCTGCATTGGAGAGCAACCTATGAACGACGATGGCTGTGGATAGATGGACAAAACAGAACAAATATAGCAAATAACTATCAGATTCATTACTAGTGGGGCTCAGTGTAGGACTGGCGGGTCAACGCCAAAATGAAGACGTCAGAAAACTTTAACCATTGCGACGTTAAGGCCATACATACATGTCTAGGAAACAGCGACGTTTAGGAAGCGATTGGCCATGGATTACGTGCAATCGACCGCCAACCATACGGGTGCCTGCCCTGGCACGGCGAGTCGCACCTGAACTCGCCGCTGGTGTTGGGCGAGCTGGTGCCCGTGCTGTGCGCCGTCATGCTCTCCCAGAAGTCGAGCGCGGCCGGCTTGATGCCGTGGCGCGGCAGACTGCTGAAGCCGTCGACAATCTCGCGGCCGTCCGTCTGCGTGGTGCGCGACAGCTCCACGCCGAGCGAGGCGGGCCCGTCGACCCGCGATGGACGCGTGCGCGGCACGTCGTAGATGCCCTCGCCGTCGGTGGCGGCGGCCGGCGGCTGCTGCTGTCGCTGCTGCTGCTGCTGGTGCTGCTGGTGCTGGTGCACGCGCGGCCGCTCGCCGCCATAGCTGGCGAAGCTGTTGCTGCGCGGCAGGTTCTCGTAGAGCGGAGGGCCCGGCTGCGCCCACTGGCGGCGGCCGCGCCGCTCCGTCGGCCGCCCCTCCGCCGGCGCCTCGTCGTCGTCGACACGGGTTTCCGGCGTTTCGCCGACGCCGACGCAGCCGCCCCAGTGATGGCTGGCCACGCTCGGGAAGCGGCGCAGCGGCGCCACCGTCAGCACGCCCTCCAGCAGGTGGCCGATCGACTTCCTGTTGCCGGGCACGTTCAGGTTGGGCGTGGTGACGCACACGGAGAGCGGCGCCGGCCGGTGTGCCGAGGCGTTGGGAGTGTCGGGCGTGCTGGGCGTGCCGGGCGTACCGGGCGTACCGGGCGTGGCCGGCGTGCCGGGCGTACTGGGCGTGCTGGGCGTACCGGGCGTGCTAGGCGTGTCGGGAGTGGCACGTGCTGTCAGGCTACCCAATGAGGCGGTCACAGTGGATGACGATGTGGTCGGTGAGACGGTGGTGGCTGAGGCGGAAGGCGAAGGCGTGGGCGTAGTGGTCGACACGGTCGTCTTGGTCGGGGACGACAGCTTGGAGTGTGCGGCTGTTGACGACGTCGTGCCAGCCGACGTCGCTGTGGAGATGAGACGCACGTCAGCAAACGTCACCTGCAGAGGAAGCAAACTGCCGACGGGTGGTAGCTAAGCAACTTTCCGCAAACCGTCCAGCGAATCCTTTCTGGCATTCGTGAATGCGATACACCAGAACTACGTGTCAGTAGCTTGTCAGTTGTGAAAGTTGTTTTGTTATAGGCGCCATTCTGTTTGTTATTGCCGTCCCAGATGACGCTCCGAAAAATCCAACTCCGCACACACTACCGAAATGGGATGGACGCCATTAGCGTTGTTCAATAGACTACGGGAATACTTTACAGTGTTCACCACCTTGGCTCGTTGAAGGCTTGACGAGACAAGCCGAAGTACAGACCTTTCGATAGACTGATCTTTATAATACCGTCATGTACGATAATCGTCTAAATATCAAAGATTCACCTGAATAGAACTACTACTAAGAAATACCTTCTTGTGGGCCTGAAACGTTACGATTCCACTGAAGCTCAGTGACAGTAAGCGAAATGAAACGTCTTTGTACCTCTAGTGGTTCCATTGGTTTCAATACGTCTGGTTCTGTATATATGCCTTATCCTAGTATACATCGAAATGAGCTCTGTGCGGTGCTCCTTGTAATACAATGTACGATCAAAGGCGCAGTCAAGGAGGGTCCAGGGGCCGTCCCCTGGTGAACAAAATACACTAGATCAAACAAGGAACTTTTCTATTTTGACCACTTAGATGCAGAAATTATCGGCGCGCTTCGAGTGTCGAAAGCCGTCTTCGATTCGTCCCAGTAATTTCTGATCGTCTCCCCTTAAGGAAATCCTGGCTGCGCCTCTGTGTACCAACAACGATTTCATGCCTGTTGCTATGAAATAGTGCTAATACAATGCAACCAATCACCACATAATGCCGCAGTTGATTTACTACCGAAATAACGGCATGATCATTGAGGTGGCAAGCAGGGATAGACAAAAATGGATAAAATCACGATGTTGTCATAGTTTTCAGAGGTATCTGCAGAAACGCCCAAACACCTACAGTTGGAAAAAAGGATAATGCAAATAATCCATGCCAAGAAAGAGTGACTTGTGATTTAGATGATTTCCATTTACGCCGTAATATTCATAACTCGCTTGAGTTAATCACAAATTTATGATTTCCTATCCACGGGCAAATTCGGCCGGTTTATTTGACGTTTCGAACATGTATGAACTACTTCGTAAACAGCCCCCTTGATGGTTCCTTCGTTTCTCTACGTCGGCACAAAGCTCAGGCAGAGATACAATATATATAGCTTTACTTGGATACCGTGAACCGAACTGCATCTGGATATTGTAGAGACGCTAGTCACTGAAGCTTAGGGACGCATCGACCTGGTTCGGGCCAGCAGTGCCCGTCAATGGCGCAGCCAGGATATTCCTAAAGGGACCCGAACAAAAAATAACGTAATGAAACAACGATTGCTTCCGATGCGCAAATCACGCTGCAAAGTTATGGTGTGTGGTTAAAATCTCAAAATATTTCATGTCCAAAGAACACACATTTCAATACCATATACTTTCCAAAAATTACATCTTTTGTATGCACCATTATTCGATGTGTACCTACTCTTATTTGTATCATGCTGGTAGTTTAAGTTATGTCAAGTATGAGAACATAAAGCCGCTCAGTCGTATATATTTGAAATAATCGATATTTTTTACTTTCCTGTCCCTCAGCTCCATTAAATCCACCAGCGTATTTGCAAAAATTTTGATTAACGTTTGCAGAAAAGGGAAGCCGCCGTTGCGGTGACATGGCATAACTGAACCTGGGCTTCAGCACCCATACGTTATTCTTCAGTAGTTATATGGCCTCCTGCGCTTAAAGGTTATGGTGGATTCACGCGATACATCAGACTTCTTCGCAGATATTGATGCTTCAGCTTACTTGACCACTCTTGACCTTCGCTCGAATGGCCGAGATCTCGAAAGGAAGCTGAAGTGCTCAACTCAGGAAATGAGCGGGAAATGGTCACGTAGTCAAAGCGTTCTTAACACCGACCCACCACAAGCACAGCCATTGATAGCAAAAATACAACTCAAATTAATTAAACCTCACTTGTGCACCCTAACCTCCGATGCCAACGGTTGAAGGCACCCTCCGCCATCAAACTGAGGATGCGCCGGAAGTGATTTTCATGCAGTCACAGCGACGTGAGGGAGAGAGGGACGAGGGCGTGCGGGAGAGAAGGAGAGAAGCACAGAGACGTGAGGGAGAGAGGCACATGGACATAAGGGAGAGAAACACAGGGGCATGTGGGATATAGGATCAGGGACATGAGGGAGAAAGACACAGTAACAGGAGAAAGAGAGGCACAGGAACATGGGGGAGAGAGGCACAGGGACGTGAAGGATTGAGGAATATGGACTTGAGGGGAGAGGCACAAGGATGTGAGGGAGAGGCACACGGACGTGAGGGAGAGAGGCACAGGGAAGTAAGGGAGAAAACACAGGGACCGGAGGGAGAGAGGAACAAAGACGTGAGGGAGATAGGAACACGGACGTGAGGGAGAGAGGCACAGAGACATGAAGGAGAGAGAAACAGGGACTCAAGGGTGAGAGGCACAGGGACGCGAGGGAGAGAGGCACAGGGAAATGAGTGAGAGAGGTACAGGGACGTGCGGGAGAGAGGCACAGAGACCTGAGGAAGAGAGGAATATAGAGGTGAGCGAGAGAGGCACAGGGACGTCAGGAAGAGGGGCACAGGGACGTGTGGGGTGGGGGGGTGGGGTGGAGAGGCACAGGGACATGAGGGAGAGAGGCGCATGGACGTCAGGAAGAGAGGCAGAGCGCGCCGACGCTCCACTGGTTCCGTCGCCGGTACAGGTACCGACAAGGGTACCAGAACTACACAATACCGCATCAGGCGAACAGTACCACAGCTGGTACGTCGCCGTATTAGCTGACAGAGCTGCAGCTCACAGCCTGCTTCACAGCGGCCAAGGCTCGCACAGCATGGCTCGCAGCGCACAGCACGGCTCCCACAGCACAGCTCACAGGGCACAGCAGGGCTCGCACAGCACAGCGCACAGCACGGCGTCTCGCGCCAGCCATCACCGTCTTGGTAGCCAACTCACACACGGCTCTGCAGCCTGGCGAGCGGCGCTTCCACTCCCTGGACACCATAGCGGAGGCGCTCCGGCGCGGCGCGGCTCGACACCCACACTCAGCACGCGCGCAGCTCACTAATCACTGACGACGCCGGCGCAGCGCACCGCCACGTCTGGCGTGGGAACAGCGACCGAGCGGGGCGGCCTGAGATGGAACACCAGACCAGATAGGCAGTCCGGTATTAATCACCGTAACGGAGGCCTGCAGACAGCGGCGCAGGCGCGCTCTGGCAGTGGCGGAGCCAGGGAGAGGTGACCACAGCTGGGGAAGGTACGACGATCGCGCCACTGGGCTCGATGTCCCAGCTCTATATTGATTATACCGCGATAATGAGCGTCGCGTTGTTTTGTGTCGCTGTTAGCTCATCGGACTATAGGTGTCCAGGATATCATTTTCCCACAGTTTGGCGATGCTTCAGCGCGGACTCTGTTTTGTGTTTTCGCGAAATCGCCGCAGCCTTCTCCCAACAGAAGGCCGATTACCGACCGTATCTGAACCCGGCTTGCTGTCTCCCGCGTTGCTTCCAGCCCACATACGCCTATTTGACTGAACAAGACGGACAATTTAGCTAAGCGTCTCGTCTGAGCTGGACTAGTCACTAGCATACTTCTCCTAACCCGGCAAATTTTCATCACGAAATGTCCAGATGGTGCGCCCTACCCCCCCCCGAAATTGCCAGAATGAGTAACACCAGTCGAATATATTTTGGTCAGCCACACAACAAACCGAAGCAGGCCTGACAGTCTAACGGTAGGACGAGCGGTGGCGACTGGGCCCGCCTGTGTGTCTGTCGGCGGCCTCTGGACCCACCGCCGATTGATTTACGTCAGAGGCGCCGCAGCGTGTAGTGCCGTATGGACAGCGGGTCCAGTTTGTCGGTCACTGTGTGTCATTTGATTTACATCAGCTGCAGTGCTCGCCTCGCCTGCACGCCCGACCACTTTACTACTGGGCAGCCCGGCCGTTAATGTGAGTAACGCCCATGCGGAAGTGGCGTGCTCGTCGTCGGTGCCGACGTTCAGCCAGCACAGTGTACATGCTCACTATGCATTGAAAATACAGAGAACATTCTTGTGCGCTATGGGTTCCAATAACCGCTTTTCAGCATATCGGTGCGAACATCCTCGCTGAATTCGAACTATGGACCCACAAATCACAAGACGCGCACTTACGTAGAATGCCGATGGACAAGAAGGAAATCGTTTTCCATGGAGGAGGAGGATCGCTAATTAACGACGAACGGCGTCACAACATCAAAAGCATCGCAAACAATGCCGTATGGACATCAAGAACCAACAATCTGAAAGCATTGCACACACATATAACCCTGAACGGACACCCCACCTCGCCCAGTCACACACACCCCACAATGCCGGTGGGCGGTGCCTCGGACCGTCTGTGGGACAGCGCGGCAGACCGTACTGGCGACGGCCGCCCGCCGCACGCACCGAACGGTATGGTGTCCAGCTGACGTGGCTAGCGTCGGACGTGGCCAGCGTCGGACGCGGCACAGTTAGGCCGGCCCGGCCGACGCGCGCGTCTGCTTATCATCTGCTGCCGATACAAGGCCGGCCGGCCGCCCGTCTATCTGTCGTCTGCTGCCGGCGCACGGCCGGCCGCGTCTCTATATGTCGTCTGCTGCGGACGCACGGCCGGCCGCCCGTCTATCTGTTGTCTGCTGCCGACGCACGTCGTTGCCGACGCACGGCCGGCCGCGTCTCTATCTGCCGTCTGCTGCCGACACACGGCCGGCCGCCCGTCTATCTGTCGTCTGCTGCCGACGCACGGCCGGCCGCCTGTCTATCTGTCGTCTGCTGCCGACGCACGGCCGGCCGCCCGTCTATCTGTCGTCTGCTGCCGGCGCACGGCCGGCCGCCCGTCTATCTGTCGTCTGCTGCCGACGCACGGCCGGCCGCCCGTCTATCTGTCGTCTGCTGCCGGCGCACGGCCGGCCGCCCGTCTATCTGTCGTCTGCTGCGGACGCACGGCCGGCCGCGTCTCTGTCTGTCGTCTGTTACCGACGCACAGCCGGCCGCCTGTCTATCTCTCGTCTCCTGCCGACACACGGCAGGCCGGCCGCCTGTCTATCTGCCGTCTGCTGCCGACACACGGCCGGCCGCCCGTCTATCTGTCGTCTGCTGCCGGCGCACGGCCGGCCGCCCGTCTATCTGTCGTCTGCTGCCGACACACGGCCGGCCGCCTGTCTAACTGCCGTCTGTTACCGACGCACGGCCGACCGCCTGTCTATCTGTCGTCTGCTGCCGACACACGGCCGGCCGTCTGTCTATCTGTCGTCTGCTGCCGACGCACGGCCGGCCGCCTGTCTATCTGTCGTCTGTTACCGACGCACGGCCGGCCGCCTGTCTATCTGTCGTCTGCTGCCGACGCACGGCCGGCCGGGTCTCTATATGTCGTCTGCTGCCGACACACGGCCGGCCGCCTGTCTATCTGTCGTCTGCTGCCGACGCACGGCCGGCCGCCTGTCTATCTGTCGTCTGTTACCGACGCACGGCCGACCGCCTGTCTATCTGTCGTCTGTTACCGACGCACGGCCGACCGCCTGTCTATCTGTCGTCTGCTGCCGACGCACGGCCGGCCGCCCGTCTATCTGTCGTCTGCTGCCGACGCACGGCCGGCCGCCTGTCTATCTGTCGTCTGTTACCGACGCACGGCCGGCCGCCTGTCTATCTGTCGTCTGCTGCCGACGCACGGCCGGCCGCCCGTCTATCTGTCGTCTGCTGCCGACGCACGGCCGCCCGTCTATCTGTCGTCTGTTACCGACGCACGGCCGGTCTGCTGCGGACGCACGGCCGGCCGCCTGTCTATCTGTCGTCTGTTACCGACGCACGGCCGGCCGGGTCTCTATATGTCGTCTGCTGCCGACACACGGCCGGCCGCCCGTCTATCTGTCGTCTGCTGCCGACGCACGGCCGGCCGCCTGTCTATCTGTCGTCTGCTGCGGACGCACGGCAGGCCGCCTGTCTATCTGTCGTCTGCTGCCGACGCACGGCCGGCCGCGTCTCTATCTGTCGTCTCCTGCCGACACACGGCCGGCCGGGTCTCTATCTGCCGTCTGCTGCCGACACACGGCCGGCCGCCCGTCTATCTGTCGTCTGCTGCCGACACACGGCCGGCCGTCTGTCTATCTGTCGTCTGCTGCCGACACACGGCCGGCCGCCCGTCTATCTGTCGTCTGCTGCCGACGCACGCCCGGCCGCCTGTCTATCTGTCGTCTGCTGCCGACGCACGGCCGGCCCGCGCGACAGCCAGCCATCACGGCCGGTTGTGCGACCTGTCCGGGGGAGGAGGGGGAGGGGTAGGGCGGCACGCCACACACCAGGCAAATCGCCCAGCACGTGCTCTGGCCGCCTGTCACTTCTGTTGTCGTCACGAGCCATGCCGACGGCTGACCAATGACATGCGAATGGAGGGTTGCTTCAAATTGCGTGGCCAGACTTGGCCCAGTCAGTTCCATCTGAAACGCTGGTGGGTGACTGGTGACTGATGACTGGTGACTGGTGACTGGTGACTGGTGACTGGTGACTGGTGACTGGTGACTGGTGACTGGTGACTGGTGACCAGCAGCGTTGCAGCCAGTGCCCGAGAACAGTGGGGATATAATAAGCAATAACGAAGTGATGATCCAATTCGGAGGATTGTGTGGTGACGTATAGATGCACTACTGCAGCTGGTGGTTTGGCTGGAAGTCAGGTAACAGTTGCCTGCACGTCGTGCATGTTGTATCATGTATGTTGCGCTATAACGCCATGCATATCACGCCATGCCGTCATCCATGCCACGCTATGCCGTCATATATGTGACGATATGCCGCAATGCATCCAACGCTATGCCGCCACATATGCCATACTATATGCATGCATCGCTACATGTTTTTTAAACAATTGGTTCTTGTTCCAGGGTACTGGTAGAAGATCATTCCAAGGTAACTGAGAGCGCTTAATGCAAGTCCAGCGTTCATGGTTAGCCGACATATTGAGATGGGCGTTTTATGACCAACGCAGTCGATGCGCGCGTAAGCCCAAATAACCAACGAACTAGATAACTGAGAATGAGAAGTTTTCAGCAAAATAATGGTAACTTTGAGAACATCCCAGATAACCCAATGACCTAAACGACGATGCTTTGTACTGGACCATTGGCGGGAGCGTAGTTAACAAACGATCACTCTGTAGTGGGAAGTACATCCCAGCAGCCGTGGAGCATGATAACATCAAACATACAAAGCATGCGTACATTTGCCCAGCATGACCTTCCGTATGGACTTCGATGATTCAGTTCGACCTTACACTCGACTACATGATAAGAATTGCTAAAGGTCATATAAGTCATGCGTAGGTAGTCATATTAACCTTTTTAATTATGCCGAAGTATGATTACGGAAGTATAGTACCGAAGCATGAGTACCAACTTTATGGCCTTAATCTCACTTGATTTGAGCTAATCATCTCGAATCAAGTTTTATACAGACGTAGTCTGGTTGTTTATTTGAAGGTATCCAAAGCTTGAGCTCGCAAGCCGTATCAGTTCCGGTGCTATTCGGGGCAGGTACGGGGAAGGCAAAATCCCTATCCTGTGACTAGCTGGCTAAAGACTGCTAGTACAATGCGATACAAGGAGAGGCTGCTTTTAATCATGGTATTACACGCCTTGTGTGAAGATCATAATATTTTACCTGACCTAGCCCTTAAGCTGTGTACACTATGAAATCATCCAATATACTGAAAAGACTTTACAAGCGTATACCTCAATCACGCATATGTGCCAGTTGTGTCGGTACGAGGAGTGGAATATGAGCCCCCGCAACGACTGCTTGCCTGCCCGACGAGAGCATGGGCGCCGAGGAGGAGAACCCAAGACCGGATATGTCGCCAGTATTTTCGAAAATCCGAAAGCGTCATCAGTGGTCAGATTCGATGAATGACTCGAATTTCCTTGGGAAACCAATAACTTAGATCAGCATAATGGGATTGATCATATGTACATACGTACATGCACATCTTAAGAATTACATTTCACTTTTACCCGTTGGAACATCTGGACTGCCATGTTGTAAATATCTTACACACCAGTGCGACAAGGTGTTTTGTGGGTTACGAGCAAGCCCTGATGAGTTGCTCATTCTCAGAACTGAAAATGTTGTGAAATGGCTCTCGTTAGCCAGAAATCAGTTTGGGTATTTCATGCCTAAAACAATAAATAATTACGTTCAGACGTTGCACGAAGTATCCTTCATCTAGTCTTTTAGCAGCCTCCATGCTGTACATAATCGTCTTCTGAATGACTTGGAAATGAAGCATCACTTGCGACGAATTTATTTATCGCTAAACTGCAATGGGCCTAAGCGCACCACTGGGTAGCTGAATACAATTGTTTAGACCGGGAAGGATGGTATGTCCTATTAACACGCCCTGGAAGGCCTCTGAAAACTACGCGTACTGGGGTGGGGGGTGGGGCGGATTCCGCCACCCCTATGATCGGCAGGCATCGAGCCGGACCGCCAGCAAGACCCCTTGCTATGATCTATGAACTGTAATGAATGTATTGCATTGGGTGGTTGGAGGGGGGGGGGGGTCAACATTGTGGGATCATGGGACACCCGAAAGGATATAAATAAACACCCATGAGCAAGACTACCGCAGTCCATCCTAGACAGCAGGTTATATCACTGGATACCCACGTGGGAAAGTGAACGGCCCTGCTTGCCTTCTGCCCAGTAGATGTCTCACCTGTCGTCGTCGGTGTCGCTGTGGTGGCGCCACTGTCGTATGGCGAGGTGCGCACACTCTGCGGCTTGTAGTGGGCGGCGAGCGCCAGGATGAGCCGCATCACCGCCTTCAGGTTACCCTCGACCACCTCCTTGCTCGCCACATGGTGCATGCGGATTCGTTTCGCGGCCATGAACTGTGGAAAATGTTTCGACGTCACCACCGGGCCGACATAAGATCGGTGCCAGCTGCCCGAACCACAGCACGATCAGGCAGTCTGGTGTCTCACGCAATGCCATTGTACACAGTTGTGCGATCAGTTGTTCTAAACTGCACGACTACATCTTGAGTACTTTGTACCTTACATTCAGTAACCGCCTGTCCATTGCCATTTAGCCGTTCGCTCAGTTTGTTTAGTTGCTTGCATTGTGTTCGATTTGTATTATGCGCTGGTGCATTCGCATCTCAAGCAAACCCAACTCACGAGTGCTGGAGGCCGTGCCTGATTCAAAGTGGGACCTGGCACAAGTACCTGGCTTGAAATCTAGAAAACACCAGTAATTAAAGGAGATGCATCAAATTCCAATAATAATTCGACCAGCTTGGCAGCTGCCATCCCTTTAATCAAGGGTTAGACCCAACAAGGGATCCACATGGGACTGCAGCCAGCTCTAGAAAAAAACCCTAATAAACATGGCATTTCCAGATGAGTCATCATGACACATCAATGGCGGCCGCGACATTCATGTAGTTTCCTTACATTTTCAACAATCGGAACTTCGGCAACCCAGCCGCGATTTGTTTTCTTGTAATCAATGTGCTTGATCCATAGCGATATTTCAGATAATACAACCCATATCTCCACCTTGTAAAATCAGCCAAGTAAGTTGTATTTGTGATGACGAAAGGTTGCATGGCATTGTGATATTTAGACATTAATTGTGGCACTCTTATGTTTTTAAGGTCTATGATGCGTGATCATGAGACTGACATAGCATCATACATATAGTGATACAGTTGTAGCCGCCAAGTGAACGACCGGTTGGATTGGTGTGTGTAAGAGACCTTGACCCCCTCTAAGCAGCTTGACCTAAGTAGATCGACCGCCGCGCCACGCGATGTTCAAGTCTAGTGCTGAACTATATTTTGTGTTACTCCGCGCGCAACAACACTGAGTTGACGACAAGGGCAGTTTGAAGGCGTGTCTTAGTTTTGCAATGGAGCCACGTGGGTGAAGTGATCGATGTCGAATGAATCGATGAGCGGCAGAACCTCGGTATGTATTCTCGAGCCAGCGCGCCGTGTTCACATGCGTTAGTATAGTTAAATGATAATGCAGAAGAAATGGACTGCACATGTTCGCGTGGTTATACTTGTTATCTTTGTTCGGTAGGCTGATTGATTGTGGTCGGTGGTGTTTTAATGTGACACGTTTTCCAGAAACCTCATCAAAACCGTGCAGCCAATAAAGCATGAGATGCGAGTTGCGAGTCTGCAATTAACCAGCATGGGCATCGAGATCACGCGCCTACAACAGTGTTATGTGGTATCGTTACACTGATCATACACCGTACCTGCAGCACCCGATCGACGTTCTCGCGCATCATTTGGGCGGTTTCTGGCAGCCGATGTATCCCGACAATCTTCTCTCCAGCTGTCGACAGACGAAACACGTGTGAGACAAAACCGCGTCCAAAACTCAGCTGGCGCCGCTCCCAGATAACTGATATCCAGACGGCACATACCGACGCAGTACCGCCGGTACAGCACACGACAGCGCTGTGTCGCTGATACAGCACACGACAGCGCTGTATCGCTGCTACAACACATGACGACGCTGTATCACTGATGCAGCACATAACAGCGCTGTATCGCTGATACAGCACATGACGACGCTGTATTGCTGATATAACGCATGATGGCGCTGTATTACTGATCCAACTGATGCACATTATCAGGACAGTCACACCTACCATACGATGCATATACAGCTAATTATTGGGGGACATGTTCGCCAATCTCACCACAGACCAGTGGCGATGGATCGTGTGAGGCTGGTGGCTGGTCACACAGTTGGCATGCATGTTGGGTGTCATCATAGCATGATGTGATAATGCAACTCGACAGGTGTGATGCAACATGGCATGATGCGATGATTCAACACAATTAAAAAAAAAAAAAATTCAGTTCGATTTCCTGCTGGGGTGGCTTTATGAACCAGGGTCCCACTGCTAAGCAGATATTGTTGCGTAAACCCTGGTCCCACCACCCAATCCATGAATTTCAGTTCAACGGTATCATTTTGACTCGCAGTTTTACGTGCAGTCAACGTGCCGACACGGCACCCTACGGTAGCGCATTCCTGGCCTTTTTGGTACAGTTCCTAACTGGTCTCCCAGCCGGTGCTAAATGCGAGCGCGTGAAGCGACTCAAACCCTATCTTGCCAGGGCAGGGGAGACCGGTACAGGTCAGCGTTCTAGCCAACCAAGCTTCCGGCGCGACACAATATGACATCATATGACAGCTGCATGAGGAATTTCGCATGGCCTCCATGTGCCATCACGATACAGTCACGGTGGATCTCACACGGAGAACATCGTGCTGGATCTCAACAGGGATTTGTCACTGTGGATCAGGTGCAATGAATCTCGCCTGATGGTTTTATTGAAAAGCTTATAAGGCGGGCATTCAGCCGAATTTCACATCGAGATACTTAGCTTCATAGCATGGTGACATGCACCAGGAAAGAGTGTTGATCATTCGTATTCTTCATTGAGAAAGCTTGCTTTAAAACATTCGCCACGTTTGCCATGCTCACATACGGAGTTGTTCGGGATTTTGCCATTGAAGGGGTGAAGAGCCTGAATCTTCCTGACAACACGGAAAGCTTTGCTCAGTATGAACTTTTTTTTAACACTTACACAGGTACACGCGCAATAGCTGGTACGGAGCTAGTAAATCATGCAATTTTAAATCATGTCCTTCTGTTGGAGACACCTCGAGTAACCGTGTGCCTGCAATGTCTCAGTACTTGTCTGCTAGCCAATGTAAATGAAGTGTTGATGGACAATATCAGATTAAAAATATTGGGCTAAGCTTGCACTTCTGTTTGCATCAAGTAAGCCATGTAATGATTATGGGAGGGCTGTGTTGGCTATCGAACATAACTGATGTGCTGGCTACTGCATGCAGCCAGCACCTGGGACTATCTTTGCGCACTTCATGTTGTTAAAATAAGCAGAATCTGACATATACATATATATATATATATATATATATATATATATATATATATATATATATATATATATATATATATAATGCATGCACGAAATGTCCAGTAGAGGTAGCTTGGCGGGATCGTTGAAAGGTCGACAAGCATGGTATCGTTCAGTATGGCACCTACAAATGCGGCATCGACAAGTATGGTATCGGCGAGTATGGAATCGGCAAGTATGGTATCGGCGAGTATGGTATCGCCGAGTATGGAATCGGCAAGTATGGTATCGGCGAGTATGGAATCGGCAAGTATGGTATCGGCGAGTATGGTATCGGCGAGTATGGTATCGGCGAGTATGGTATCGGCGAGTATGGTATCGGCGAGTATGGTATCGGCGAGTATGGTATCGGCGAGTATGGTATCGGCGAGTATGGTATCGGCGAGTATGGTATCGGCGAGTATGGTATCGGCAATTATGCTATTGACAAGTATCGTTTATTGTTTGTTTATCGTGTGGCTCTCGACGCACTTTATGCACGATCACGGCTGATGGCGCTGCCCACACTATTTCGTCGGTGGGCCGCGGGACTGGGAAATGCCCCGACGGGGGAGAGTGCTGAACCCGGGATCTTTGGTGCCCAGAGTTCAACACCTTAACCACTCGACCATCCCCGTCCATTGACAAGTATGATATCGACAAACATGGTATCTACAAATATTGTAGTACAGGCAAATGTGGTGTTGACAAGTATGACATCGACAATTATTGTATCCACAATCATGGCTGTCAACAATATGGTGTCGAAAAATATGTTATCGACAAGTATGGTATTGGCAAGTAGGGATATAAAATGGCTTCGACAATTTGCATTGCTAATCTCCGATGAGCTAGCCATGGTCAATTAGCCCGCCTGACCCCAGCATCCATAACCTCCCAGGCCGTTTCCAAATTAGACTACTACTGTGATATAAACATACCTCTAGTCGTCGCACTTCATGCTGGTCTACAGACTCACTAGCTACAGTATTGGCTTAATCCCTAGCAACCGAGCCCGAAGCAGATTAGTGGATATGCAGATGCACGGGCACAAGACTTGAATAAACTGCGCACACCTGCAATGTCTTTAAAAGAGCACATTTTGCTATTAGCGTCTAAACCTCATGCTCGTTCCAAGGATAATGGCGAGCCGTTTCTTCCAGAAGCAATTACCTAGCGGTTACCTTGAACCTTGGCCGGATGCTCAGGAAATTGTCTTACCAGTTGTTTGCATTGTGAACATAATTTGATGATGCCAACGAGACTAGAGCTACACAGCAATATTTCACATCACGCGGTTCATTATATAGTATGAGACACTTTCACAGTAAAAAGTGTTCATCACCTGCCTTTTCATCGGACCGAAACACCTGACATAATTGCATATGACATGAGAAACCCCAATCCGTTTTTAAGTAGGGCGAAGTGCATGGCATGATATATCATTTTCTTCAAAGCTAAGTGTAGGCAAATAGCTTCTGTGGATCTCACATTGTTCCCAGGGAGCTGGCCTGGTAAATTTGTGACAGTCTTGCGGTAAGAGCTGGGGGAGAGAGGCAGCTGAGCAACATATATCAACATAGGTAAAGTGTACAGGAATCTCACTTTATTACCACGTTCCAGGAATCTCACTTTATTACCACGTTCCAGGAATCTCACTTTATTACCACGTACCACATGCTCAATCTTTACGTATCAATGCACTTCCAGTCTGCAGTCAAGAGGAAACATTAAAATCCGATTTACAAGTGCTGACAGACCTTTTACAAACCCTTCCCCTTGTCACCTTGAGATGCTTCACGCCCCAGCTCTAAATTAGTTTCCCATCCCCATCCAAGGGACATGCGACCATAAATAATTTGGCACGCGCGTCCCAAACGCACCCTTTTCCGTCCGCGGAATGCTGTTCAAGCCCTCCCGGCCACCATAAAATGATCCATTACCGGACGCGGTTGGCGCGGACCGTTCCCACGGACAGTTCGGGACACAGGCGCTCGTCAGGGCCGGCCAGTGCCGGCTCCCAGCCGCGGACGCCGCGCCGTCGTCAATCTGTCCCATTCAGTCGGTGACCTCGCCGAGGTCGCGCCGCAAACGACCGCCGACGGCCGTCGATCGTGCCGCCGGCCGCGGCGCACAATCGCCGGCCGGCCGACAACAAGTCGATGTGGGTGCCGCCGCCGGCGCCGCCGACACAGTCGGCGTATCCGGCCTCCGCGACACACCCGCGCCGATCCGGCCCCAGCCTGGCTATCGAGGGCACGCCGATGACGCGTGAGCGTGCGTGTGGGATATGCTTGTGTGTGGCTGGCTGTCTTCCATGTGCGCGTGTGCCATGTATCAAACAGCATAACCGGTCACGCGAGGTGTTCAGACAGGGTGATCATCTCGCTAGAGTGCAGGTATGTGTTGTGCCAGGACGGCGCGCACCGTTTGTGACCCAGCTTGTGAGCATTGTTCCGCCACACATGTGGGGCACCGACAGGCTTTCAATGCCGCAGTCGGTTACAGTGAATCGCCATGCGGTGACTAACACCTTCCAGACACGGCTGAGGCAGTCTTAGAAGCCAGCCGCTGGGTACGTGACCAATGTGTCACCTGACACGTTGCTTGTGTGGCTGTGGTGGTGTCATATGCTACAGATGTGACCCCGTGTGAAGCCGATCGTCTCCGTCCGATCGCCGATCGCCGATCGGACGGAGAGGGACGGATAGAGAGCGAGAGAGAGAGCGAGAGCGAGGGAGGGCGAGGGAGGGCGAGGGCGAGGGCGAGGGCGAGAGCGAGAGCGAGAGCGAGAGCGAGAGCGAGAGCGAGAGCGAGAGCGAGAGCGAGAGCGAGAGCGAGAGCGAGAGCGAGACCGAGAGCGAGAGCGAGAGCGAGAGCGAGAGCGAGGGGGTATAGAGATAAATGGGGAGAAAGAGGGGCAAAGAGAGCGAGTAGCCAATCTGGAATGTCAAAAATATCTGCCACGACAGCATGGCATACAATTATGCTCATGCAGCATACAAGTGCCACTAGGAGGGGCACACATTCCTGGAGCTGCATGACTAGACTTGCACTTTCCAGTCCCTTGCAGCTTTTAGGAAAGCTTACCTTTGACCTTACTTGAAAGGCTAGTGATTGAACCGGAACAACACAAAATCCATACGGTTATTTCATCTCTCGTTCATTAATTTAGTGACTTGTTTCCATCTCTAATATAAATGGTATCGACAATTCGGCAGCCAGCTCTGTCCCGTCCCCCTCCCCGTCCTCCCACGTCTGCACCTGTCACGACACGGCCGGCAGGCTTGTGCCGGCGGCGGCCGGCAGGCTTGTGCCGGCCAGGTTCCCACAGTGACGCCGGCGGGTTTCCGGACGGTGGCGCGCGCTTCCTGTCGGACGCCGCCGAGCCCCCTAATGGCCGGGTCGTGCGCGCTGCGCCGCCGCCACGACGCGCCAGGTGCGCCGCGTTCAGCCGAGCGGCGTCATAAACGGCACATTGCGGCGAGAGCGTCGCCACCGCCGCTGTGTCCAGAGCCGCTGTGGTGGGCGGCCAACGGCGACACCGAGCCGCTGCCGCCACTGTGGTGTTCGACACGGAGGGAGAGTCGGCAGTCCCGCCGGGGCCCGTCGGTGATACGCTGCCGCAGGCACTGACAATGTCGCCTCGCCACAACATACTGACAGATGCTAACACGAACTCACTCTACTAATAGCACAGTTCACTAATATGTATTCAGTGCAATGAATTCAATTCATTCGCTTTACAATAGGACAGTATTTCATGTTGATGATGTGTTATATGTGCATCATAAATCTCAGTTTGTATTCACACAATCGCCGTTGTCGGCAGAAAAATGACTGCGTTTACTGTGAAATTAGCTGTATACGTCAGTGTGCTGAGTCGGGTGTATTCAACAGCAAACTGAGTCATTAGTCTGGTGTTAATTACCGCCATTACACCGATGGGCTTAGTGCCGTCACACAGCATCCATGCACATCGAAGCGCATTGTAGCGTGTCTGCGCGATGTGGAGCTAATCAGATGCCCTGAGGCGACGTCAAATAGCTGGGCGGTATCGGCGTAGTCGACCTCGGTTGCGGATGGAAGCTGATGTGTGCATAGAAGCAAAACTTGACTGGAATGGTAGACTCAAACACCGAAAAGACATGCGGTGAACTTAAACGCCGTTAATTTCCCTTCTCGTTTCAATCAGGATGGAAATGTAAGTCTGCACAATGCAGAGGCATGCTACGTTCGTTTTGTAACGACCAAGTAAAGGGGAGCTCAGTAGTTTCTGAGTTTAATAGTTATGATCAGCCTACCAAGTAGTTTCTGTGGAAACTAATTTGGTGGTTTCATGTGAATATTCAGTCATTAAAATATGTGTGGGCCTAAAAAGCGAAGTCACCAGTGTTTGCAAAAGCACGAACTCTCTCTTGCTCTCGCAATGTTTCGTTGCCACGTCACAGGGAAAGATACTGTTCAACAATGACGTGCATGCGCATGCCTCATGTGTTTTTCCCACTCGCGACAGCCTGAATGGAGTTGTGATGTACTGTGGGAAAGCGGGGCATCGGATATGGTGTTGCCGTGGGAGTTATTGCTGCTTCTGCCATCATTAGCACATTCACATAACTTTAACCTGGACGAAGTACGGATGTACATCGCTTCAAGCAACTCTGCACACGCCACAATAAGCACTCACGTTTGGAACATTTCTCACAGAATATCCACCCCGGACTTACTGGACTCCAGCTGAATGTGCCTGGCCTTTCCCACAGTGGGTATGTACCATCCGTTCTCGGCGCGTGTGAGTGAATGACTGTGAAAACTCGCCGGTATGCTCCAGCGAGTGAGAGGCTTTAGCGAGACTGTTGTCGGTGCGATAAGTCTGCTGTCGGTGTGACAAGTCTGCTGTCGGTGCGATAAGTCTGCTGTTGGTGTGACAAGTCTGCTGTCAGCGTGACAAGTCCGCCAAGTTTTGTGTCCCCAATCATTCATTCCAAATTATTACAACTGGGGGTCGCCTGCCGTGACATGTTAAGCTGTTCTTCGTCCGGCTGTACCGACCATGGGAACATAATCAAATGGCAAGTCGACATTGTTCTTAAACTGTTTGGCTTTTACAAAACAACGGGTGCTGATTGACTCGCAAACACATCAGTATATCAGGGTTTACAGTAGCGCAGATGGCACGTGACCACAATGCGGCCATTTGGTGAGGCAGCTCGCACTCGGATCCCACCCATTCCTGCCGCCACGCCGCATCAAGTCATGAGGCAGTTATCGCGCACAGAATGTCCAGCGACACGGTGGACACGTGCTTCGGCTGAGTGGATGCATCGCTGGACTGGAGCACTCGAGTGATGGGCGCGTGCCGAGCACACCATCCTTCACTGTCCTGGATCACAATCGGCCATGTTTCACCGGATAGTACGTCGTCCACTCTCAGCGAGGCACTTCACTGAGTTATCAGAGCATAGTCTGCCCTCCGCGAAGGATCTCATTCCAGCCGTTCAGGCGCCAGGACGCCGTCTGCCCTGAGCGAAAGACCGCACCTCATCCCTTCAACGGCCAGCACGCCGTCTGCCCTGAGCGAAAGACCGCACCTCATCCCTTCAACGGCCAGCACGCCGTCTGCTCCGAGGGAAGGATCTCGCTTCAGTGCTCGGGGTGTGACTGAGCAAGGAGTTACTGCTATGCGGATGGCTTTCTCGTCGGAGACCTAACTTAAAATGATGGAGAACATTTCGCACAGTTTCAATGGTTTTTATTAGCATGATCATCTTTTCCTCCTCAAAATGCAGTCAGGATTATTCCTGAGGTGGCTTTACGGACGACTTTTATAATGCCTGGCGGAAGTATTTTGACGAAGACTGTTTTTGTTATATATATAAATCCTAGTACTTGCATTGCATAAAACCCGCCCTTGCCATTCCAGCTACGAGCTTCAGTTCGACGGCATAATTTTTACCAAAACTTTAACGTACCGTTAATGACCGACACGACCGCCCCGGCAGCTTATCCGATATTTTCTGACCAGGCTAGATCCATCAACTGATCCTCTCAGTCGAGGAGAAGTGCGAGCATGTGGAGTGACTCGAACCCTGTCTTGCCAAGACAGGGGAGACCAATACAGGCCAACGCTCTAACCAACTGAGTGAATTACCGAGGCTGCAACAATAATTAGCGTTGTGTATTACAATCAAATTAGGTTTCTGGATAACAGATGACATGACTTGAGGACATCGGTGGAATCAGCTTCAAGTTATCGACAGCAACAATAACAGGGCTTACAGACAGCGCTGCCGACAGAGAAGCGGGACGCGCTCAGAACAGCGGTAAAGTTGCCTTCCGAACACCACGACTGACATCGCTTTAGGTCGGCGCACTCCTCGAGGAACGTGCTCACGTTTGCTGTTGGAGACCTCACTCAAGGTTCAGACATCGATCTGCTGATCCCGAAGGATCGCCGGCTGGTGCGCTGGAGAGCCCGGGGCTCGGCCAGCCCTGTAGGTCCCCGGGGGAGCTCCGCCCGCCCGTCAGTTATCGCGCCGATCGGTGACGTGCGCGGCATTCCACGCCAGTTGACGCGCTGCCCCGCTCGCATTCCGGCCGTCAGACTGTTTTCAGCGCCGGCACCGCCGTTCAGATTTATGTCACAACGACTGGGCCGGACTGGCGGCTGGATGAACCCCCGAGTTCGTTGTCGCTTCACCGGTCTCGAGAAGTCATTCGGCTGTAAACACAGTCCTTTGAAAGTGGACGGGCCGAACAAATGCGACCGTGGACCGGCCGTGATCGGCAGGTGGTCCCGCGGCTCACGCTGGTCCGCCTGCTGTCCCGACACGGCCCGGCCGGACCCCGGCCAGTGGCCACCTGCTCGGAGCGAATGCATTGCCAGTAAATGACGGCAGAGTGACGAACGAACCGCTGCGTCGGTCCGGTGCTCGACGCCCGAGGCGAGGCAAGACGATGGCTGGTGCAGTCGTGGCGACCGAGCCGCCCGAGCACCGCCCGAGCACCACCCGGGCCGGGCCGGACCGGCTCGAGCCATCCGATCGGACGAGTCGCAGCTGCAGCAGGTCAAACGCCGCCGGCCGGCCGAGTTGTTTCGTGCCAGCACGAAGACACGCATGAGACGACGGCGGCGGCAGCGGCACGGAGACGTGCCGCCGGATAATTGAAACTCGCTGCCATGCTGCTGCCGGTCGGCCGAGGTGGCCAGTGATGCGTGGTCCGATCCCCTGCGACAGACTCCACCCAGTCCGGACATCACAGAAACGTCACACACCGGCCGGCTATTGGCTTTAAGACACATCGACCGTTGAGTCATGTAGCGTCGCCAATCTCTCACGCCGATTGATCGCGGGCGAATAGTAGCGACAGGTGAGACTTGAACACACAACCTTTCGATTGTGAGACGAGCAACTTAGCCCTAGGCCACTCGTCCCCTAAACGTCACACATCAGTGCTCACGCAACTCAAAATGTAAGCGCATAATGATGAAGAGAGACGGTTTAGCGTCGCCCGATGTTGTGCCGTAGTGGTGGTTTAAACCTGCTCGGAGCTCACCGACCCGGTGGCGGCCACCCACAAGGAAGGCGCGGCTCGTGTCTGGACCTGGGCGTAACTGGGCCGGGACGCCACTTTACGTGGAGGGCGTCGTCTGCTGGAGAGCCGGCCACCGCCACGCCGGGCAGCGGGCAGTGGGCAGCGGGCAGCGGGCAGCGGGCAGCGGGCAGCGGACAACGGGCTGGAACCAGACCGAAGCAGGCGAGCCGACTCTTGGCGGAATACCCTTCCACAGCGGCAGACGCCAATTTGCAGCAGACAAACTGTGCCAGAATACTCAAGACGGCGGTGACGCCGGCATGAGTCCACACCACAGGAGATTGGTGACAGCTTCAGCTGCGTGATTCATGGAACACAAAGTCACCAGCACCATTAACGGCACATCCACGGGAGGGTCAGGAAGATTCACAAAGCAGCGTAGATCTCGTGGATCACAAAGAGGCATGTTTACTTGTCATGCTGTCAAAGGATGAAGGCGTGCCGACTCTAATCCCTTCATGCCGTTTTGCCGAGCGCCGTCTGTCTGGTACGGTTGGTGATTCAACTGATGCGGCTTCCCCTGCACCGCCCTTTGAACCTCATCTTAAAGGGTTCTGCCTCGCCGCATCGGACGATCATCTGGAGTTGCTCCTCTGACGTGGCGCATCTGAAGAAGAGGCCCCGTCCGCCTCTGAAGCAGCTCTCTCCCAGCGCTGTTTCCAAATTCAGTTTCTGTTTTGGCCCAGGAGGCAGATAAAGATATTCAATGTTTGCCTTAAGCGATGTGAGTAATATGCAGCAGTGTCCCTGCGTTCACTTTTACAGTGTATGGTTCCTCCGGGCGTTGCTCCAAGCCGGTGCATAAAGCGTACATAGCCCCAGAAGAGTGCTTACACGACGACGATACACAAACATGAAGGTGGAGTGTATTCAATGTTTACTTGCGGGATGTGAACATCTTCCAGTGCAATCGCATTAACTTGTATGATCCCAGCATTGCACCCGGAAGTGCCCAGAAACTGAGCAACTGAGCATAAATAGCACAGAGACTATAAAATCCAGAGCATTGTGTACACAGAACACCTATGCATGAAACTGATGCTAGAAGATGTATTGTTTTGCAATGCAATATTGCAATGCTAGACAGGGATGCCGATTTTTTTAAAACATGGGGGGGGGGGGGCGAAGTGTACTACACGGTCCGCCTCCACTCCCAAACCAAAAGCCCATCGGATTTCGCCCACTATATCTTCAGACCCAAATGATTCGGATTTCTATTTCACGATGTATATGTTTAGGCTCGACTCGCCAACGGGAAAAATCGTCTAGTTGCAGGTGAAGTCACATAAGCAAAAGAGCAGTGCACAGTACATTGCAATACAAACTGTGAGTCATAGCATGCTACTACGGTGCCATAGAGTAGACTCCGGGGTGTGTGCATGCATATATATATACATATATGATTGTAACCATTGGGGGGCTGGGGGACATGTCCACCCAAATCGTTGAAAAGTAGCGATTTGTTCCCCCCCCCCCCCATTTTTCCGTGTCCCCCAAAACTTGACTACCAGAGTATCAACGCCGCAAAATTCCACTTAGTCATTTATAGAGTAAAAATATATATGCGAAAGAGAATCACCAAAAAATACTAAAATCCGATGGAGACAAACGATCTGCACAGGCTATCTGTCGTCACAAAATCTCCGAATAGTAAATCAGCAAACGTTAAAAATGTTTGCTTCCAGGCCATTCTTGAATAACATCAACCTTGACCATTTTCTGTCTTCGCTTGAATGAAAAATTGTGCTGTGCGAGGCAGTACATCTGTATTATCGCTAGGCCTTATACGTCTTGGGTTACATTCCATTGTTGATATATTGATATATCTTGAACAAATGCGACTCTGGGTGTTCCTGGGTATCTTTAAGACCACTGAGGGAAGTCATGGACAGCCTTAAGCACGTACGTCAAGTTAACGTCGTATTCGTATTCGTATTCAGCGACTAGGTTCCCAGAGGCGTATTTGTATTGGCATCGGCATTCAGCGACGGGTTTATGATCGTTCGAATCAATTAACACTGAACACGCTGGAAAGAACTACATAGGTCTCCTCTTTTACGGTTAGGCTTGAACGTAAGCCAGTTTCTTCGGTCGCCTCCAATATTATTTTCGTTTTCACCCAAACCTGCCCAGATTTGGTATCCAGTAACAGCCTGTGGTGAACCATACTGCAACATTTCATGTCGGTAAATGTCGAAGTCAAACTTCTAGGTCATAGGTTACCTTCATTTATGAGATGGCGATGTTGAAACGATATCGACCGAACGCGAGGTTCGGTTGCTATTGCTTCAATTTCCATCAAATGAGCATCATTCGACGTGTCTTGCTATGAAAAGCAATTCGGACAAAAAAAAGAATAAGTTGGTTGCTAAGCAGCCGAACTATTTGTCAATGACAAAGGTCATGCTGATACTTCGGTCGCCGATTTTTCCCGTTTTCTCTAAAACTTATCCAAATTTGGTATGAAGCAATAACTTGTGGTGAACACTTGAGAATCATTTCAAACCGGGGCATATCAAGGTCAAAGGTTTGATTAAGTTCTTCAATGCCATCGCGTTTCGTCGCTATGGCTCCAATTTGCAGAAAATGGATGCCATTCGTGACAACGAATGGAAAATCGTAACGATGTATGTCAGGTGACAGCCCATGGTGAAGCCTGGAGCAACATTTTAAAACCTAGATATGCCAAGGTCAAACTTCATAGTCAAAGGCTAGTTTCGATTTTTCCAAGTCCTCGGGATTCGTCACTATTGGTTAAATTTGCACCAAGTGGGTGTTATTCGACGTCACCTGTGCCGGATTATAATGTTACCCAATATAACTAATTTCTAAGGTCTAAGATCAAACCGATTTCTTTAGTCGCCTCGCATTTTTGTTTCGCCCTAACCTACCCATATCTTGTATTAAGCAATAGCCCGTGGTGCCCCTCGAATAACACTTCAAACAGGGATCTGTCAATGGTACTCTAGCAAATTGTTCAGAAATCACATAAATTTTCAAAGTCAAAGGTCGAACTAATTTTTAGATCGCCCAGCGTTTCTTCATTTTCTTCCAAAGCTACCCATGCTTTGCATCAAGAGAATGCCCGTGGGCAACCCTCGAGCAACATTTTAACCCGGGGAATGTCAGATCATGCCTCAAGGTCAAAGGTTCGTTTAATTTTCAGAGTCCTCGCGTTTCGCGGCTGCGGCTTCTATTTGCATTATGTTGGTGTCTTTCGACGTGGCTTGCCGTACGGTATCAGGATGCTTGGATATAGAAATAATTTCAAAGATGTCGAGGTCCGGCGTGTGGGGTGGCAGGCCCCTATATCCTGTTCAATCCTACCTCGTCCCTAGTTTATCATCTCAATTTCGAATCCGTGGATACATCCATGCATATATATATATATATATATATATATATATATATATATATATATATATATATATCGCATTCTTTGAAGAGAATGTTCCGGAGGAAGGCACATTCTCCAGTGTCTTCTTCCAGGGCTTCTTCTAAAGCTGCCGCCCATGGGTCCGAGCCGCTTTGACTGGACCGTCTCCTCGCCTCATCGCTCACTGCCGTCTTCGCCACGCCGGCCGGCGGCATCGTCCACTTTAATTGAAAACAACAAAGGAGTGTGCTGTTACCGCCCGGCTCAATTAGCCGGCCCCAATCTGCTGCGCGGCCGCCCGGCCGGGCGCAGCGGCCGCGGCGGCGCAGTACGAGGGTCGCCGGCGGGGGTGGCGAGGACGGCGCAGAGGCACGGAGCCGCTCTGCGGGCCGGCAGCCAGCGTGTCGCCGGCGGGGGTGGCGAGGACGGCACAGAGGCACGGAGCCGGTCTGCGGGCCGGCAGCCCGCGTGTCGCCGGCGGGGGCGGAGAGGACGGCGCAGAGGCACGGAGCCGCTCTGCGGGCCGGCAGCCCGCGTGTTGCCGGCGGGGGTGAAGAGGACGGCGCAGAGGCACGGAGCCGCTCTGCGGGCCGGCAGCCAGCGTGTCGCCGGCGGGGGCGGAGAGGACGGCGCAGAGGCACGGAGCCGCTCTGCGGGCCGGCAGCCCGCGTGTTGCCGGCGGGGGTGAAGAGGACGGCGCAGAGGCACGGAGCCGCTCTGCGGGCCGGCAGCCAGCGTGTCGCCGGCGGGGCGGAGAGGACGGCGCAGAGGCACGGAGCCGCTCTGCGGGCCGGCAGCCCGCGTGTTGCCGGCGGGGGTGAAGAGGACGGCGCAGAGGCACGGAGCCGCTCTGCGGGCCGGCAGCCCGCGTGTCGCCGGCGGGGGTGGCGAGGACGGCGCAGAGGCACGGAGCCGGTCTGCGGGCCGGCAGCCCGCGTGTCGCCGGCGGGGGTGGCGAGGACGGCGCAGAGGCACGGAGCCGGTCTGCGGGCCGGCAGCCCGCGTGTCGCCGGCGGGGGCGGAGAGGACGGCGCAGAGGCACGGAGCCGCTCTGCGGGCCGACAGCCAGCGTGTCGCCGGCGGGGGCGGAGAGGACGCCGTAACCTCCGGCGGGTGACGAGCCGACGTTTGTTCGCCCCCGAAGGGCGGACAACGAGCGCGCGATGACTCTGGACGGTGGCTGGCCGGCCGGCCACCGTCCAGAGTCGTCTGCGGCAGCCTTGTCGGCGGACGCAGACGTCGCCGCTCCGGCAGAGAGCACACGGCCGCGGTATCTATCGCTACCGCCGACAGCAGCCGGCAGCGACGCCTGGCGCATCTGGCAAATTACACGGCCGCGCCGGCACCGGACGCCCGGCTAATGGCAACTCTGCGACATTAAAGTCAATTAAAGTCGCCGATAATGACGTCGTGCGTCGATCTGCCGATGTCGTCTTAATGCTTCAATCGACTGCCGCAGCCCGGGGGTTGGGGCTCAGTGGCTGGTGTGGAGGTGGTTGCGTCACGGAGCGTCGCCGCTAGTCGGGGTGGATGGGATGGGGGTGGGTATGGAGATGATCGCGTCGCGGAGCGTCGCCACCGGTCGGGGTGGATGTGGTGGGGGTGGGGATGGGCTGAGTGGTTGGTATGGAGATGATCGCGTCGCGGAGCGTCGCCACCGGTCGGGGTGGATGGGGTGGGGGTGGGGATGGGCTGAGTGGTTGGTATGGAGGCGGTCGCGGAGAGGAGCGTCGCCACTGGTCGGGGTGGTCGGGGTGGGGGTGGGGAAGGGCTGAGTGGTGTGTATGGAGGCGGTCGCGGAGCGGAGCGTCGCCACCGGTCGGGGTGGATGGGGTGGGGGTGGGGATGGGCTGAGTGGTTGTTATGGAGGCGGTCGCGGAGCGGAGCGTCGCCACCGGTCGGGGTGGATGGGGTGGGGGTGGGGACGGGCTGAGTGGTGGGTATGGAGGCGGTCGCGTTGTGGAGCGTCACTGGCGGCCGTCGGTCAGCCGTGCCCGCCAGCTTCGGTGTTCCAGGACGTGAGGGACCTAGGACATGGGCAATAGCGGCCTGCAGAGCAGTCGCACGAACAGCTCCGCTGGTCCGTCCCTCTTCGTGCTGAACCGAGCGTAGGTGGCTGGCGACAGGATCCTCGCCGAGCCCGCAGCCGTAATTTGCATCAGAAAGGGCGACAAGCCTTGCGATGGACTTTGGGAGACTGGGCTTCCAAAAAGATCGACCCCAAAAATACATCGGTGATGAAGGAGAGTTCACTGGAACTCTTCCAAAAAGTACCAATACTATTGCGAGCTCACGATAGGACAATTATCGGATTAAGATCTCTTTTCAATCATCTTCAGGTGTATTGCATTATTTCCTAATCTCTCTTCTCCTCCACCGATTTGGAATGGCTTCTAACATTGCAAGCGATGTTGATGATACTGAAGTACATCTATCAAGGTAAAGATCGTACAACACTAATCAAGAAATACTAGACTTACATACCAATTGGAAGTAGCATCACTCGCAGCGACTTTACTACCATGTCATAATTACGCATGAGTTATAAGCAACATATGTTTGGCCACACGCTCTGTTAAGCTATAATTCTCTGCGCAAGTGCATACATAAGCTCTTGATCCATCCACCCCCATTCCAGAGTCCACCCACTTCACTTTCTCCGCCGCTCACTATGTCATTCTGTCTACCACTCACATATTCAGCAGCTAGCTACTGCTCACTGAAATAATCACTGCAGCGTCTTCCATACGGACCAAAATACACCGATTTATGCAGATATATACCGACAAAATAAGATAAGGCCAAAATATACCAATGTATACCTATATATACCGATATAGCAAGATAAGATCAAAGTATACCGATATAAAGTAACTCACTCTGAATCGAACGATCCTGGAGCCCGGTCAAACCACTATCGGTTTGAGGCTGCTTTGAACATTCGGGCATTAATTGAACTTTCGTTTTAGTTGATATTAGGGAAATGTTATTCAACATCGGGAACATTTTTAACATCCATGCGATGAAAAATTTGAAGTAAGTTGGTATCTTCACTCACCTGTTGACACCATCACGCAATCTGCCACTCCCCACACCACCCATTGCGGGTCACAAGAAGCAATTTGCACTCAAATACCGTGCCGTCAGGTCCGATACGCTTGTCGCAGCCCACTCTTTCCTCATTTTTTTCACAACTGAGCCGAGTATATTCCTTGCCTAATTGTCACGCTGATCCACCAATCCGTAGACTGCAAGCTTCACGGGAGAACTAAGCCTCCTTCGCCACTTGCCCGGCACAATACAGTCTGACTCAAAAGAACCTCAAACAGGTCAAGGCGAGGGTGGATCGAGGTTAGATGCACCCCGTGACCGCCGGACGTGGCACAAATACGGCTCAACATCCACACCGTTGAGCCGCCGTCAATGTATGGAACGTTTTAACGGCCATCATGGCGCCACTAATACAAGGTCAACACCATGCCTGTTGAGGCGGAGTTCTGTGCATCGAGCCACCCCGGGCACACACGGTCATTGTCCCAGACCTCCATGGATTTGTACATCCGCTGTCTTTCTTCGCCCAATGATATTGTAATCAGGAATGTAAGTACCATGTCAACTTTCAAGCAGCCAGGTAACTACTCCATGTGCTTATTGATAAAATGACAGCTTACAGTATCCTTGGACAAACAGTTTGGTAATATGGATGTGGAAGCTCCGAACTTGGCCGCCTGGAACTTCTTATCAGGAAATTCATGAAACAGATCAACAGGTTAAAGGGCCAATGCACTCAGAGTTGAGGAGGCGAAAAAGCTGGCTTACAAAATGTTGGGTACTTAGTTAGGGGCGGGTTAACATTCCAATTGCCATGAATACAACTCCAGTCACCCTGATATCTCTATCGGCGCGCGACGGGAGCCAGAGTACGTCATAAACTTCGACGATGAAGTGGTCACAAACGGCCAATCCGAGTTTTTATAGCGCTAAGGTATCCTCCGCGCACGTGAATATCCTCCGACAGGGTCCATGGGGCAATACATTACACAACCCATGAAGTTTATGAGCCCGGTGCGCCGGTGCCGGTCGCTGGCGGCGCTCTGGCCACGCCCCCTGCCGTCGCTGGCCACGCCCCCCGCCGTCGCTGGCCGCCAGTCGCGCCTGACGGCGAACCGAGCGTCCGACCGAATGAAAAATCACCGACCATTGATGAATAAAGATTAGTGATGAGCGGACAATCGACCGGCGGCGCCGTCCGATCTCGAGGGAGAAAAACACACACGCGCAGATAATCGGCGAGCCGGGGGCGGCGGCCGCCGGGCCAGTCGATCAGTGGCAGGACCAGGCGATCAGTGGCAGGACCAGGCGATCAGTGGCAGGACCAGGCGATCAGTAGCCGAACCAGGCGATCAGTGGCAGGACCAGGCGATCAGTGGCAGGACCAGGCGATCAGTGGCGGTGCCAGGCGATCAGTGGCAGGACCAGGCGATCAGTAGCCGAACCAGGCGATCAGTGGCAGGACCAGGCGATCAGTGGCAGGACCAGGCAATCAGTGGCAGGACCAGGCGATCAGTAGCCGAGCCAGGCGATCAGTGGCAGGACCAGGCGATCAGTGGCAGGACCAGGCGATCAGTGGCAGTACCAGGCGATCAGTAGCCGAACCAGGCGATCAGTAGCCGAACCAGTCGATCAGTGGCAGAACCAGGCGATCAGTGGCAGGACCAGGCGATCAGTGGCAGGACCAGGCGATCAGTAGCCGAACCAGGCAATCAGTGGCAGGACCAGGCGATCAGTGGCAGGACCAGGCGATCAGTAGCCGAACCAGGCGATCAGTGGCAGGACCAGGCGATCAGTGGCAGGACCAGGCGATCAGTGGCAGGACCAGGCGATCAGTGGCAGGACCAGGCGATCAGTAGCCGAGCCAGGCGATCAGTGGCAGGACCAGGCGATCAGTGGCAGTACCAGGCGATCAGTAGCCGAACCAGGCGATCAGTAGCCGAACCAGTCGATCAGTGGCAGAACCAGGCGATCAGTGGCAGGACCAGGCGATCAGTGGCAGGACCAGGCGATCAGTAGCCGAACCAGGCAATCAGTGGCAGGACCAGGCGATCAGTGGCAGGACCAGGCGATCAGTAGCCGAACCAGGCGATCAGTGGCAGGACCAGGCGATCAGTGGCAGGACCAGGCGATCAGTGGCAGGACCAGGCGATCAGTGGCAGGACCAGGCGATCAGTATCCGAACCAGGCAATCAGTGGCAGGACCAGGCGATCAGTGGCAGGACCAGGCGATCAGTAGCCGAACCAGGGGATCAGTGGCAGGACCAGGCGATCAGTGGCAGGACCAGGCGATCAGTGGCAGGACCAGGCGATCAGTAGCCGAACCAGGCGATCAGTGGCAGGACCAGGTGATCAGTGGCAGGACCAGGCGATCAGTGGCAGGACCAGGCGATCAGTAGCCGAACCAGGCAATCAGTGGCAGGACCAGGCGATCAGTGGCAGGACCAGGCGATCAGTAGCCGAACCAGGGGATCAGTGGCAGGACCAGGCGATCAGTGGCAGGACCAGGCGATCAGTGGCAGGACCAGGCGATCAGTAGCCGAACCAGGCGATCAGTGGCAGGACCAGGCGATCAGTGGCAGGACCAGGCGATCAGTAGCCGAACCAGGGGATCAGTGGCAGGACCAGGCGATCAGTGGCAGAACCAGGCGATCAGTGGCAGAACCAGGCGATCAGTGGCAGGACCAGGCGATCAGTGGCAGGACCAGGCGATCAGTGGCAGGACCAGGCGATCAGTGGCAGGACCAGGCGATCAGTGGCAGGACCAGGCGATCAGTGGCAGGACCAGGCGATCAGTGGCAGGACCAGGAGATCAGTGGCAGGACCAGGCGATCAGTGGCAGGACCAGGCGATCAGTGGCAGGACCGGGCGATGGCAGAAAACGGTCGGACCCGGCGAACATAGGCCGGGCCGGCGATGGCATACGACGGCCGGGCCAGCGTCCGTAGGCCGGCTGAATCACAGATGGCGATCAGCTCCCGGGTAATGGATGACGGCATGTGGTACGCCCGAGGGGACAGCAGTGACGCCGGGTGATAAGGTGGACGGATAATGGATGTACGGAGCCGATATGCGTCACACAGCGCGGCCGATGACGAATCAGGCGTCGCGGGGTTCCCCGGTCTCCGGTCCCTGCAGAGAGCACGCCGACCGCCAGGAAGCATGATGATAGGACGGATGATGCATCAGCGGGGCGGAGGAGGATCAGCGGGAAGGGATGAACAGTCTACAGGTAAGATGCCAGATTTCCAACCGAAAGGTTGGAGGCTCGAGTCCCGCTTGTCGCTACTTTTTGCTAGCGATTAATCTACGTGACAGATTACTGGCGTTGTGTGACCAAACATCCGATGAGTCGCAAATCCAATAGCCATCATGAACAGAACATCACGAATAAAGGATTTGATAATAAATAATGCACGCAGAGGAAAGGTATCAAAGCACCCAGCATTAAGAGCAGCATCAGAACATCGGACGAATTTGTATACCTGTAAATGCTTCAAAGCTACATCTCTGCTCCTAGATGAAGAAGTCAATTATTTCTTTATGAAGCATTCGTGTCAGATTTGTTTAAACTTGAAGCAAGTTCGTAACCTCGCATTAGCATAAATTAATGATAAAACAAAGTACATCAGTGTATCATTCCAAGATAGAACGGCCGTCATGAATCTATACGGTATCAGTACAATGCTGATCACAGCAAACCATTCACTGACCAGTGGTGCTGACAGTGGTGGCACCAGCTCCTCGAGCCGCCCACGGGTCACTGTACCCAGACGGAGCTCCAGCAGCGCAGATGGAGGTCGGGTCAGTCGTGCTGTGGCCACGGGTCACCGTCTGACCCGGCCCATAATGGACGGCCACATTGTTTGCGTGTCGCGGCACGGCCGGTCATTGTTCCGGAGTGCGCCGGTGGTGACTGCTGACTGTGCCGACTGTGTCGACTGTGCCGATTGTGCCGACTGTGCTGACTGTGCCGACTGTGTCGACTGTGCCGACTGTGCCGACTGTACCGACTGTGCCGACTGTACCGACTGTGCCGACTGTGCTGACTGTACCGGGTGTGCCGACTGTGCTGACTGTACCGGGTGTGCCGACTGTGCCGACTGTGTTGCCGACTGTGTTTCCGACTGTGCCGACTGTGCCGACTGTGCCGACTGTACCGGGTGTGCCGACTGTGCCGACTGTGTTTCCGACTGTGCCAACACTCATTCGTCGAGGCGGCCGGCCACTGGTCCCCGGATGGATGGGACGAGAGTGAAATGATCAGGATGGACCACACGTTGTCGATCGGCAACAATGCTAATCGACAGAGAAAGAGTCAGCTAATAGGAAAAGGAGAACGAAAATAACCAGAGGCATGAGGCGGAGGAATTTAAGAATAATTGGCTGAACGTCGGGGAGAGCTCACATTCGGTGCTCACCTCATGGAACTACGGTAAAGCAGGACACACCGAGGCTGGGAATGGTATCTCGGGGTTCGTTAAAATTTAGTCTTCAGAAAAAAACTCCAATTAATTTGCCCACAAGTCGCCGGCGCTTTTCCGGCTAATTGATTATTTATGAGACTTTAAATCAGTCATGGGCTTGATTGTAGCTTGACCGGGTCAACGAGAGGCGATTCAGATTGGTTCAGGTTTGTTTCAGATACCGCGTCGGCTTCCAATTGGCTCGTCCATAAAACGGTGAGCCGCCACATCGGCGGAGTCACACAGGCGGCCGGCTATTGCACCATGGCAGGCGTCACGCGGCGGTTGTTTTGTGGTAAATTCACCGTCCACCTGCCAGTGGCAGCGGCGGCGGCGGCGGCGGCGGATGCGGCGGTTCCCACGGCCAGGCGCGGTGCGGTGACGACACGCCCCAGTGACCCCACAGGCGACGTCTCCAGGCGGCCCGTGACGTCGTGACGCTCCCGGGGGTCGGTGTCGGAGAGTGAAACAGGCTCTGGAGGGCAGGGGAAGGACGCAGTCCTTCTCGTAGGGCCGATATATCGTCAGTAAGGGATCAAGTGGGGATGAGCATGTGCTCAGCCACACGGAGACTAGCTACCGTTAGTCAGGGTCTCACGGAGACTGGCTACCATGAACGAGTCTCACGGAGCCTAATTACCTTTAGTCACAGTCCCACAAGGCCGCTGCCCTGTATCTCTGGTTCACAACATCAGTAACTGCCACGAATCAATGACCAGTGGTCATCTTGCTCACTCGAACGGAAGCTGCAGTCATTGGCCATGGATCCACAGGAGCTTAAACCCACGGGAACTCGAACCCACAGTAGCTGCAGCTATTTGCCACAAACCCACTGGAGCTCGAGCAAATAGCAGCTGCAAATATCCGCCACAAACCCACGGGAGCTCGAACCCATAGCAGCTGCAGATATCCGCCACAAACCCACGGGATCTCAAATCCACTGGGCCTGTCAATGTCAACCATGCACGCTCTGAAGCCGTACTGTCACAATTACTTCAGCCGGAGCGACAGCAATGTCAGACGCGGCCCCAGAAGGGAAGCAGCCGCCAGTGATGTAGACGCCGAGGCCACCGGCATATCAGCACCAGGCCTGCCTGGCGGTGGCGACTGACTGACAATGTGGCGACGGCAACTGGTGCGTCAACAGAGCCGACTGGTTCGAACCACAACCTGGGACATAGCGTCTCCACTGCAACCGTCAGCCAGTGGACAGGCGTCCCACAACCGACTCATGGTTGAGGAGCATTTTGCTGTTTTTAGAGCCATGTTATGTTCCATTTCATGAGGCGTAGTGTCGAGCTGGAGACATGTTGGGGATTTGTTGCCCTCATGTCCAGTAATGACAAAGCCATTGATATGAAGGCATCAATCGGTGGACAACATTTGCGTGCCTTGAGACGGCTTATGTTTTCCCGGTTTTCTGCTTCATGTCCTGATCCCCATTATAATTATGAGCAACCGAAATAAATTCCAAAATTGGGCCGAATCGACGGGACAAATGAATCACAACATGTCAGACTGATCCGTACCAGAGCTCATTTCGCCATTCTTAGATTGTGAATAATTCAGCTGTGGTGTGCATGCGACACGGAGGGAAGGAGCGGGTGTGTTAGCAGACAATATCAGTACAAACTTTGCGGTGCGTCGAGCAAGTTTTCTCACTCTTGCCTGTCTATAGCAAGTAACTGGACTCTTTACTGGACGGTGGGGACGGTGGGGACGGGCACTGCGCTGGTCTTCTGCCACGGCTAACTTTATTATGATGCAAATCATTGCCATTGCATGCATTTGCATCCTGTGATGCAGGGTAATTGCAGGTTTCAAAGCTTATGTGATGTGCATTCCAGCAAAGTCCGGTTATATTGATGGCATCATGAAGATGATATGGTAAGGGGCTTTGCATGTAAGCTCGATAATTACCAACTGATTAGGAATTGCAGGAGTATTTTACAGCCCTACATGTGCTATAATGCTGCCAAGTTCAACTATAACCGTCAAGGAGAGTTTGAATGAAGTGTTCACTGTTTTCGTACGAACATTGGTCCAAACCGTCTGATAAAGACGCGACACGTGCTTGAAGAATTGAATGGCTTCCTTTCGCACAGCAATCGGTCGATCGGTGGACGGCTGGGAACACGGGCACAGTCGGCCGGGTGGTCACACGCCGAAATATGTCAATCAGCGGACGGCGGGGAACGCGACCAGTCGACCTGGCGGCCACGCACAGACATCGTACTGTCCGATGATCGATTGATACCAATAGACAATGGTCTGGGAAAGTGACACCCGAGAAACGAAGGCGCAAACTGATCGCCGATCGGCGACATCGGCGGCCGGCGCGCTATTTTGCGAACCGTCACGGCAGGCTGACGGCGCACGCTCGTGACGGCGCGAGGCGGCCGGCGCGCTATTTTGCGTACGGTCACGGCAGGCTGACGGCGCACGCTCGTAACGGCGCGAGGCGGCCGGCGCGCTATTTTGCGTACGGTCACGGCAGGCTGACGACGCACGCTCGTGACGGCGCGAGGCGGCAGGCTGACGGCGCACGCTCGTGACGGCGCGAGGCGGCCAACCAGAGGTGAGGAACGGCGCGGCTCGGCGGAGTCCCCGAATGTCAACCACCGACCACCGACCATCGACCATCGACCATCGACCATCGACCATCGACCATCGACCATCGACCATCGACCATCGACCATCGACCATCGACCATCGACCATCGACCATCGACCATCGACCATCGACCATCGACCATCGACCATCGACCATCGACCTTCGACCATCAACCATCAACCATCAACCATCGACCATCAACCATCAACCATCATCAACCATCCACCATCGACCATCGACCATCGACCATCGACCATCGACCATCGACCATCGACCATCGACCATCGACCATCGACCATCGACCATCGACCATCGACCATCGACCATCGACCATCGACCATCGACCATCGACCATCGACCATCGACCATCGACCATCGACCATCGACCATCGACCATCGACCATCGACCATCGACCATCGACCATCGACCATCGACCATCGACCATCGACCATCGACCATCGACCATCGACCATCGACCATCGACCATCGACCATCGACCATCAACCATCGACCATCGACCATCAACCATCGACCATCGACCATCGACCATCGACCATCGACCATCGACCATCGACCATCGACTATCGACCATCGATCACAATCTCGACGGTTCGGGCGGCCTGGTTACAGGCTTCCAGCTACTCGCTACCGGCTGGAGGCTACCGGCTACTGGCTACCGGTTGGGCGTGGTACACACACGTCAAGGGTGTCGTGCGCACGCACAGAGAGGCGGCCGATGGACAGACCGGTCCGTGAACGGACAGGCGCACGACCGCTCAGACCCAGACGGACGGCAGGGGCAAGGGAAGAATTCGGAAAAGGGAAGCTTGCTTGTCACGCATTGCATTTTTAGTTTCAACACGGATTCTAAATGCTTGCATGCGAATCCCAAGATAGCTGTCATCACAACTATTCGTTAACGTTCGCGATGAACGTCTCGTGTGTCGTACTTAGGTTCCTGAAAATGTGCAGTGGGCAGAACTCTGACTGAAGTGCACCAAAAAGTGTGAGCTCATCACGACCACTCGTCCACCCCCGACCCTCCTCTCGGCACCCTAGATCTGAGTCTGGACGGTCTGCACGCATGCGAGCGTACGCGGCCGGGTGTGGCCGGAACGAGGCACACTTTCCCACGTGAACAATGCCACGACACGAGGAAGAGGCACACAGGCTGCCGCGCAGCACGGAGAGAGTGGGCGCACAGCGGTATCGGAAAGCCGGCCGACCGCACGAAAGATCTGCATCAGATAACAGTGGCTGCGGTCCGCTGAATAGAAGGTGAGAATCTCTCACAGAAAGGAGGCATCGGGTCACCTGTGTGAGCCGGCATTGTCGGCCCAGACGCCAGCCTGACAGACGCCGTACAACAAGCGATCATAGAAATACGATCACAGTTATAACTGAACGTCGGATGCACCAGAGGATCCGAGCATCTACAGGGATCACTACCCTTCCCTTGTGTTTCCTTCCGTTCCTGGATTCGTGATGGCGCCATGGGGAAAATTATGTGCACACTACGAATTGTGTAAAATTATATTACTGGCTTGTTACGCAAAAAACACAGTTGCAATTTTGTATTAACCTAGTACTTTCTTCCGTTATTATGTTATTGAGGTGTAGGGGCACATCAACTGCATTGTTTATACAGCTGTGTTTGTCTCTGAAGATAATTGAAACAGACGTTAATCATTGAGAGGGGCAATGGTTAGGCGGATACGGCCCGAACACAGTTAAGACAGTGACAACTCGAGGCCCCAAGCAGCGGGGCATTTATACTCTAGTTCTTGGTTAGTGGCTCTTCCCTGTAATAATTACTGAGTACGCCTATGGACCTCGTCATGGCTGCTAGCAAACTACATTTGGGACCGAGCTCGTAAAGAATTGGCATCTCCAGTATCACTCAATTGGCACATATTTTTCAGACAGGCAAGAAGAGCCTGTGCTGCTTACTTGGAGTGCAGAATTAAATCCGCTGAGCGCAGCCGATGTAAAGCCTACCAACATCAAACACGTGGCCGCAATTCTGACTAAGAAACTGCTGGCACACAGCGTCGTCTTGACTATCAATAGCGTGCCAGCCAAACGCAGATCACTGGGATGTACTCACAGATGATCTCGATGAGATCCGACAGCACCACTCCAGAGTGGAGGTCGGCACGCAAATCGGTCACGAGCTTGTATCCCTCCTTCTTGCGCAGCTGTGAGTTTACCCACGCTACGTATGCCTGTGGAAAACAGCACAACACAGTATAAATACGGGCAGCGGCTGTGTAAGCCTCAGTCATTGCTAGCGATAGGCCTGCGCTACCGGTGATTGGATTAGCATTCCGCATAATTGGCCTCACCTGGAATGTGTGTAAGCATTATATTTTGAATTGCGTGCTGCTCATCGGATAAAAGCAACAATACATGCTACTGCAATAGCTCAGAAACACACAGGGTAAGCCACACACAGGAGTATCAATGGATAATAACGAAAATGTGCTGCTCATGCACACTAGCACGAGAACGTAAGCTGAATGTGAACTGAATGTAAGTTGAATGTGAGCTAAATGCGAGCTGAATATGAGTTGGATGTGGGATGGATGTGGGCTGGATGTGGGCTGAATGTGGGCTGAATGTGAGCTGAATGTGGGCTGTATGTGGGTTGAGTGTGGGCTGAATGTGGGCTGAATGTGAGCTGAATATGGGCTGGATGTGAGCTGAATGTGAGCTGAATGTGGGCTGAATGTGGGCTGAATGTGAGTTGAATGTGAGTTGAATGTGAGTTGAATGTGAGTTTAATGTGAACTGAATGCTGCTCAATGTGGGCTGGCTGTGGGTTGGGTGTGGGCTGAATGCGCCGGCGCTTGCCGGCCGTTCGGCGGATTAACTTGTGGGCCGATTTCCTGTCTCGGTGGAAACTCGGCCAGCATAACGGTGCGCCGCGCTGCTTATGCTGTCGTCCCAGCAGCTTCCACGACCAATATAATTTACGATCGGTCGGGCACGGTGTAAAGTAGCTTCCGGCATTGGCACCCGACCACGGCCGGCCACGGCCGACCACGGCCGACCACAGCCGACCACGGCCGACCACAACCAACTACAGCTGACCACAGCCGACCACAACCAACTACAGCTGACCACAGCCGACCACAGCCGACCACAACCAACTACAGCTGACCACAGCCGACCACAGCCGACCACAACCAACTACAGCTGACCACAGCCGACCACGGCCGACCACGGCCGACCACGGCCGACCACAGCCGACCACGGCCGACCACGGCCGACCACAACCAACTACAGCTGACCACAGCCGACCACAACCAACTACAGCTGACCACAGCCGACCACAACCAACTACAGCTGACCACAACCAACTACAGCTGACCACAGCTGACCACAGCCGACCACAACCAACTACAGCTGACCACGGCCGACCACAACTAACCACAGCTGACCACAGCCGACCACAACCAACTACAGCTGACCACAGCCGACCACAGCCGACCACAACCAACTACAGCTGACCACGGCCGACCACGGCCGACCACGGCCGACCACGGCCGACCACAACCAACTACAGCTGACCACGGCCGACCACGGCCGACCACGGCCGACCACGGCCGTGCTCGGCCGCGACACGGGTAATAAATTCACGTCCATCCTGGCGGCGGCGGCCGACGGCGCACTGCGGGCGCGGCCGGCAGCAGTTACTGGCGGGCGTGGGCACGGTGCCGTGCAGCGGCCAGACAGAAGTGCCGCCGCGCCGGCTCACGGAAGCTCCCACATTAGTCGCGCTCGGGCGCGGCAGCTGCGCCCGCGACCGCTGGTCTCTTTGTTTTGGCGACGCGCGCGCAGCACACCACGGAAACAGTCACGGCCGGCGCGCCGTTTGTCTCACACCCGTCATAGTTCACGTGACACAGTGGGTGCGCCCACGCCAGACGCACTGGACGCACCGCGCGGTGGTCAGCGGCGAGGTGTCGCGCGCTTCTCTGCCGAAATGGAGCGCGGCGCCTGCGAGGTCATTGTCCGCCGCCACCTGAGCGCATAAAGGTGATCATGACTCCCACACAAAGGGTGTGAGGCAAGCAAGCGCGCTGTTGGGTCCGGTCGTTAGCCGGTGCTACAGTGAACTCGGCGCCTCCACATTCGTCTCCGCGTGTGTGCTGCCGGCGCGGCCGGCGTAAAGGAAAGGCGTCTGCGCCAGTGACCTCAGCGTGGCACCCATACGTCTCCTGGCACGGCGGTCGGACCGGGTCAAAAGACCAACTGCCAGGCGGTGGCACCCCACGCGGCTCATGTCTAGCCCACCTCTCGTGTCCGGCTCGACGGCGGCCGGCCGGCCCGCCTCCGCCGCGCGCACCCGACGCCGGTCACAAATAAACGGATAAATCGGACGCATTAAGCGGCAAATCCGAATTTACGCCGGCCGCCGCATTGACCGGAGCGGTGCGGCTGATTTACCTCCGGTGAGGTCGCCCACCGATGGCGTAATCGGCGACACGCACCCGCCGTTTCCTCCTCTGCGAGGTGGGCGTGGGCTGACGGTGCGGTCGGAGGTGCTGTAGCTGCCATGGCGGGCTCACCACTATCGCCTGAGCCAGGTGGGCGTGGACGGGAGGGCGGTCAGTGGTGATGAAAACGCCCGCATGCGCTCCAGAGTCGCCATCTAGTTTAGGTGGAGGATGATGGTCAACAACCAAGCCAGAGGCCAGGCAAGTTCAGCTCCATCTTGTACTAGTCGTTTTTGTCATCCCTTCGCCGGAGCACTTCAAGTTTCAGGAAGTTTTTTTTAATGGCCACACGCTCTCTAGTCAGCGGATTACCGGCCCTTCGCATTCGTTTCAATGAATCCCTGATGAACAGCTTTCTAACGCTAATTATTTATTATCTACAGATAAGCGTTCCACACTTCCGCGCACGTTCAAAATTGTAAAATTGTAGTCCTGCTTCTCGCCTTGAACATTCTCCAAACTCGAGACGGTGATGTACCGCCAGCCGCATCCTTGACTGGTCACGTGATCAGTCGACAATTCTATAGGAATTGAGGTCCTCTCCATCAGTCAAAGGACTCTGGTATCACCAAAGCATGATAATATGCACTCAGAGATATGGTTCAGGTCCTTCAGAACCCATTGCTCTCTGATGCATGGATGGGAGCAAACGTAATTTATCTGGCAATTCGTCAGTATAGCAAATATTGCTTCGGGATGTAACAACCATGCAATTATTTATTATACGTCCGCAATTATCCAGTGCTTTTATTGTTTAAATATTGTGCTGATTTTTCAATCAATATGCACTCAGTTGATTTAAAATAGGTCATCTGGGGCACGAAGACAATACCGAAAGCCAGCACTTCGCGACTTATGCCAATGCTACCATTGGGGTCAATGCCTGGCTTACTCATCAAGTACGTTGCGATTAGTCGATGTTTTTGAAGACACAGATAAAGGTTGCTTCACACACCAACCATCAGAACAGATCTTCATTTCATATGATGACTTTGACCTTGACCAACCTGGATTAACCCATCCTACGTACCGAAGCACAGAGTATATATGTTTACCGTCCTGCCTAATTCACCATGCCAAAATAATCGTGCAGGTGAACTAACTGCATCTGAATATTAAAATGAGCAAAATATGCCTCCAAACTCCTCCAGAGAAGTAGATGATTATCAGTCGCACATGCTAGTCAGTGCGTGTGTGAAAACTCCCGTGACAGCGTGCGACCAACGACCTCTGCGCACACAGGTGGAGTTTGATATCGATGTTTCGACAGAGGATAATGACAGTGGGTGCCATCGGACCAATCCATCTGTACCTGGATCAGCAGCTGACAGCATGCGCCGATCACACGATCCCCATTGTATGCTTCTGTTGCAAATTCGGAGAGATTCTGCGGTTGATGAACTGTGCAACTGCTACCACATGCGGCAACTGTTGAATCATGTGAAAGCGACGAGAATGTCTACATGGAAATAAGTGGGAAATGATTTGTGACTTTATTATGGACGGTTTCTTGCATTCTAGTGCATGACGTTGCAATGCATTGCATGACGCAAAATGTAGACAACCCGACACATAATTTAAGTAGAATAAATAGTCAGGCATTGACTTGATCGTCTTGCATACACAACCTATATCAGATGACTTGCTTGTATTGCTATGCTATCGTTACATGTTCATGGCTTTATGCATTCAGAAGGTGAAAGCCGAACGGAACAAAGCCAACAATGAGCATCCGATTTAAGGAGCACAATGTTCCTGCCGTGTGAATATGCCTAAATATGCCACGGAATATCCCAGAATGGCAACATATACAAGCAGTCATTAAAGGGTGGGTCTCCCATTTGTTCTCAGTTATAGGTAGAAACTCGAGATATGGAACTGTTCTGGCGTATATGACCACACATATGATCATAATGATATCCCCAACACTGTGCCGCAGTTGACAATTATTCCGGCTTAGGACACATTCTGCAGGGTGAAAGTTATTCAGAATACCGACTTTGCTACTTCGATGCTGATTACGACAGCACAGCGTTCATCTTGGATCTTGTCAATCTCACACTTCCAATTTACCAACACAGAGTTCTCCTAAGTGTTCACTGCCCCTACCCTGAAGGTTCAGTGATTATTCATAATTTTCCAGGATGCCGCGGTGGGCTGCATCAGCCCCACTGATCCCCATGGATTATTTTGAGCTAAGCCCATCTCAGGTGCACGCTAAGCGAAAAAAACCTGAGGAAATTTGCATGTATTGCATGGATCCTTCGGACTATGGGGCATATCGATCCAAGTACTAGGTCACCACATTACTCCGAGTAACATATATCGTCTTCTGACTTATACATCCTTTGTAGTATTATCGACTTCATTCAGTTGGACTTCTCAATCTTAGCTTTTCATCTGATCGATGACCGTTGAACAACGACGGCCCAGCAAACGGACGTCGCTGTTCAACCACACCACACAAAGGAACATTCGAGCTGCGCCACACTAATGGACATTCAAGCCGCACCACACTAACGGACGTTCAAACCGCACCACACTAACGGACATTCTGGCTGCACAACACCAACGAACATCCAAGCCGCACCACACCAACGGCCATTCAGGCCGCACCACACCAACGTACATTCATGCCGCACCACACCAACGGACATTCCAGCGGCACTACACCAACGGACGTTCAAACCGCACCACACTAGCGGACATTAGAGCTGCGCCACACCAACGGGAATTCAAACCGCACCACACTAACGGACGTTCAGGGCGCACCACACCAACTGACGTTCAAGGCAATCCGCACAAACGGACGTTCAAGATGCACCACACCAACGGACATTGAAGCCAAGCCGCACAAACGGATATTCCAGTCGCACCACACTATTGGACGTTCAACGCGCACCACACCAACGGACATTCAAACTGCACCACACCAACGGATATTCAGGCCGCACCACACCAATGGACATTCAAACCGGCACGGTGTATTTTCTCAACAGCCAGCCGTGCTGCCGTGGCCCGGATCTCGTCTGCCACTCTCAGTCACGCAACGCGGCTCGGCTATCTCGCGCCGCATCAAGTCCGGTGCCAGAAGAGAGCGCCCACGTCGCGTTTCAGGGCCCTAAAACAATGCGCCACCCGCCGCGCGCGGTGGCTGCTGTCGCCGCTGGCTGGGCGGGGGTCGGTGGGGTCGGTGGGGTCGGAGGGCCGCGGCGTCCTCTGCCCCGCCACAGCGCCCGTCCAGCGAGCCTCCCCGCCGTCAGCAGTGACGGGCCACAGAAAAATCGGTTCGGACACGAAAAGGCAGCCGACCGCGGCGCGGCGAATTCCACCTCCAGTGGCGATGGAGGATCGGGATAAATAGGGGCCAAATTGCCGAACAGAAGCAGAGGGCAGGTCGGGTGAAGAATGGGAAGTAGATTTGTAACTGCGATAGGAAGGTTAGATACGTTGGAAAAGTGCTGGGATTAGAGAAGATAAAGACACTTTGGGACTTCTGGGAAGAGCAGCGATAAATTATGGCTTGATCCACTTAGCCGACGCTTCAGCAAACCACCAGAATATATCACACAGTTTATATAGATCATCCCCGTCGCCAGCGCCATTCACAGAGCAAAAAGGAAGAAGTTTAATTTCGCTTGTCAGCCGTTAAGGTGCTCACTGGAGACACAAGCTGCCCTACACAAAGTCCTCGAGTCGCACTTTCATGTTGAGACTTGAAAGCAGCCAGTGCCATAGCAAAATAGCATTTCCGCATAGCGATGCTCTATGATGCAAAGAGATTGGTAGACCAAACAGAGAAAACAAGCCCATGAAGAATGTGCATAGGTGTGAACGTAACCGGCCACAGTATTGTAGCTCACGCAACGAAACTGCCGAAATGAAGAGTGCCTATACAGGCGATTTGCTGCATATTGCGCCAAGTTGTGATCTTGCTCATGCAAGATCGCAATATGCACAAATGCTGCATATTGCGGCATTTGTGAATGCTCAACACATGGTGGAATTGACGATTTCCGTGATCCATGGTACTGACCTGCAACTGCTGTGTCCACTCCATCCAGGACGACGAGCCAGCCTCCGGCCGTGACCCGTCCGTTGCTGTCGAGGCGACCGACGTGTTGTGCGCGTCGTTAGCCGTTTTCATGTCGTCTTCCACCTGGGTGGACTGCGACGTCTTGATCCGCACGCGCACCGGCACCGAGCCGTAGACGACGGTGCGGGCGCCGCTTGGGGGCGGCACGTAAGGCGGTGGCTGCGACTGGGTGGGGCTCAGCACGGCTCCGCGGTACGGCGCCGCCACCGCCGCCGTGTATCGCGCAGCCGCCGGTGCCGATGCCGGAGCGCCGTACCCTGGGCTGACCGGGTAGGTGGAGTGCGGCGGCAGCGGCTGGTCGGTCGGCTGGTGACCGGCCGTGACCTCGCCGCCCTGCGGCGCCGGCAGACACTCGGGCGGCGCCGGGTGGGTGGGCGCGCGGTGCGGGGCGCCGACGTGGTCCTTCGCGCGGAACTCGCTGCCGTCGCCCGTGAGGCTCGCGTTCCTGGAGACAGACGGCGCGCAGACGCCCGTATGTGAATGATCGCCTTTCACCACGCGCATACAATACAACACACGACGCGACCAGCCTAAGTACGGACGAGTCGGCATGGCCAGCATTGTACGCACAGCGGGAGCCCGGACTGTGCGGGGTTCACTCCGTGGCTCGCGCTCGCGTTCGCCGTGCCATTGATCTCCCTAAACGCCGACCCGCCCGCGGTGTCACAATCGGGTCCATCGACTCGTTACACGGCCGAAACAGTGCGCACGTGACGGGCATCTGGGACATTTGCCATGGTGATGGTCGGGTGGGACGTCGTCGGATACATCCAGCACGTGTTCTCCCCAGAGCTGGTCGCCACCGTCACGCGGCACGAGTCAGGCGAGAGAGTGCGGGCTGTTTCGGCGAGCCGGTCACTCGTCTGAGAAAGGCTCCACGTATTGTTCAAGACGTGTCGCGGCATGCCATCATCATGCCATCATCATGACATACCGTCATATCACCATGATCATCATGCTCACCATGCCATTGTGCCAACATGTTAGCATGTAATCATGCAACCATGCCATCATGCCAAAATGACATCATGTCATCAATTTACCATGTCATCAATTTACCATATCATCACATCACCATGTCATATCACCATATCATCATATCATAATACCATCATATCATAATACCATCAAACCATCATTCCATCGTTACACTATATCATCATTCCATCATGTCATCACTATGCCATCATTCCATCATGTAAGCATTCCATCATGCCATGGCGCAATCATGCCATGAAGCAGTCATGCCATAAAGCAGTCATGCCGTGATGCAATAATGCCATGATGTAATCGCACCATCATTCCATCATCCCATCGTACAATCATTACATCATTCCATCATGCGATCATTCCATCATCCATAATTCCACAATTCCATAACTCCATAATTCCATCATGCCATCATTTCATTCCCGCATTCCAGCATTCCACCATTCCACGATTTCATCATACCATGACTCCACAATGCCATCATGCATCTCCGGATGAGGCGCGCGCTCTGGTGGAGCGGTACGGCGGCCACTCAGCCATCCCACCGGCTCTCTCGACGTTCAACAGACCATCTCACGTTCAACAGATCATCTGCTAACTCACTTAACGCCAGTCCGATCTGTCTGCAGCGTTGTGACAGTGTTTTCCGACCTGCCTACAGCGGTATGGCAGTGCAGTCCGATTTGTCTGCAACGGCACGACGGTTGTCCGATCTGTATACAGCGTTATGGCAGTGCTGTACGATCTGTCTAAAGCGTTATGGCAGTGTTGTCAGATCTGTCTAAAGCGTTATGGCAGTGTTGTATGATCTGTCTGCAGCGCTAGACGTTTACGACTGGCAGCGGTACGACAGTTGTATGATCCGCCTACAGCGTTATGGCAGTGTTGTATGATCTGTCTGCAGCGGTACGACAGTTGTACGATCTGTCTGCAGCGGTACGACAGTTGTCCGATCTGTCTGCAGCGGTACTTATAGCAGTGTTGTACGATCTGTCTGCAGCGTCATGGCAGTGTTGTCAGATCTGTCTGCAGCGTTATGGCATTGTTGTCAGATCTGTCTGCAGCGTTACCACAGAGTTGTCCGATCTGTGTACAGTGTTATGACAGTATTGTCATCTGACTATCTGTAGAGCCGCATCTGTCGCTGTTTGTGTGGCCAGCTGACGGCTGACTGACCGGCCAGATGACCGTCGCACCCGTCCACCCTTGCATCGGACGCTTATCTGGCCATCAGAGATCTGCCAGGTGTACCTCTTGACCGGCAGCAGATTGCAGCAGATTGCAGCAGCCGTGAAGCCGTCGCCAATACCGGACAAATTACGGCCGAAGGTGCAGGTCGGCGCCATGTTTATGTGCCAGGGGCCAACTACCGATTTGGTAATCAGTGTCACCCGACGGCAGATCAGGACGGAGTCAGTTGGTGCATCGCTGCACCAGCCTGAGAGGCCGCGCGCCATCACACCGACCTCCGAGCAACACTCAAGGTCGGCGCGCGTGTTTCGGCCGCTATCGCAGCCGCAACCGCTGCGGTGACGACAGCGCGCCCATTTACGGCTCTCCAGAAAACGTACACCTGCATAGACCCAACGCACCCTCCCTGTCGCCCGGCGGACTCTCTCGATAACTCCAGGAACTCAGGGTGTTGAGGCGATGTCAGTGGAGATTGACAAGGCGGCACCCATTAGAACTGGCAGCAAATCGTGCCGAGCGACCGGCTGCTTACGGTCTCGCCAGTCCTGAACGCATGTACTCTAAAACACTCGTCAAGATGGCTATTAGATTGAAGACTTGCACTCGAGCCAAGTCATACAGAGTTCCGTGTATATTTTGCGCCAATACTTGCCATAGCCCTAGCATTTTCTAACTGGATTTGATTCAGGTTCCAATAAGCGGAACGTTATTGTTTTTTCTTTAGATCGTGCTCAGGAACAAGTAGGACGTGCTCATCAAAAATGGACACCACTAATCCGAATAAAATCCCGTTCATGGATTTGCACATAACAAAGCCGGCCAAACACGTCAACAAGTTTTGTCGTTGAAAATTTGGTACATACATGGAATCCTTCACGGAATTGCTATGTTATGTAGCATGGCTACGGTCGTCTTGAAAAAAAAATGTGTCCTGTTGTTTTCAGCTTCATTCACACTGGAGCGCCTTCAAGTGGTTTTATATATATATATATATATATATATATATATATATATATATATATATATATACATGCCCAAGCTCTGTAGCTCATGGGCGGCTACAGAGGGGACACTGGGTGATGTGTCCGCACGGAAAGGTGGCGCACTCTATCTGGGAAAAGCGGACCTTAAGGAATGTTCGACTCTCCTGCCCCTCCCCTCCCACTGAACGAATTCATCCGCCGAAGGCGTCTCCGAGAAAATGTGGCCCTCTCCAGGATAATTTTCTACATCCGTCCTTGGGACGTCATCCAGTGATTCAAGTTTTGCATGTATGTCGCTTTCCATCTAGTTAGAGATGCTTCAGCAGGTCACTTACCGAGCCTAGTTGTTGAATCGTGAGCGCGTAACACCAAATCAAACAAGATCATGAATGGCATGGCTCCCTCTTGACATTCATCTACATCGCCCGAGTACAACAGCCTGCTTTCTAGAACAGTACGTCTCTGGAATCTGCCGAGGTGACATCGCATTGACGGCGGGAGACAGCTCAGCAGTTACGGGGACTGCGCACAAAGAATGGAGACTGCGCTGTCGCATGAGAGCCTATCCAGCACACGTGGGGACTTCAATACGGCACAAGACAATATGAAAACCGTCTCTCCTATGGCATGCTCCTGGTTGACGCGAGAGGGCATATCCGGAGCCGGCCGGGACTTCGACACGAGACAATACAATGTGATAGTCCTGCTACTGTCTGATGTGCTGTCTATGTAAACATAGCAATGCGAATTCAGAGCAAGATACCACGTAGCCTCGCTATGCTATGTTATAAATCATTTTAACCTAGGAGGCCGCCAATAGAGGTGTCACTGCCGCTTTTCATCCCATATCATGGATTGCCCTCCACTAAACATCACGGTAAGTATTCGTAGCAACAATACGTAACCACAATAAATGAGTTGCTATGTCGATATAGCATTCCCCTATATAGCTCAAGCTATTTTCATTAGACCCATCTTTGCTGACATTTTCATTCTTTCTGCGAGGATAAAAATACTACTGTTTGGCGTGAGTGAGAGATAGTGAACTCAGGGGCCTGTCGGATCATGGGGGACATTTAGCACCACCCACAAGACTAGTACATTTTTGGAGCCAAAGCAGTGAAAGTGAATATCTACGTAAAGGGAAGAATTGCGTTAAAACGCGCACAGGATGTGTTGGAAAATCCGCCCACACATTCTTTTTTTTCGCCGATATCTCATAAACGGGCAGGGATATTGAAATGCAACCTTGACACTTAGTTGCAAGTTAACCAGAGTATCGCATGCAAATAATAATGTTTGATACCCGTTGATACATATAGGAACTGCGAGGGGTACAAGATCAACCGAACGGCCGCCACAAAGGTTTCGTTCTCCCGGTGGTGCGGTGGCGCGGCAGCGCGACACATCGGCAGATCGGCCGACTTCATTTAACACCGAGGGCATGAACCTCGGGTGATCACATTTATACTGGAGAATTAAACACAACCGTAATGTCTCTTCTATGGTGTGCTTTTGGCTTCCATAGTTTCCGAGATATTATGGAATTCGGGACACAAACCCATGACCCCCTTCACAGTTCTTGTTATGTGGACGGTCGGTCGATTTTGGACACCAGCAGATCCTATATGTGCCGACGGCTTCAGGCATTTTTGCGTGCGATGCTTTATCAAGTTCCAACGATATCACATGATTGCATTACAATATACTTGCCAATTCATGAGATATCATTGATAAAAATCAGGTGTGGACGGATTTCGCCTCCCTGTTGTGCCTGTGCTGAATTTTGGTACTTGTGTACGTTAATAGTCGCAAGGTGCTGAATGCGAGGAGAGGCGGGAGGCCAACCGTCTCCGAAATGCCCAAATGGCTTTCATAAACATTGATTACCGTATATCATTTCCAGTGTGGTGTGGGGGGAGTAGGAGGCGATGGGCAGTGGTCGCGAATATTTGTTGATGTTGATGACTGACGACTTGTCAGGTTTGATATTCAGAAGTATTTGTGTCATATATATATATATATATATATATATATATATATATATATATATATTGTCCAGCACAAGCACGACCGTCAAACTTCATTCACATCTCCCCAAGGTAGATAAACCTGCGAACACCTGCCAATGGGACCACGGTACTGCAACGCGGCACTAGTTTCCGTCGCGGCGTCGCCATCATGCAGCATGTAGCAGCGGAACCCGGGTCGGTGGCGTGCGCGTGCCGTCACCAGCAGGCGTCCGACGGTTGTGGGGGAGGTGTCCCCTCGTGGTCGGTCGGTGGGCACCGTCAGGCCGGCCTCGGTTCCCGTGAGAGAGGCGCGCCCGCCGGAGCCGCCCGCGCCACCGGTGGCGGGTAATTGGCGGCGCGGCGGTATTGTCGACGAGGGCGGATGTGAACAGTCGGCTGAGCCACGCTCGTTTACCAGTTGGGATGCGGGATAATCGGCTGGCGTGGGAAGGGCTCGGAGCGGTGCAAAGCGCGGAGCAGCGCGCGCTATGAATGGGCGCAACAACAGGGGTTATAATCGACGTCGTGATTTATCACGAGATGAGATTCACACGGTGTATGGACCTATTGCGGGGAAATGAAAAGACAGGTGCTTTAGCCGGGTAGATGGATGGCCGATGTCACCGAAAAGACTAATTACTGACTATTTACTGATTAAGTATATTTACTGATTGCGTTCTTCCGCACTGGCACACATTCACACTGCGACGGGCAGCACCTGTAACGGATTCGACCGATGATAGGCAATATGTCACACTGCGAATCGCACAAAAATGATTGTCAGTAGTTCTCAGCCTGTATGGATTACTTGCTGATCCCTTCCTCCAATGAAATGTCTTATCATTATGTTGGTTGGTTATTTGGGCTTAGGGGCGCATCGACTGCTTCGGTCTATGATTATGTTAGTTGTGAATACTTCAGGGCTCATAACAATACGAATGATTAAGCTAGACATAGGCGAACTACATTACAATCTTGCAAAGCAAATCGCTTTGCTGAAAGAAAACATGAGACTACAACGTACGAAAGAACCTCACCATTTAATACATTGAAAACACATGATTCTGCTGGCCACTTCTTGACAATGAATCCAGGGATAATTTGCCGATACTAGCTTTCCAAGCCTATTCCGTGGAGGTTCCCACTGAGGCATATAATTCCGATACATAAGTGCGGATACGATAATTACGGTGTGGGAATGCTACGACAGGTCGCTGCTATTATAGCCGTCCTTGGTCACAGTGGCACAGCTCCTTCCCACGACGACGCCTGGGGCTATCTGCCGCCCGAGCCCGAGAGGGAGCCCCAGTTAAGGCAGTCAGGGTCGAAGCCCGAGTCGAAGCCAAAGTCAGGCCAGTGCCACAGCCGTAGCTGACAGACCCGCAGACGGAAACAGCCCCGTAACCGTAGGGGCCGCGGATAATTCTCGACAGCGCGTCTGCCCCAGGTTGACCAATGGAAGGCGTTTGATAAACCGCGAACGCCCTAGGTAAATTGGCCGTCGATCCGCCGACGTCTCGGGTCTAATCGAGAAGCTGTGGTTTTGGCCGTGGGCTGTCTGAGTGAGGGCGAGATCCTCCGGTGCGACAGGTTCATCACACCGCCGACCTTGCTGCCGAGTGGGCTGGCATGGCAGGCCAGAGAGGATGACTAGGCTACAGGGGAGGAGTTGTGAAAAGCCTGTATTTCGAACCTCGAACTAAATATATTAGCCTGATTCCAGGAATTGAAGGTTAAGACACCGGACGCCCATCTGATCGGATGTTCACTGGCTGGCTCGATCACGCGACTACGGTTGTCTTATGGCATCACAGCACGCAATGCGAAAAATAAGCTTCATGTCACGTAATGGGTGGAGGTGGGTCATTGCGTAGTTCAATAAAATCCGTTCCAGCACTTTCATGTAGTCGTGCGATTGTCAATGTTATTTGCATATCCATCGTTAACTACCTATGTGCCATGGTATCGTCTCTGCCAAATCAAAACATCCACCCATAAAGCAGCGAGCTCTTCAACGACACCCCGATCGACAGAGAGCTACACAGTCATCACCACACCGGCTGACGACATATCATCACCCACCTGACCTTCGGCATGTCGTCGAAAGTCCGGCCATCCGTGACACGGTGCAACCACCAACTGGCTAACTCCGGCAGCCGCGTCTTTCGTCATCCCTTGGCGGCCATCTGACACACGCTCGGCGGCGACCTGCCGGTACGTCGGCGTCGACGGCAGGGCCCTATGTCGACCTAGCCGCACGTATCAGCGGAGCCTGGTGCCACGCCCAGTCGGACGGATGGCGGAACCTAGTGCCACGCGCCGTAGGATAACGCAGCTTGGTGCCACGCCTCGTCTGACGGATGGCGGAGCCAGGTGCCACGCCCCGTGGGATAGCGCAGCCTGGTGCCACGCCCAGTCGGACGGATGGCGGAGCCTGGTGCCACGCCCCGTGGGATAGCGCAGCCTGGTGCCATGCCCAGTCGGACGGATGGCGGAGCCTGGTGCCACGCCCCGTGGGATAGCGCAGCCTGGTGCCATGCCCCGTAGGATAGCGCAACCTGGTGTCACGCCCTGTCGGATGGACTTCGCCCGTTAACCCCTGAACCAAATATTTGAATGTATATGGTCCCTACGGGCCCCTGACGGGCACCATAGTTTATGACCTGGTCTGATTCTGCTTACGATGTCTGGTGCCGAGTGTGTCGCTACGGTGACGAGTTAATCAAGATCAATTAATCTTAGCCGGCATGGACATCGGTGTCGGTACAAGCATGCTATTATGCTGTGTCGAATGGTGGTTGTGGCACAGATTGCATACACCAAGTCGGCTAGTGGACAACAGTGTTTATCCTCACCTATCTGTACTCGAAAAATTCGCAAAACAGGGACATATTGTTTGCACACACTTATTAGTTAACAGGCGTGTTATCTAGTCGTGTGAGCCCATCAGTGCGCGCATTATCCCCACGTCAGTACCACACAGTGGGCGGCCTGGGGAATGTGGCACGCTGGTCTGCTGGCGCCACGCTCCAGTGTGTTGGTCAGGCGTACCGCGTCATGTGAGTTGACGTGACGTGACGTGACGACATGATGCCGGTGTCCAGCGCCGGGTAAATCACCGTTTCCAGGCACACACTGGTGGCCCAGGCGCCCAATGGGATAGTTTACGAGGCAGTGGCAAGGGGCGGAACACATTAGGACCGCCGTGCTTTTTTTCTTCTCATAAATTCTGGCTGCTGTGTCACGGTTTTAAAAGATAGATTTAGTTAATTCCCAACAGAGGTGTTTGCATGCCCATAATGTCCCTTTCAAGTCATACTAGAAATGTCTCCTGTGTATGCTGGGTAAACCAAAGTCATGCAAGTAGTCAGTTAAGAGAATCATCATTGATGATATATTGAATGAGCGCTGACCTTGATTTGCTTAATTTCGGGGAGGGAACATTTTGTTCCGGCACGAATGTAACTTCAGTATGTTAGAATGCTCCAACCTTCTTCAAGGTGAAGCTGCCAATGGAAATGTGTGCCTGGTTCGCCGTCGGAGCTGACCATTTACAGTACAAACTGTCCAGTGAAAAGTGCAAAATCAGATTAAGCTTAGAATATAGTCCTAGTTGGATAAGGTAGTGCTGCGTGCAGAATTATTATCGACAAATGTGTGCAAGCTTCGGCTTCCCATGCCTTGAACGGCGTCAGAATCGTATTATAACTTCCACCTGCATGCCTACAGTGTAGCCGAGTTTGTAAAACGTCTAGTGCAGCAAGGCTTCTGAATAGTGTTAAGGAAGACTGAAGACATCTGGCTATTCCTACACATGTACGAAGCACTAAGTACAGGTGTGTCTAGCAACCACATGCATTAAACAGCTCCAGCCCGCCTCCACATGCACACAGTCATCCCACCTGCCGAGCGTTACGGTTCGCTAGCCGCCGCGACCAACGAGGCACGTCCTCCACTGTTCAGTGGTTCAGTGCACCGGCCTGCCGTCCGCCGACAGGGTGCACGGCACAGCGAGCCGCCCCGCGTCAGGCCTAGCACCGTCACGGCTCCACCCGCCGTCTCGCCGCGTGTCGAGCCGCTGGGGTCAGACCTCGCACCGTCACGGCTCCACCCGCCGCCTCGCCGCGTGTCGAGCCGCCCCGCGTCAGACCTCGCACCGTCACGGCTCCACCCGCCGTCTCGCCGCGTGTCGAGCCGCTGGGGTCAGACCTCGCACCGTCACGGCTCCACCCGCCGCCTCGCGCGTGTCGAGCCGCCGGGGTCAGACCTCGCACCGTCACGGCTCCACCCGCCGTCTCGCCGCGTGTCGAGCCGCCGGGGTCAGACCTCGCACCGTCACGGCTCCACCCGCCGCCTCGCCGCGTGTCGAGCCGCTGGGGTCAGACCTCGCACCGTCACGGCTCCACCTGCCGTCTCGCCGCGTGTCGAGCCGCCGGGGTCAGACCTCGCACCGTCACGGCTCCACCCGCCGTCTCGCCGCGTGTCGAGCCGCTCGGGGCCATGCTACGCACCGTCACGGCTCCACCTGCCGCCTCGCCGCGTGTCGAGCCGCTGGGGTCAGACCTCGCACCGTCACGGCTCCACCCGCCGTCTCGCCGCGTGTCGAGCCGCTGTGGTCAGACCTCGCACCGTCACGGCTCCACCCGCCGTCTCGCCGCGTGTCGAGCCGCCCCGCGTCAGGCCTCGCACCGTCACGGCTCCACCCGCCGTCTCGCCGCGTGTCGAGCCGCCCCGCGTCAGGCCTCGCACCGTCACGGCTCCACCCGCCGTCTCGCCGCGTGTCGAGCCGCCCCGCGTCAGGCCTCGCACCGTCACGGCTCCACTCGCCGTCTCGCCGCGTGTCGAGCCGCCGGGGTCAGACCTCGCACCGTCACGGCTCCACCTGCCGTCTCGCCGCGTGTCGAGCCGCCCTGCGTCAGGCCTCGCACCGTAACGGCTCCACTCGCCGTCTCGCCGCGTGTCGAGCCGCCGGGGTCAGACCTCGCACCGTCACGGCTCCACCTGCCGTCTCGCCGCGTGTCGAGCCGCCGGGGTCAGACCTCGCACCGTCACGGCTCCACCTGCCGTCTCGCCGCGTGTCGAGCCGCCCTGCGTCAGGCCTCGCACCGTCACGGCTCCACCTGCCGTCTCGCCGCGTGTCGAGCCGCTGGGGTCAGACCTCGCACCGTCACGGCTCCACCTGCCGTCTCGCCGCGTGTCGAGCCGCTGGGGTCAGACCTCGCACCGTCACGGCTCCACCCGCCGTCTCGCCGCGTGTCGAGCCGCTGGGGTCAGACCTCGCACCGTCACGGCTCCACCCGCCGTCTCGCCGCGTGTCGAGCCGCTCGGGGCCATGCTACGCACCGTCACGTGACAACGACCCGGCGCAGCTCCACCCGCCGCCTCGCCGCAGTGAGCCGCCGGGGTCAGGCGTGTGCCACAGCCGGGCTGACCCCGGTGCCGCGTGTCGCGCCGCAGCCGCCACCGGCCGGGTGGCGGCACGGCACACGCGGCGCACCGCCACACCCGCGGCGGCCAACCGGGAGGGTGGCGCCGGCGGGGCCACGCCCACTGGGATCGCTCACTGGGACTGCGGGACGCGCCTGGGAACCCGACTCGGCGAGCCGGCTAACGCTGGCGCTCCGACCGTGCCGGGCCGACCGTCATGTTCTGCCTCGACAGTAGCCTACGCGTGCAGCCCGTCCGGTCCCAACGGCGTCCCCCCCCGAGCCGACCGTCATGTTCTGTCTCGACAGTAGCTTACGCACGCAGCCCGTCCGGTCCCAACGGCGTCCCGCCCCCCAGAGCCGACCGTCATGTTCTGTCTCGACAGTAGCCTACGCGCGCAGCCCGTCCGGTTCCAACGGCGTCCTCCCTGGGTCGCCTGCCCATGGCTGGCAACCTTTCTCGATCACTCACCAAGTCTTGCCATGGCTGGCAACCTTCCTTGAACACTCGCCAAATCTCGTGATTGCTGACAGCCTTTTGCCTTGCAGATTGCTGTACAGACAGCGATCTCGCATTCGCTGAGACAGTCGAGTTGGCTGTTTGACGATAGCTGACATAGACGTTGCATAACTGTTGCTAGCGTTGCTGTTGCATGGGAACAGCAACGAATACTAGATAAGTGGCAGGGTTCAACTTACGCTGGCTTGCACAATTACAAACCATGATTGCGTAATGACAAACCACATATGTAGAGCCATGCATTAACGTTTTGCTCTGAATATAAATAATTCCGGTCCATGCCTGTCAGTCTCTGAATCTGTCATGTACTGCGTAAGCACACGTTGCCGAATCAGGAAACGTCACTGATTGATATGTCTATTGGTTCTACTTGGCCTGGCTATCAAAACTTGGATCGGTCAAAAGCTAACCAATCAGCCGATCAGCGAGCAATATCAAGTAGAGGATATCCTCGTAAATTCCAAGACCAGTGACATTTCTCCCTACGACGCTCAGCGGCCTTTAACTGCCATGGATTGGGTGCCAAATGATAAGATCTGGTCGATGCACTCTAAAACTCGATGCGTCCTAATAGCCAACCAAGCTAACAGCTGCCACGGAGATTATTCAAATTACGCTTGATGGTGTGGCTGAATGTTGGGCCTTCCTTGGGTACAAGGCCAGCACCTCGGCGTCCAACGCCAGGATGCCGCGCATTCCACCCAGCCGACCCTCAAGCCTGGCGTTCGCCTCAGCGACAGGTATCACAGCCGGGATATTCGATTCGCGGCGATGGTATCGCCTGGGGCGACGTTGTGAGACTCGTACGGGCTGCCAGTGCTTACGTGGACGTGGACGTGGACAAGCCGCGGCGAGCTGACGTCACGTACGGGGCCAGAGTGAGCTGCCTTATCATGTCTGCGTCTGCGTTTTGACCGTGCAGTGACACGCTCAGCGCGACATGACCCCAGATCACGACGCCGGCACTCCTCTCCGGGCTGTGTGGTCCCGCGACCATCACCTCGCCCGGCATCGACGTTGGCACCAGAGCCGACAATCATCGCGAACGACGGACCCCATTGACATAGAGTGGCTGTCGCGATGTCAGACGCCAGACCATCGAGCGGCTGCCGCGATTCCCAACACCAGAGGCTAATGTCACTGACACCAAAAGCTCTGCATTCACGCAGAATTTGGTGTGAATACACCTTTAGGTGATCTTCAAGTATTACTCCTCAAATATTCTTAATATCAACAAGCAATGATATTAGTCACCATCAGCTGACTACCAGACAGCTCTTGCTGACTTCAGTACCAAATAAGATTAAGTATAATTAATTAATGGCATCATATTAAAATAAATATAATTAAACAAGATCATCTAATCAGCTTGTGATGTTGGTGAAAATGGCCTAAGACCATCGGGTGACAGTCGCTATGGCAGACCCCAGACCATCGGGTGACAGTCTCTATGACAGACGCCAGACCATCGAGTGGCTGTCGCTACGACAGACGCCAGACCATCGGGTGACAGTCGCTATGACAGACGCCAGACCATCGAGTGGCTGTCGCTACGACAGACGCCAGACCATCGGGTGACAGTCGCTATGGCAGACGCCAGACCATCGAGTGGCTGTCGCTACGACAGACGCCAGACCATCGGGTGACAGTCGCTATGGCAGACGCCAGACCATCGAGTGGCTGTCGCTACGACAGACGCCAGACCATCGGGTGACAGTCGCTATGACAGACGCCAGACCATCGGGTGGGCGCGCTATGGCAGACGCCAGACCATCGGGTGACAGTCGCTATCACAGACGCCAGACCATCGAGTGGCTGTCGCTACGACAGACACCAGACCATCGGGTGACAGTCGCTATGACAGACGCCAGACCATCGAGTGGCTGTCGCTACGACAGACGCCAGACCATCGGGTGACAGTCGCTATGACAGACGCCAGACCATCGAGTGGCTGTCGCTACGACAGACGCCAGACCATCGGGTGACAGTCGCTATGGCAGACGCCAGACCATCGAGTGGCTGTCGCTACGACAGACGCCAGACCATCGGGTGACAGTCGCTATGGCAGACGCCAGACCATCGAGTGGCTGTCGCTACGACAGACGCCAGACCATCGGGTGACAGTCGCTATGGCAGACGCCAGACCATCGGGTGGGCGCCGCTATGACAGACGTCAGACCATCGGGTGACAGTCGCTACGACAGACGCCAGACCATCGGGTGACAGTCGCTATGACAGACGCTAGACCATCGGGTGACTGTCGCTATGGCAGACGCCAGACCATCGGGTGGGCGCCGCTATGGCAGACGCCAGACCATCGGGTGACAGTCGCTACGACAGACGCCAGACCATCGGGTGACAGTCGCTATGGCAGACGCTAGACCATCGGGTGACTGTCGCTATGGCAGACGCCAGACCATCGGGTGGGCGCCGATATGGCAGACGCCAGACCATCGGGTGACAGTCGCCATGACAGACGCTAGACCATCGGGTGACTGTCGCTATGACAGACGCCAGACCATCGAGTGGCTGTCGCTATGACAGACGTCAGACCATCGGGTGACAGTCGCTATGACAGACGCTAGACCATCGGGTGACTGTCGCTATGACAGACGCCAGACCATCGAGTGGCTGTCGCTACGACAGACGCCAGACCATCGGGTGACAGTCGCTATGACAGACGCTAGACCATCGGGTGACAGCCGCTATGGCGGACGCTAGACCATCGGGTGACTGTCGCTACGACAGACGCCAAACCATCGAGTGACAGTCGCTATGACAGACGCCAGACCATCGAGTGGCTGTCGCTACGACAGACGCCAGACCATCGGGTGACAGTCGCTATGACAGACGCTAGACCATCGGGTGACTGTCGCTATGGCAGACGCCAGACCATCGGGTGGGCGCCGCTATGGCAGACGCCAGACCATCGGGTGACAGTCGCTACGACAGACGCCAGACCATCGGGTGACAGTCGCTATGGCAGACGCTAGACCATCGGGTGACTGTCGCTATGGCAGACGCCAGACCATCGGGTGGGCGCCGATATGGCAGACGCCAGACCATCGGGTGACAGTCGCCATGACAGACGCTAGACCATCGGGTGACTGTCGCTATGACAGACGCCAGACCATCGAGTGGCTGTCGCTATGACAGACGTCAGACCATCGGGTGACAGTCGCTATGACAGACGCTAGACCATCGGGTGACTGTCGCTATGACAGACGCCAGACCATCGAGTGGCTGTCGCTACGACAGACGCCAGACCATCGGGTGACAGTCGCTATCACAGACGCCAGACCATCGAGTGGCTGTCGCTACGACAGACACCAGACCATCGGGTGACAGTCGCTATGACAGACGCCAGACCATCGAGTGGCTGTCGCTACGACAGACGCCAGACCATCGGGTGACAGTCGCTATGACAGACGCCAGACCATCGAGTGGCTGTCGCTACGACAGACGCCAGACCATCGGGTGACAGTCGCTATGGCAGACGCCAGACCATCGAGTGGCTGTCGCTACGACAGACGCCAGACCATCGGGTGACAGTCGCTATGGCAGACGCCAGACCATCGAGTGGCTGTCGCTACGACAGACGCCAGACCATCGGGTGACAGTCGCTATGGCAGACGCCAGACCATCGGGTGGGCGCCGCTATGACAGACGTCAGACCATCGGGTGACAGTCGCTACGACAGACGCCAGACCATCGGGTGACAGTCGCTATGACAGACGCTAGACCATCGGGTGACTGTCGCTATGGCAGACGCCAGACCATCGGGTGGGCGCCGCTATGGCAGACGCCAGACCATCGGGTGACAGTCGCTACGACAGACGCCAGACCATCGGGTGACAGTCGCTATGGCAGACGCTAGACCATCGGGTGACTGTCGCTATGGCAGACGCCAGACCATCGGGTGGGCGCCGATATGGCAGACGCCAGACCATCGGGTGACAGTCGCCATGACAGACGCTAGACCATCGGGTGACTGTCGCTATGACAGACGCCAGACCATCGAGTGGCTGTCGCTATGACAGACGTCAGACCATCGGGTGACAGTCGCTATGACAGACGCTAGACCATCGGGTGACTGTCGCTATGGCAGACGCCAGACCATCGGGTGGGCGCCGATATGGCAGACGCCAGACCATCGGGTGACAGTCGCCATGACAGACGCTAGACCATCGGGTGACTGTCGCTATGACAGACGCCAGACCATCGAGTGGCTGTCGCTATGACAGACGTCAGACCATCGGGTGACAGTCGCTATGACAGACGCTAGACCATCGGGTGACTGTCGCTATGACAGACGCCAGACCATCGAGTGGCTGTCGCTACGACAGACGCCAGACCATCGGGTGACAGTCGCTATGACAGACGCTAGACCATCGGGTGACAGCCGCTATGGCGGACGCTAGACCATCGGGTGACTGTCGCTACGACAGACGCCAAACCATCGAGTGACAGTCGCTATGACAGACGCCAGACCATCGAGTGGCTGTCGCTACGACAGACGCCAGACCATCGGGTGACAGTCGCTATGACAGACGCTAGACCATCGGGTGACTGTCGCTATGGCAGACGCCAGACCATCGGGTGGGCGCCGCTATGGCAGACGCCAGACCATCGGGTGACAGTCCCTACGACAGACGCCAGACCATCGGGTGACAGTCGCTATGGCAGACGCTAGACCATCGGGTGACTGTCGCTATGGCAGACGCCAGACCATCGGGTGGGCGCCGATATGGCAGACGCCAGACCATCGGGTGACAGTCGCCATGACAGACGCTAGACCATCGGGTGACTGTCGCTATGACAGACGCCAGACCATCGAGTGGCTGTCCTTGACGACGTCGACCATCGGTGACAGTCGCTATGACAGACGCTAGACCATCGGGTGACTGTCGCTATGACAGACGCCAGACCATCGAGTGGCTGTCGCTACGACAGACGCCAGACCATCGGGTGACAGTCGCTATGACAGACGCCAGACCATCGAGTGGCTGTCGCTACGACAGACGCCAGACCATCGGGTGACAGTCGCTATGGCAGACGCCAGACCATCGAGTGGCTGTCGCTACGACAGACGCCAGACCATCGGGTGACAGTCGCTATGGCAGACGCCAGACCATCGAGTGGCTGTCGCTACGACAGACGCCAGACCATCGGGTGACAGTCGCTATGACAGACGCCAGACCATCGGGTGGGCGCGCTATGGCAGACGCCAGACCATCGGGTGACAGTCGCTATGACAGACGCCAGACCATCGGGTGGCTGTCGCTACGACAGACACCAGACCATCGGGTGACAGTCGCTATGACAGACGCCAGACCATCGAGTGGCTGTCGCTACGACAGACGCCAGACCATCGGGTGACAGTCGCTATGACAGACGCCAGACCATCGAGTGTCTGTCGCTACGACAGACGCCAGACCATCGGGTGACAGTCGCTATGGCAGACGCCAGACCATCGAGTGGCTGTCGCTACGACAGACGCCAGACCATCGGGTGACAGTCGCTATGGCAGACGCCAGACCATCGAGTGGCTGTCGCTACGACAGACGCCAGACCATCGGGTGACAGTCGCTATGGCAGACGCCAGACCATCGGGTGGGCGCCGCTATGACAGACGTCAGACCATCGGGTGACAGTCGCTACGACAGACGCCAGACCATCGGGTGACAGTCGCTATGACAGACGCTAGACCATCGGGTGACTGTCGCTATGGCAGACGCCAGACCATCGGGTGGGCGCCGCTATGGCAGACGCCAGACCATCGGGTGACAGTCGCTACGACAGACGCCAGACCATCGGGTGACAGTCGCTATGGCAGACGCTAGACCATCGGGTGACTGTCGCTATGGCAGACGCCAGACCATCGGGTGGGCGCCGATATGGCAGACGCCAGACCATCGGGTGACAGTCGCCATGACAGACGCTAGACCATCGGGTGACTGTCGCTATGACAGACGCCAGACCATCGAGTGGCTGTCGCTATGATAGACGTCAGACCATCGGGTGACAGTCGCTATGACAGACGCTAGACCATCGGGTGACTGTCGCTATGGCAGACGCCAGACCATCGGGTGGGCGCCGATATGGCAGACGCCAGACCATCGGGTGACAGTCGCCATGACAGACGCTAGACCATCGGGTGACTGTCGCTATGACAGACGCCAGACCATCGAGTGGCTGTCGCTATGACAGACGTCAGACCATCGGGTGACAGTCGCTATGACAGACGCTAGACCATCGGGTGACTGTCGCTATGACAGACGCCAGACCATCGAGTGGCTGTCGCTACGACAGACGCCAGACCATCGGGTGACAGTCGCTATGACAGACGCTAGACCATCGGGTGACAGCCGCTATGGCGGACGCTAGACCATCGGGTGACTGTCGCTACGACAGACGCCAAACCATCGAGTGACAGTCGCTATGACAGACGCCAGACCATCGAGTGGCTGTCGCTACGACAGACGCCAGACCATCGGGTGACAGTCGCTATGACAGACGCTAGACCATCGGGTGACTGTCGCTATGGCAGACGCCAGACCATCGGGTGGGCGCCGCTATGGCAGACGCCAGACCATCGGGTGACAGTCGCTACGACAGACGCCAGACCATCGGGTGACAGTCGCTATGGCAGACGCTAGACCATCGGGTGACTGTCGCTATGGCAGACGCCAGACCATCGGGTGGGCGCCGATATGGCAGACGCCAGACCATCGGGTGACAGTCGCCATGACAGACGCTAGACCATCGGGTGACTGTCGCTATGACAGACGCCAGACCATCGAGTGGCTGTCGCTATGACAGACGTCAGACCATCGGGTGACAGTCGCTATGACAGACGCCAGACCATCGAGTGGCTGTCGCTACGACAGACGCCAGACCATCGGGTGACAGTCGCTATGACAGACGCTAGACCATCGGGTGACAGCCGCTATGGCGGACGCTAGACCATCGGGTGACTGTCGCTACGACAGACGCCAAACCATCGAGTGACAGTCGCTATGACAGACGCCAGACCATCGAGTGGCTGTCGCTACGACAGACGCCAGACCATCGGGTGACAGTCGCTATGACAGACGCTAGACCATCGGGTGACTGTCGCTATGACAGACGCCAAACCGACCTCTATCCGATCATGGACGGCGCCTCCGTCGCCGCGCTCTTCCCCCCTCCCCCCTCACTTCGCTTCGTTCGCACCGGCGCTGAGCAAACGGCAGTGGAGCCCAAAACCGCCGTGGCCGCGCTGGTTAGGCAAAGACGTCGGTGCCGCCGGAGCGAACTTCACTCGGCGAGTGTCAGAGGTCACGTGACGTGCTCCCGTCTTTGTCGCCGAGGACACACATGGCGTCGGTTCCGGCTCTGGCCGCCACGCTGCCGGCCTGACAGAGTGACGTGCACTGACGTTGTCGGCCGCCACCGCGGGGTGTGCCGACCTGACGGAGTGACGTGCACTGACGTTGTCGGCCACCACCGCGGGGTGTGCCGACCTGACGGAGTGACGTGCACTGACGTTGTCGCCCACCACCGCGGGGTGTGCCGACCTGACGGAGTGACGTGCACTGACGTTGTCGGTCACCACCGCGGGGTGTGCCGGCCTGACGGAGTGACGTGCACTGACGTTGTCGGTCACCACCGCGGGGTGTGCCGACCTGACGGAGTGACGTGCACTGACGTTGTCGGTCACCACCGCGGGCTGTGCCGGCCTGACGGAGTGACGTGCACTGACGTTGTCGGCCGCCACCGCGGGGTGTGCCGACCTGACGGAGTGACGTGCACTGACGTTGTCGGCCACCACCGCGGGGTGTGCCGACCTGACGGAGTGACGTGCACTGACGTTGTCGGCCACCACCGCGGGGTGTGCCGACCTGACGGAGTGACGTGCACTGACGTTGTCGGCCGCCACCGCGGGGTGTGCCGACCTGACGGAGTGACGTGCACTGACGTTGTCGGTCACCACCGCGGGGTGTGCCGACCTGACGGAGTGACGTGCACTGACGTTGTCGGTCACCACCGCGGGGTGTGCCGACCTGACGGAGTGACGTGCACTGACGTTGTCGGCCACCACCGCGGGGTGTGCCGACCATGCTGGCGTTGATCACTCACGGTTATCTCGGCGGAAATGCTGGGGTGTTCCTAAATAGTTGCACAGAGCAACATGAGCCACAGTTGTGTTCACTGAAGTTAGAGAAGCAATGATTGGTACTATCTCACAGTGTATTATTGAACATTGAAAGCCGATCAAAAGTAAGAGGATGAACTTGCGGTCTCAGGCCACCACAGGTCGGTTACGGTCTTTGCGGGAGCTGTAACTTGATATGTGGATTGTCTGTGGTGGAAGAAGTGTCATACTATGCTTAATTGCCTTGGTGAAGACGCATTTAAAAATTAATTGCAGATTGCAACCATGTCAAACACCCTATGACACACGAATAATGCAGCACTGTTTTCCCACTGGGAGGATACATTAAGGACGTCATCATATTGTGACTGAATGGTAATAGGACAAACTCAGCTAAATCTCAGCAGATGTCTGAGAATGCCCATTGGGTTTGCTTTGGACACTGTCGAAGTCATACTATGCCCATAAACAGGGCAGAACATAGCAGCATTTGGGATCAAGCGTGACCCAGCTCTGCGTGTCGGCCATGGTGTAGAAAATGTAAAAAACGAGCTAAAGTAGATGTATACAGATGTATACAGATAATTGCAGAGACGAGCACACAGCTAAGCACGCTAATGCTGAAAGGACAGGAACATGGTAAGGCTACCGTGGCTTCAGTGCATTGGTATTTACCTTCGATTGTTCTCGGGTGCCTTCTCACTCTTCTTCGCATTGTTTCGCACATTTTTGTTGTTCAGCTCATTGTTCAGCTTTTCTTGCTTGCCACCTTTCCTGGTCGGTATTTTCCATTTGAACATGGCAGTACCTGTGGGTAGACATTGAATGTCAAGTGGCATTTCTGAGACATGCGACTCCCTGCTGCAGCACATTAGCCGCCCGCGGCGGCAGCGCCGACCACGGCGACCATGGTGACCATGGCGACAACGGCGACCACGGGCAGACGGTGTCACTGCCGTTGTATGTGTGTGTGTGTGTTTGCTGTGCCTGAACAGTCTGGAGAGGTAGCCTGAACAGACAGTATGGACAGACAGCCCGAAAAAAAACGTCTAAACACGCAGCCTTGACAGACAGTATGGGTCGACAGCCTGGACGGACAGTTCGGACAGACCGACCGGACAGACAGTCTGGACAGTGCCTGTGTGTGGTGTGCGGTGTGACAATGTGGCCTGATCCTTGGTTTATCGTGATCGGTATGCCTGTGCGGCAACACATCACACTAAGGTGTTGGTGAAACTACCCGGGGATGAATCGTCTCAAAATGGCCAGTCTTAAAGCAGATTAGGTCAGTCATGACCTAATCAAGGATCTCGACAGAGGCCGACTCGCCACGCGCTGGACTTGACCTATCGGAGACCAACCGCCACACGATGCGGGCGGCGTGGCGAAACGTGGGCTCATGACGTTAGCAAGCGGCGACAGTTGTAACTCACAACAGGACGCCGAGTCGTTCCGGCGGTCGCCAATCACCGACAGGACTGACATCAGGAAAACAGCGAGCACATCACGGCCGTCGTAAACACACGCCGCATGCCGTGGCGATGGGTTCGGGTCGGAGACGCAGGGGGGGGCTATCAGAGTTGAAGGCTGGGGGCTATCGGGGCACCAATCGGTGCTATCACGGTGTTCCTTAAATAGGAGCAGAGGTGGTGGACATCGCACCGCATGCCAGTGCAAAAAGCCGGGCCGTCGTTTTTGTGATGTTTGCTCGCATTGCTACCGAGTAGTCGGCACGACCTTCCCGCAGAAGGGCAACAGAGGTGGGGACAATTGGACCGGTGACTCTTTTTGCTGATGCAGTGTCTATGCAGTTCAAAGAACTATTGAAAACAACCTGCGACAATCGTCTTCGGGCGTTCAGCGTTGGCGGTGCGCGCCGTTATACTTTTTTTTTCAACATTGCTGGTGAATGACCGACTATTGTGTTTGAAGTGGACCACAGGACATCCAGAGTATTTTGCAGATTACGCCAATTTGGACGACTTGTGAGTGGGATGAAGTCATGCAACATTCAAGCGACGGTGTCGATGTCAATTCGTACATGCATTCGAGCCCATTTATGCTGCATGGTTTATTCACACTGTCACAGCAGTTAATCAAATTCTTGTCACAGCAGATCCAGCAGTGATGCAACACGGAAAAATCCCTCCCGCATTTTGTTGACTCCTCTGCCGACTCACAGATGCATCGATAGATCGTATTCAGGCAGCTCTCTCGTTTGAGCAATGGCACCCTGACAAAGGTAAGGACTTCACGGTACCCGGCATATGGCATACGGTATAACAGGGGAATCGTAATAGGCACACTATCATTCTCATGATATCGAAGTCTGTCAGTTGCTGTCTTGATGATTCACTGCTTCCCCAACCTCCATGCATGACAAGGGATGAGGCTGTCTGCAACATTCAAGTGGGTTTTCACAGAGACTCCAGACGGGACTCGTACCGCTGCACTGAATTAGACGTGGCGCTGTTTTCACAGCGACTCCAGCCGGGACATGTGGTCCGCTGCACTGAATTAGACGGTGACGCTGTTCAGATAGGTTGCTCAGTGGTGAAAAGCATGGCAAGGTGGTGAAAAATATCGCAAGCCTTTGAAAGAATTCCCTAGTTTGCTGACAATGCAGATGGCTAAGTATTACATTTTTCATCACCGCTCAAACCATAGAAAAACGGTAAGCATTTTTATGTCGCGTAGACAAATGCACCGCGGAATAATAGACTGTCAACATTCATCAAAACTTTCAAATGAAATTCGGCGCCGCAACAGTAAACAGGTGGTGCGAGAAATCGCGGCTCCCGCTCGACTTTCGCCGCCGATTTCGATTGGCAGCTCCGGCCGAAGACGGAATCGCGCCAATTACGCGCGGCGGGCCGCCCGGCCGCCGGCCCGGCCGCCGTGCCAGTCACGCGGTAATTTTCCGGAGCCGCGCCGGCCCGCACACGGACGTTCCCAGCCGCAGCACGAGCCGCGCCGGGCCAGAGTGAGCTGTTGGCGACGACGGCGTCGGAGCGGCGGCGACCACGGGCGTTCCCAGTGACCCTGACGCCGGCGGCTGCGCGCTGTCACACAACCACCATCATCTCGCGGCCGATAATGGCCCGCCAGGCCCGCTAATGGCCGCCCACGTTAAAATGATGCCGGGTTTGGATCGCCAGACGGCCCACCATGGATCGCCACATGGCCCGTCATGGGTAGTCAGACGGCCCGCCACGGGTCGCCACATGGCCAGCAATGGGTCGCCACATGATCTGCCATGGGTCGCCAGGAAGCCCGCCATAGGTAGCCAGACGGCCCACCATGGGTAGCCTGACGGGCCAACATGGGCCGCCATATGGCTTGTCATGGGTCGCCAGACAGCCCGCCATGTGTCGCCACATGGCCCGCCATGGGTCGCCTGTTGGTGCGATGGTGTATCGCATGACCCTCAACACGGCAGACGGACGGCAGGCTTCAGGGATTCGATCTCTGATGGCCTCCAGACGAGGCTCTGGTTCTCCTGGAGGCCACCGGAATGGCCGAGGAACTTGGTAGCCGCTCCAGTTTGGACCTGGTAGCACATGCGTTCTGATGTGTGATGGAATTGGGAAGCTTTCGGCATTGCCGCCGACAATTCGCAGGCCCTGGCAAATCCAACCAAGGGTCGGTAATAGGGTCACGCGAGGGGTTAATGTAGCACAGCCTCCTCCAGACTGAGCGAGCAGAGTGATACTGAGCATATCTCCACATCGGGAGACATTTCAACGATAGCTCCAAGGAGGTGGTCTAGCCTGAGTCGGCTGTGGGTTGTCACACAATAACGGACCAGCATTTCAGTGTACGAGAGCTATTCATTGATGTGAGATCTCCCCTCCGAGAGAAAACTGATCACGTAATTGCTGTTACTAGTAGGGTGTTTGTTGAGCTTAGCCGGCTGGCCACTGGCCTATTTCGGTTCACATGGTATTCTGACCGATTGGCAGTCCCGAACACTGACATGTCTGCCCGGCAGGCCGTCGTGAGGAAGAGCTGCTCTGACAAATCGATAGCACCAACCCCAAGTGATTCACTGTGCTGCATGAAGAATGGTGAGAAGTGGAACTTATCATCAGCGCTGCGGGCAACATCCGAACAAAGATACCCGCGTGCCTCTAAGCTGCCGACCTTTTGAGCCGCCACGGCTGGGCCAGCCAGCTGAGCGGCCGTGGTCCAGTGCGTGCCCGTTAGGCTTACCCACCCGCAGCCAGTCGGCCGTGAGATTTTGGCCGCGCTAATTAGCTCACTGACGAAATTCAGGATAAAATAATGCAAACCTATGACGCTGGTGATCAGCCAACCATTAACACTTCATTACAAGAATGTTCCGCAGGATTAATTCTGCTCATAGCTGGTAGACCGCGGTGGTTTTATAGTTGGCAATGATGTGGCACAGGAGCGGAAGCACTGATCCCCTCGCAGCGAAGTGAATTCTCCACGCCAAATTGCTCATTTTTCAATCAGCTCGCCCAGTCTGACGGCCGGCCACCATCGCTAATCGCTTCATTCGTGCACAGCCACGGGGAAGGCCGGAAGGTCGGTGTAACTGTACACCACTCAGAAATTCAAATACGACTCAAGCCAGGCCAGCATCTCGCTGTCGAATAAATGCATACCGGCGGGGTGATTGACTCCTGGACGCCCGGGCACCTGCATTTCCACTGGTCAGGAGCGTAAGTGGTTCTGCGTCCGAGACAGACAGCGTGGGTTGTTGGTTATTAGTTTCACGACACGTCGACCGTTGAGTAATGTACCGTCGACAATCTCTCACGCCGATTGGCCGCGGGAGACGAGTAGCGACAGGTGAGACTCGAACACACAACCTTTCGATTGTGAAGCAGCGTGGGTGCCGAAACAGCATGTCTAGAGACAGGTCAGTCGTGTGATTAGTGATAATGCCCGCTAATAGGATAAGACGCATGGTTCAGTAGAAGCCTTCCTGGCCTTCCATGCACAGGCTAACGACGTTGATTTATGCTCCGTCGAGGTGGTCGAGTAAAGAGGTGATACATCGTCGGTGGCACTGTGCGCTTCTGTGGCAGTCGCGCCCGGCAAAAACCGTCACCTGTCACGTGCAGCGCAGCGTGCTCAGACGGGCGCCCGGTGCCCACCCCACCGGCGGCTCCTGCGTCGTCTCCCCGGCCGAGTTGTCGCGCCGGGCGCTATCTCACGCCGGTAAACAGCCGAGCGTCAAATCCATCAGCTGAACGGCTGTAAGTCGCCGTAAGTCGCACATACATCACGCGGCAGAGTGGCCGCGCAGATGCCGGCCGGCGCCAATAGCCGGGCGCCGGCTGATGGCCGATTACCCGCCACTCGGGCGGTGCCTTCAGCGCGCGGGCGATCCGAGGGGACGCGTCGCGCCGGGCGGCCGACGGGCCGGCATTCTTCCCGGCCGCGGGGGCGTGCCCTCGCGCCGGGAGGCCCCGCCCCCGGTCCGATATCGTGGGTGGGGGTGCGCGCGATGCCGCGGTAAACACCTGATGTATCATTATGCCTGGCGTTGTTTGTCGTAAAAAACGAAAATTAATTCCTCCGGACGGTGTGACCTTGGGTGGACGACGGGATGCCGGGCGGGGCGCGCCGGGGGACGGTCGACTTTTTGCCGCGTCGCGGTCATCAGAGTACGGCCGCATGACGGCCGCCTCTCCGGACCTGACGTGAGCGCCGGTCAACGGAGCCGACGGGCGCGCGGGGCGACCAGCCACCCGACCCGCTGCCAGACGAGAAGCACGCCTCGACAATGCGGTGATTATCATGGGCATGTGGCGCCGCAAAAAGCGTCAGGCAGCCGCTTACTGCCGCAGCCGGCTCGTTATCGGTATACCGTGGGAGGCTCGCATGTACTTGCACGTTGCACTCGGGTACACGTTATAACGTTATAATATATACATTGCCAAACATAGCTTACCGCAATGAATGTCTGTTCAAAAACCACCCCATTCGTCGTCCGGCGTTTGCTCCTGGTTGAATTGGCATGGATAAATGTTGCAAGCTGGCATGTATGCGCGAAATTTGAAGGAATTGGATGAAACGGAAAGATAGGATTCGTTATTCAACTGAGGTTGCGCTGCTTGTGTGCTTGTAATTTCCTAAGCTCTTTCAACAACAGCACGTAAAGGTATATCAAGCACTACAAGCTATAGCACACACATACAAACAACGCATGCACTAGCTAAAAGGCTCCCCAATATTCTATGCGGGGAGGTTGGGTACGATTCCATATTGTAAGATCAATTGACCCATCAAATGGCAATGGCCCGCCCAAGAGTCCATAACATGACACTTCCGCCTGAGAACATGTGATCAATGGGGCACCGATACACTCCCACGCCGACTGCATGTCTGGATACAATGCAGGTACACCTCATGTGTGTCGGGCTACACTAACGTTTTCCCTGCGCACCGGCAGATGGAATCATCGATGGAGAGACAAACAAATCTCCGGCTGCTTGGATCAAAATAAGCTGGCCTATCCATAGAACGAAACTAGCGATACTCTAGCCGACATGGGGATGATAATAATTGGTGGTCTAATCACAATAGAATGTAGAAGCTATAGAGTAATTACCTAGTTATTTGTTCATGACTATCATATTGCTAACACTTTGATGATGGAAATATCTTCTTGCTTTGCAAACACTTGCCACGCATACAGTGATGAAAAACCGCCATGTAACACAGTGCCCTCGCCTATGTAGGGGTGCATTATAACACCCACATCATGCGTCTCACAAGCTAAGCGTGATGTGCAACAACTGTGCATTTGTGTCGGTTCCAATATTGCATAGTAGTGCAATTACTGTGTTTAAACAGTGAAATTGCAAACTGTGTTTGCAATTACTATTGTGTTTGAACAGTGTGCATGCAATACAGTATTGCGCTTTTGTAAATATCATTAAGTTGTTGCGCAGCGTGATGCAACGGGGCTGTAAACTTTTATGAAGGTGCTGAGAGCGTACTCCGACGTAGCCAAATGCACATATTTGCAGTGCAAACTTAGAAATGCAGCTTCATACTTAAAGAGTTGTATGGTTAAATTTCAAAGTTTGTGTGTATTCCCTACATCCCCAGGAATTATCCATCACCCCATGAAGTGTCGAGCCAAACAGAGTGAATGAACAATTTCTCCAGTGGCGAAAAAGCTGATGTTGCTTGCGCAGAAGCTGGTGTTAAGGCTGTGTATAAGATATGCTCGAATCCAGTTGAGAGCGCCAGACCATTCTGGCTTGTAATATCTAGGGTAGCCTCGTCTAGATCGTGGATACCAGGTTTGTCAACAGAGCTACTGCAGACTTGGTTCGAAAGTGCCGCTTGCTCCTAAGCTCGTCTATATCAACAGGGCTTGGCAACGGACAACGGGTGCCAGTTGTGCAGGCGGCTCACGTGCAAAACTGTCCGTCGGAACCTCTCCACTCCAGACTCACAGCAGGAAACACTCTCTACCCCAGACTCAGACCAGAAAACAGACTCTCTGCCCCAGACCCAGACCAGAAAACAGATCTCTACCCCAACCTCAGACAAAAAAGAACAGACTCTCTACTCCAGACTCAGACCGGAAAACAGATCCCCACCCCGGAGTAGCGTGACAGCCCGATATCACGTGCAGTTTCTCAGCGGCCAGCCGCGCGCTGGAGGCTTCCGCACCTCACTGATCGGCCACTGTACCACATGACACGCCACACCGAGCGAGAGTCATGGGGGGCCGTCGGCCGGCCGTCGGCACATGAACGCTGGCTCGGCAGCTCAGCACGCCGCACCAGGTGCCGCGAATGTTGAGGACAACGGCTGCCAAATCGAACAGCTGTCATTTGGCTGCCTGTCTTGGTGTTATAACTACCGTCCGAAGCTAACTTCGTTGCGCCCGCATGACATGTCATAGTGCACAATGTGCCCCTGAAATTGGTTTAGTTTGACTTATTGGGACAGAGAGCCAATTTAAACTATACAATGAATGTATCGTAGGCACTCATCACCTTATGTGTGTCATTTCTGTTGTTGAGATCAGTAGTGAATGCCGTCGCTCCGCAGTTGTGATTAAGTGTCAAGCGACCTTTCTATATCCCTCCCTTCGCTACATTACAACCCAATACCCTTATAAATGGGGCCCGGGTAAGCAGTCAGACAGTTCTCGGTTGGAATCGGCTCGCGGTTTTCCGAATAAGACGGCTGGGAGGGAGGCTTATTCCCATGTTGCGGCTCGGTAAACAACCATCGTACCTCTGCTGCAGCATGCCGAGCCGTTGCCCGGCGGCGAGGCGTGGGGCGAGGGGCAGCGGCCACCTGTCGGACACGCCGACGGCTCACCACAGGTCTTGTAGCCGACCATCGGCGAAGCCTCCACGATCCAGAGACGGAGACTCGACGTCGGCTCCTCCACCAGTGACGCGCATACTTCCGGAGCGGGCGTCAGCTTGCCTACTCACAGCAATGCCACTGTGTGGCTGTCTCCAGAATCAGAGGCGCAGAACCCTCAGAGTCCCAAAAATGTGCGTGGAAGAAGGTAAGGGCTCATGGGCTACCAGGTCGTGATGCTGGTAAGGGCTTAACGATATTGAGTGATTGGCGGTGCCGTTAAGATACGAAGCACACGAAGTAGGCCGTGCGGTTGAGAATAGCTATAACGACATGGGAAATCATAAAGTTCAATATATTGATTACATGAATTGATTTTCGAAATTCATAACTTTCCAGAGGGTCTGGACCTCGTCCAACTAGAGGAAACTTCACTGCCTGAGAGTGCAGTCAGAAATATGGCGTGATGCTCCGGCATGGTCTCATCTGGAATGGCATCCACATTTGCTCGGTGAAGCTGCCGTCGGTTTGTATATACTTATCAGATGCAAGGACCCGTGTATTGGTGGGTGGACGTCCCATGAGTGACTGTTAGCATGGGTGTGGTTATCCTGATTGGGCGTGCGTGTGGGTATCCTATGTGAACAAGTCTTTGGTTATTATATGTGAACGTGTTTGTAGTTATCCTCTGTGAGCATGTGTATGGGTGTCCTCCGTGGGTATGTATGTGGGTACCCTCTGAGCGTCATGTAAACCTCCTCCGTATGTGAATATATGCTAGACTTCCATTGCTTGAGTGTTCGCGCCTCCTCTGTGTGTTTGTACGGAGCCCATTTATGTGCATGGGCGTCACCACGGATTTCGATTTCGAATGGGCAAGAAGTTCCTTAGGTTTTTTTGTGGAACGTCATAGGTGTAATGTTAAAACTACGCATTATTTATTTAGGACATGTGTCCGTGTTTGTATCTTCGCGGCGTGTGCGCTTGGGTCTCCTCTGGGTCTCCTCTGTGTGTTTGTTTAGATTTCTTTTGTGTGTTTATTTGGATCTCTCATGCGCATTTGTTTGGATCCTCTCTATGTGCTTCTTTGAATCTCATCTGTATGTTTGTTTGGATCTCCTCTGAGTGTGCTTGGATCTCCTCTGTGTGTTTGCTTGAATCTCCTCTGTGTGTTTGTTTGTATCTTCGCCTTGCACATGTTTGGTGCTCCGCGGTTTCTGCGCTTGGATCCCCTTTGTCTGTTTGTTTTGATCTCCTTTATGTCTTTGTTTCCATCTCCTCTATTTGTTAGGATCCCCTCTGCGTGGTCGTCTGGATCTCCTTTGTGTGTTTGATTAATCTCCTTTTTGTGTGTTCGTTTGGATCTGCTCTGTGTGCGTGTTCGGATCTGCGCGGTGTACGTGCTGCCGTGTGTGCGTGCCGGGGAGTGGTCGGCGGCGGTGGCGACTCCCTGTGATCACCGATTTCACAGCGGCCACGACCCGATACGCTGGCCGGCCGGGCCGCGCGGCGCTCCCCACCACTAATCGGCGGCGGGCCGGCGACAGGTGGCGCACAGACAGGTGTACCGCGCCGCCGACTGCGGCCGAGTCTCAGCCGGATATCCGGCCGAGTCGACCAGTCATCCAGTCGGCACAGCGGCACCGCCGCGCCCGGTAACCGTGACCGTGGAGACTCACTTCTGTCGGTGGGCCTCCCAGTTGCAAGTCACGGCTGGCGCCGGCTGACAGACAGACCGTTGCCGGGGACTGTGCAACGACTCCACTTTATACGTTCACATGAGTCAGCACTCGACAGCCCATCGATGGCCCTATCCCAGCTCATAAATAAGTCGCTTGCACGTCATGCACGAGGATTCTGGCGTTGCGCAGGGTGTTGTCTACCTGTGGTTTAGTACAGCCTGGTAGGTTTGCACTGCTACGTAGCATTTCACGAGGCGCATTATTCTATGTTCATATAATTTTAATGTACATCGGAACAAAATATGCAGGCAGAGTGAAATCATCCAGATATCAGCAAAACAATACGCAGTTCTACAGCACAAGTAGAGCATGCATATACAAACATGCTCTACTTGTGCTCTATTTCAGACCGAGGCTGGCCAACCACATGCGGGGACGCGACTGTGCAGCGCGGGGGTGGCCAATGGTTTCCAGCAGGCTTCACTTGACCGTTCGACGACCGTTCGACCTGGACCGGTCGACTCCTGGACAACAAAGAAAACTCTCCATGGTGTCATGTCGGCGACATTATTGGCCAACCAAGTTCTGAATGTGAATGCGGATGATCGGGTTCGGACTAAAGTCGAGGTACTGATCACAGAGGGAACGAACATTATGCGTTGTCATCTAATGACGGCGGATTGTGGCATTGAGGCTCGGGCTCTACATATGATGGATGGTTTGCGTTATCCGAAAATTAAGGTTATACATGCTGGAGTAGGTGGTCGTTACGGTCATCAAAGGTGGATATGCTATTTATTGGGTTCTTTGTTAAAAATCCAAACATCTCCTTTCTACGGTTGGATGATTATAATCAAGCGTAGTTTCATAAATACTTGACCAGAGAACAGCACGATAGTTGAGGTACGGAACACGACAAAGAGTTATATAGTAGTCAAATGAAATGGCGGAAAAGATGCATTCTGTTTTTTCATAATTAACATGCTTCTGCCGACTTTTGGTAACATGATTAAATGTTCTCACTTCAGATCTGCGTCCAGCGGTATTGCCAGATATTCAATGCACTGTATTCTATTGATACGCTGTAGTCAAGGTCAAGTGAAGTTGCTCGCAAAAAAATGTTCAGCCAACCGTCACGCTTTATGGAATAATGATATTTGAAGGTGACTTTCAATGTTTGCTTGTCTCTAGGGATTCAACAAAATGCACAACAGGAATATTTTTTCTGTTTTTGATGACTATTAGTGATTCATTTTTGCACACTGGGAATTATATCTAAAATTATGGCTAGAGTAAGCACTTTTTATTGGGGGAAGTTTACTTGGGACAACGTTCCACGGTCTGCACTACCCGCTAGAAATTGCAAATAAAAATTTCGCCTCCCCTTCCTGATTCCAAACACACATAAAAACTCCGTAAATGAACTTTAAGGAGCCAAAAGCATGTCAGTCGTGATCCCATAAACCCTTCATTGACATCACATTTTGGGGGAGAAGATATTGGGGGGCGATTTCGGGCCCCATGGAGCGCTTTCCGTTGACCTCACTTACATTTTCACGCAACGCTTAGTTTGGAGATTAGAGGGGGTATGAAAGGACCCCCTCCCCAGACGGGATGAGGATGCGACTGGAAGCAGACCGCTGCTTAATGCTATTTGGAAATACATTGTCTAAGTTAGCCTGTATCTCCTGAATGCTGTTATGAACATGTCGTTGCTGGTTAGCATACATTTTAACCCGCGCCGTCTTTCCTGTCAAATCCTCCCACCCCGTCTCGAGGGAGGGGGGGGGGGGGCGGTCGGTTGAAGACCTCCCGTCTAAAATCCAAACTAAGCATCGCACGAAAACGTAAGAGGTGTCATCGGAAAGCGCTCGGCAAGTAGGGTCCGGGTCAACCCTCCAAAATACTTTTTCCCCAAAAGTGACCTCAACAGGGGGGCTAGATTTTCACGACTTTTCACGACTTACATTATGTTTTTGACTCTGGGGGGTTCATTTTGGGGATGTATGAAAAAAACAAAATATATTTGCAATAAGAAAAGGGCAGCGAAATCGACCGGTGCTATGAATTTCTTGCCACCCGTCCCCCATTTTTGTTATTTCAAAATTTTGAGTTCGAGCTTTCTTTAATTCCTCTTTTCTATTGGGTAGAGCAGACCGAGAAACATTGTTGGAAATCAACTTGCTCTAATAAAAAATGCTTACTTTAGCCGGAATCATGCATTTTAACTGCAATTTGGCAAGTACGTAAAATTTATAGGAAGTCAAAAACGACAAAAATGAAAAATTCAACTCATACGTTTTGTTGCATCCGTAAAGATAAACAAACGCTGAAAGTTTCATTGAAGCATCTGTATCTGTTAAAGCGTGACGACTGGTTGAACCTTTTTGGAGGTGACCCCACTTGACCTTGACTAACTCGTTGACCTTAGATGACCTGACCTAAACATTTTGAATCAGCATGTCAAATTGATGTGGGAAAAGGTATGCCAAATTTTGGCGTGCTGCCGCGCGCCGTTCGTCCGCTATCCGCGAAAAAAACCTGACGGGCGGTTGAAGACCCCCTGAGACGGGACGGGTTAATCGAAGCGGAGGCATATAATGACAAGAAGAGCCAATCAAAAGTGATGGAAAGACTGCGTATCACCGGTGATGGAGGTAACGGCATCCAAGCCGACATTTGGGAGAATAAGATTGCCGACGGAAATCCGTGAGGGTGGTTGGGTGATCGAGAGAGCTCCATACTGTGATGTCGATACCGTCACAGTTCAAGGCGACGTTGCGTCTGTCATGATCAAAATGTCACGCTCCTCTATTTGGAAAATGTGACGAAATATAAGCAAACAAGATCGGGATTAAGGTCCGCCACGTCACTGGATCTCCACCACGCTACACATTGTTTGCTGCGAGCAGGTGTTTGCCACTAGGTAAGTCAAGAAGACGGCACCAAAGCACTTCTTCGCTGGTTCAACTTGAGCAGCAAACCTTGACTTGAAAGGCAATTAAAGTGCAAGGCAACGTTCTATCGCAAACACATGTCTCGCAGTGCGGAATAGTTGGCTGCCCTTCGCATTGGCTTCGCAATGACCACACGGGATCAATTCGACACATACTCGTCCCAAGCTAACTTCCGCTTGAACAAGATTTATGGACGAGGTGATCAGTATTACGTAGATACATCCATGAACGTTTAGAGTTGCTTGTAGCACGTGGTCTATCTCTTTTGATTGATCTTTAAGGACGAAACGGGCAGGTCAACGCTTGGATGCAGCTGGTGGCCAGTTTTCGACGTAGTTTCTGGATCCTGGTTGTAAAATATATGCAACTTTATGTTTCAATATGGATGATATGCAAACTAAATATTCTGGTCTTAGCACAGTACGAAGGTTAAGGTCACTGATCAGTCAAAGTGGAAAAAATTAAAATATCCTATGAACTGTTGAAGATTTTCGAAAGATGACACTCAGAAACAGTAAATTAGGTGCATCACAGGTAAATCAAATGTTTTCTCACTTTGAGGGTGAACAAAGCTGAAATTCTGAATTCTTGTTGAATCTTTAAAGGCAAATCTAAATTTGTTATTCGAATTTATTTATATATATATATATATATATATATATATATATATATATATATATATATATGTATGTATACAACGGTGATGAACCTAATGTGCCAATATTTCGTTCGTGTTGCTTTTTGTTCCGTGGTATTTTATACTTTTGCCTCCAGATGACTAGGTATATGCACCCTATTCATGTTTCTGGTCATGTCGAATTGACCTGACGCAAAATTACCTAGAACCCTAGACACATTTGGTTGATATAATCTGCAACTACAGTTGTACCGGGCTTTGAAACATACTGATGAGTAGTTTATTTATGTGCATTTATTCTCTTATTTGGAGCTCCACTTGACCGAGGAGCCTGTCCTAAGGTTACGTGACGTACGTTTCATTTACCCTCATCATTTGTTTATCCTTCAGCTTTGACTATATCGAGTTCAGCCTGCTTATGCAATGTGCTTTGATGTACATCTAAAAACCATACTGAAACTAGGTCGTATCCCGACTGTGACACTCCATAATTATGCTATAATGAAATACTGGAGCCAATGTTCCAACTTTGTATGCTCACCAATTATCTGCTTGGATATCAATTATCTGAAGGTAGGTAAACTTATAAGCGATGGCTTCAACGGCTCGGGAAAAACATCGGGACTAAATTGACACCACTGCACCGCGGCCATACCTGGCTTACAGCTTCATATATTGCTCGCCGCAAAAATCAACAGTTCGCTCCATCTGCCCATCCTTCTGTAGCCTGCTTTCCCAGTCTCCTGGTTCAGATTCTCACGTCCCGTCTCGGGGAGATTATTGTTAAAGAATCCCTCTAACTTAACACGCGCCCTGGAGGGGGTGGCCAAATCCGCCCACCACTCCGGTTTTCGTAGATAACTCACGATTTTGCCAGCAGATATATGCCATTGTTTGGGTACCTGCTTAAAAATGAACGGCACGTTGTTAAAAGTAAGAAGAACGAAAATCGACTGAATTTTTTTCGAGTTAGGAGTCGGTAAAGTCAAAACATTTTCTCAGCGCCAGACCGCAAACATCGCCGCTGATGCGCTTCCCATAAATTGGCAAAAGGGAAGTGTTCTTGACAACACTGGCGACTTGTTTGATGCATATTGTTATGCTATATAATTTAAGTCATTTTAGGTCGCCGATGTCATCGTGACAGGCTAATGGAACCAAACTTGGTCAACTGGAATGTTGTAAATGGAAATGACTGTCATGCGATTGACGTCACTTTGCATGTTACTCCCTACACATCCGGAAATCTACTGTTTGTCATTGTGTGCCTAAGCGTTTCTATGCCTTATTTATGTAGTTCACTCCTTTCTTTGCGAAGCCGTTGTGCCGAGCCGCCCAACGGAGCTGTCAGGTGTGCAGCCCGGTTCCGGTAACTGGAGCAGGTAATGACCTGATAAAGTGCTCCCATATCGGTGACCTGACGTAAAATGGTGGATCTGGCAAGTGTATTGCATCATTAGTAATGTCAAAAACATCATTAATCCCAATTTTGGAGCATTTAAGGGGAGCCGAGATCTTAGGGGGGCGGAATCCGCCCCCCCCCCCCTCCAGTGCGCGTAATTTTTAGAGACCCTCGAGGGCGCGTGTTAAAACTAAGCGGTGCTTGAACGTGAAGCAACTATCACTGGACAGCCATCGACGAGCATGGCTCAACAATGGCCTAATATTTCATGTTAAGCATTGTACAGTTAAAATTGCGCCTTTCAGAAACCTTTCACTACTTAAATGCAGTTTATATCTGCATCTATGGTACACATACCGGGTTAGAACAAACTCCATTTAAAAGCTAAATACACAACGACTGTTAACACGCGCCCTGGAGGGCCTCGAAAAGTTACGCACACAGGAGGGGGGGGGGGGGCGGATTCCGCCCACCCCTACGATCTCGGCTCCTACTAAGGCTAGAGCAACGAAATTCGCAGGGTGGATGGGCACTATAGTGAACTCCATTGTGCTCAAATTTCACGACCTTAGGTCAGTATCTTCAAGGTCAAATTAGGTCAAAATAGCAACACTTTCTGGTTTCGCGTGAATTGACTTATCAATGTTATGGATAACTGTGATTATGTTTAAATGCTCCAAAATTGGCATTAATGATGCCCACATGGTATATGGTGCATGCTACTCTTTGGCGGCACCCATTGCAGCTGCATTGAAGAGCAACCGATGAACGACGATGGCTGTGGATAGATGGACAAAACAGAACAAATATAGCAAATACATATCAGATTCATTACTAGTGAGGCTCAGTGTAGGACTGGCGAGTCAACGCCAAAATCAAGACGTCAGAAAACGTTAACAATGCGGCGTTAAGGCCACACATACATGTCTATTGTGTATTGTTTATTGGTTGGTTCACGACACACTTTATGCACATCCACGGCTAACGGCGCCGCCCATACCGTTTCGCCGGTGTGCAGCGGGATTGGTAATGTTCCGAGCGGCGCTAATGTTGAACCCAAGACATTTGGCACCCAGAGCCCAACACCTTAACCACTCGGCCGTCCCCGCCTCGCTGTAAGCACTGTCAAAGTGTAGTTATATCGTATGTTTCATTCTAATATTTTCATACGTATATGAACTTAAAAACTCCTAAAATTGTGATGGGACAATGGTCTTCGATGACATTGGCCTCGACTATAAATCATTGTTTTCGTTCCATTTGTTAGATTAGGTCGTGCAACTCGAGTTTAATGCTATTCAGGCCATTAAAACTCGAAATATACTGAGAACGGGATGTCGAAATAGGCTTTGCTCACTTCATTTTGACCAGGAATCAGGTCTCTCGGCGGTGGTTAATCAAACTGGAAACGTCACTTCTCTTCATATGGCTGCGTGTATGCCGAAGGGAACAATTCAATTTGAACATGCATATTACGAAAACAAAAGTCCAAAATTGGTCGTTACCCCAGGTCACTGACCTCAAACAAATATCCCAATTATGCGTTTTGTTCACACCGCCTAGTTGTACCCACGCGCGAACTTTCATTTTAATATATTTTCATTTAGATGAGTTGTCGATCCTGAAGCATCTTTGGAGGTGATTCACTTTGATGTGAGCTAGGTCAATGACTTTACATGACCAGAGGTTCAAACTTCCACATCGGCCGCGAAAAAAGAAGTGAAGAACGTATTGAAAATTTCGCTGCGCTCTGCGCGCCGTTATTTTATCGTGGAACAACGCTAGGGAGAATGAAAAGACCTCCCCCGAGACGGGGCGGATCAATCAGCACAAAATGGGGTAAGATTCACTGCACGTGTTAATCAGACGTGCTGAAGAGCGTCCCACCTCCCCGCAAGAGACTGCTCCCTCAACTCCGACCTCCAACCGCCAGCAAACTCGAAGTTACACAACACATTTGTTCGACTAATCGCCTCCAGGTCCAGAGCAAGCCAGCAGCGGTCAGCGATCGCCGTTTGTCGATTACTGCACCACTGGAGGGGTGAGAGGGAACGTTTTTGTTCGCCCTGTACCCTGGAAGCTGGTCAGAACGGAACGGCACCGGCCAGAGAACAAAAACACGGCGGCGGCCTCTGCTCGGTAATCCCGAGCGGACCCACATGGGGATGCGCTCGTGCTCGGAACAAAAACCATGCTCACTGCTAATCCCATTAGAGGCAGATGGCTAGCGGGTGAGATACGGACTGGGTTTTGGAATTCATGACCAGGTCCGTACGATATGGATGCGCCGTCATCATTTACGATCTCTTGGTAAAACGAAACGACAAGTGTAACGGGCAGTGAATACAGCCTAATTGGGAAATGTGGGCATTCATTCAGCACGTCGTCATTGAGACATCCTCTTCGAGACATTGTTTGCTTCTGGCTACTGGCAGCTAGATTGTCGGGTTGGGATTGTTTTTGTGTGGCGCCAACAAGCATACGAACACTCAGATTGAGGTATAATAGTCACTTAGAACAGCTTTACGAATGCAAGATAGCAAGTGACAAGACGTAGAAGGTGCAAGATGAGGTCCCGATACTTTTTGCGTGCAAGTCACGACATCACAGCAGGTAGTCAACTCCATACCATGTCATTCGCAACTCCCTGCAAAAGAAAGAAAGGAGCACACGAAAGAGAGATAGGAGAGATCGAATAAGGGAGGAGAAGGGAGAGGGAAAAGGTTAAGCTCTCGAAACATCACTGCATGCCTCCCCTGAAATTTTCGACACACTTATCTATTCCCAGCTCACAACTGTCTCATCCTGACTTGGTAAGCTTTCGCAGTGCCGAATAACTTCCTGAACTCAGAGTGTAAGGGGATGAGGCCAACTAGCCCACCACTTATGCCCCTTCGAGGGTGGATTCAGCGCTTGGAAGGGGGAAATTTTGATAGGCGAGAAAGCTCATCCAAGCATGAGAAAGCTCACCCCATCAAAATGAGGTCTCCGAAGCTAGGTCGATATGCTTCGATATTCTATGAAATAGACAAAGGCTATCGATTTGTATCTTTTTGTGAAAAACAAAACAAAACAAATTAGCGTCCATCCAGGAGGCATGACATGGCTACGGAACCTTCGCTTTAAGTGCACACCCGTACCTGTATTGGATGCGTGAAGAAGTGTACTCTCCGCAAACTATTGAAATAAGGTGAACAACTCCATTGAATCAAGGTGCTTTGGAGAGGTGCGGCTTCTCTTTGCGATCAACTTTGACGGAGGCATTCGGCCTATGGTGGTCGGCTGGTTCGTGACACGCGCCGCGGGCGCTACCAGCTGACCCGTGGTGAGCGCCGAGGTCAGGTCGGGTCTGGTGGAGCACGGTAGGCCAGTCTTGGTCACGACCGATTGATTATCCTAAATTAGCCTTTTTTGGGACGTTGTGACGTTTTCTGGACGTTGCGATGTCATGCTTCGGTGCTTCTCCTGCTATTGACTTGAAACCTGACACACTTTTCAGGTCACATGATATACTATTGCATACATTCCGATTAAATAAATGCATAACAGAACATTGTTCATGGTAAAACGTTCGCATTAATTTCAGGTTCCGTTACACCTTGAAACCTGCCCTGAAATCAATGAGTTGCATTTTTGCTACATGTTGTATTGTAGTTGTGTTACTATTCCAAAACTAGCATTGAGACGATGTCTTGACCTGACTTTGGCCTGCCGTAGATACGGGAACATGATAAACTGGACCGCTAATTTCAATACAGTAAGCGCTTATCAAAAGGTATGCCAAATTTGAATTCTGTATTGTGAAAGGCTCGAAGCTGTCCGAAAATCTGAAGACGTGGAATTACTTTTTACGTGTTGCCAGACGCGTATTTGGATTGGCATCGGCATTCAGCGGCTGGTTTATGATCGTTCGAATTAATTAACACTGAACACGCTGGAAGGAACTGCATAGGTTTCGCATTACCACTTTAACGGTCCAGGTTCAACGTAGGCCAGTTCCTTCGGTCCCCTCCCATTTTTTTCCGTTTTCACCCAAACCTGCTAAAATCTAGTATCAAGCAATAGCATGTGGTGAACCATCTTACAACATTTAAAATCGGTACATGTCAATGGCAAGCTTCTAGGTCAGAGGTCAGCTTCATTTCTCAGATAGCGATATTGAAGCAATATCGACCGAAAGCTAGGTTCGGTTGCTATTGCTTCAATTACCATCAAATGAGCGTCATTCGACGTGACTTGCTAAGCAGTATCAAAAAGCCAAGCAACCGAATTTTTGTCAAGAACAAAGGTCAAGCTTCGGTCGCCAATTTTTTATCAAACTTATCGAAATTTAGTATCAAGCAAAAACCTGTGGTGAATAGTCGAGCAGCATCTAAAACCGGAACAAATCAAGGTCAAAGGTTTGATGGAATTCTTCCATGTCATCGCGTTGCGTTACTATGGCTTCAAATTGAAAAAAATGGATGTCCATCGTGTTGTGTCATTCGTGTTGTGTTGTGCAGTATCATGAAGTTGATATTTCGAAGTAATCTGGACGGGTCAAGGTTCGAGCTGATTTCTTCAGTCGTCTCACATATTTTTTTTTGTTCTCGCTCAAACCTACCCATCTCCATTTAAAACCGGGACATGTCAAGGTCAGATGTTTGATTGAGTTATTCGATTTCATCGCGTTTCGTCGCTATGGCTTCAATTTGCAAAAAAAAGTATGTTATTTGTGACAACGAATGGACAATCGTGACAATGGATGTAACATGACAGCTCATGGTGAGTCCTCGAACATTTTCGAACGTTTTTAATCTGGGATATTTCAAGGTTAAATCTCATGGTCGAAGGCTAGTTTGAAATTTTCTAAGTACTTGCGATTCGTCGCTATGGTGTCAATTTACACCAAGTGGGTGTCATTCGACGTGACTTGTGCTGTATTATAATATTACCAAATATAGCATTTCTAAGGTCAAAGGTCACACCGACTTCTTTGGTCGATTCGCATTTTTTTCTTCGCCATAACCTACCCACATCTGGTATCAAGCAATAGCCCGTGGTGCTCCTCGAATAGTATTTCAAACCGGGACATGTCAATGTCAAACCACAAGACCGAAGGCTGGCTTCAATTGTTCGAAGTCCTCCCGCCGCATCGCTACATCTTCAATTTTCATCACGTGGTTATTCGATGTGCCGTGTGGTACTCTTTAGCAAATTGTTCAGAAATCCCATTAATTTTCAAAGTCAAAGATCGAACTCATTTCTTCGATCGTCCCGTGTTTCTTCGTTTCCTCCCAAAGCTACTCATGCTTGACATCAGGGGAAAGCTGGTCCGCAACCCTTGAGTAACATTTCAGCCCATTGCATATCAGATGAATCCTCAAGGTCAAAAGTTCGTTTAATTTTCAGAGTCCTCGCGTTTCGCAGTTGTGGCTTCTATTTGCATTATGTGGGTGTCGTTCGACGTGGCTTGCCGTACAGTATCAGGATGCTTGGATGTCGAAATAATTTCAAAGATGTCGAGGTCCGGCGTGTTTGCAATGATTGAGTGTAATAGGAATAGGAGGGTCATATCTATGTTTGTTTGCAGCCTTTGTATAAGCAAGCACTCGTATCCTATATGCCTAGGGGCCCCTCAAGAAATCCGTCATAACCTGTTCGGACGGTGCTCGCATCGCTGGTTTTAAGTTACGCTGCAACATTGCTGTTCCGGACATACAAAATATGTAACCTATTTCCAGTTTATCCGCTATCCGCTTACCGGTTCAATGGAAGTTGTCTAATGTGCAAGAGAAGCCAAACGTGAATGCGCAAAACTTTATAACTAGCCCGAGTTCATAACCGCGATAGAGCAATGTTGCAATCAGGTGCACAACCCAGGAAATGTCATGTAGGAACATGTCTGGAGGGGCGCCATTTCTTTCGAGCAGCCCCACTGTGAAAGCGCCTGATGTGGCGCCTCTGGCTGCAAAATTCGAGGGGGCGGGATGCACTCGGCCTTTCCTTCCAAGGGGTGCTTTTTTGTTTCATAGAGGCGCCGCAAGGTGACAAATTCGGGCGGTTGCACTGGAACCTTTTCAGAGGGACGCAATTTTCCCGCCCTGAAGGACGCCACCTTCCACGTGGGGGTGTGTACCCTCAGTTACAGACCCTTTATCCTCCCTGGCTGTCATTGCATCGAAATGTGTCCCCGTAAAACAGGAAAGCATGGGAAAGGAAATTGCATATTTGCTACCATGAAGCCATCGTTCGATATTTTATGTTTTTCCTGCTACAAGAGGGCTACGTTTAACATACTTTTAGCCCTATATTAGCCCTAAAAGTATGTTATAGGGGGCTAGGTCGGCTAGGTCCCCCTATAACATACTTTTAGGCCGTATACTCCTAGCATACGGCGTTATCCTGTTCAAACTTACCGCGTCCCGGGTTTGTCCCCCAATTTCAAATCCGTGGTTACACCCATGCGCACAAGTTATGCTGATAAATAAAGACAGGCGGATCTTCCTCCCTTGATCGCAATTCTGAACATTGAAGATCACAATCCTCAGGAAATGAGGGGATTCAAAGCGCCACTAAAATGAAAAATCGTCGAAATTTAAACTGATTGTCCTATATGCTAAGTCATGGTATTATGAAGTTACAACTGCAATGACGATGTAACATTATTTCATCCAGATTAAGCCATGGCAATTTTCATCACGCTATGGCCCGTGATACATCAAAGATCAGCCCAAACGAGCTTGTTATCGATACCTCCGGCGGCACGGTGATGGCACGACAAGGACCTTGCTGTTGATCAAAGAACACAACACACAGACATTTCAAACCGTTGCCGGTCGATATAAAACGTGCGTCGCTCAACATCGTCCGTAATCGAATCTCGTGAAAAATGTCCGAGAATCATTTGCCGTTTGCCTCATGATGTTCACCCAGCATCCGCTGAAACAAAGTCGGTTGCAGATAATCATCATCTACCATGTATTGCTTGCATAAATCGGTTGGCGCCTTCATCATTACAACTTTCGGCCAGTGCAAAATAATAGAAGGACCATAAGATATCGAGGATGTGATTATTTAGTACATTTCCACCCACATCCATGATTGTATCAAACAGTTTGAGAAGCATGCTGCCGCAACACTCCGACACATATTTATTTCCGTCCTGGAAGCACCTTTACATGGCATGATAATCCGAAGTGGTGACATAACCGTTATCAATCCACATCGTTTGATGCCAATATTATGTTCAACCCTATTTCAATGTTCACACAAGAACAATACTTGCACAATCAATTGAGTAGATGTTGGCCAACGCGTATCTTCAATGCAAAAATTAAAAACAAATTTTCACTGAAGACGAGTGGGTAAAGTATACTTATTTCCCATTACATAGTTATTCTTATGAACGCATTCGAATAACGTAGAGCCCAAGCTTCGTATTGGAACTGGACCGATAGATTAGCCTACTTTTCACTCATTACATGGCTGAGTGTGCTCAGCTAGAGGCTACCATGCCAAGGCACAGCTCAAGTCGACCCGCTGCCGAACTTCACCTCACCTGACAGAATCTCCCCACCTGGTCCACGATCGCCGCTCTCCTTCTCGGACCGGGCGCGCGCCACGACAGCCCCGTCAGCTCCTCAGCTGGCCCACCTCAGCGGTCGGCAGGTGCACACCTGACCGGGGACGTTCGCCAGCGCCGCCACACACCTGCTCGCGCGCCGGCCAGCCGGTGACTGCGGCCGCGCCGGCTGGCGGGCCGCGACCCCGACCGGAGCGGCCGGCCGCCGCCCAGCGCCGGGCATCATCACTTCGGGAGGTCATGAATTATGTCCCCTGCTCGACGGTGCGCACAGACAAAGGGCTCGTCCCATGCAGCACCGAGCGCCGGCGCCTTCGCGCGCTCCCGGTGGAGAGGCGCCGACCGACCAGTGGGTTTGAGGAGCTGGGCCGGAGGTGAAAGAGCGTCGGCACGAAAATCAAACAACAATTCATATTAGCAAGACACTATTATATAAGTCAGCTTATCTGAACATCCACACCCTGAGTGATTTCCTCGAACAATTGCAGCACACAATTCCGACTTGCTAATTGATATCTCTTTCGAAATGAGGGTTTTGCTCCATGCACTCATGTTGCATAATGGTACCGTAGCTTGAACTGTTCTGAAGGTACACACTCATTGTGATTCCTTGTGAGTAGGATAATAGTGCGAGGTGAGTAGAATAATGTGATTCCTTGTGAGTAGAATAAAAGTTTGAACCACCTTACGTCGAGTTGGCGCCACGATGTACTTCTGATCAGATTTGTTGCCTTGTTCACAGAAAATTACATTTTCTTCTTTTCATTTTCCTATAGTTTCCATGCCAATGTTGTATATTATTGCATCTTCGTCTGTTTTCGATCTGAATTTTTGCAACATTCATTATTATTGTCTTTGGTTCGCGTAAGCAATGGTGAGTTTTGGTGTCTGCAATTGTTGCAAAACGAAATGAACATTTCTTAGCGAACCAAGTGCGTTATCTGATAATTTAGTAGTATTTGCCAAAACGCTGGGGCAAGCTTTGCAGTAGCTTTTCTTCTTAGCTAGATATAGAGATGCCGGGAAGGACAAGACGTAACTTCATCCTGGTTCCTTGCTGAACCATCAACCCTTGCCAGTTATTAAATTATTAAATTTTGGTGGAATTTGACACCTGGCCGAAACTTTCTTACATCTCTGCTCATTAGATATCTGCATCCTTCAATGAAAACACCTTGTGCCGTTCGCTCATTCACCAAGCACACCTTGCAATGATAGGTATCGAATTTCGGAAACGTAAACCCAGGAACTTTGCTTCAGGTCAAGTCAGCCACCTGATGTCACGGCCAAATGCACGAAATTTTGGGCCAATCTTCTTATTGTTTGACATGCTTGATCTACCAACATCAGCACGCATACCTTAGTATGCGCGCAGAACAATCAGGAAAAGTTCCTCGTTGAATTTGCTTGAACTCCGTCAAATGACCTCAGGTCCGGTCACGATAAAGTGCACAATGTGGGCTAAGCCAATGCAGATACGGTTATTTATGGTATATTTCGAGTTGTCTTAGTCTAACTAGGGTCAAAGTTGCATTGTATGACCTAAGTTACCGTAATATGAGAGCATAAAATGCTACGGAAAAAGAAAGGAAAAAAATCTGAACTTGTTCAGGCCTTTTCCGATGGCACCCCGTTCGTTTTCGTGGAACACTTAGTTTAAAATGGCAATTCTGGACGACCAGCACGTCCCGGTCGTCCGCACCAGAACGCGTTCGTCAGAGTTCAGCTGCCGGCGTTTGACGAGGCCGACGTTGACACGTGGACTGCCACGCGTGGCAACCCGACGCTGGACGCGGCCATTACGGTTCACATCGCCATGGTTCGCAGAGCACTGCTTCCACCGTACCAATTCCGCACGTTGGCCGCGGCGTCGCCGCTGGCAGCCGTATCTGTGTCCAGCCAAAGAGTTGCTTGCGGAGGAGACGAGACGGCAGCTAAATGTTGCCGCTAGGCCGCAGTAAATCCTGTCTCCACTGACAATTAGGATCCGCGAGTGTCACGGCGAAGGCCTTGACGAACTCCATTGTATGATAGTGGACCTCTTAGGAAGTCACACTAACTACGCGTGGATGGACGACGTGGCTTGGATGTTGTGACATCATCACATAGTGTACACAGCTAAACTTCCGGCAGGAGCCCCCGAATGCAGGGTTCGCTAAGCCAACTGCTCCCCTCCAAGTTGCTGAAGGCCCTGAATTCCTCGTCCTTTCCCGTCGTCTTTTGACCAAAATATGACTGGAGTCGTTATGTCCTCGATAGCAGTTGAATACCTTACGCTTTGTGCGTGCATGGTTGTAGTATTAATGTGGGCTACCGTGGTGATCCCTTCACGGGCCACCGTACCTCCCATGTGACTTCCCGTTCAGAATCTCCTTGTGCTGCCGAAATGGCACCAGTGCGAGCTGCTCACGTTCAGCCCTGTCATGGGCTCGTTGTGGGCTGCCCCCGATGGCCCCGCACTACGTAGCCACCAAGCTTCCGATGCGACTTACGGCGCAGGATGTGCGTGGGCCGCCTGGACCGGGTCCTCGTTTTAACCCACATAGCGCCATCGCTGGCCTATCGCATAGTCGTTTGCTGGGTCAGCACCGTGAGTCGATTTCAGCACCGCTGAGTGTAGAAGCATTGTAGGGTAAGAAACGTTGTATGCTATTTAACAAATATATATTAATATTTGTGCACTCGTCCACGACACATTTTCAATTCTGAACCGTCTTGTGCGTTGTATTTAACTTTATGCGATACATGTTCAGCACCAAGCTTATAGATTACGCAGAATTTAAACTGCTAAAATAGCGGCAAGAATATGTTGCAAATCCATTTGACAATGACACTGTTCTGTGTTTGTTTCTGCTTGTTGATTTTCACGGTGTTGATTTTTGTTTTGTGAAATATTCATCCGATGATGAAAATTCCAAATTATTGCATCAACTCTATATGAGAGCTGTGCACCAGAACTCATTACTCTGGAATATTTTACATCACAAGCCCTCAGAGGCGGTTCCGATAATTGTGAAATCTGCCCCGGAAGAGGCGCGGCTGATTCATCGAATGTCAGGAGAGGGATGGATGGCTCCCTCGTCTAACCAATTTTTAACGAAAGGCGCTTCTCAGAGGCCGATCCAGGAGTTGTCATGAGGGGCACTTATCTGGAGTAGCACCATACTCTTCAAGACACTCCGCTACGAATATCCCAGGAAGGTCGCCATCCGCTGAAAATTCGTTGAGTGGAAGTGGAAGAGGGTACACTCGCGAGCATACTAAAGAGGGCCTTTTCCCGTGACGGGGAAGGGGACTTTCCAGATAAAAAGACGCCACAATTCGATTGTGAGCGGCACATTCGTCAACGCACTCATCTTGTTGCATCCCCTGGTCGCTCTGAGAGAAAAGGGCGTCCTGCGGAAGGGGAAAGACACTCAAGCATGCCCGAGTGCATCTGCCGCTCCTCCTAACGACTTCTTTTAAAGCCCAAGATACTCCCTCCAGGGACTCTTGCAATGGCGCCCCTCCGAGAAAACGCCACTTCTGCGAACAAGTGCCTCATGGCAATTGCCGGATCTGTCCCTGGCGAAATGATACCTTTGAGGGAATAATCATATCTCGTAGTTGGTTTGGTTGTTCGGTTGTAGATAATACGAATGTAAGTTTGTATGCCTATCCATAAGCTGTCTCCAATCTGAGGGTTGCCATCATCGTTTAGTGCTTAAATTACGTGAACACAAATGCTGCTCGTCGTGATCGGTGTCAGTGGGGATCACGCATCTGGAGAACCAGAATAGGGTTCCCCTGAATTTGAGTGCCCCTACCACGGTTTCCTCTTGTACATCGTGGATATGGTGGTGGGGGCGTGGAAATGTTCTGACTGCAATGCAAGTAGCATCGTCCCATATAGGTGGCGTTAGTCTTCGCGAATTTCGTGGCGTCCGACGGCTTTTCACGAGGGCTTCAGCAAGCAGAGGGCCCTGAGCCAACGGAGAGCGCTCCTGATTAGTCAACAGATCCAAATCACTTAAAAAGAGTCAGTCTGCCAAGAGCTCTTAAACATGTGTGCAGCTCTTATGAAAATCCCGTGTGCGCCTTGCCACCAAAAACCCTTCATATTGGCTTGGGACTCTCCGTCAGTTCGCTAAATCTCTCATTCGGCTCCGGAGCCATCTTTTGTGGGTTAGATACTATTGCTGGTCGGGTCCGCTTCATCAGCCCGGGGACTCCTAAAAAAAAATTGGGAGCCTCCGCCGGCCTAGAGGCCCTTCACGTTTGCTCGGATTGCAGCCCTCAGCATCTGCCCGCGAAAATCCTTCGTCGACCCAATGGCTCTTTTCATCGGCTCGACAACCTTCCCGAACGACCGAAGAAATGAGTTCGGCGAAAAGGCCGAACTCATTTTTTTGGTCGCCCCACGTTTCTTCGTTGTTTCCCAAAGCTACCCATTGATTGGTATCAAGAGATAGCCCGTGGGAAACTCTGAAGTAACATTTCAACCCGAGACATGTCAGATCAAGGTGAAAGGTTAGTTTAATTGTCAGAGTTCTTGCGTTTCGTGGCTATGGTTTCAATTTGCATTAAGTGGGCGTCATTCAACGTGGCTTGTCGCAACGTATCAGAATGTTCAGATATCGAAATAATTTCAAAGATGTCGAAGGTCCGGCGTGTTTGCAATGGTTGAGCGTAGTAGGAATAGGAGGGTCAGATCTATGTTTGCTTTGTGATAGCAAGCACTCGTATCCTATATGACTAGGGGCTCCAGAAGAAAGCCGTGATAACCTGCTCAGACGGTGCTTTCATCGCTGGTTTTTAACTTCCGCTGTCACATTGCTGTTCCGGACACATCAAATATATAACTTTTTTCAGTTTGTCCGCTTTCCGCTTAATGGTTGAACGGAAGTTGTCAAATTTACGAGAGAAGCTACACGTGAATGCGCACAATTTTATAATTAGCCCGAGTTCATAACCGTGAGAGAGGAATGTTGTTATCAGGTGTAAAACCCAGGAATTGTCCTATGGGCACCTGTCTTGAGAGGCGCCATTTCAGTTATTTGTAGCGGCGCCACTGTTAAATCGCCTGAAGGTGCGCCTCTGGCTGCAAAATTCGAGGGGATGGGTTGCGCTCGGCCCTTCCCCAGAGGGTGTCTTTTCTTCCAAGGGGGTGCCTTTTTATTTCATAGAGGCACCTCAGGCTGAAAAATTCGAGCGGGTACACTGGAACATTTTCAAAGGGACGCATTTTCCCGACCTGGGGGACACCACCTTCCACGTGGGGGTTGCCATTCCTCAGTTCCAAACCCTTTATCCTTCCTAGTTTTCATTGCATCGAAATGTGTCCTCCTAAAACAGAAAAGCATGGGAAAGGAAATTGCATATTCATATTTGCTACCATAAAGCCATCGTCTGATATTTTATGTTTGTCCTGTTACAAGAGGGCGACGTTCAACATACTTACATCATTGCTCTATGGTGATCGTGAAATCGGGTGCAGCATGTACGACATACAACTAGACGTTCATAGGTAGCGAGAAGTAGTGAAGCTTGTTAATTTTCTTCGAGCATTTAGTCTCCAAAATATTATTTTCAACAATGGGAAATCAACAACTGAAACACACTCAACATCGAATTGAAGTGTCTGAAAATGCCATTCAAAAGAAGTGGCTGAATTCCAGATTTGTTTTCGCTGGAGGGGAATGGAGGGGAGGGGAGGCGAACGATGCGGGGCTAAGTCCGTCTATCTTGTTCAAACTTACCGCGTACTGGGATGGTTCCCCCAATTTCGGATCCGTGGTTACACCCATGGGTATATGTTTGTATGGATGTCTGCTTGTCTCACCTGCGTATGTATGTATCAACCATTTTCGCCACGCTCCTTGTTTGCCTGCGTGTCATCTTTCGTCTCTTCCTTCTTGATATAACCGGATGCCACATAAGCCGGATTAACGTGGCCCTTTCTTTAACATAAGAAATTTACGTCTGTCAAACTAGCAACAGGTTCACATGGATATCGAGATTGATATTAGCTGTGACGACGGACTCTCCCGATCTCCTTAAAAAAAAATTGCGCACAGGTAGAAATTGACGCACTGATCATCATGAGCGTAAAAGCTAAGAGAGGCGTCCATCAACAGCTGAGATATTCAACGTCAAATGTCAGGGTCCATGAGGTCGGACTCTTCAGATTCTCTTCAAAATTGGCACACGGGTAGAACTCGACCCACTAAACATCTTGAGCATAAAAGCTAAGAGGGGCGTTCATAAACATCTGGATTGCTTTGGTCAAAATGTGTCCCGGTGCAAAGTTTCAGCAATTATATAATTGCTGGATTATTGCACCGTGAGACGGTCTGACCAGAATAATCCAGCTGTTTATGAACGCCCCTCTTAGCTTCTATGCTCAAGATGATCAGTGCATCGGGTACTACATGTGGACACATTTTTAAGGAAATCAGAGCAGTCCGATCTCAATGACCGGTGACCTTTGACAACAAACATCTCCATAGTGTTTTGTAATACGGCTTCTTGATTGTGATCCTGATAATCGGGGTACCAAGCTCTATCAGTATGCTTGTGTTCACGATGTTCCACTGTTAGATATCGAATATCGATCTAGCTTGACGTGCGGATTGATAGTCGTTTCGTGCGTATATATAATTTCTGAATATTTGCACTGGGAGAAGTTTTGACCGGAATAATCCAGCTGTTTATGAACGCCTCCCTTAGCATTTATGCTCGTGATGATAAGTACATCGATTACTATCCGTGAGTCAATTTTGAAGTGGATCTGAAGAGTCCGACCACAATGACCACGACCTTTAACTTTGAATATCTATGCTGTTTATCAACACACCTCTTAGCTTTTACACTCACGCTGATCAGTGCCTCGAGTTCTACCTTTGTGCAAATTTTGAAGGAGATTGAAAGAGTCCGCTCTCCCGGCCAATATCAATTTAAATATCAATGTGAACGTGTTGCTAGTTTCACGTACGTAACAAATCCTCAGAAGACACTTTTCCTCGACAGCGTATCATAACCTCCACAGTTCATAACCTCCACAGGTTACAACCTCTATAAATTCAACACATCGCAGCGGTCGTAACCTCCACAGGTTATAACCTCCACAAGTCACAACCCCCACAAGTCCACAGCGGTCATAACCTCCACAGGTCGTAACCTCCACAACTCCGAAGCGGTCATAACCTCAAAGGTCATAACCTCCACAGGTCGTTATCCACACAGGTTGCAACCTCCACAAGTACGAAGCGGTCCTAACCTCCACAACTCAGCAGCGGTCATAACCTCCATAGGTTGCAACCTCCACAGATTCAATAACATTTTTATTTATTAATTTTCTAGTAGCATCATTTCAGATAGCTATCGCTAGGTAGCAGTACGGTCGACATATTACACTAATGAGATTGAATGCTGAATCATAGGTAACAATATTTATCGCCAGATGGTAGGATGATACAATTCAGTACGTGCTCTTTGCGTGCAGCTTTCCCATTGTTCGAGAGCTCAGTAGCCCGCGCGTCGACGCGTGGGAAAGTAATGCGTTGCGCAGTGGCGGATGATCGTATAACATTCACACGATTTTCGCCTGTAATGCATTGACGCGTGGGAAAATAATGCGACACGTAGTGGCGGATGATGGCAAGACATTCGCATGCTATCCGTCTGCAATATGCCAGGCAATGGCCAGGCCATGAAATGCAATGATGCGTTTTCATGGCCTGGTCAGGCGTAGGAATGTCCCCAAAAGTGAGTGGGCCAGGGTGAACAGCAGGGACGCATCAAGAAATTTCGCAAAGTACCATGGTTGAACACTTTTGGGTTGATAACCCGATAATTTTAATTGAAAACACACAACTTTTGCCACTAAGATGGGGACCACTAAAGGGATGGGGCAGGCCCCAGGGCGCACTTATGGCTAACAACAAGATGCGATACTGAAAAGGACTACCATCACAGTATAAGTACGTTCCAATTCACAATTCTCGCTGGACTTTGAACTATTTTCACGACTAATGGATGCGTTTGTAATACTCGGTATTCCTTCTTGATGCGAGTGAAACCATTAGCATATTACTGTTCAAACAAAATTTCTTCAATTTCCGCTGTGCGTATGTGTGGGGTGAATGCAAGCTCATTACAGCGTCACTAATGGCTACGTCGTGTGCCCTAGTTTCCAAGATATAGTACCAAATGTCCGTGAGACGTCATCCGTTGTTCACCGATGTTGATGGGGAGAAAGAATAGAACGCCAGTGCAAATTATCCCGTAAACAAACATTTTGAAATGGCCAAAACCTGCCGGGAGTCATTATGAGTTCACCGATCTATGCTTTTGCACAATTCAGATTGTTGTTCATTGGGTTGAGCTGTTCCCCTTAGACATTCTCCACACATTCATATTTTCATGGCTAGTTACTTGAAAGTGAAGGTGAGAAAGGGTTTGATTTTATTAAGATTGCCAGCTATAGCCATACTTAGTAGTTACTGGCCCACAGGCGTTTCTAAGGCAGTATTCACCTTACACGTTTGCACTGGCTGCTAGTAAGAACGAAGCCTACTGGCCGATGAAAAAATAATTATCATGATTATTGTTGGAGAGGATGAGAAAAGGAAAGACGGGTGATCGCTGGTTGAAGATGCTTTGATCCGGTTTGTGGGAGGCCATGATTGGCAAGCTGACAGAATGGGGAAAAGAAAAACGCTATAAATAATAACACATGGTATTGTGTTCATCCTCAGGGCCTCAATAGTCACCTCAAACATTTGTGTAGTGCACTTCGTGCATTTTATAATATTTGCCATTTGGAAGGAAATGCTACAACTGCATCACGTGACACCCGGCTGAAACGGAATGAAAGCGCATATACTGAGGACCAACAAAGCAGTGCAAAATAGCTGATAGGTGACAACACACGACACGTCATAAAGTCATAACGTGATCAGACTTAGGGCCGCAAGGGCTCATCCTGAATTCACTTCGGTGACAAACTCTCTCCTTCCCACGTTTTCTAATGGATAAGAAATCCGGATAACCGCTTAGCTTTGACGCACCTCATTTCTGATTAAATAACAACGCTTCCAGATTGGGTACCAAACTGAGACTCCAGTTAGGTGTTTTTTTTTACCTTTCCGATTTACTTTGTCTTCGGAAGTGTTTTAAGACATCATGATTTTTTTTTGCTTGGGGCTCGGCACGTTTTTGCGATACCGGCTTTTTAAACAAAAGTAAAGTTTTGTTACTTATTTTTGTGCACCGACGATAATTTGTAAGCATCGGCGGGTTTTCGCAGACCCGGCAGTGTTCATTTAGTGCACTGTCTTTTCGTTCCTTTTCTAGGACCATGTCGATTCTTTTGGGACCTAGCCTGCTTTTGAGGCCCCATGCTGTATCAAACCCCGCTGCGCTTTGAGGGACCGTTTAGAGAGAAGAGAATGAGCAGCAGAATGTCTTAAGGCAATGCCGCTTTTTTCCAGACTCGGAAAGCTTTGAAGCACTCGGTGCATTTCCGTCCTCCAGTTATGCTCTTTGAGTCCCGCTGTGTTTTTCTCATATTTGTGGAACTTCAGCACGATATTAGGGGCCCGGTATAATTTCTTTGGATCCGGTCTCGACGTTCCTGGCCCAGTCGCGTGGTTCCGGGAGAATCCGACGCCAGTTTTCTGGGCTTGACAGTTTTTGGTGACTTATTCTGAATTATGCAAAGTCACAGCCAAGGCCTTATTTTTCGGGCCCTCGGCGATATTTCTGTATTTTATGTCCCGCCAGGATTTCTCTAGCTCCGGAATGTTTTTCGGTGCCGTATGCGATTTGTTGAGGCATCTCGTAGTATGTTTGGACTAAGGGGTTATTCTTCTGGCCGGAACATTTATTTTTTTCGGAATCTCCCTTTATTTTTTATGGTTATGGCTTGATTATTGTCGGGTTGCGTTGCGACTTTGGGACCACGCTGTGCTTATTTGGGGACATCAACGCCAATTTTTGCAAGCCCCGAGGGAATTATTTATGCCTCGACCAGAACTTACGCGACTACCGACGGGAATTTTGGGTCCCATGCGCGACATTTGGGGGTGGGGGTGTTGGCCCCAGTTCACAGGTCGCGTTGTGCTAATCTGACCCCAGGCCCAGACTAATTTTAGCGTTCCCGGCGCAAATTTTAGAGCCCGAAGCAAGTTTTTTGGTGTCCGCTGTATTTATTTAAAACCCCTAATTATGGGAGCCCCGACGCGAATGTATCTTGCCCTAGAACCTTGTTTGTGGACCCCGGCGTGATTCTTGGGTTCTTCGGAGCCCGCCTTGCTAGGACGGAGGGAGATTTTCCCCTTTAGCATGCCACTGCGGCTGCTCAACGAGTTTTTTTTTCAGCGGATGACACCATTCAGAGTAGAAAGGCCCTCAAGATAATTTTCTTTCGTGACCGCTTCTGAATTGTCCGGTGCTCGGGTGAACTCGATAGACTCCCTTTGCGATTTATTGGGGTCGACTTCTATTTTTGTAAGCCTCCTGCGCGATATTTGTGAGCCCCGGTGCGATTCTTCGGGCTGCTGGCGCATCTTTTTCCATGGTCCAACGCACTTCCTTCCGGGGCCCGACACCTGTTTGGGGTCTTTGACGCAATTTGTGTGGCATTCGCGCAATTGAAGTTGATGTAGTAAGGTGTAGACTTCATTATTGTATCTATGCTACTATAATACATTATGGAAATCAGTATTTTATGGACTACACCCAAGGTTAGTCATACTTAGTAGCGTGCTGTCTATTGGCTTCGGGGTGATATAACGAGGAGACGTGTTGAGGTTCGCATGATGTTTCATAGTTCGTTCCATGGTACCTCTGGGTGACCGTGTTCAAATGAATTCGGCTCATTTACGTTAGATGGCATCGCTAGGTCGTCACTCTGACCTTAGATGATCCCTCTATAACCTACCACTTCTTCGACTTCAGATGCCCGCTCTTCTACTTTAGACAGTCCCTAGTCACGATGCTGCCCCGAATAGCAAGATTGAATCACTGAATGAAATAGTGCATAGTATGAAATTAATTTTTGTTCTAATTGCATTCTATTTTAGACAGGTGCACACCTAGAAATTGTCACACGCCGGCCATGTCCGAAGGACACCACTTCGAAAATGCAGAAAGAGAGAGAGAGAGAGAGAGAGAGAGAGAGAGAGAGAGAGAGAGAGAGAGAGAGAGAGAGAGAGAGAGAGAGGTACAGAGATGCAGAAATACAGAGATCAAGAGATACAGGGATCAAGAGATACAGAGATCAAGAGATATAGAGATCAAAAGATACAAAAATCAAGAGATGAAAAGAGTGAGGGAGAAGTGAGAGAGGAGAGGAATATATGGATATATATATATATATCAATGTATGTATGCATATATATTACACACACACACACACATATATATATATATATATATATATCAGTAAATGAAGACATGGACCTGTATTTAGATATATATATATCGGTTAGGTATATGCCGCGCCTTCAGTTGTTCTTGTGCCTTGTGTTCGCCGACGTTAAATTCACAATAGTTTTGCAGGATTCGCAAGCGTTTGTTTCAGCGCTGGACGCCCGGCAGCCATCCCAAAGACTTGTGTTTCGCGACGTCACCCCTCGCCGAAGAGCGGATAGCTAGTGATCATAGTGACTTCTAGTGATGAAGCCACCTCATGCCACAAACACACAAATGCGCATACATACAAATACACACACACACACATACATACACACACATACACACACATTCACACTCACGCTGCATATTACTAGGTGCCGAGCTCGGCTGTGGCTCAGTCACCTATTGGTTTGTTAACAGCAGAGCTGGGGCACGGCTATCATCTAGTCTGTTGCGACGGCACAAAATATGGCTGCTTATCCACTGGTTCTCTAGATCTACCAGGAGACATAAATAAGTCAGAGCGTCCCTCCTCGATCCTCCACAATATTCATGACCACCTAGCGTTTTGTTCTTTCTTCAGTAATACCTTCACAAATGACACATCTCTATGACTGTTGATTGTGGAAGAGAATACCAGAGGTAGTTGTGAGCTGATATGGAGTACTCTCATTTACTTTGCACCGATTCAGTGCTCCAATAGAAAGTGCAAGATCGCCATTAGTTAGCCGTTTCTAGATCAGCTCTGCTTTAGACGCAGGCTGGCTGTTCAGATCGCGGCCAGCTCGCCTATTCGGGGAAAGCCGAACCGGGCTGCGACGTCGAGCGCCAGGCCACGCAGGCTGGGAATTTGACGACTGCAGTGGCGGACACAGTTGTTGAACTATTCATCATTTTGTCAACATGTACAGTATCTTCAGATTTGTATGCTGTTACGCTGTTGGTGCATCATCTTTTCCCTGTCAGTCATGTGGAGGTATCCTTGGAGATCAAGCTGAAGGCGCCACTGGCAACGTGCACATGTCACTGGATACGGCGAAGGTGAGGCACTATATCGTGCGGTCTTCGGGGGGGGGGGGGAGGGGTAGTCGATGCGTGGCCTTTCCACGCAGGCTTGGAACTGGGCTGATGGGAACTGATACCAGGGACGGTCTGGCTTATTCAATGGCCGACGTGGTTGACTGGTTTAAGGTCGATACACATATGCATAGTACAAGGTGTTGAACGATATGTCAAATGTATGGCTTTTTAACCTTGAAATCATACTGCTTGCATGCAGCATGCAGCTAGGAGAACATGTAAGCCAATTAATAAAATAAGTTACTCAGTTTGCGTGGTCCGTGGTAATTCGAATTTCTACCTTAAACAGCGCAGCGTCGCATTTGTTGTTCCATGAATACGTTTGTCGTACGTTAGTAACTTCAAATTCAGCGCGGGCTGAAATCCTGCCCTCCCCCAGAATGATTTTAACAATGGGACCACGGGGATGAGTAGCTTAGGGGTAAGTTGCTCGTCTCACAATCTAAAGGTTGTGGGTTCAAGTCTCACCTGTCGCTACTCTTCGCCCGCGACCAATCGGCGTGAGAGATTGGCGACGCTACATGAGTCAACGGTCGATGTGTCGTAAAAACCAATGACCAACCGAATAACAATGGGAACGGATGTAGTTTATATTTACGGTGAAAACAGAAACGTGACTCATATCCGTGTCGCATCAGAAAAAAAGGTATTTTAATCTACTTCCCTGTGGGCAATTAAAATTATTCGAGGGAAGGTGAAGTTCAAGTGATGCTGGGGATGGTGCGATATCACCAATTATTTCGTGCTACCGTCAGCAACAGGCATAGCGATGCACATGTTAGTTCGTATTGAGAGCGTAATTCGAAGTTGTTCGAGCATGACAATTTGAATGGTTCCCCCATAGTCAGAAAAACTAGAACAATTAGGTACATTTAAACATTGAATTCCATCTTATTAACCACAAATATAGCAAGAATGAACGTATTCAAGCTGTAGTGATCGCTTAGGATGTAATATGGTATCAGCACTACTTATTGTATTTTTAAGTTTAATGAGGTGAAAGACATAATCATTGTAGATACTGTGATGCCGGTATGGGAAACTGCCTCTCCAATATGAAAGTTGGGATGGCAGGGGTCCATCAACTTCCAAGTACATGCTTTATTTTTACAGTTGGTAAAAATGTTTCAAACATACCCGATGTCTACAACACAGCGGCCGAAGTCTGGCTATTTTTTTGGATTTGTGGGCGTACTTTGGTATAGCATCTACTGTGCTTATCTGGGACTTCGTGTGATAAGCTCATGTTCCTCTGTCTCGCTACAGTTTTCATAGCAATGGATGGGCCTGAGGTGAAGCAAACCTTAATGACGTCATTGCTGCAATTATTGGATAGGGGAAACCTGGTCAAGTTGATACAATTTTGACGAAACTCAATATAACTCATCACTTGGGGGGGGGGTTAGCGAGGAGATTGCTGCACCTAGGCCAAGCCTAAACCTGGTTTTATCACGATATTTTGTTTTCGTGGGGTCCTCTGGGCTTTCCACCACAGAGAAAATAATTGCGCAACTATCAGTTCATCAACTTACCCCCGCAATAGGGTTAAATTGTTGCTGATGATGGGTTAAGGTGATATAATGTAGGTTAAGTAAGCTATGTCATGAATATAGATGGTACTAGTTTGCTCCTTTTGAAAGGTTCATATTTCACGCTTACAGTAACAATATTGGTGTGAGTCTTGACTGACCATAGCTAATGGTTTATGCCATTTATGGACTGCTCAAACGTTCATTCCGTAGATATCTTGATACAGTTTTAGCAGACGCCTTAATAAAAGTAGGCAATTGTATGGTTATTTTGTTCCATTTCCAATCTATAAAACGTTTAAACAGGCTGTATGTTAACCACGAATTTAAACACATTTCACAGTCACAAAGTTGAGAGAACATGGTAATGAGCTGACACTTAAAAAGTTAGCAAGTGGGCGACAGATTAGAAATTAAGGGCAAAGCAAAGGCACTTTCGGTCCAAAAATGTGTCCCATGTTTACCATTCTGTAGTCTCGGGTCAAAAGTACTTGGGCTTGATTTTCCGTGAGAAGAGGGTGTCAGTAGCAACATGTGCAACAGTGGCCATGACAACCGGCTTCATGCTTTTGGAGAAAATGCTGTTGTATCAACCATCCCGTGTACCAACTAGACCCGGTCTCCATACTCCCATTTTTCATGGATATTTAATGTGTTTGCATGGCAACCTCGCAAGCTGTCACCTGGACTGTGCCATTTGGATCCACTGACATCAGTGCTTACATAATCATAGGTATCATATTTGCTCACAAAACGCTGCAGAAAGAACATTGCAAAATATTGTGATAAAAGATAAATCCGGCTGGGTTTAGGGCTGGGTGTTACGGAGACTGGGACGGTATCTTGTAGTTAGATTGAGTGAGCCATTCATCTCAAAACAAAGCCGCTGGGTATAACTCTAAAAATATCGCCAGACACCACAACGGCGACAGTGCTCAAACAAACCTTGCTGGGCTCCATACCAATCGCGCTGCGGCCTAAGAAAATCGTATGAGAGTCCACAAAATCATTGGATTCCATCCTGCCGAGAAATAAAAATCGCGATGGATCTTGAAAAAGTGCACCGTGGCCTCAAAGCTTCCACATGGTTCCGGAATGGTTCAGTTGATATAAAAACAAGGGACCCTCAAATTATCGAGTAGGGTTTAAAACAAATTGCATTGAGGCTTACAAATCGATGAACCTGACCAAGGATCGCGCCGACTGAGGGCTTAAGGCTCAGAGCCCTCCAATGTCGGTTTCATTGCTGAACGTGTGGCATAGCATCTGCTCGTGTGCGTCTACCAACGCAAACATGACCCGTGTTCAACTGGGGAACTAGGAGTCATTGAAGTAAAGTTTAGGGCAGATCACTTTAGGTTTCATAGACGTTAGTAAGCTACGTTCTTGTCGATTAGCAGTCGTGTGGTGCATATTTTAGGAAATGGATGACACTTATTATCACCCCGCAAGGTACTACGTCCCTCTCGACCTGAATCGTGTGGGACAGTACATTCAAAAGTTACATTGTTTCACTACATTACCGACGCTTTGTGTTTCAGACTTGATCACCATATATCAGCAGTTGAGTATTAAATCCGAAACGTTGTTAATTTCTTGAAATAATAGTAATTCATTTTAAGAACCTTTTCATGGCTATGAAGATATTGCAAGTTGTATTTTCCACCCATATATGCTTAGATTGTACTCCGCTACGAATGCAAGTGCTTACACACTTTTGGTGCCTCACAATTTGATTCCTTATCTATGATGACATTTCGCTTGTACTTGCCCCCCCCCCTTCGGAATCAGGGATTAACTATTGGTGTGCTGCATGGGTGTAACGATTGAGGGGGTTTGAGATAGGACATGCCCCCCAATTTCTGAGAAGTGACGATTTGTCCCCCTCAATTTTGTCGTGTCCCCCAGCCTCAGCTACCTGAGCATCATCTCTGCAAAATTCTACTTAGTCATTTATGAAGTGAAAATATGTATGTCAGAGAATCACCAACAATACTAAAAGTCGATCTAGGCAATCAACGAGCTACACAGGCTATCTGTAGTAACGAAATATCCGAATGATAAATCAGCAAAGGTTTTTTTTTGCTTCCAGCCAATTCTTGAAGAACATGAACCTTGACCATCTTCTGTTTTCACTTTGGTGCAAAATTGTGCTCTGCTAGGCAACAAATTTGCATTATCGCAGGGCTTTATACGTCTAATCACCCACTTAGGCTTCCCTAACTTTTCATCAGCGACACCGTGACTGGTTCGCGATGCGAACCGTCCGCTTTCGCGTCACAGACGCTGCGCTTTCTCCGTTCCTTCCACAGACAGCTGATCAATGACGTCGCCAGGTATGACTAGTCGGCATATTCAGGGCGGACAAAGCAAATATTGCGCGAGAATCACAATGTATTCAACATTCTAGGTAGCTATGAAATCTGATACAAACAGGTCTGAGCAGGGTGTACGTACTCTGCATCCGCCACTGCGCCGCATATCAGCTTCCTACGGGGCGACGGCCTGTTCCCGACGTCTGAAAAGTTAACAATGCGCGCACACAAAAAAAGCGTTTTCAACGATGTATCCTGCCATCTAGTGAGAAATATTGTTATCTATACTTAAACGTTGAATCGCATGACATTAATTCAATATCTGTTGCTATAATACCTAGACCGTGCTGCTACCTAGCGATAACTATCTGAAATGATGCTTCTATAAAATTATGTAGTTCTTGAATCTGTGGAGGTTATGACCGCTTCGGAGTTGTGGAGGTTAAGACCTGTGGAGGTTACGACCGCTCCGTACTTGTAGAGGTTGCAATCTGTGGGGATTACGACCTGTGAAGGTTATGACCTGTGGAGGCTATGACCGCTTCGGAGTTGTGGAGGTTACGACCTGTGAAGGTTTTGACCGCTGCGGACTTGTGGAGGTTACGACCTGTGGAGGTTATGACCGCTGCGGACTTGTGGAGGTTGTGACCTGTGGAGGTTATGACCTGTGGAGGTTACGACCGCTGCGATGTGTTGAGTTTGTGGAGGTTGTGACCTGTGGAGGTTACGACCTGTGAAGGTTATGATACCTCTCCTTTTCCTAAGCTAAAGAGGAAAAAAATAACAAAAAGTTGCGCCTCAAATTGACGCAGATGATACGACCAGTCGAGACACCAAACCTGACGGCATGGACTCGATAGGTTTTTGGGCCAACCCAAGGCGATATATACGGGCCAACCTTATAAAGTAGCCTTGAGCCTTGGCCGAAACCCTCGGTGGAAACTGAACACGTTAACAGGACAGGAAACCGAACAGGTAAATGAGTGTAAAAGACAGGCGAGTAAATAGAAGACTACAAAAAGTTGATTGTATTCATATGGCTGGGTTTGGAATTGATAGGTGTGAACATGTACTTTCTAATATCTTCTAGACAGGCTTGACCCAGATGGGCCCTTGTGGCCCTTATTAAGCCTTAACACTTTATGACTTATGACTTTATGGCGGCTAAAAGGAAATAAGACGTCGGAAGGAAGCAGTTCTTCATTTTTGAGGGCTTCCTTTTTGGTATTCATGGGAGGGCTGATCTGATCAACAGATTTGGAGGGCAATTGGTTCAGTGTCCGGAGTGCATCCAAGAAGGTCCCTTATGGCTCAAATAGGTTTTACATCGGAACTTTGCTCCCAGGACATGTGGTCTAAGGAACAAGATAGAGTGAGAAGACTCAGCATAATGATCTGTATAAATGCAAGGCAACCACAGAATATAATTATTACATCAGTTTTAATAACTCAATTGGTTTTACTATTGACACAGCTGAACAGGCTGGAGAGTACAAACATGGTTTTTGTATGTTTGAGTGCTCTATTCACAATAGGTGTTTAGCAGCACGGTCTGGCAGTCAACAAATGACTGCCAGATGACAAATTGGCACTGTGGTTAGATTGGTGAAGGATGAGGTTATAAGCCAATTTTCTGAGCAATGGTAGAGAAAATAATAACAAAAGTATGTTGATCTATGTGAACAAAGTTTATGAATCCATACCTGACACACCTGACATGCTGATGCCACACAACTAATAAAAATTCCAACGCACCCCACAAGTAGGATGTTTGTGCACTGACTGATATATTACTTGCTGACTATTGGGATATAGGTTTCAAATAAAAAATGGTTTAAGGACAATTATAATAAAGCAAGCCATCTAAAATGTTTATTCTCACCATGAAGAACAATTTCTTTCCAATGAACAAAGCTTAGAGAATTGATTGAAAACTATTTCTTATTAATATTACAAGGTCTTTGATGTATGTTTTAAATTCATATCTGGAATGTTTTGTTGAAGGGAGGAATGACTTGGAGGGCTCAGAAGCTAATACACAGTAGAGCAAATTGCCATTGTGAAACTGAATATAGTTGCACTGATCTTTTTATATCTGTCTCTATTTTACAATGGAGTTATGTTAGTGGCAGTGGACCTGACATCTGGAATTTGCATGAGTGTTTAGGTTCAGTAGAGATGTGTGGTATTCGTTTAATAGGCTGGAGAGTACAAGCATGGTTTTTGTATGTTTGAGTGCTCTATTCACAATAGGTGTTTAAAGCACAATATGCTGAAGCAGCTGGAACTGTCAGAAATCCCAAAAACACAATGTACATATTTCAATGTTTGCCTTTAGCTGTCTTCCCTGCCAATGTAGTATTGACAGCATGCTTCATGATGAGCAGGGTGGAATTCAGACTTCTTCAGATATTTTATCTCTGAAAACACTTTTGCACTGGGTTCATACTGGATATGATGGGCTTCACATGTTTGCACCTTGATGGTGTCAGACTGACTAGCATGACTCTCAGAGTTCAACTTATAAAGCTTTGATGCTTTGAGAAGGAACATATGAATATTGTGGCAATACAATTTCTTTAAAAACATACTGGCAGACCTTGGAACAATTTGAGAAAATAACCTCACTGGTGATGACACTGTAATGTTGGAAACATTCTAAACTTGCATGATTGTCCTCAAAAGAAAGCTCAATAACTCTGGAACACAACCCTGGAACACAACCTGTATGGAGCAAAGCTAAACATTCACTGCTATGTGTGGCTGTTTGTAGTTTGTCTGCTGACTACTGCTCAATCAAGAATTGAAAAGTTACATTTGAATATATAGATTGTGGAAAAATATAATAACATAAAATAGCCTAGACTGAGATAACATAGCATGATATAGAAAATATTATAGCATATCATCTAACTTAATCTGACCTAATCTAACTAGACAACCAGAATTGTCCCAAACAAACTTTTCCACCATGATGCCATCAAATCTTTATGAACATTGTTAGCTCTGCAGTTGATATTAGCATCATAGCAAGGAACTTCCAGCCTTGATTTAAGGCTATGGATGTGTGGTTTCCAATATTATGTGTCTTGAATTAATATGGAATTAAGTCAGAAACAATGTTTTTGGTGTCAGGGTATTGAATTGAGTGCACAAAGTGTTCAACTTCCTATCATGTCTGTGATACACCAGGTATGGATAGTTATTCATTGTTGGTTACATTTGTAGAGTTAAAATTATGATAGTGTATTACTTTGCTGACTAAAAATAATCATTTGCAGAGAAAATGAGTGGCCCATTGTCTATCATGTTAACAAGCATTGTGGTCAAGAAAAATCAAAAGAATCAAAAGTTGCTTTGATCTGCAATGATGTCTAAAATAGTTGCCCCTTAATAAGGTATCACAAAACAAAGGGAAAAGGTATGTTATGTGCTAAGGGTATGCTCATATGACAAACATGAATATGCTGTTGAATGTATTTTAGTGTAATACCACAGTGAGCAGGTGAGGTCATATGGTGTCACCTGGCTCTCATCCTGGCAGGAAGTCAGGCATCTCTAAGAATCAAGACCTGTACCTTTGGCATGCCAGACTCAGGGATCAAAGTTTTGTTTGAAGAACTTTGAACATTCCATCATATTCCAAACTGATCTATTGTTTGTGGAAGTGGCTCAGTGATGATGTTGATAAATCAAGAACTTTTCCGAAACTTGGTGAAAGCAAACATGCACTTGAACTTCAAAAAGTAACTTGTTTGCCCTAAGTGGTCTTAGTTAAGCTTCATCAGTGGGCATTAGGAAAACAATTCCCAATTTGTTTTCTTGCAAACAATTATAGTTCTACCTGCAGGAAACTTGTGAATTTCCATCAGTAGCTAGTGAAGACAATGGTCTTTTACCATGAAGCTATATGCTTGTGAAAAATGGATATTGTTAGGGATCACAAGGGGTGAGCACCTGAGTACCTACAGTGCATGACTATGCATATTACAGTCATATTGCTCTGATGTTTAGTAACTGTCAACCAGCTCAGAGCTTCACTTTCCATAATCCTTCTACATCATCCAGATCTCTAAGATGTTAGTGTTTGGTGCAGTCACAATTTCCATATTCTGGATCTCATAGCTGCAGTATACCCCTTTGTGATCGAAAACCTCAGCAGGTTAGCCCAAATTCTGTGGCTGAATTTAATGTGTGTGTGGGGGTGGGAAATGGGTTGTCTCAGTCCCACTCAGGTCAGCTGTGCTGTGCATGTATGAGTATTTAACATTTTGTTTCCATGCTTGAATGAATTGATATCCATGTTTCCATGATTTTCATGTTTGATTTATTTCCGATGATGGACATATTGCGGACATTGGAATATACAGTCGATTTGACAACATAAACCTATATGTTGATATACAACCAGCATAAGTATGGTAAAGTGGGCTATGCTTTCTGTCTACACAATATCTAATTGTGTCCTTCCGTTCGGCTAGACAACATGGGAAAATTCAACAACAAACGGAAACACTTCCCGTCGCGTGGTGGCGGCAGGGGCGGCCGCGGCGGACCCAATCGAAAGCGGGCACGCGGTGCGTCCCGGGACAGCTCCAGGGGCCGCAGTTCTCTACCGACGTGGAAGCCGGCGTCGGACCGTGAACAGCCCGCTCCGACGTCGGCTGCGGCGCCCGCCGCCGCTCCGGCGTGGCCGTCGGAGAGCGAGAGCGAGGAGGAGCCGTCGGCGCTGGAGCAGGTGCTGCGGCTGGTGGGCGCCGGCACGCGGCGGGCTGTCGCCGTGGAGAGCGACGAGGACTCCGACGAGGAGGCTCGTGATGGGCGGGAGCGAGACTCCGCAGCGTCTGGCATCGGGAAGGATGCGTTGGTGGCTGGTGAGAGTGACGAGGGTGTGGAGGATGTCGAGGAGGATAGTGATGATGACGTGGATGATCATAGAAAAGATGGTGGAGGTGGCAAAGGTGAAGTTGAAGTTAAAGATGCAGGAAATGATGAGGATTTTGTTGATAGTGAAGCTGAGGAACAGGAACAAAGTGATGCTGATGATGAGGATGAAGAAGATGGTGGGATGCAGGACGATACCCATGTCACAGATGCACAGGATTCCGAGGTATGCATTTACTATAATAAGTACGAAACTGGTCAGTATGTATTGTTCACATTTTGGATAGAAATGATCAAAAGTACGATGGAAAGCTTTTGGCTGCTAGCCATCTTCAGTTCAAGCATGCATTTATGTTGACAACCTCTGTCTTAGTTCGCTTTGCTTACTGGATGGTGTCTTAATTTAGTGGTATCCTTTGCAGGAATTCTAAAGAAACGTTACCATTGTCCAATCAGCACATTCCGGACATTCACTTATTTCTCTGGTGCATCTGGGTCATGACTGATTCCAAATTCAATGTAATAAATATATTATAATGGAGTTATATATACTTTGTATCCAATGGTACTATAATGTATCAGTTTCGTTAACCTGTCCTGCGAACTTTGTTATCAGGACGCACCCACCACCTCATTCGCACATCACTTCGAGGTGAACCTGCCAGAGTCGGTGGGCGAGGTTCTGCAGAAGTCCGTCAGATGGCAGACGGAGCGCGAGCAGTGGCCCCAGCTTGGCGCGATGGCCGTGCAGCACCGGCCGGTGGAGGCGGCCGCTGCGCCGCCGTCGGCCGTCTCGCAGGTGGACGAGGTACAGCTGTTCAGCCGGCCTGTGCTTTCCAGACGGGACCAGCTGGAGGCGTACGGTGTTCGGCACCAGATCGGTGAGTGGCTGGACGGGGCGGCGGCCTGAATAGTCGGGCGGGGCTCCAGACGGTGCCAGCCCGAGGCGTACGGTGTTCGGCACCAGATCAGTGAGTGACGGGACTGTGGACTGTGAATAGTCTGGTGGGGCTCCCGACGGGACCAGCCGGAGGCGTACGGTGTCAGCTTGGAGATCGATTAGTAGTGGGACAAAGTGTCTGGTGCACAGCACACTATCACCGGGTGTCGTAACCAGACATCCTAGTGCATTTTTTACCTCTGATGCGGCAATCAGCTGCGGTATGGTCCTCTTGTGGATTGTTTCAGTTTAACACTGTCCTATTGTCCTGTTCCCTCCAGCGCCGGAAGCCTTTATCGGCTTTAATCCACGGAAGATGTTATGCTCTTTAATCTGTAGCTGGTGGTAGTTCATTGATGCCTGTAATGGACAACTCCTAAATACGGTTGTATCTGTCCTACCACATGACTCGAAGTTGGCCCAGCGAATCTGAGCAGAATACCAGCTCAACGCTCAGACTCAAAGCTGAAGACGCAGAAGGAGCTCAAAGCTGAAGACACGTGTCATTACCATACCGCATACAGTGTGGTTTGATTTGATCTTGAAATACTGCAATACATGATGTTTTCAGTAGCCATGAGCAGGCTATGGATGCGTGAGAGGCAGAGGCAGAAAAACGGAAACAGAAACAAACAGAATCAGAGACAGAAACAGAGGCAGATATTGAAACAGACAGATGTAGGCAGCACTAAGTCACGAACTTTTTGTGATGTGCACCATTTTCGATTTCCAGTGTTATGTAATCAAAGCTCTGCCTGTATTGAGACAATGTCTGTACAATTGAATATGGCTTGAATGTAAAGGAAACGTGCTCGCGACTGTGCTTTCGATGTGTGCATGTGTGCTTGCTTTCTGAGACCTTTCTGCATGCAGCGCACACTTGGCTTATTGCACGGCCATGTCACGACGGCTTAGTTCGTGCCGACTCACGCGCGGCCGTTTTCCAGCCGCAAACGTGTCGGCGCTAAACGAGGAGCTGTTCTCACGTCCCGTGACAGAGCTACAGCAGGAGGTGCTGTCCGTGGTCGGCGAGTACCGCGACCTCTACTTCCCGCACAGGAGTGCGCACAACGGGGACGAGCTGCGCGTGGTGAGTGCCGGCCGCAGAGGTCGACACCGGGTCCTCGACAACTCTGGCGGAGGCGTTCACGAGGCTGAGATGCGGCCGTCCGGTGAACTGGTGACTGTGGTGGCGCGGCGCGCTGATGTCTGTTCAGATGGCATGTACGTGGAATGTGAACACAACCTGTCCTATTGTGATGGCTACAAAACCAATGATCGGTTCGTAGCCATTGCACTGAATGTTTGTGCATGGTGCTGACTGCCACGTTGTATCTTTATATCTTGCATGCACTTAGCCTAGCTTATGTTGCATGGTGTTCGTGGCAAAACGGTTCTGAACTCTTGTGTCTCGATTTTGGCCCGTGTTTTAATCGTGCGTCATTCTTCATTACAATGCATTGTCCAGATTAGTATGTATATATACCATGTATAGCGTTACCTTGTTTACCGTGGGGTAGCCGAAGTGCACTACCCCATCAGCAAGATAACGTTGTCTACAGTTTGGTCAGTCGGAGGTTCGGAGTGAACAGACGTTGTGAACGTGTGTTCCGCAGGCGTACTGTGCTCACGCTCTCAGCCACGTGCTGCGGACTCGAGCGCGCATCATCCACCACAACTCGAAGCTGTCCAAGAAGGAGGAAGTGCCGGACAGCTATCGTGATCAGGGGCTGACGCGACCCAAGGTCCTCATCGTGGTGCCGTTCAAGCACTCTGCCTTCAGGTGGGCTCTGCGCAACACGGAAAGGGCCGCCCGATCAGTCGCATTCAATTGGATGCTTACGACTGGCTAGGCCATCGGGCCTTAGCCGAAAGAGGGGAAACTCTGAGTTTCTGGAGAAGTGAGATCATATGGAGATATTGCGAACTGGTGTAAAGTGTATTATGTGCTTTGTCTTCGAAATGGTATTGTGTTTTACGAACATTAAGGAACAATTTATTTGATGACCAAAATGAGCAATATTGCATCAGCTAATTCGAAGATATATTTTTTATCATGGGCTAGGAATGTGACCTCCAATGACATGAAAAAAAACAACTCGTTATATATTCTAGCTGACGTTATTTAGGCCAAATTTGATTGAAATTTGGTCTGGAGAAAGGACAACCCGAATACATGCCAATAGTTTTGACGTCGTTGAAGGTGTTTTCCTAGTCGATGAGCAACTGTCTTGACAAAACCACGCAGTTGACGCGCGTTTCTGACGTTGCACGCGTTTCTAGATCCAAACACCTGTTGTGAAGTAATGACGGCGCCGTGACTCCAGCCGCCCCACACCACCTACCTGATGCCGCCGCTGTCGCAGGATCATCAACACGCTGGTGTCGCTGCTACAGCCGACCGGCCACAGCAGCGTCATGCGCTACAAACGGTTCGTGGCCGACTTCGGCGACGGCGGCCAGCCGCCACCGGCTTCGGTGCGCGCGCAGCGGCCCGCCGACTTCCTGGCCACGTTCGCGGGCAACACTGACGACGCGTTCCGGATAGGGCTGCAGGTGAGCGGACTCCGCACCCGGCGTAGTTGGTGGCTGACTGAGGCTGCAGGTGAGAAGGCAGGGCATCTGCCGTAGTCGGGAGTTGACTGGGGCTGCGGGTGAGAAGGCAGGGCACCTGTTGTAGTTGGTGGCTGACTGGGGCCGCAGGTGAGCTGCAGCTGCTGACGCGCTGCTACTGCAGGACCGAGGAGCTCGGGTCTAACAGTCGGGTGACTTGATGGGTGACTTATCCACCGTGCAAGATGGTGCTGGAGTATGCACATGGCTCGCGGCTTCATCGGTCGCCGCTCAACCAGTGCACCGAATACACGTTGGAGTTGTTTCGACTCGAAATTCAGAAGCTACAGCACTTCACGCGCTATCTCGAGTTGTTTGGCATCACTGGTACTAGCCACCACACACTCTAGGAACACTCGTGTTCTCGGCAGCTAAACACCAACTGTCTTGCGACATTCTGGAGGCGTTTGGTCGCAGCCGCCCTGCAGAGCCGTGACGTCACCCTCCTCGTCTGTCGTCAGATCACCAAGAAGAGCATGCGTCTGTACAGCGACTTTTACCACTCGGACGTGATAGTGACGTCCCCGCTGGGCCTGCGGACCGTGCTGGGGGCCGAGGGGGAGGCGGACCGCGACGTGGACTTCCTCAACTCCATCGAGCTGCTCATCCTCGACCAGACCGACGTGTTTCTGGTGAGCATGCAGATGTGATGAGTGGAGGGGAACGTTAGGTGCGGAATGTTCGTGAGCGCCGGATTGCAGTGGCAGTGAACAAACGATTCTCAGACGGACAGTTCTCGTCCGCTGTCAGATAAAGGGGTCTAGCCGTCAGCTCAGCCTTGCCTGTGTGTGGTTGCCTCATGAGCAATGCATTCTCTTCCTTTTTCATCAGGATTTTATATGGGATGGTCAATGATCGTGAATCAAAAGTTAGGCCAAATTTATTTGTTGAACGTCTGGATTTGCCCAGACCATTAACAAAAAACTCGATTGCCGCGACAAGCACTGAATTTTACAGCATTTTTATTTCCTTTTTGTCGATTTGGAAGCGCATTTATCTGGATATTTCCAGTGTTCTCGTTTGACATGTAATGTGGGTGTGAGTGGTTTATGGATCGGTAGCCTACCTCCGATAAGAAAACAGCCATTTGAGATTGGTAAGGAGGAACTTATGGTCTGGTCAAGAGTAGTAAGGAGCTTAGGATTTGGTCATTCTCAAGATGTGCACTCACATCCCATTGTAACCACAATAAATGAAGATATATTGTTTGGCTTTTATAAGTACCCCACCAACCACCCTGCCTCACTGACTAGTACCCATCACGTCCGCAGATGCAGAACTGGGAGCATGTACTGCACCTGATGGAACACCTCCACCTGCAACCTCGCGACTCACATGGGGTTGACTTCTCGCGGGTGCGCTTCTGGTCGCTAAACGGATGGCAGCGCCTCTACCGGCAAACGCTGGTATTATCGGCCGTGCCCACACCTGAGATAAATGCACTGGTCAGCAAGAACTGCCTGAACTACGCCGGCCGTGTGATTGTGGAGAACCCCGAGGAGGTCGGCACGATCCAGCAGGTCGTGGTGCAAGTGCCACAGGTCAGTGATTCGCCATAGGTGTCAAGTCAGTGATCCGCCGCCGATGTCGCAGGTCAGTGGTCCGTTATAGGTGTCTCGAACAGGTCAGTGATCCGCCATAGGTGTCGCGGACAGGTTAGTGGTCCGCCGCCGGTGTCTCCGACGGGTCAGTGACCCCTTTCATGTGTATTGGACAGGTCATTGCTCCGCCACAGTTATCACAGGTCAATGATCCGCTACAGGTGTTTTGGGACGGGTCAGTGATCCGCCATAGGTGTCACGGAGTAATGCCGTGCAGCCGTTGCTCGGGTACAGGTACCACATGGAGGCAGCATTGGGTGTTGTCACCAGACACACTCCACGGGCAGCTCTGCTGTCTTCAGTCCCCCTCCCCTTACAGTGAAGACGTCGTCAGCAGACACACCATACGGGTAGCTCTGCTGTCTTCAGTCCCCTCCCCTTACAGTGAAGACGCATTTTTCTACGTGAAGCATCAGGCTCTATTGATAGGCATTCACCTGCGACATATAGGGACCTTTCCTTTCACTATTCCTGGGCCGCCAATGTCTGGTGACGTGATAAGCGGCTTAGTCTGTTGGTGAGTTACTCTGAGATGTCTTGAATCGTGCTATGTATGTCATCAGAAGAATGGTGTTTTTTTACTTGCTTTGTTGCTGACGTAGTTTAAGCAGTGGCATTTCCGCTGACGCCGACAGCGCCACCCAGGAAGCCCAGTCTATGTGTCCGGCTAATGTCATGGAATTTCATGCTACGTGTCCGGCTAATGTCAGGGAATCTCATGCTACGTGTCCGGCTAATGTCATGGAATCTCATGCTACGTGTCCGGCTAATGTCAGGGAAACTCATGCTACGTGTCGGGCTAATGTCGTCAGGGAAACGCAGGCTACGTGCCCAGCTAATGTCAGGGAAACTCAGGCTACGTGTCCGGCTAACGTCGTCAGGGAATCTCATGCTACGTGTGAGGCTAATGTCAGGGAATCTCATGCTACTTGTCCGGCTAATGTCGTCGGGGAAACTCAGGCTACGTGTCCGGCTAATTTCGTCAGGAAAACTCATGCTACGTGCCTGGCTAATGTTGTCAGGGAAACTCTGACTATGTCTCCGTTTAATGTCGTCAGGGAGACTCAGGCTACGTGTCCGGATAATGTCGTCAGGGAATATCATGCTACGTGTCCGGCTAATGTCGTCAGGGAATATCATGCTACGTGTCCGGCTAATGTCGTCAGGGAATCTCATGCTACGTGTCCGGCTAATGTCGTCAGGGAAACTCAGGCTATGCGTCCGGCTAATGTCATCAGGGAATTTCATGCTACTTGTCCGGCTTATGTCATTAGGATTGGATTGGATTGTGGCTTTACGACGCCCTCAGCAGCTGAGGCCATACAGCGTCGCCTGCTTCTCACCCTGGCAGGAAGGGCGGGCATCGCGGGGGATCGAACCCGTACCTCTGGTTTGCCAGACGCTCAGCTTAACCACTGAACTAACGACGCCCCGCTTATGTCATTATGGAATCTCATGCTACGTGTCCGGCTAATGTTGTCAGGGCAACTCAGACTACGTGTCCGGCTAATGTCGTCAGGGAATCTCATGCTACATGTCCGACTAAGGTCGTCAGTCCCCATAAAATGGGTGCGGGATGACGAGTAGATGACGAGCAGGCCATCACCTAAGTTCTGGGGTGTTTCCTTCCACCCGGCACTGTACTGGCACCGTTTTGCTAACGCCACCAACACAGCCCCACTGCCCAGCGCAATCGCCCCTCCGCTCAAGCTGGTCTGCTCACTTCTGCTGAAACACTGCTGCAGCGATATGGAGTCATCACAGGTGACCCGCTGCCTGCGGACGACGCGTGATCGGTTCTCAGCGCAGCGCGTTTGCCCCCTGTACTGACCCCTCTGCCCGCTGTAGGCGTTCCACCGGTTCTCGGCGGACAGTGTGGTGTCGGAGCCGGACGAACGGTTCCGCTTTTTCGTGGAGAAGGTGTTGCCGCAGTACCGGGACGTCCAGATGAGCCATACCCTGCTGCTGGTGCCGTCCTATTTCGACTACGTGCGGATCAGGAACCACTTCATCAAGGAGACGGTCAACTTCGTGCAGGTCTGCGAGTACACCAAGGTCAGTGGCGCGGGGCTGGGTGGCCGGTTGTGAGAGTGTTGAACTCTGGGTACGAGAGTCTCTTGTTCGGCACTCGCACCATTCGAGACACTTGTCAATTCCGCGGCATTCCGTCGAAAACTATCGTGGTTGTCATCATTTGGCGTGGCAGGCGGCAGCACATGAAGCGCGTCATTAAGAAACAAAAATTAGTTCGATGCGCTGCTGCACACGTAGAACACTCGCGAAGTAATATCGTATCTGTTTTGCATGTTGGGACGGCACTGAGGTTGTTTATGCAGAGGCTCAGACTGTTAATGCTAGTAATCACATGATGTTAGCCAGCGACAACGTGGCTAGCCTCCATAGTGGGTGAATGAGCTTAATCTCGATGCTTGTCACGTGTGTGTGAGACATGCAAAAAATACATGATGCGGTAACACAGTTTCCGCATCATGAAACCGACAACATAAGTGGTCGATGCTTGACGAGTAGATCCGGAGCATTATGCTTTGATGCATGGCACGTACTGCCCGTACATGCTACCTTTTGACTTAATTCGATGAGCTTGCTTCATCTTGCTACACCGAGGGTTGTGGTTTAGACCGGAACACCCCCACCACCATTACCACTGCCATGTCCAGAGCTCGACTGGGACTCGCTGAACACGCCGTTCTCTGTCAAGGTTATGGTGGGCACTGGACGTGACGACCTCGAGGATTTTGCAGGATACCCGCGTGAGTCGTGCCCGGGACATGTTTTACCACGGGAAGCGGCACTTTCTGCTGTATACGGAGCGCTTCCACTTCTTCCGCCGCTACCGCATCAAAGGCATTCGCCACGTGGTGTTCTACGGCCTACCAATGTACCCGCACCTCTATTCGGAGATCTGCAACCTCATGCAGGTGCGTGCAGGCAGTCCTCAGGCGTCGAAATGCAAACATTTGTGCCATGGGGTTTGCTGGTCGTTTGCATGTTGAGAATGTACTTGCTTTTATCTCGTAACTATGTCGGCTCCAAAATAGGTTTGTGTGTTCAGGCATGTGGGGCATTCCACGACAAATCGACATGTGACCTGCACCCTCACATCTCAGATTTTGATGAAAATGGTTCTATAGGGTTATCAGCATCGCTGAACACGCCTGTGCCATTTTGAAGTCTCTTAGGTTTACCGTTTTCTAGTTATGAACTATATAATTTTTACATTTTGCACTGACATGACTATCTTTGGTGCTAATTTTCTCTGAGTCATTTTTCAGTAACTGAACAAATTTATACGTCAAAATGAAGACAAAACATTGAAGAATATGACTATGCCACCATTTAAACTTTCATTACGTAATTTTTGCCGACTCTAGCCAAATAAAAAATTGAAAAGAAATAAAAACATTTTTCCCCTCCGTTATCGTAATTTTTCTCCCTTTCATATGAAAGAGTGTAGTTTTTTACCCTAGAAACATAAATAAAAAAGTGGTTATCGACTTGGAAAGACGAATCAAATGCGGTGAATGCGGGCGCTGCGCTCACCGGACCGGCGCGCGCGCTGCCGCTGCCTCGCGATACGCCTGCCGGGGGAGGGGGAGGGGAAGGGGGAGCCGAGCGTGGGATGTCAAGAATATGTCCTGGAAAAAAAGACTATGTGACGGTAAGAGATGAGAATGGGGTTAAAGTAAAGAAGCAGAAACGTTTGATTTTAGGTAATTTGCAGGAAATTTACCAACTTTATAAAGAGAACGGTAGCAACCCGCGCATTGGGTTTTCTAAGTTCGCCAGCCTCCGCCCCAAACACTGTGTCCTGTTGGGAAGCAACGGCACTCATACGGTTTGTGTATGTTGCTATCACCAGAACGTTAAGCTAATGTTAGCGTCTCTGGGCTTAAAAGACATTACCTACAAGGACCTGTTGAAGCACGCGGTTTGTGATGTCGGGAGGGAAGCCTGTATGCTGCAAAAGTGTGAAAACTGTCCAGGTCAGGACGGTGTCAGGTCATATTTGATCGACACTTTAAATGCGCAGGCAGGGGAAATCTCAGACTTGGTGGACGAAGTCAGATTTAGTCAGTGGCTAAGCACGGATCGTTGCACTTTGACCGAAATTGTTCTTCCTATGGACGAGTTTCTTGACAAACTGTCTGACGCCATTGTGACACTTACTCGGCATCATTTCACGAGTCAGCATCAAAGCAAATATTTCGACGATCTAAAAAAGCAGCTACCTGAGCATGAAGCACTGATCATATTAGATTTTTCAGAAAACTACACTTTTGTAGTTCAAGACGAAATTCAGTCATATCACTGGAACGCACCACAGTGTACCGTTCATCCGTTTGTTGTTTATTGGCGAGAGGCTGGAAAGATTGAATGCCACAGTTTTGCGTGTTATCAAACGAACTGAAGCATGACACCGTCGCTGTGCACACATTCTTGCAGCACATTGTACCGAAAGTGAAAGGCATAGTCCCGAACTTGAAAAAGATTCATTATTTTTCGGATGGGTCAGCTGCCCAGTACAAGAATAAGTTTAATTTCGTGAATGTGAGTTTTCATGATGAGGATTTCGGAGTCCAGTGCGATTGGAATTTTTTGAAACGTTGCATGGGAAAAAAATCGTGCAACGGTGTTGGGGGGTACACTGAAAAGGGTTGCAGCTAGCGCCAGTCTTTCGCGGACACACTCGGACCACATTCTTACTGCGGAAAAGCTATGTAAAGTGCTACAGGACAAGGGTAATTTGCATACCGAGTGCTACTTTGTAGCGAAAGAAGAGGTTAGTCGTACACGGCATGAGCTTGGCGATAGACTGTCAATGGCAAAAACTGTCAAAGGGACTCTAAAAATACACAGGGTAACTCCAGTGAAGGCAAACATTGTCGTTGTGCGAGAACTTGCCATAAGTGAAGGAAGAGAAGTGATGGTGGCCTGATTTGCTACAGGATTTAGGTTGAATGGTTAGCGTGACCTACATCGGCAGCTGATTTCCGTTTGTTTATGTGCGAATTACAATGTGAAGTGAGCTAATGTTAAGTTATGCATTTTGTACCTCTGATAAGGCTCATTGTACCATCTCGTTAGCATTCGCAAATGTACATGTACTTTCCGGCTTGTTATTTGTGTGAATAACAAATGAAGTGCTAAAACGTCCTGCCTGGTGTTTATAAATAATCTGCAGTGTCCTCTCAATCCCACGGGGCCGCGGACGACAGCCGCCAGCACCCATATCCCCCGTTGGCAGCAGCTGGCCGCGGCCGTTGCTGAACGACGCCGTATTGGGTAAAATGAGGCCGGGCGGTTGGTGTTTGAAATTATGTTTAAAATATTTATAAGCCGATAACCACTTTTTTTATTGATGAAATATAGGTAATAATCAACGCTCTTTCATTAAAAAATATCAAAAATCACAATATCGAAGGGGAAAATTGCTCAAGAGAAATTGGCATTTTTTTAAGTGTTATATTTGACATATATTTAATTGCTATGGTTTCGATAGTGATAAACGTTCATTCTGCATGGGATTGCAATCATTTTGATGTACAAACTCACCTACTTATCATTCAATGTAGCAGGGATAAATCCTGCCAAACAAAGCCATGTATGCATCGAATGTAAAAATGTCGCAGGCTGTAGCTCGAAAACCGGAAGTCGGAGGGGCCTGAAAATGTCACAGGCGTGTTTAGGGCTGCTGATAACCCTATAGACTCATTTTCATCAAAATCTGAGATGTGGGGGTGCAAAATCGAAATTTTATTTGTCGATCTGTCGTGGAACGCCCCATGTGCGTCTCAATCCTCGATTTGAAATGGCTTTCTTTTCTCGCTGTCTCACTGGCCTGGGCCGTATTGGTACATCGACGCCACATGAGGTAAACGGCGCACTGTTGAACTGTGAGTTTGCGGTTGAACGCTTGGGCACAGTTCTACGCGAACGTGTATCTTGAATTGGCTAGGTCATGCAGCTCACAGCATACTCCTGACTTGCGCAGAGGACCCGCTACAATATACGTCACAGATGCTACTTCAGCCATGTGGTGTACCGCAAATAACGCCCCACTGACTGCAAAGCCCAGGACAACTGTGAAACGCCATTCATGTTCTGGTTCGAAACGACTGTCATGCGCCATTCGTGTACCCGGCTTGAATCTCCATCCATCTGCACAAACACCTCCAAAAGCGTGACGTGCTGTCCATTCCTCGCTGCAGGATGTGTACCAGAACCCTCGTGCCGACCAGACCGGAAACTCGAGCACCACCGTCACTGTGCTCTTCTCCAAGTTCGATCGGCTCAAGTTGGCGCGCGTGGTCGGCGTGCAACGGGCGACATCTATGATCGCCGCCGATAAGCAGGTGCACATGTTCGTCACCGGCGAGTCGTGACGTCAGCGAAAGTGTGGCTCGGCAGACTGTGTGTGACGCTGAGGACGAGAGTTGGCATGTCGCCGGTGAGTTGTGACGTCACAGATGACTGCGCTGTCTGCAAGGTGTGGTCGTGGAGGAGGTGTGCACTGGAGGCTCAGTTATGTGTATGGCGATGAGAGACGGAGGTACTGACAGACGCTGGGGCATGCATTTGGGCGTTGACTTCTTGAGCCAGGATGTGTGGTATGGTTGGAGTGGTGAGAGGTTTTGCTCGAACTATGCAGGCTGCATGCATTTGTGATTCATCATTGTTACCGTTGTAATGCAAGACCATTGCCAACATAAATGTGAAGTGCCTAACGTGTATCTAATGAATAAGTTTGCATTGGCATCACTTCCGTGTCGGTTTGGTGTAATGGCAAAAGGCGCAATAGCTTTCGTGGAGTCCAGTGTGGATACCGAACGTCCAGTATGGTTGGCGGTCTTTACTGCCCGAATGACACACCAGCATTGAGCATGTACAGTAAGACAAAGCCATGTACAGTTTTCTACATTTGCCTTCCTTTGTATTACAAAATGTCCTGGCATTACCACTTGAATGCGCTGGGCAACCATTGTCAACTGAACACCCTGGTTAACGCGTCTGATTCTCTCGTATATCACAACAGTATTGCAAACGTAGAGACGACACCCGCGACACACCGGGAACTGATGACCGATCTGGCCGCCAGGGGCGCTAGCTTCCCGGTGGCGGGTTGTCCCAGCGTTGATAAACGGACAACACTAACATGCAGCCGACTGGGAGCACTAAGTATGCTTAGGTGCATCTGATGATTCCATTAAATGTACATATATTGCATTACTTACTTCTGATCGATATGTGCAAGCGATATTTGGCAGTAATACCAGTGAAAATCACGAAAGGTTTCCCTCGGCGGGCTGACTGATATGATGCATGATACCGTAGTATAAAGTTGTGGCTAGAGATCACGAGAGGGGTCGGGGTCCGGAATCCCCCGGTCTGGTACCCTGCTGATGTTAATCTTCCCCAGGCAATCCGAAAATGTCTTGAAAATATTGACTCGAGCCCACACCTGACTTCGTGACATTTCCAGCTCTGTATAGAGTACAACCATTTTAACCGTTCCCGATCACGCAAAATCAAAGGGGGAATTCAGTCATCTACGCGCATAATCGACGGATTGCTGACATGCTCTCAATCGCATTATTGTCCAGTCCACACTTTTCTCGCTGAAGTGCCTCATCTCAGCGCTTACATTGCTTGATAGGAAGTCATTTCTGTGCTGTCGCTGCTGCGGCGTTGTTGCGGAGGCTTCAGAGCGCCGCTTCTGCCATCTGTCGGTGTGCCGACCAAGTTTCGGTTGCAGACGTCGCTAGTGATGAAGCTGTGGCGGCTGGGGCCGGGGGTGCAGTAGGCGGAGTCGGCGCTACACAGGGACTGGGTGCGGCTGGCTGGAGTCCGGCCCGTACCAGATATGACGAGCTGCAGATGAAAGCGACAGCGATTGTGCGAGCACTGTAGACGGACTGAAGGGAAGAGGGTGGAGGCTAGCCGGAATTGTTAGTGCTGCAAAAGTGATCTAAGATTGCTATTTCTATGCAACGCCATAGCTAGAGCCCTAATGCTAAGCATTCACAACTCTTGTACTAGGCGTTCCACGTCAAAAAGGTGAACTCATTTGATAGTTTTAGGTGAACACACTTCCATTTTACGAGCGATAAAGGTTAGTTCAGGGTACCAGTGGTGTTTCGTAACAACATTTTGATTCACGTTGCAACGACAATACCAAAAACATGCTAGCCTGGATCCTTTATGGAGCCCACCGTCGTCAGTGGTGGGCTCCATCAGGGATCTAGACGGCGGTGTGGAACAGCTGACGCAGCTGTTCAGCTGTTGAGAACAGAAAACAGCCGAATGCTCCGGAGTCCATGGGCCCCCAAACATAATAGGGGAATGCATCCGTGAGAAGTTCCATGGCAGTGGATGCTTGTCTGTTGTGTTCGTAGCGCGTGTGTCTAGGCTACAGTTATGCGACCAGTTTATATTCTCCCTTCCGCTACGCTGCTAGCATATTCTATGGTTCGGCATTCATTTGGCAGAGTTCTACTCCGGATGGCATCCACTGACTAGTTCTCGAACTATACATTTGAGGGCAGAGCCTCTCAGTCCTCACGCTCGACTCACCTGCTGCAGCGCCGGCGCTCCGCTGCCGCCCCCGCCCCCGCCCCCGCCGCCGCCACCGCCACCGCCACCGCCACCGCCACCGCCACCGCCACCGCCACCGCCGCCGCCCTCGCCGCCACCGCCGCCGCCCTCGCCACCACCGCCGCCGCTACCGATGTGCAGCACCTCGCCGAGGTCGGTCTCGGCATACAGCGACGAGCCGCTGTCGCTGAGCGAGCTCTCCTCGGCAGCGAACGGCGCGTCGAGGCGGCGGTAGCCGGCCAGCGAGGTGGGCGACGACTGCGTAGCGCGGTCCACGCCCGACGAGGCGACAGAGGCGGCCGATCTGCGCGACACGGGCCGCCGCGCCGCCGCTGGCGAGCGGCCGTAGTCGCAGCTGCAGATGTCGCTGCCGTCGGCTCGCATGTCACCTGCGGGCCGGAGGCGTGGCTAGCTGTGACGACTGAAGCCGCTTACGGACGGGAGGTGGCCGGCGTGCCGTCGCGGCCAGCAGGTGTGGTAGAGAGGCGGGTCAGGAATTTACACGAGGCACGCATCTGGAGATGCGCCACTGCCACGTACCCGGAGGGGCGCCTTCGGCTGGACAATTCGTTGAACGAAGGGGGTGCATTCGGAGGGGGTGCTTCGTGTTCCCAGGAGGACACATTTTCCTCTCATGGACACGTCTTATTTTTTATCTGAGAGGCACGCCTTTGCTCGAACGAAGGAAGGAACTTGCCCGCAAGAACGAAGGTGTGGAAGAAACCAAGACGCTCGTGGCTCAGCTGGAAACTATACATGCACCGAGCATCGCAGTCACTGCAAACCTACACCGTATAGTGAAACTCCAGGGCGGACAATGGGGAACCTACAAGCGGCACTGGCTCACCACCCTAGCCGCCGTATCGTCGTCAGGGATGGAGGTTTGGGGTTCCCCAACCAGTCGGTCGTGGAGCACGGCCCTGCTCCCCATTCAGTCCGCCGTGCGATACGGCTCAGTTTCCTACCCAGTGGATCGGGTAATATGGTCCCAGTCCCTACCCAGTGAGGCTGGCAACACTGTATGGATCCCCATCCGGTGGGTCAGGTAGTACGGTCCTAATACCTACCCAGTAGGTCGGCCAGTACGGTCCTGATCCATACCCAGTGGGTCGGCCAGTACGGTTCTGATCCCTACCCAGTGGGTCGGCCAGTACGGTCCTGATACCCACCCAGTGGGTCGGCCAGTACGGTCCTGATCCCTACCCAGTACAGTTCTGATCCCTACCTCGAGGGTCGAGCTGGCCGGGTGGCGCTTCACCTCGGCCGTAGTCGCACTCGTAGCAGCAGCAGTCCTGGTACGACTCGGCGGCGCCCATCTGCGGCGGGGGACGCGGCGCGTGGCGGCGGTCGTGTCGCAGCCGCGGACTGTTGGGCTGCGACACGGTGTCGTTCGGCACACCCGGCGACGAGCGCGCGTTCTGCGGTGGAGGTGCGACGGTGGGTGGTCAGAGAGCGACACAGTGTCGCTCGGCACGCCCGGTGACGAGCGCGCGCTCTGTGGTGGAGGTGCGACGGTGGGTGGTCGGAGGGCAACACAGTGTCGCTCGGCACGCCCGGTGACGAGCGCGCGCTCTGTGGTGGAGGTGCGACGGTGGGTGGTCGGAGGGCGACACAGTGTCGCCCGGCACGCCCGGTGACGAGACTGGCGGATATCACGTGACTGGCGGATCATTTGGGAGAGGGTAATGGTGCAAACCGCGAGTGCTATTTTGCAAGCACGTTACAATCCGAAAGTAATAGCAATTGCAAGCCAGCAATTAGCTACATTGGTGCAAAGTCGCTGCCTTGCATTGATCGCCTTCATCTGCCAGTGTTACACAGGGCATCTGAGTCCAACCAAACTGTCAACTGGGCCGAGCGCCTGCCAGAAGTTCAGACCGGACTACTCTCGTGTGAGACGTGAACCGATCACTGGAACTGATCTGTCTCATCTCTACTGACGGCCGCATCAATGAACCAAAACGCGATTAAGGTATCAGTGATTCGTGATTGCTCATCAGGCAGGCAGCCGGCTAACCAAATGAGGCCCCGTACGACAGCAAGTCCCCACCCGGTCACCTGCATGTCGAGACTGCGCAGTCAGCTGGCCAAATGAGGCCCCGTACGACAGCAAGTCCCCACCCGGTCACCTGGATGTCGAGACTGTGCAGTCAGCTGGCCAAATGAGGCCCCATACGACAGCAAGTCCCCACCCGGTCACCTGCATGTCGAGACTGCGCAGTCAGCTGGCCAAATGAGGCCCCATACGACAGCAAGTCCCCACCCGGTCACCTGCACGTCGAGACTGCGCAGTCAGCTGGCCAAATGAGGCCCCATACGACAGCAAGTCCCCACCCGGTCACCTGCATGTCGAGACTGCGCAGTCAGCTGGCCAAATGAGGCCCCGTACGACAGCAAGTCCCCACCCGGTCACCTGGATGTCGAGACTGTGCAGTCAGCTGGCCAAATGAGGCCCCATACGACAGCAAGTCCCCACCCGGTCACCTGCATGTCGAGACTGCGCAGTCAGCTGGCCAAATGTGGCCCCATACGACAGCAAGTCCCCACCCGGTCACCTGCACGTCGAGACTGCGCAGTCAGCTGGCCAAATGAGGCCCCGTACGACAGCAAGTCCCCACCCGGTCACCTGGATGTCGAGACTGTGCAGTCGGCGGGCCATCCTCGTCGAGCCGAGACTCCTGCCGTGCTGCGACCTGGCCGACCCGGCCGCCTGGACGGCCGGCAGCGAGCCGGCGTGCTCCTGCTGGACGCCCACCACGCGCGCGCTGGCGTAAAGCCCGACGGCGGGCCCGAGCCGCGCCGCCGGCGCCGGCGGGCCGCGCTCCGACAGCCCGTTCACGTAGAGGTGGCAGTTGCCCTTGGCGACGTCCTGGTCGGAGGCGGCGAACACGCGCTTGTGGAACAGGTCGTCGCGCAGCCAGAGCGTGTTCTGGCCGAGGCTGTCTGGACACGAGCCGTGAGGTGTCGCCGGCGGCTTGGTGTCGGCGTACTCGGCTGCGGAAACAGAGCTACGCTGACTTGAGGCTGGGACTGACCTGAGGCTGACCTGAAGCTGACCTGCCACACAACTCCCGTGGCTTGGTGTTGGCGTACTCGGCTGTAGGAACAGAGCACGGCTGATCTGGTGAGTGGGCTGACGTGTGGCTCGATTGCGTCGTTTGACGACGTGTGTGATGGTCAGCGGTTACACCTTTGTCCTTTCCTCGCCTATATTGAAGTAGTAAAACGCGGCCAATTTGGTGGCTGTTAGACGAATGTAATTTGTGTTGTAATATTAAACATCATTTTCGCCCTTTTCAATCTGCATTGAACTACCTCGAGAAATCACAAGAGTGGAATTGATTGTTAAATGAAAACCAGGAAGTACCCCGAAATGTAGTTTACATTCCCCACTATTATAGTTTAGTCGAGATCAGCGAGATGAACTTTGACCTGGAAAGAACCACCAAGAAGGTAGCATAATGAAAGAACAACTAGGGCATTACAAACCAGCTCAACATATTATCTGCCGACTACAGAGTATACCTCTGCTACCAGTGCACGCGGCAGAGTGTAACATTTCGGCGAAATCGGGCCAGGCACGTATACGATCATGTCATGGTTCGCCGAGCTGATGTAGCCTGATGGATGTGTGTTGCAAGCAGAATCCCACGTGATATACAGCATGTTCAAAAGACACAGTGATCCCTTGTGCGCAGACACGTGACTGCGACAAAGCCGCTGTCGCATTGACGAAGCTTCTAATGCCTTTGGTGGGTTTTGAACCGCACCATCTTTACCCCTGGGGGCTACCAACTTCTTGCCGCCCCAGCAAGGGACCATGGAGTGGGCGCCACCACCCAGATTGACAGCACTCATTGTCACTATGCATTGGACACCACCAATAATTTTCAAACTTCGCACATGCTTTGCTGGGCAGCATCTGACCGTTGACGGCTACTGAGGAAATTGACAGTTTTATACAGTTGACACGACACAGTCAGGTTGTGTATCTTGAATTGGCTAGGCCATGCAGCTCACAGCATACTCCTGACTTGCGCAGAGGACCAGCTGCAATATAAATCACAGATGCTGATAGTTACTTTGTGCGCGGCTTCAGGCGCGGCTTCAGGCGTGGCTTCAGGCGTGACTTCAGGCGTGGCTTCAGGCGCGGCTTCAGGTTCGGCTTCGGGTTCGGCTTCGGGTTCGGCTTCGGGCGCAGCTTCAGGTGCGGCTTCCCGTCCCGGTGTGTCCGTCCGGGTTATCACCCTGGCTTATTCGTCAGGCGGTACCATATCGGACGAACCTTTCACACTGTGGATGCGCGTCCGTCAGTGTTATTCGTCGTGCGCGCGGTGCGACTGACAACAGTTGGTGAGGCTGCTTCCATGGCAATGCCAGCCGAGATGTTGACGCCTATGCGGTTCCGTTGTGATCGGATTGCTTAGGCGTGCGCTTGTTCAACCGGCGACCGCCAAGTCTGAAGTTTGCTGCCGGGCGAGCTGACGTCAGATAAGCCAGTTCATCCCGACCTGGCTCCGAAGCAGTCAGCACAGGTCGAACGTGGTGTCCGCCCTGTCTTGGCGACACTGGATGGCTTCGGCTGAGAATGGACACACCGGATACCAGGTAACCGGAAAAGGGACCGAAAATGCCGCGGTTCTCTGCAGCATGGAAGCGGGCCAGCGTTTGAATTGGACCGATCGGCAGCCGCCAGTCCGCCATAGGCCAGGCGGGTCGTTTTTCCCGACTGGAGCCGGTGTCGGCGGCTTTGTGCCTTCTGCTGCCGTGATATTGCCCGCCGGCACCAGCCGATAATTGATGGATTGCCAGCGCCCTGACGCCATTGTTTGAATGATAAATCGCCGCCGCCGGCCCGCATCAGGTATAGAACTAAAAATCGGATAGGCTTCGACGTCGGGTTTAGCCGACGATTTGTAGATGTTCCCTTGGAATTGGCCTGTCGTCTCGAGGCGCGGTTGCTCCGAAGCGGGTCGTCACCCAGGCCGAATCAGCGTGCGGACTTACTGCGGATAGTAGGCGAAAGAAGCTGGACAAACAAGCGGTTTCTGTTGAGGCTTGTATGCTGAGGAAGTGGTAAGCCACTATTGCATCCAAGAGGTACTGTTCAATGGCATAATGACATGCTTGGGATCGGCGTAAATTGTCGCTTGCCACATTTAAAGATTCTGACATCTGCATTTATCCGAATGATTTTTAGCGGATCGTATCCGCGATATTCATCAATACATGAGGATATATGAGGATGAAGCACCGTTGACCCACTTGCTGGGGAAAGTAGCAACCAATGAAGTTACCAGTGAATACACAAATGCACATTTTATCATCCCATTGTTCAAACAAATCTCACCGTCATCCCCGACCCCGGACTACTACGTGATGAAAACCTTAACACAGAATCTCTGTAGCTTAGACATACCATAATGTTTTTCCTTCCATCAGACGCTCTCGACGCAAGCAATTATGGATGTTATGTCCAGGTGCCATGACAAATTTAGATTCCATTCCAAACATTAATTGCATGTATTTAGCAAATGCCAACAAACCTAATGATCCAACTCCACAAAAGTTATGAACGTTCAAGCACAGGCTATGCCTGTTCCAACACTGAACAAGTCATCATGCCACACCCAGCTCGTCGGTGCGTGTGAACACCGTGTTGGGACTCACGTGCGGTGCCGGCCAGCGCGTCCTGCTTCAGCCTGAGCCGGTGGCAGTGCAGCGCCAGCACAGACGCGCCCAGCGCGAAGAAGCCGACTCCGCTGAGCAGGGCGACCAGCCAGGCGGCGGGCGGCCCCAGTCCGCCGGGCCGGCCGACCGGCGCCGTCTCGGTACCGGCCAGCAGCGGCGGCGGCGGCGTGGCCGGCGGCGCCAGAGCCACCCACGCCGAGAACGGTCCGCGGCCGGCGGCCGTGGCGGCCGCCACACGTACCCGCACGCCCGCCGCCGCGCCCGGCAGCCGCAGCAGCCGCGACGTCACGTTGTGCACGCTCTCCGTGAGCGGCGTGGCGGGTACGGCCGGGTCCGCCGGCGCCTCCACCTGCACCGTGTAGACGGTGATCCGGCCGTTGGTGCGATCGGCGGGCAGCGCCGACCACGTGACCGTAGCGCCCGCGCCGGCGGCCGTCACCTGCACGCCTCCGGGAGCGACGGACGGAGCTGTGAAGACGGCGGCCAGGTGAGACGGCCGCCGCGTCCGACCGGCCCGCCACAGGCCGACCTGAGCGTCACATGTCTGTCAGGTCACGTGTCTGTCCGGTCACGTGTCTGTCAGGTCACGTGTCTGTCAGGGCGGCGCGGCTGCCGCTGACAAGCCCATCCGGTCCGCGTCGGCGCGGCCAACGTGAGGAGGGGCCGCTGACGGAGCAGCAGCTGGAAAGGTCACCGTCGAGCCGTGGTGACTCGGGCTAGTTTTAGACGACCCGGCGCTATGAACCGAACTTAACCGGGAGGCAATCAGCGCCCGGACGGAAAATCGATGCGCAAACTATCGAAAGCTTTGTAGTGGTAGACTGCCTGCCTGTTGATAGCGGCCACCATGTAGCGTTTCAGCAAATGACAGTCTTAAAGCAAGCTGTGGGTTTGTGCTGTTGAGCTATTGTTGGAACTTGATGCAGTCATCCCGGAGTTGAAGCATGTCTGAATCAGTTTTACATAAATTCCGTCTTCGCATGAATATATACAATTATATATCGATGCTTTGAGGGGCATAGTTCAACCTAAGTAGAGATGTGGAGGGCGCGAACGGTGTCCTTTTTGTCGTAAATATGCTTACTCTGTGTAACATCTGGCTAATTATATGTAATATATTCCATGTCATGACCTTACCCTCCAGAATGTTTGTGATGGATATAAACAGATTATGCGACAGTCCGGCGGAATAAACCATTGGTCCAGTGTAAGATGAACAACATAGCGCTCCAATTATCTCACCCACTCATTTCGACCAGTTGTCTAGTTCCTTAAAGGCATGGTGGCATGTCGCTTACATAACTTTGCCAAGTATCGAAGCCAATCGATAATACGCAAACTATTGTAATTTTGCATCAAGTAACTGTTGGCTAAACCTTGTTTATCACAAAATACTTTATCAAAATATGATTTGCTAGGAATAGTGGTAATAGGTAAACACGGATCTTTGATTGGCATGCATTTAGCACTTAAGTAGCAGCCAACAAGTTGCCAAGAAACTTCGACAACTGCAGCTACCCAGCTGACGGAATGTTAATGTATTCGCAATCTACCCGAGACCTTGAAATTCGCTCGCTCCCTTCACGTCCGTTTAGAGTTCAGGGGAAGGCTTCGATATGTCGCATTCCGAACCTGAACATTATTCATAGAAACAGCTCATGAACCTGGGGACTGCACGGCGGTCGGCAGAGTCGGAATTTCCAATGAGACACGGGCAAAGTTCCGCCGCCGGCGCAAGTCCGAAGAATTGTCGAGTAGTCTCCCGACACTCATTTACCGCTTGTTGAATTCCACGACTGATTACCATAATTCGATTAAGTGTGTGCTATCTCGTCCGCCTGCGAAGTCGGCGCGTCCGACTCGCCGAGCAGATCATTAACTCGCCCTGGACAAGGACGGCGTGGTAGGTGGCGGCGCGCGCCACGATTATCGCGGCACGACTCAGCGACCGGCTGCCGGCGGCGGACACGGCGTCAGACACGCGCACACAGCGGCGGCGACAGCTCCAGCTCGTCACTGCCGGCGTTACACGACTCGACCGATGCCCGGGGCCTCTCGTGGCCGTGAGACGACGCGCGCCTCGCGCGCTCGGCGCCGTCACCGACCGGCACGTTATTGGCCCACACATGTGTGCCACCGGACGCCAGCCGACCGCCGTATCTATATGCTGATGGACCTAATGGTGGCGCGTATCAATGCTGGTGCCACATCTACGCAGCGTTCCCCGAAATAACCACCCAATGCCAAATTCTTGGTATTTCCCGTGAGTTGTGCTTTGCAGAGCCGCAATTACAAGTTGCCGTAATTTCGCCAGCACGTACTCGCATACTAGCTTCGGCAGCAACGAGTTAAACTTCAACACTATTTCCCTCTGGTCAATTCTGAAGTTTGTTTCGTAAAACAGGAACAACGGTTTTATAACGATTGTTGAAGAATTACGACGGGTGCAAATTTCAGAGGGGGATGCAGGGCGCGTTTCGCCAACGTCGCACTTTCTGTTGTATAATTTTTTGCAGTCACACGCTTTCTACGAAATGACGTCATGCATTTGTAAGCATAGTTCTCTCGTGAAACATAATTTGGGTTGTAATAAAAAAATAAAAACATACCAAATAGCTCCATCTGTTTGCGCTTTCATTGCTAAGTGATTGTTGTTTGATATATAGGCATTTTAACAATCGTATTATATTCTAATGCTCGTCTCCTCTGACCTTCGCCCAGATGAATCAACGACGAAACAAGACTCCATTGTAAGCAGAAGCTACAATGGAGCTACAAGCCTGATGGTTAGGTAATTTTGTGGATTTTTTCTTCAGTACTTAGTCAGAAGCACATACTACACACACAGACAATTCGTGAGCATGTGCACGGTCACCATGCTTTGCAGATTAATAGTTCTTGGAGCATCAAAACAAGGTCATAAAATTGTCGCAGTTGGCAGGCATGCTTCAACAGCATGTATTTGTTAGGGAAGTATGGCTGATGCTCCCGGGTGAGTCTGGGGTCCGAAACTCTCTGGTTTGATACCCTGCGGATTTTAATCTCCCGTTGTCCCCATTAAATGTGAAAAGATGCTCTGAAAATTAGGACTTGAACCCAGGGACGCAGACAGGATATTCTTAAGGAGGGGTCCAGCAGGGACCGGATGCATACAACCATTCAAATGTGACCGTAGACAGCCTTGGGCGCGGCAAGCGAACCGAATATTCTTGATTTTGCGTGCTCGAAATCTGAACGCACCTTCTTTAATATAGTCTATTTTTGGTTGCTTGGGAGTCCCCTTCATGGCTTCGCCTCTCCTGAGACCGTTTAGCTTTGTGAGAGATATCCAGCCTTGTGTGGACGTCTAGGTGAAATGACCTCAATAATTCACCTCAAATGATCTTAAGAACCTCAATAATTCAACAGATGCCTACATAGAGGTGTGGGTCAGGGATTCGTATGGAGGAGGCACTCGTCTGAAGGATCGAAGACGACTATAATTTGAAAATTTGGCGGTTCGGGCGGGGTGGGTGGGGGGGGGGATTAAGGTTCTCCGAACACGTTGGGCGGGAAGGGTGTGCTCGAGCTTCCGCTTGAGGGCACCATCATGTCATGGGGTTCGCGGGGGGGGGTGGCGGCAAATGCCTCCAATGTTTTTTTTTAAATCCTTTGCTGCGAGTTAACTTTCCTACTTTTCATTATCTCGCACACATTTTTATGAAGACATACAATGCGGCCTTTTCAACAACAAAAAAACTGCTTTGTTGCAGAGATGGGCACTAAAGAGGAAGAAAATATGAATGAGTTCGACCATAGCTGTTCCATATTAATCATTTACCTGAAAACTCTCTGCCTTTGCGATCGGCCCATTTTCCTGGCGTTTCCTTTCAACCTCATTAAGTCATAATCTGCAAGGTAAATGAAGCCTTTCATGATGAATTTCAAAACATGGCCAGAAACAACTTATCCCCTTAATAGCACCACTAATTATGTGGAAAAGCAAACTCTTAGTAAGTGTTCAGCCGGAAATGTATGTACGTGTTAGCACCATTATGACACTGATGCGACGAACTACCATTATTATTTTCGCTCAACGTGTCGGTTGATGAGAAATCGACGGCAGTGTAGTCTACCGAAGTAAAAAGTTCGGGTTTAGTTTGTTTATAGTAGTAACACAAAATGACGTTCTGTCATGGATTTTCTACGTAGATGCGCTCTTCTTTATTACATATTGTGAATCACTCTGACCATTTCTTTTTACAGTTACAACATATTGCCCTTGGTGTAGTACATGTTGTTTGGCCATTGTTCATGCAAGAAAGAAAGCGAACATCAAATAAATGGACTGAAGTAATTCGAATAGCAAAATAATACTCGCACGCACTAAGACGGAATGGAAGTAAGCATTTGTCCACGTACGTGTCAGATCGAAGTGGGAGGGCAACTGTCCCAGTCAGGTCAGTTGAATGCATCTTTTCTGAACAAACAACAGCCATACTGTGTCCAATAGCTGTTGGTGTAGGAAGACACCATAGGAATCACTTAAACTCAATTCCCCAGGACGCATTCATGTCGATTTTCCCCAGCTGTGACATCGTATCAAAGCCTCGCACATATGCAGTTAGCTACATTCTTCTCCAGAAGGATGCTTCGTATTTTCCGCCTTTTTTTGCGCCAGAAAGATATAAGTTTCATCTGTCATCGGCGCTGAAGCCGGGATATCTCGACATCACTGAACCTTAAAACCTAGAGAATCCTCTGCCATCCGTCGACGTATCGAACCCTCAGCGGACGTCACATAGCTCAGGCCGCGGAAGCTGAGTGGGCTTAGACTTCTGGTCCAGCATAACTCAGCCGAGGGACGTCTTCAGCAGGCACTGTCGACCACCAGTCGTTTAGGCGCGCGGCATCTCACGCACGCTCAAACATTCAACACGCCATAACGACACGAGTCTGTGCTCGTTGGGCTAATTCTGACCTGGGGTACACTTATTCTCGGCCGACTCCTGTGCAGAATAATTGAGCGGCTGGTGGGCGCCTGGCATTTACTGCAGTTGCGCTTGCTAACGAGTTGGCTGTCAGGTGACTGGCTCCACGGACGAGCTGCGGTTTCAGCTAGCGGCGCGGCGCGTGCCAACTGATCATACGCCTCCCCTTGTTGTGTTGCCGTGAACAAACGGGCAGCGAAACGACGCAGCTGGCAGACACCATCCGCAATCTGCTCTACGTCAACTTGACAATGACAACAATGTGGACAATTCTACCATCAGGCAATGCGGACATCAGATTGTGGCTAGTTCGCTGCGTATAACCATTTTATGGTGCGTTCGGTCATTCTGAAAAACGTACCATCCAATGAGCTCCGGTAGCCCCAATGCTGACCAATGCCAAAATATTACATGTATTGTTAGAATCGTACTCAGACGTATGCAACGATAGTTGATGTGTGATGTGCATGCTTTAGACCGGGAGAGGGAGGGATAGTTGCCATTGGGATTCCCCATTGGGGAATCTGTTTGATCCCCATCCCTGGCATCGACCGCTATATTTGTCAGCTGTCATTATACAGGCTAAGCACGAAGTCCGGTCCGATGCCATTCCTAGCAGGTAAACCTTTTCCTACATTGTCAAAGCAGAGTTCTTTTCACCTAACTGAGGAGCCTAAATTGTCATTCTTTGTGCACAAATGCTCGGGTAGAAGCCTGACGATAAGAGCGGAAAGCCTGGCATGTGTCGAGGCGGCCTGCAAACTGGCAGAGGCCAAAATACTTCTTTGTGCATCCAGTGTCGCGGTGGAGGCGTTCCTGCGACTGTCCGGAACTAAAGCTACTCCCTTGTACATCCAATGTCGTGTGTCTCAATGGACTACCAAAAAAACAAGTTGTGCTGCCTCGAATCCCAGCTGTGTACGCTCGACCTGACTGCGTCTCGCACCAGCGCGCTCATCAGCGGAGTCGGACCCTACAGCTCTCTTGACGACGCGCGGCCATTCTCGCCGACAGACAGACAGACAGACAGACAGGCGGACGGGCAGAGACTAGCGGATGTCCGTCGGACGTGTTTAATTCGGCGCCTGCCCCGGCGTCAAGTGGCAATATCGCGGCGGGACTGCCAACAAAGCTGGCGCGCTGGCGCTGTTTTGGCCCGGCTGCGGCGCCGCTCGTGGTCGGCGAGACCGGGCGGCAGCCGGGCCGGGTGCGCTCTCTCTCTGCCGCACAAAGAGCCCGATCGTTGACCGGACCGATTATATTCTGCACACCCGACCGCCGGCGCCCGCCCGGAGGAGGCGGTCGCGCGCTCGCTGGCGCCACAGACGCGGCAGAGCTGCGCGGCGCCATCTGCCGGCCGGCGGTGCGTGAGTGAAGCACGTCCGGCCCGGTGCTGGCCGGTGCCGGAGGCCGGCCGCCGGCCGTGACGTGGACAATGCTCGGCGACGCCGGCCGCCGCCCAAATAACAGGCTCATATCACCATTCCGGCTCGTGCCTGCCAACCGGACGTGATCGGCGGTGCCGTAGTTATTGGCGGCCTGACGAGCCGCCACCGGGTATCGCGGCACGCCCGACGCCCATCGAGCGCGGCCGCCGGCGGCTCTCATGACGCCCTGGTCGGTACCAGCCGCGCGCCGCCCCCTCCCCTCCCCCTCCCGGCCACCCTCGCGGCTGGCGCTGGTCAGTTGTTCTCGGCGGGCGGGCACGCGACGGGTTGTGCGTGTAAGCGTGCACGCGGAGCGCTGGCGCACAAAAGTGTCCCAGGAAACGCTAAGTGTTGCCGTCACGATCGTGACGTTTCTGTCGGCACGGCCCAGTGCAACGCAAGGGAGGGCATCCGACGATGGGCGTATTGAGTGTCATACAGTGGCATGTGGCATGTCATACAGAGCAGCTGTAGAACACGTCTGCACGTATCACCCTACAGGCGCATCCAAGGGCAGGCCCTGCATCTGCGGCTAAATCACAGCCTGACAGGCTGCCGTTGTGGTGAGGGGTGATGAACACTGAAATCTGAGTTCACTGAATGCACCTCGACACTAGAGAACACTACTGACAACATCACACAGGATTTCCGTCACAACAAGATAACAAACAACTACCCAAAGATCCGTATGCTTTTCAGATCATGACTGCAGGAGGCACGAATTCGGAGCAAACACAAAGCGATGGTCGGAAATTGCACCACGTGCCACGATCATCAAACCGCGAAACAAAACATGCACCAAGCAACGTACACCCGGTCAGAAAATAGAAACTTCGGCAAGCCACACTCACCAAAGAACACAGAACGGCATGCTGGTCGCGGATCAGAAATTACCTGCCCGTGAATTATAATCAACGCATTGAAATGTTGCAGCCGCCTAACGACATCCTAGAGCAGGCGCACTGAAATTGGACCGGGCCGCCCCGCTCACGTACGCCGAGCACGACTGCTCGCCATCATTGGCCACCGAGAACGTGCCAACACCATTCCTCCGCCGCCGTGGCTCCCGGGGAATTTCACCATCTAAACCCTATCAGCTAACGTTCCGCCGAATTCGATGTATTCTTAGACTTATCCCACATTTACGGTTCTGGGGGCTGATCAGGTGACCTTTTGCGAAATTCATTTGAGCGGGTCTATGTGTGTAGTTGGACGCGCGGGTATGCAATCAAAACGCACCGTCCGAAGGCGTTCGCGAAAGGCTTCCTTTCAACAATAGCCGATGTAATTTTATGAGTATGAATTCCGGATGTACTTCGCGGGAAATCTATGGTTCTGTTGTACAAGAGTACGCTTAACTCGGATGTGATTTCTGTTTAACTAGCCGAACCTAATTTCCCGCCAATGTTTATCTATATGATTAGTCGGGTCTGCATCAGACCTCGGCTTCCTCTTCGTTACGCGCCAACCTAGAACATTTGACCATCAGAGCGGTGGTGCTCTGATACACTTCGAAACATACACAGACTCAGACGACAGCTCTGAAACCACAGTCACTACCCACGCACCCACAACAAGAGTAAACCACAAACCAAACACCACCGCTACCAACAACAAAAACACACCCGCGCCAAATCCTCGCGACACTAGCCAATATCCTAACACCCCCAATTACTCAATCTCTCCCTAAGTCTGCCCATGACGTGTTTATATGAAAAAAAGAAAAAAGTACAAAACAAAAGAAATACTAGAGAAAAAGAAATGCAAAAAGCAAAAAAAAAGACAAAAAGACGAAAATAAAAAAATATAAAATGCAGAAAAAAACGCCAAACCATTCTATACCATGCATGATTCTTGTAATGTTCAATCAACGGCGATGACTCGACCGTACCCCCTATACAACCCCTATGGCACCGTCCGGACCACCAGCTCAACTCATCTCTACCTCGCCTAAACAGCCGAAATCACGAAACGGTGGCAGGCTGGTCAAACTCACCTACACACACACACACACAGCGGTGGTGTGGGCTGCGATAAAAACTTAATGCATTACCATAAATAGCTCGGACAAACATCACATTCGAAGCTGATGTTGACAAACCCATCCAAGTCGGGATATGAGGTTGGTTTCATGGCGAATTCGAACATTTCTGACGCGGCAACTAATCGCAGAAGCTGAACACCGTTACTGTTTCAAACTAACATGGCAGGATGTAGGGATATTTGCAAATTTGATACCTGCTCGATGATGCGCATCTTACTATTCTTTTCCAAGATTTCAGTGCGGCACTTTGGGTTGTTTACAACACTTGACGGCATCTTGCGTTCAAACTGACGATTTCTTGCCATGTAATAGCGATAAACAAGCATGGATATAAAAGCCCAAGCTACAGGTAGATAGCACCTCAGCAGACAGGCTAGCTGTAATGAAAAGTGCCGCGCCAACACGTTCAAGAGTGGATTTTTTGAAAATGTTGTCATGACATTTTTCAATTACTTGCAAGATTAAGATTGCCATTGTTTCTGAGGTGTAGCAGGTAGTCGGGCTGGTGCCGAACCCCACCTTGTCCTCTCCGGCAACTGGACCTGAATCGGACCAGTACCGGACCTCACCTGCCTCCGACAGCCGGACCAGTACCGGACCTCGCCTCCCTCCGATAGCCGGACCTGTACCGGACCTCACCTCCCTCCAACAGCCGGACCTGTACCGGACCTCACCTCCCTCCGACAGCCGGACCAGTACCGGACCTCACCTCCCTCCGACAGCCGGACCAGTACCGGACCTCACTTCCCTCCGATAGCCGGACCAGTACCGGACCTCACCTCCCTCCGACAGCCGGGCCAGTACCGGACCTCACCTCCCTCCGGCAGCCGGCAGCTGGACCAGTACCGGACCTCACCTTCCTTCGGCAGCCGGACCTGTACCGGACCTCACCTCCATCCGGCAGCCGGACCTGTACCGGACCAGTACCGGGCCTCACCTCCCTCTGAGAGCCGGACCAGTACCGGACCTCACCTCCCTCCGGCAGACGGACCAGTACCGGACCAGTACCGGACCTCACCTCCCTCCGACAGCCGGACCTGTACAGGACCAGTAACGGACCTCACCTCCCTCCGACAGCCGGACCAGTACCGGACCTCACCTCCCTCCGACAGCCGGACCAGTACCGGACCTCACCTCCCTCCGACAGCCGGACCTGTACCGGACCTCACCTCCCTCCGGCAGCCGGACCAGTACCAGACCTCACCTCCCTCCGACAGCCGGACCAGTACCGGACCTCACCTCCCTCCGATAGCCGGACCTGTACCGGACCAGTACTGGACCTCACCTCCCTCCGGAAGACGGACCAGTACCGGACCAGTACCGGACCTCACCTCCCTCCGACAGTCGGACCTGTACAGGACCAGTACCGGACCTCACCTTCCTCCGACAGCCGGACCAGTACCGGACCAGTACCGGACCTCACCTCCCTCCGACAGCCGGACCTGTACCGGACCAGTACCGGACCTCACCTCCCTCCGACAGCCGGACCAGTACCGGACCAGTACCGGACCCCACCTCTCTCCGGCAGCCGGCAGCCGGACCAGTACCTGACCTCACCTCCCTCCGGCAGCCGGACCTGTACCGGAACTCACCTCCCTCCGACAGCCGGACCAGTACCGGACCAGTACCGGACCTCACCTCCCTCCGGCAGCCGGACCTGTACCGGACCAGTACCGGACCTCACCTCCCTCCGACAGCCGGACCTGTACCGGACCAGTACCGGACCTCACCTTCCTCCGACAGCTGGACCAGTACCGGACCAGTACCGGACCAGTACCGGACCTCACCTCCCTCCGGCAGCCGGACCTGTACCGGACCTCACCTCCCTCCGGCAGCCGGACCTGTACCGGACCTCACCTCTCTCCGGCAGCCGGACCAGTACCAGATCTGTACCGGACCTCACCTCCCTCCGGCAGCCGGACCAGTACCGGACCTCACCTCCCTCCGGCAGCCGGACCTGTACCGGAACTCACCTCCCTCCGGCAGCCGGACCTGTACCGGACCAGTACCGGACCTCACCTTCCTCCGACAGCCGGACCAGTACCGGACCAGTACCGGACCAGTACCGGACCTCACCTCCCTCCGGCAGCCGGACCTGTACCGGACCTCACCTCCCTCCGGCAGCCGGACCTGTACCGGACCTCACCTCCCTCCGGCAGCCGGACCAGTACCAGACCTGTACCGGACCTCACCTCCCTCCGGCAGCCGGACCAGTACCAGACCTGTACCGGAACTCACCTCCCTCCGGCAGCCGGACCAGTACCGGACCTCACCTCCCTCCGGCAGCCGGACCAGTACCGGACCTCACCTCCCTCCGGCAGCCGGACCAGTACCGGACCTCACCTCCCTCCGGCAGCCGGACGCGCCTCAGTCGGCTCAGCCGTGCCTCGCCGGCCGCCGAGAACGGCACCAGGAAGAACTCGTACTGGTGGCCGGCATGCAGGCCGTCCAGCTGGTGCGAATCGCCGCCGTCGCGCAGCACCGTCACGCAGTGCACAAGCGGCGCCGCCTCATCAGCCGGCGCCGGCTGACGGACGTAGCACACGTAGAATCCGTCCACCTTGTGCCGGTCGGACGCCTGCCGGGCGACACAGGGTCAAGCCTCCACCATCCACTGCTGTGGGTGGTGGACACGGCGATTATATCGGAGGCTGGCCCTCGATTACCTGTGTTGAAAAGATCAGACTCATCAGTGCTACTGTTCTCGAATGTTCATGCTGTATGGTGCATGCTGAAGATAACATATAAATACATAAAGACATAAATACATAAAAGATCAGTGCAACTATGAGCCACAAGCGCCATTCTTGGATGCACTCTGGGCAATAAACCAGTTGCCCACCAAATCCGTCGATCAGTTCTCCCTGGAATACTGAAAAGCAAGCCCTCTATTCTCATAATGATTGTCTGTGTGGTTTGTCTATGCTGTGTGTAGTGCTTAAAGACCCTGTCTAACTTCCTATCAAAACGTTGCACGAAAATGAACGGGACACCATTGTAAAGCCCGGAACGAATATGGTCGGAACATACATTACTTTTTATATGGGAGAATCCTTACAACGAAATAGCAGTTCTTAGAACAAATGATTGTTCAATTTTTTTTTCATATTAGGGAAATTTAGGTGGTGGATTGCAAATCTGACGTTATCTAAGCCATAGTAACTCGAAATAGATAATAAAAGCAACATTGCCTAAATAGGCTAAGCTTATATTGAGCACTTATCCAGGACTTGACCTCGGGTCAGGTCGTGAAAAAGTTTGCTTGACTGCCACTTGACGGAGGTCAGGCAAATTTGATATGGAAATTTCCTCAAGCTTTTGCATGCATACCGACGTAAAATGGTGCTAGAAGAGCATACACATTATACAACTTGGAAAATTGATCCCAAATGGTCCTAAATTGGTCGTGATCTCAGGTCACTGACTTGACTTTAAACAAAACTCCGAGAAATACGTCTTGGAGGTATTGCGTAATTGCACTCAGGTAGCACGTTTCATTTCAATATCTCCACATGCATGAGCTTCGATCCTGAAACATTTTTGGAAGTCGTCCTTTTTACTTGAGCTAGGTCAATAGCTGTAAATGACTATAGGTTGGAATTTTGAAGTCAGGCAAAGAGGATTATAACCCGTCCCGTCTCGGGGGGGGGGGTCTTCAACCGCCCCCTCAGGTTTTTCGCGGATAGTGGACGAACGGCGCGCGGTAGCACGCCCAAATTTGGCGTACCTTTTTCCATGTCAATTTCGCATGCTGTTTCAAAATTTTTAAGTCAGGTCATCTAGGGTCAACGAGTTAGTCAAGGTGAAGTGAGGTCACCTCCAAAAAAGTTCAACCAGTCGTCACGCTTTAACGGATACAGATATTTTAATGAAACTTTCAGCGTTTGCTTATCTTTAGGGATGTAACAGAACGTATGAGTGGGTTTTGTTCATTTTTTTCCATTTTTGACTACATATAAATTTTGCATATTTCCCAATTGCAGTTCAAATGGAAGATTCTGGCTAAAGTAAGCATTTTTAGTAGGGCATGCTGACTTCCAACAACGCTTATCGGTCTGCTCTACCCATTGGAAAAGGAAAGTTAAAGCAAACTTGAAAACCCAAAATTTTGATTTTTGTTGTGGGGGGGGGGGGGGGGAATTATGGCCCTGGTCGATTTCACTGTCTTTTTATCATTCCAAATAATTTGTTTGTTCATATATCCCCAAAACGAACTCCCCAGAGCAAAAAACACAATGTAAGTCGTGAAAAGTCCTGAAAATATAGTCCCCCTGGTGACGTCATTTTTGTGGAAATTGTTTTGAGGGTGGATCCGGACCCTACTCGTCGAGCGCTTTCCGATGACACCTCTTTCGTTTTTGTGCAATGCTTAGTTTGGATTTTAGAGGGGGTGGTTACTATCCGCCCCCCACCCCGTGACGGGATGCGAGGATCTGACCGGAGAGACGACGCGGGTTAAGGAAACGTTATATAAAATTTTGCTGCGCTGCACGCCGCCGATTTTTCGCTTTCGCAATAAACCTTGGGGGCTTAAAACGTCCACTGCAAGACGGGGATTGTTAATGGACAATAATGAAGTAACCAGGGTCCAAATATCAATATAGATCATTTTCCGAACCTCCGGTTTTACGCTGTCTTCCTTAACCAGGAATAGCTGCAGCGAGGCATCGTGTTCCTGATACCATAAATATAGAATGGCTGTGTTCGGTGCAACATACTGCGAGTTGGCTATGATATCACTAAGAATGCAAGAACGACAATGACACCACAACATCACTTCAGGCGGTGTGTAGCCAATGAATGAAAAACCAAAAAAATGACTTCCCAAGACATCACAATATGTACGATGTGACGGTAGCGTATACTTCTAACATGTGGAAGGTAGCCCAGGAACATCGTCAAATGACAGCAATACATTACGTGCAAGAATGCTACGCTAAAATATATTTCAACATTTATTTAATGTCTCAGTCCTTTCCCGTTATTCCATTTGAACGGATTATGGGGAAATGTTTCCCCCCACTATCTTCAGTGCCCCATGCACAGCATATTTCAGGAACTTTGATAACATAGCTATCCTCTGACTTACCTTCCAGATCAACCGAACCGAGTTGACCCCGATGACCTTCACGTCCTTCAGGTGAACCAGATCATCCTCCAGTCGCGACCTGCTGACCTTTGACCTGATCTCGGCCGTGACCCGGCCGGTGTGCAGGAGCACGCGACCTGACACTGAACCGGCGGCGCTGGTGGCAGCGCACACCCACCAGCCGAGGTCAGCCGAGGTCACCGGCGAGATGTACAGGTCGTTCTGCACGGACGTGGTGAATCGACCGCGATCCTGAGGAAATGACCGTGTCGTTGTCGGCACGGCTTTTTGCTCAAGTCTCAGCAATGCTAACAATGACAGCTCGCTAACGAAGGCAGCGTGGCTATCTATGTGTGAGCCCATGCAATGACATTTGAAGATGGCATTGCTACACTAACGAGTCAGCAACCAAAAGAAACGTATATATATATATATATATATATAGAGAGAGAGAGAGAGAGAGAGAGAGAGAGAGAGAGAGAGAGAGAGAGAGAGAGAGAGAGAGAGAGAGAGAGAGAGAGAGAGAGAGAGAGAGAGAGAGAGAGAGAGAGAGAGAGAGAGAGAGAGAGAGAGAGAGAGAGAGAGAGAGAGAGAGAGAGAGAGAGAGAGAGAGAGAGAGAGAGAGAGAGACCTTTTTGTGGACGAAGACGCGTTTTGCCCTGTCTCCGCCCACACCCTGTGTTAGTACTTCCACTCGATCTGAGATCTGCGCCCGTGACCTGGGGGTCCTGTCGTACCTGATCGGCGAGCAGTGGCTCGAACGCGGCCTCCTGCCACCAGATGACGCGTGGCGTCGGATGTCCCCGCACCTGGCACTTGAGCGCCACCTGAGCGCCGAGGGTGACCGTCTTGCGCGCCGGCATGTCCATGCTGGGTGTGACTGTGGACACAGACGAACGCTGACTGTCTGTCCCAGCGGCGCGGTGTACCGCGCAGGCTAAGGTGTCCTGAGGTGCGGACGGGAGATGCCCCATGGCATGCGTACGCCTAGCTTCACCAACTAAATCCATTCACTGTTTTGCACTGCAGCCGGTTGAGGTCACTTGACCTGTGACCCCGTCCAGGTTGTCGCGAAACTGCGCCCGAGCCACCGCGGTTGGTGAGATGGTGATGTGGTGTCCAAAATGATCGCAAGGATAAGCAGTGATGTTTCAAAGTTTGTATAACTATTGTAGTACAACTATACAAATGGAAACAATGGCGGTAAATGCTAATTATTCGGCTTTTGATCACTTCATTGAAATCAGTGCAGGACATCCATTGCGACGTATTTCACAGACCAAGAGTTAAAATGAGTAAACCAGTTTGCGGATAAATGCGCGCGTCTTGTCCTGCCAGTTCACGACCAAAACTGGCGGTCTGAATTCTACAAAACACGTCCTGCCAGTATGAATTATACCATGTTATCATTTCTGAGGTATCACGCAGCCAACTAATATCAACTCGCATTGCATTATGAAAACTCTTCTAGCCTTGTGTGACCTGAATGACTTGAAGTATATTGCATCCAATAATGCATATGGATAACCGAAACGCTATAAAAGATCGTACTTCGATCATTATTCGGCAGTCGAAAATGCACTCAAAACTGAGCTTTTCCGACAAATCACCATAGCGCCGTTGTGACCTTCCACTGCAACACTTGGTGAAGCTTGACCCGAGACGACCTGAACTAAAGTGACCATGGTGGTCTATGTCGCTCAGGCCGCACCATTACACCGTTGCCACAAAAGTCTGAGAAATTCGTAAATCACAGGCAATTTATTGATGATCATCACTATAACCCGACTTGACCTGATATGACCTCATGTAACCTTATGCCCTGTAGTGAGATTGCACATGAGGTGTCACTGGTACTAGCCCCAGGATGCCGGCAGATGAGTCATCCAGTGCTGCGACCTCGTGACCTGGACGGGCCGGCCGAATACATGATGTGGTGGGGCGTGTGCGGAATGGACCAATCAGCGATCGGGAGTGTCGGAAACACGGGAGCGGTGTCGGGTGGACCTGGGAGGATGTGGGCTGTGCGGGGGCCAGTCTGATTCCGCCAAGCGCTGAGGAATACACGGTCCTGACATCAAAGTTTATTTTTCGTGAACTATAAGCTATTTCGGCCATTTCCTGTGTTGCGATGCCGGGGCCCGGGAGGGAGGACTCTGTTACGGCAGCGCGAGTGGCGGACGAGTCGCCGGCCGGTCAGAAGTTTGACCCGCGCCTGATCGACACCTTCGACGGAACCGGCGACGCCGTGGGCTGGTACACGCAAGCGGTCCTGCTGTGCGAATGCCGGGGTGCGTCGCCTGCGGATGTGCTGCCGATGCGCCTGAGAGACGGCGCGTTCGTCATCTGGCAGCAGCTACCGCCGGAGGACCGCCGGTCGCTCGACCGGGTCCGGGACGCGCTGTTCGTGGCGTTCGGGATGGACGCCTGCGAGGCGCACGCGGCGTTCACGACTCTCCGACTCCAGGACAACGAGGGCGTCAATGTGTTCCTGACGAGCCTGCAGAAGTACGCCGCCCTGTTCGGCGGCGTGTCGGACCAGCAGATGGCGGCCGCGCTCGTGAACGGGTTACCCGCGGCCGTTAGTGCTGTCGTGCTGGTGGGAGCCCGGCCAAGAGAAGCGGATCTGCTCAGCACGCTGTCACGCGCACGCACGGCGTTGAAGGCGGAGAGGTGTCGCGCAACCGAGGAGGCCGCGATCGTCGCTGCTACCGCTGCTTCAGCCGCGGTCGGTGCCACCGCTGCACGACGTCTGACCTCGGCCCTGCGGCGGCGCTGTTGGACTTGCGGCGTCGTCGGTCATTTCGCGGTCGCCTGCCCGCAACGAGTGGGAAACTCCGCCGGGGGTGCGCCAGCGCAAGCGCCGTCTCCGGAGGTGTGAGCGCGCTCCCGGTGGTGGAAATGTCTGTGGACGGCGTGGCACGTCTGGTACTGATAGACACGGGACGTACCGATGTGCTCAGCTACGTCGGGTGTTGCTCGACGTGGTATCCGAGGTCGATGGTGCTACGCGCCGTTAATGAGGGGACGCTGAGGTGCGTCGGCGTCACGCGTGTGGTGGTGGCCTACCAGGGCAAGCGGGTTACGCTCGCGGGCCTGGTGGTGCCGGAAAGACCGCTGGGCGTGGACATGATTATGGGCATGACCGGGGTGACGGCGCTGGGAGGCGTCGTTGATTTGCGCAAGGCGTACTTGCAGCTCCGGCTGGACAGACGGCTGTGACCGTATCAGACGGTCGAGGTTCCCCGACAGCGGTACTGTCTAACACGGATCGGATTCGGGCTCAACATCACCCTGCTCGTGATGAAGGCCGTCGTGAAAGCTGTGCTGCTCCGCGACCGGGACGTGTCCCGCGGCGTGTTGCCCTACGTAGATGATCTGCTGGTGGACGAGAGCGTCGTCAGTGCAGACTACGTGGTGGCGCATTTCGCGAGGTACGGCCTGGCGTGCAAGCCACCGGAGCGTGCGGCTGCCGGGACGCGTCTTCTCGGGCTCCGCGTGAGCCCGAATCAAGAGGGCGCGCTCCACTGGCGGCGCGACAATCCGGCGGCGGCCCCGCCGGCGGTGCTCACTCGTCAGGCAGTGTTCGCCAGGTGCGGCCGACTGGTGTCGCATGTGCCCGTGGCGGCTGGCTCAGGCCGGCGGCCGCAAGGCTCAAGCGACACGCCAACGCCTTGTCGACCGGGTGGGACGACCCGATTGGTGACGAGGCGCTGTGCGGCCAGGTCGACCAGGTGGCGGCTCGACTGAGCGAAGCTGATCCGGCCCACGGCCCCTGGTGTATGGACGGAAACAAGTTGGTCGTCTGGACGGACGCCAGCTCGCTCGCGGCGGGCGTAGTGGTGGCCAACGCTTACGGCGGCGTCGTGGAAGACGCGAGTTGGCTGAGACCGGAGTCGCAGGCTGCTATGCACATTAATATGGCGGAGCTCGACGCGGCGCTTAGCGGTATCAGTCTTGCTGTGGCATGGGGGGTCAGTACCGTCGATCTCCGCACTGACTCTGCCACCGTGCACAAGTGGATTGATGAAGCGCTGAGTGGGCGCTCGAGCTTGCGCACTAAGGCACACGGGGAGATGTTGATTCGCAGACGGATCGACGTCGTCCGGCAGCTGGTAACGGAGTTACAGCTGTCCATGACGATCGGTCTCGTGCGGTCCGCCGACAACCCGGCGGACATCCTCACCCGTGTGCCGAAAGAGTGGCTGCGCGACTCGATCTCGGCCGACAAGGATGGCGACGATGCGCCGGACGTGGTGGCCGCCATTGACCCACGGCCCGACGCGAAGCCCGAGTGGATCAGGGCGGTTCACGAGGGCTGCGGACATCAAGGGGTGCTCATACCCTGTGGAACGCGCGGCGGCTGTGCCGTGAAACGCGGGTATCGGGGCCAGCGGTACGAGCGGTGGTTCGGGCCTGCAACGTGTGTCAATCGACTGACCCGGCGCCGGTCCGATGAGACCATGGGCACCTGAGCGTGCCGGACTGTTGGCGGCGCCTGGCCGTCGACGTGGTACACTACCGGGACGTGGCGTACCTGTCGGTGATCGACTGTAGACCGTCACGTTTTGGGTTGTGGTGCAAGTGACAAGTGACGCAAGTGACACCATAACGTGACAGCGGGCGAGATCGCGGGGCATCTCCATACGATGTTTTTGGAGCGCGGCGCGCCCAATGAAATATTGTTGGATAATGCTACCGCGTTTCGTAGCCGGTGCATGACAGCACTCGCGACGCAGTGGGGCCTGCAGCTGCGATTCTGAGCGGTCGGGAACGGCATCGTCGAGCGCCACCACCGGACGGTGAAGGTGATGGCAGCTCGACAGGCCTGCTCCATCGCGGAGGCGGTGCATCGGCACAACACGACACCATTGGACGGCGCGAACGCCGCCACCGCCCCCGCCGCCCGCCTGTACGCATATGCGGGTCGTGAGCTGCCGATTAACACTACCATCCGGCCCGACGCGATGCGTACCGAGTTTGTCGACGCCCCGCTCCAGCGTGGAGATCTGTCTGGTGTGGCTGCGACGGCGCGGCGCGCCCACGCGTTGCACGGAGCGGTCACACGAGGGCATCGTGACGCGGCTGCTGCCGGCCCCCCTGATCAAGGTGGATGGTCGCCCCTGGCACGTCCGCTGTGTGCGGCGGCACGTGGACGACAGTGTTCGTGCCGCGGTGGAGGACGCCGGGGACGACGACGACGATGACGGGGACAGTGACGACGACTACGGCGCCACGGAGTGGGACAGGCCCCCGCCCCGTCCGCCGCCGCCCCGGCCGGCTGTCCGCGCAGTGATGTGGCCGGGCGGCCCACAGGGGGTGGCGACGCCTGGCCCGTCGGGCGACGTCCCGCCTCCGCGAGCGGAGCGACTGGCATCGGTGCGCCCGCCTGACGCCCCCGCCGACGAACCGGCCGACGACTCGCTGGACGGCCTGGACCTGACGGTGACTGATCCGCGCGACGCGACGTATGCACCAGACGAAACGCTGGACATAGATTTGGACGGGTGGCGGGCTGCGCCCCGCCGGAGCGCACGATTGCATGGAACGGATGGCGTGTCGAGTGATATGGGCGAATGATGTTTGAGATCATGGGGGGGGGGGATGTAGTGAGATTGCACATGAGGTGGCACTGGTACTAGCCCCAAGATACCGGCAGATGAGTCATCCAGTGCGGCGACCTCGTGACCGGACCCTGGCCGGCCGGATACGTGGCGTGGTGGGGCGTGTGCGGGATGGACCAATCAGCGATCGGGGTGTCGGAAACGCGGGAGCGGTGTCGAGTTGACCTGGGAGAGTGTGGGCTGTGCGGGGGCCAGTCTAATTACCGCGAAGCGCTGAGGAACACACGGTCCTGGCATCAAAGTTTATTTTTCGTGAGCTATATGCCCCGAGATAATCTTATGGCACAATGTTACCGATGTGATGTGGCAACACTTCGGCACGATCTGAAAGTACAGATGATTCGTTGGATTGTAAGCAATTGTACGACTGACGAAATGTGCTAGCAGTCTACGTATTGCAACATCTCTCCACGACCAGCACATTTCGCTTTGGATGACGAGGTCGAGATACATTGCTGTGCGCGTAGTTTCAATGTTGTGTTCAATGCAGTGCTGCACGAAGTTTCTGTTCAATGTTGAGTATTGAAGATAGATGAAACCCAGATAAGGCAGCAATATGTAGCAGATAAACGGATGTTGCGACCATTTGCGCACGCTCCGGAGGGCTGCCAGAGCACCTGACTATCACGACCACAGCAAAACATCAGTGATCGCGAAACACTGGCTGTGACCAGATAAGAATGTCACAGAATATGCTACTCACTGAACACATCAACTACCTCTTACCCCAACAGACGTTTTGCAGACAAAATGCTTAAGCATTCTCTGACGTCAGCTCTAGGGCTACGTGCTGCGGCTACACGCTATTGCAATGCGTCGTGGCGAATTACAGGATTTGGATCGCCTTACGTAATGTCATGTTGGCATAACTACAATGTTAAGTCGGATGATCTGTACGCGGTACATGTGGTACTAGCACCCGTGATGTGGATGGGTCGTGGCATTTTCATGATGGTATATATTATTTCAGATCTCCTTAAGTGACATCATGCGCTGTTCAAGATATAATTATCCGCTTAGAGGCCTTAGTCGGGACAGGATGAGTGGAAGGTGCATTTTAAAGGATAGCATGAGAATCCTAGCTGGTAGCGCTGAAAACTAGCCAGGATGTGCGAGACGTTCACATAACACACACACACACACACACACACACACACACACACACACACACACACACACTAATATATATATATATATATATATATATATATATATATATATATATATATATATATATATGACAATACCTTGTATCTAAATATTTATCCTGTCCAATTAATGGTTTCTTAATTATTCCTTAATTAATGGAAGGCAGGTTAATACCTCGAATGTCCACAGCCTGTGGTTCACATAGCCTGTCAGGATTTGCGGAGCAAGTCAACACAACTTAAACACATGCCTCCCATGCAAACTACACACTCACCGAGCACCACAAATCGTCAACATCTTCTCCTATGGAAGTGTGGCTCGGCACTGAGCGGTGACGTCAGCCTGTCGGAGGTATGAGAGCGCGGATCGGCGGCGAGATGCAGGGGAACAGTTGGTTTGCATGTTCGAAAAATAACTGCTTCTGGAAAGGCTTCAATTTCGAAGATGCTTCTTTTCCTCTCTCCTTTTCTTCCTTTGAATGCTGTTTGAGTACTGCTTAGCTTTGTCTCGCTGCTGGTCTGTCGAGTATTGTCAGCCCGGCAGTGACATGAAAGGTAGCTATACAAACTGCGTTTGAGTTGCTTCCGTTCTCCGTGCTGTTTTTTCTTGACGTTTTGCTTTTGTTTTCTTCCTTCTTCTTATTGGAAATTCATAGGTCGGGAAGGAGGTCAATAGAAGAGGGGAAGTGAATATACCGTTGTGAAATGTGGTGTGATTGTCGCTGCATATGTTGCCGACTGTGAAGAGAACGTTGTGCTTGTTGCAGTGGTGTGTGTATGTCTGGCGGTGCAGTACCTTAGTCCACGTCTAAATGTGCTTTTTCTGGCTTGTACTACATTTATCGCGTGTGGTTGGTCGTCGAAACAAAAGGCAAACGGAAACAGCGGAACAATGTCGTGTTATCGCGCCGGTTCTCGTTTGCACTTTCCTCCACAGAAGGTAGCTTTGCTGAGCCATGCGAGCCGTGTCTGTCGTGCCGAACGAGCAGCCTTCGCCCAGCCGTGCGATCCGTCGGCAATTCAATTCGAGCAGAGCTGTCTTTGTCCTGACAGTTCAGTTGGTTGCAGTACCTCCTGCATTGTTCCCCTCATCCCGGCACGGCAGAACGTGTGCACCCAGGTCGGGACGGGGCATCCCTGTTCCTAGTCCCAGGGCGGGAGGGACATCGCTGTTCCCAGTCCCAGGGCGGGACATCCCTGCTCAGCTGCAAGGGTCCATTAATACCTGCCGTCACGGCAGCCATCCACACCCGGGCACCTGTCGGTCGTTAGGGCCTTCACGTGTCGGCAACTGCGCCGCTGATGCTGTGCGTGGGACGATCATGGGACATGTGTGCTGTGTCAGTCCCAAATTGAAACCCATGTCCATGCAGAGATGCAAGTTTGTCGATAAACTGGGCCACTTCGGAGAAGGCCACATTTGCACGTGGCTCATCTGTGCTACGGTTCGCCGCGTTAGCGGCTGGGCTACCCAACTTGTGACGGGCTATTACCAATGCAACGGGGCGGTCCATCGTCAGTTGTCACCTCGGAGACGGAATCCGTATTTGGGTGGGTCGACAAAGAGAGCACGCCACCAGATGGAGCTGAGCGGAGCCGAGCGGAGCCGAGCGGAGCCGAGCGAGATGGCGGTGTACGGGCTTTGCTAGCCTGGATGCCCGGTGAATACAGCGAGATCCGACCGATCAAAACCGTCATAAGATTACCAGCTGAAGACGGCGTGGTGACCACGGCACCAAATGTCAGTCCACGCTGGGATTAAAGTTGGAGTCCAAGGTCACCCAGTCCTTCAAACTATGGAAGTTGCTGACCAAGGTCAATCCTTACATCTGAAGTCGGAGTGCAAGATCAGCTCACTGTGGTGAAGGTCAGTGTCTAAAGTCATTTGCCACGGCTGCGAAGATCCACACCCAAGTCGCACATTTGCATGGCATCAGCATCAGTCATTCATATTGGAAGTGACTGCATGGCTGCATGCATCGCATGCGTCTCGCCCGAGGTTAGTCCTTGCTGCAGCACATTGGTCAGCGGTCCACCTCGTCTGATGTCGAGCCAAGGACACTGGCGCAGCCAGTCGCAGGAGACGCTCAGCGACAAGCGTGCTTAACGACTACTGCCACGCTCTGTACCCCTGCGTGTATTGCATCATACCAAACAATTTTGTTGGCTGCTTTATCGCTCCTGGACGGGCAGATGTGCCTTTGTATATCATAATTGTCTGGCAATCGGTCCGGTCGGTGTGTGTCAGATGAGGTCATCGGCTCCGCTCGGCTCCGCTCGGCTCCGCTCGGCTCCGCTCGGCTCCGCTCGGCTCCGCTCGGCTCCGCTCGGCTCCGCTCGGCTCCGCTCGGCTCCGCTCGGCTCCGCTCGGCTCCGCTCGGCTCCGCTCGGCTCCGCTCGGCTCCGCTCGGCTCCGCTCGGCTCCGCTCGGCTCCGCTCGGCTCCGCTCGGCTCCGCTCGGCTCCGCTCGGCTCCGCTCGGCTCCGCTCGGCTCCGCTCGGCTCCGCTCGGCTCCGCTCGGCTCGCTCGGCTCCTCGGCTCCGCTCGGCTCCGCTCGGCTCCGCTCGGCTCCGCTCGGCTCCGCTCGGCTCCGCTCGGCTCCGCTCGGCTCCGCTCGGCTCCGCTCGGCTCCGCTCGGCTCCGCTCGGCTCCGCTCGGCTCCGCTCGGCTCCGCTCGGCTCCGCTCGGCTCCGCTCGGCTCCGCTCGGCTCCGCTCGGCTCCGCTCGGCTCCGCTCGGCTCCGCTCGGCTCCGCTCGGCTCCGCTCGGCTCCGCTCGGCTCCGCTCGGCTCCGCTCGGCTCCGCTCGGTTCGCTCGGCTCCGCTCGGCTCGCTCGGCTCCGCTCGGCTCCGCTCGGCTCCGCTCGGCTCCGCTCGGCTCCGCTCGGCTCCGCTCGGCTCCGCTCGGCTCCGCTCGGCTCCGCTCGGCTCCGCTCGGCTCCGCTCGGCTCCGCTCGGCTCCGCTCGGCTCCGCTCGGCTCCGCTCGGCTCCGCTCGGCTCCGCTCGGCTCCGCTCGGCTCCGCTCGGCTCCGCTCGGCTCCGCTCGGCTCCGCTCGGCTCCGCTCGGCTCCGCTCGGCTCCGCTCGGCTCCGCTCGGCTCCGCTCGGCTCCGCTCGGCTCCGCTCGGCTCCGCTCGGCTCCGCTCGGCTCCGCTCGGCTCCGCTCGGCTCCGCTCGGCTCCGCTCGGCTCCGCTCGGCTCCGCTCGGCTCCGCTCGGCTCCGCTCGGCTCCGCTCGGCTCCGCTCGGCTCCGCTCGGCTCCGCTCGGCTCCGCTCGGCTCCGCTCGGCTCCGCTCGGCTCCGCTCGGCTCCGCTCGGCTCCGCTCGGCTCCGCTCGGCGGTTTCGTCCAGCCCGTCTCGCCCGACGCCCGACGCCCGAGGCGGTGGCGGCGGCGGCGGCGGCGGCGGCGGCGGCGGCGGCGGCGGCGGCAGGCCTCGCCTAACACGCCCCGTCGAACAAACGGTAAGGCCGGAGATATAGAATGAGTGACGGGGTGGCTCACACTTCCACACTGCTAATCTCAGCGTTATCCGACATTTGGCATGGAGCCAGTGGAAGCTGACCTTGGACGCTGACCTCTACAGCTGTGGAGACGCGGCCCGCGTCGTTCTCAGCCTCGCAGCTGTACTGGCCGGCGTCGGAGGGTCGCAGGTCGTCGATCCGCATACTGCTGTCCTGCGGAGCCCAGGCCACGCCCGCAACACCGGTCAGCAGGAGATCACACCCACATAATACACCCGCAGAGCACAGGCCACGCCCACAACACCGGTCAGCATGTGAACATACCCACAGAGCACGCCCGCGGAACACATGCCACGCCCACAACACTGGTCAGCTGGAGATCACACCCACAAAATACACCCGCAGAGCACAGGCCACGCCCACAACACCGGTCAGCAGGTGAACACACCCGCAGAGCACACAGCCAGAGCACAGATCATGCCGCAACAAAGGTCAGCAGGAGACCACACCCGCAGCATCACTCAGCGGATGCCAATTATCACGCGAGCCAGGGGGCCTGTCACATGACGCGAGGTGGATGGCAGGCGGATCCCCCACCAGATATCGGTAATTACTGAAACAAGAAACATAGAATTTCGATGGGTGATTGCAGATGTAGTGAACTGCCTGCAGGACAAATTGGATGAGCCGAGGCCAATGCCGTCAGGGTCAAATGAGGTCGAGGTCGGCAGGTACGCCTCATCGCCGAACCACCACGCCACCGCACATAGGTTACTGTTCTGACCTTGAACACCAGACGACCTGGCGGTGTGTCGGTGAACTTCGCACACGAGCAATTTCCATGTTGCCTAACGCCACCATGTTGCGTTGGGCATTATTTCCGGTCAGGGCGGCGGACATTAGTCCGGTGGCGGTGTGGTCGGGTCACGCGGTTCAACGTTCAGTCTACCGCCGGCGGCAGGTCCGGGGGGACATTAGTCCGGTGGCGGTGTGGTCGGGTCCGGCTCAACGTTCAGTCTACCGCCGGCGGCAGGTCGGGGGACATTAGTCCGGTGGCGGTGTGGTCGGGTCGCACGGCTCAACGTTCAGTCTACCGCCGGCGGCAGGTCCGGGGGGACATTAGTCCGGTGGCGGTGTGGTCGGGTCGCACGGCTCAACGTTCAGTCTACCGCCGGCGGCAGGTCCGGGGGGACATTAGTCCGGTGGCGGTGTGGTCGGGTCGCACGGCTCAACGTTCAGTCTACCGCCGGCGGCAGGTCCGGGGGACATTAGTCCGGTGGCGGTGTGGTCGGGTCGCACGGCTCAACGTTCAGTCTACCGCCGGCGGCAGGTCCGGGGGACATTAGTCCGGTGGCGGTGTGGTCGGGTCGCACGGCTCAACGTTCAGTCTACCGCCTGGTGGGCCGGCGGCAGGTCCGGGGGGACATTAGTCCGGTGGCGGTGTGGTCGGGTCGCACGGCTCAACGTTCAGTCTACCGCCGGCGGCAGGTCCGGGGGGACATTAGTCCGGTGGCGGTGTGGTCGGGTCTCACAGCTCAACGTTCAGTCTACTGCCGGCGGCAGGTCCGGGGGGACATTAGTCCGGTGGCGGTGTGGTCGGGTCTCACAGCTCAACGTTCAGTCTACCGCCGGCGGCAGGTCCGGGGGGACATTAGTCCGGTGGCGGTGTGGTCGGGTCACGCGGTTCAACGTTCAGTCTACCGCCGGCGGCAGGTCCGGGGGGACATTAGTCCGGTGGCGGTGTGGTCGGGTCACGCGGTTCAACGTTCAGTCTACCGCCGGCGGCAGGTCCGGGGGGACATTAGTCCGGTGGCGGTGTGGTCGGGTCTCACAGCTCAACGTTCAGTCTACCGCCGGCGGCAGGTCCGGGGGAACATTAGTCCGGTGGCGGTGTGGACCGGTCCCGCGGTTCAACGTTCAGTTTATCGCTGGAGACAGGTCCGGGCGGGGTCGCCGGCCGTCGACCGATATAACTTGGCGTATCTTTCCTTCTGCCGACCGATGGCAATGGCCCGGCCGGCACCACCTGCCACGGCGCGAATATGCGCGAGGGTGGCTCGAGGGTAAACAGGAGAAAACACCGACCACGCCAGCTTGAATGAGAACAGGTGCCGTGTCGCTGTGGACGTCTATGATCGTAAGTACCCATGTCGTGTTGTTTGCAGGCATGTTTGCTTCCTTGCTTGCTTTGGGTTTTCTCTGAAATGATGGCTTTGAAAAGTGTGAATGCTATTTCCTAACACAGGTGGCGTGATGGTGAATTAACTATGCTATGACTCATTGAGATAGTCATGACAGTTACTATGCTTGTTTGAGTCTCATTCTCAGCTTTGTGTAGTGGAGTCTGAGCTGTTGTCAGTCTCACCTCTGTGTAGTGGAGTCTGAGCTGTTGTCAGTCTCACCTCTGTGTAGTGGAGTCTGAGCTATTGCCAGTCTCACCTCTGTGTAGTGTAGTCTGAACTTCTGGCAGTCTCACCTCTGTGTAGTGGAGTCTGAACTGTTGTCAGTCTCACCTCTGTGTAGTGGAGTCTGAACTGCTGGCAGTCTTACCTCTGTGTAGTGGAGTCTGAGCTGTTGTCAGTCTCATCTCTTTGTAGTGGAGTCTGAACTGCTGGCAGTCTCACCTCTGTGTAGTGGAGTCTCAGCTGTTGTCAGTGTCACGTCTGTGTAGTGGAGTCTGAGCTGTTGTCAGTCTCTCACTTCTGTGTAGTGGGGTCTGGGCTGCTGGCAGTCTCACCTCTGTGTAGTGGAGTCTGAGCTGTTGTCAGTCTCACCTCTTTGTAGTGGAGTCTGAACTGCTGGCAGTCTCACCTCTGTGTAGTGGGGTCTGGGCTGCTGGCAGTCTCACCTCTGTGTAGTGGAGTCTGCCGACCGGCAGAGGCGCGTCCAGGCGTCGCCAGTGGACTCGCGGACGCGGCGAGCCGTCCACACGACAGGGCAGCAGCAGCGACCCGCCGGCCAGACCCACGGCCGGCTGAGGTCGCAGCACGAAGTAGGGCCGAACTGTGACGTGTCAGGTCGGGATCAGCGGTCAAACAGTCTCAGCCACCATAAGGCCTGAACGTCCGGCCGGGCTCAGGAACCGTGGGCAGACACAACAAGACCGGGTGGAGAACAGTAATGAAACCGGACCGGATCGGACCGGGTGTCAGAATCAGTGGTCAGACCATATCAGATCGGGGTCAGTGGTCGGCAGAGACCGAGTAGGTGTTGGTGTTGTGCACAGGTCAAGGTCAGTGGTTAGACACGATCAGTTGAGGGTCAGCATAGACCATGTCAAAATCAGTGTCTCCAGCACAGACCAGGTGAGGGTTAGTGGCAATATAGGCCGTGGTGGCACCGGTCGTAAACCCAAACCACACCCCGTCGGCCGAATGTCCATTTCATCAGCCAGTGTCCACGACTTCGGCGCAGTGACGTCACAGACGGGCCGCAGCTGTATTCCGGTATCGGCCGCCGAGTCCGGGGCACAGGGATGTCTACCGCACTAGAATAGCAAGCACTTCTCAGCTTTCATTCCAAGTGTCGAGGGAAATTATCTTACAACCTTTCGGGAGCCAAACCTGACGTATGTATATATATATATATATATATATATATATATATATATATATATTAAATTATGCAATGAATAAACATAATGGTGAGTGTTATACTTAATGAAGTATAAATATAATTTACGCATATCTATACAATATTTCATACATTTTATATCCCCACACCCCAGAGTGAGGGTAGGAGGGCATCCAGACCTATTTTGCATTTAACCGCGTCTCCTACAAAATTGTGTTGTTGCCATTCGGCATCGTAGTATAGTTTATCTTCTGACGGATGCACTTGGGATCCTTGGACGTGCGATATTTTTGCATCGACGGGAAACTTTGACCATTACCAGCCATCGAAGTTGGGAGCCTGGTCCCAGAGCTCACTGATCACTGGCGACTGGTGCCGGCGATCGATGGTGTCGGCCGGAGGTTTTACCTCGGCCGATGGAGCTTTTCGACTTGGGAGTATGTGTGTGTGTGTGTGTGTGTGTGTGTCACAGCTGGAAGTACTTTTCGACGCATTAGTAATATGTGAAACTGTTGATACACATTCGCTAATGCACACATTAATGCGTGGCCCAAGTGTGCGGCGGCGCTGGCCCGGCGTGGGACCTGGATAGTGTCCCCATTGCCAGACACCGTCCGCAGCAGCAAAACTTGCCCACCTTCCCGCATTTACACAATGCTTTGGGAAGAAAAACAACCACACTTCGGTAAAATTGTGAGTAGCTGGCGCGGGGAGAGGGGGCCGTCAGGCGCCCATCTTAGCAAACATTGGGGGGGGTGGTGTCTGCCGGACAGAAAGTCATGGCATCATGCACCAAGAGGTGTGTTCTACCCCAGATGTGACAGAATTCCAAACTTCTATTGCAGTGCTCCTGGAGAATGGTTCAATATGCAGGCTACGTGTCGACTAAATTTGACATTGGTCGGTTCTATAGATGATACTGAGATAGAGGAGCGGGAAAATGTGTTCTCTGCCTCCTCACCAGAGTGCGTGGTTATTCGTGGTCAGTCAGAGAGATTGTGAACGTCTATCAGTGACGGAGTGGAGGGGAGAGGAGAACGTGACAGCTTCAGAATTGGAATTCTTAATTCATTGTCGATGGCGGCTGCGAATGAGAAAGCCCGCGGCATGCCACTCCGAGTGGGTTTTGTCTGAATGGCACATCACCACTTGGCTGGCAGCATTGTCGCCTTGGTAGAGTAAACCTCAGTTCACTTTTTGGAAACTTGCCATCGTCCTCATCAAGCAGACGGGACGGAAACGGCCAGAATCAGCCCCCGACTTCCCTGCTTGCTTTCCATCCATGCATCGATTGGCCCAAGAATGTGAGCAATTGGCCAGCAACGCCCTGAAATAGCATCTCCAAAAGTAAACTTAACGATTATAAGTCACACAGCACCTTTGCGGTGCTAATACTGCATTATGCCTACCGATAGTACCATGAAATCACGCGAAATGAATGAGAACTCCTTTGTAAGAGGCACCATTGCAACCTTGCAATCGTCCTTGGTGAAGCTAGTTCGAATTTGATTCAAGTTACCCAAGGCATGCTGATGCGGATCAATATAAAATGCACTTGACCTGTACCTTCCCTGACCGCAGTATGAAGCTCGCAGCATCCCAATCCGAAAATTGTGTGCCACTCGTCAAGGGTAACCTGCTCCGCTAGAGAATGCCGTCTAACCCCATGACTCACATTTATCTTACGTGTGTGGCATAGGAATCAACTACGGCTGAAATCCTTCCCAGTGCCTCTTCTCCAATTGTATATCGACATGCCCAAAAATGTCGCCATCGGACCATTGCTATGCACACTACTACAAGAGGAGCATGTCAAACTCGAGCCGTTCGGCCGCCCAGCTGTGTCTCCCAGACGGCGGCCGGCCGGTTGGCCGTGTCTCCCAGCCGGCGGCCGGCCGCCCAGCTGTGTCTCCCAGACGGCGGCCGGCCGCCCAGCTGTGTCTCCCAGACGGCGGCCGGCCGCCCAGCTGTGTCTCCCAGACGGCGGCCGACCGCCCAGCTGTGTCTCCCAATCGGCGACCGGCCGCCCAGCCGTGTCTCCCAGTCGGCGGCCGGTCGGGTGGCCATGTCTCCCAGACGGCGGCCGGCCGCCCAGCTGTGTCTCCCAGAAGGCGGCAGGCCGGTTGGTCATGTCTCCCAGACGGCGGCCGGCCGGTTGGCCGTGTCTCCCAGTCGGCGGCAGGCCGGTTGGCCATGTCTCCCAGACGGCGGCCGGCCGTCTAGCCGTGTCTCCTAGTCGGCGGCCGGCCGTCTAGCCATGTCTCCCAGACGGCGGCCGGCCGGCTGGCCGTGTCTCCCAGTCGGCGTGGCGCCGGCGGCCTGATAACGTCACGCCGGGCAGTGGCGGATTCAAGGGACATGGAGGCGGGCGGAGGACAGCATGGACGATCCCAGTTTTCTACGTCAGTGGGTAGGATAATCGTTGCTGAGCACAGCCTATGCTGGCTGTGTGTCACGTTTTTTCAAGTGACTGAATCCGCCTCTGGTGCAGCGAAATTAGGGATGTGGTGCGCGTTACTTGTCAAAAGCAGGTGGAAGACATGGTCAGTTTACGGTTTATCATCTCCGGGGACGGGACCGGGAGAAGTAGAGTAGAGGATCAGGTTTCTGTGAGCAGTGGCACTCGTCGCGGGCGTGCTGTCCCGGTCTGGTGATGAAGGACTGACAGCTGTAGCCAGGCCCTCCGGCCTCGTGACGTCAGAGGAGGGCAGCGGTCACACTGGCCAGTGTAGAGACTCAGACCGTGATGAACTTGAACTGGAGCAAGACCACACGTGTTGTTTATTGTATAATTATCCATACAATACTCTCTACAAGCGTTGATCATCATGATCATGCGTGGTCTTTTGGCATGCTTATGCTGCTTATATTGTATTATTGAAAGTCAGAAGAAGCTTATTGCCGTCACGAAGTATTTCACCATGGATGTAGTTTGACCTGTAACCATCCACATTGGAACCATAGCTTATGACTAGAATACGATTGAATATACATCAGGATCCGGTGAATTGCCAGTGATACGTTGGTGACGCATGATCTGCAATCTGACCTCGGCAAGGTCCTTTCATTTTCATGCACTGCAGTCATACAGAACGCGTTTTGCGTACAAAATGTCCACCGATGTATCGAACAGATGAGGTACTAGCGATCGTCGACATTGACCTATGTTGGCATTAGCAATGATTTGACTAGGTGCGCAAATTGTCTTTGATGTTATTGCTGCAGCACTGCGGTACTTGCAAGAAATCAACAATCTTGTCTATATCCCATAAACATTGACCTGCGTAGATTGTCTTCACGCGTTAGCACCATAAACGCTGTAAACACGCTGTGGCGATAATGCACCTGAAAATTTGTGCCACCTTGCTGATAAAACAGCTGACATCAAGGCTGTATGAATGTCGCTGACCTAGGGTGACATTACCAATGACCTAGCATACCACCTACACGCATTCTTGTGATTCGTTGTCACTATCGCCTTGTTGCAAACATCCTGTATGTACAACTTCACGTGAATACGTTGATATGTAACTGATATACATGCCGTTAGGTGTTATGAGCGGACATAATGCAGGTTGCGCCGCTCTGGTTGTGTGTTTGTTAAGGAAAACCTCCAGAGCGGGTTTGCTATGATTAATACTATATTATAATTTCTAGAGGAGGTGCAATGGTGCAATATTTCCAATGATCACATTTGAACAACAATGAAACGATCTTTCTTATGATGTGCAGTTCATTTTATCACACAATTATTTCACCCGGTCACTTTGCCTTTAACGGGAAATGGGAGCAATTGGTCACATAACACGTTGTAATAAAAATGCGTCACACATATTTCGTGTGGTGTGCTGAAAATTTCCAATGGTCTTGACTAAATTAAAATCGAACGATATACATTTTCGTATCGTCTTGAATAACTTCCATGAAGGTTTAACCCCGTCCCTTTGCATTAAATTCAAGACAGTGTGTCCCATCTTCTTAAATTATATCCATTTAAGGTGTATCTAAGATGTTCTACACTACCTAATTATTTGCCAATGGTCTCAAAGAAACAGGCATAGATCGGCTGCCTTTTGATTCCATACGCGATTTCCTTTATAAATATATAACCATATAATTTTTGCACTCAGTTTCAGGACATGTACCTCAAGTTATCACATTGTATTCCTTTAAATCATATATCAGATGTTCTACATTAGCGAATTCATTTCTAATGGTTTCAACTGAGCCGGTATAAAATCAACTCCCTTCCAATACCATACTCTCCTACTTGTATGGCATCAAATCCTGCCAATTCCTTCCTTTTTACATGAAGCTTTCCGCATTATTGAGGTACTAACATGGCGGTTTCAATTCAGAATTTTTGAATTGCATCAGTAACCTATCTGTTTTCTTTCTGTACTGAAGATCCCCGATGTCAGCATTAACATTGCATCTGACGCCTAACGCATGTTCCATGCCGCTTACTTACATTGACTTTGACCTTGACCCCTGTTAAAAATATGCATGTACATATATCCACACGCACACATATACACACACACAAACACACACACACACATACACACACACACACACACACACACAACACACACACACACACACACACACACACACACACACATACACACAACACACACACACACACACACACACACACACACACACACACACACACACACACACACACACACACACACACACACACACATATATATATATATATATCTGATATCGGTCTCCTATGGCGCTATGAGGATGTTTCAGTAGATCGACATTCATCGGCGTAAAAATGTTGTGGCGATGTGTCGAAGGGGAAACGAAATGTCACGGGCGTAATGCAATAGCTGTCCACGGCGATGATTGCAAACAGCTACCAGAATGAAGGGACGTGGGGGCTCAAGAGAAGAATATAAATGGAAACTATTAAGACGTTGCAGGTGGCGTATATGTAAACTTGCAATTGCTTTTAGAAGTATAGATAACCTTGAAGTCCTGCCCTACCAATGCAATTGAAACATAATATACGTAGTTCAGCCACCTATAGGTACTTGCATAGATTGTGGAAGTGATTCAGCAGTACACTTATACAAGTTTTTGGAAGTTTGCATGGATGTCCTTGTCAGACTATAGCAAATTATGTCCTATAGCACATGATTGTCTACCACTCACAAGCTAGCACTGCGAGCGGCCAAGGTACAGGCATGTTTACTGGTTGTTACAGATTTTACACCCTACCACAAAGCGCAAGGCTAGCTGGTAGCGGATTATGTCGCGGCCGTTTTGCTGGTTTATTTCTTCGTTATGTTGACATAAACCAAATTTTCGTGATAACATAATTTTGCCAACATCTTATGCTGACATGAATTGCATCGCCTGAAAAAACAACCGAGATGCACTATGTTTGATGTTGTGTCAGTATCGGACAATGTGGACATAAACCCGGTTTAGAGCAACATTGCCATCTCGAGCGGGAAAAAAAGTTGCGAGCCTCATCTTCTCGAATCCAATGAACTACCTCATTTTTTGTTTGTTTCAACTCAGCCACCAGTCCACACTTTTGAGGAACGTTTCTTTTTCGTCATTCAGATTTCGCACCAAGCTGCCAAGACAGCATAACCATTGACAATATTTTGAACACGATGCGAAATTATCGCTCTACATTTGCTGTGGCCTTCAATACTGATGAAAAGCTTACGTTCGGTGACGTATATGTGCGCTCTATATATATCAATATCTCTATATATCAAACAATGAGGGATTTGAAAGAGATCGCCGAACTCTCACTGATATAGACAAAAACAACGAGAATAAAACTCGCCAGAAAAGGGAGTAAGCATGACTTGCGGACCGGAAGCGACTGTTTTCAATATGGGCGAAATATTCGATATGCTGTGCATTCAACGGTTTTTGGGTCCCACCATCCATTTTCAGCTCTAAGAGAACCTGAGAGCGAGACAGAGTCCCAGTGGGATTCCTGACGGTCCGAGTTCATCTCCCACAGCTAGGAGTCCCTCTCCATCGTCTCAGGGACCCCCTTTAATAACCCAGCACTGGGCCCCTTTCGTCTGTCTGTGCGACCTTCACGTCGGACCAGGGGTCCTTGCGCCTAAACCTTGAGGAGCCTTTCTGAGCAACTCAAGGCGGTCCCCTGAGGGCCCCACTTGGATCCTGCAGGACGCTGCCTCCCCCGCCCCTTCGCCACACCCCTTGACTACGTCACTGCAACTAAAGACCACTCAGTCGATCCCAGCTGGGACGGCCCATTTGTCATCCAACACCAGAGCGCGTCTTCAAATGAATCTCGTTGAAATAATACTTGCCCTGTCCATCTTGGTTGTCTGCCGTGGGGCCAATTTGATATCATTTTCTTTTTTTATAAAATATTTCCCTTTTTTAAAAAAAACTCCCTTCCCCCACCCCCCCAAAATAAAAAAACCACAAAAACGAAGGGGAACAAAAACCCCCCCCCGGGGGCCCCGGGAAAAAAAAACCCCACGGGGGGGGGGGGACCCCCCCCCCCACCACCCCCCCCCCCCTCCCCCCGCGCCACCAAAAAAAAAAAAAGGGGGGGGGGGAGAGAAAAAAAATTTAATTTTTAAATATTATTATCACCAAAAACATTAAAAAAAAAAAAAAAAAAAAAAAAAAAGTCGTCTCCGAACTGTCACGGCGGGCGGACGTTGCCGGTGCTCGTGAGCGGAACGAACCGACTGACTGTGCATCAGGGAGTATCTTGCTGAATGCATTAGTGAATTCAGTTGTCCATATCTTGTTGCTGTAGTGCGGTAGTATTTATCTAGTACTGTAGTAGCTGGTGGTGGGCAATTGTAATTTACTTTTTCAAGGTATTCTATTTGAAATCTATGAATTGTTAGTAAATATTTAGGGGCAAAGCGGATTCTACGTCAAACATTATTACAGTGGGAAGTTATTAAACCTGCATAGGATGTCTCAGCGGGGAAGTTTTGAGTTCCTCAAACAGTTGGTGGAAAAGCAACAGGCTAGAATTGATAAATTGGAAGGCATAGTCAAGTTAGCAAAGAAACAAGCTGAAGCTGCTGAAAACTACACCCGGCAAGATTGCCTCATCCTCAGGGGGAAATTGTCCATCAGACCTGGAAAAAATTTGCGAGAGGAAGTCATGCACCTTATTTTCTTTCATACAGGCATCCAGTTTCCATCTTGGTGCATAAACACTGTTCACTGGCTAGGAAAAAAGATAGCATTATCGTTAGATTTAACAACAAAGAAGTAAGGGAGGCAATTTACAGGAATAGGGTACCAAAAGATCTCTCAAAAAGGGGATTGTTTATTCATGAATCCCTCACCCAAGACAAGATGGCAATTGTTTCAAAGTGTGCAAAACTGAGACGTGAGGGCAAGTTAGCCACCTACTTCACCCAAGGTGGAAATGTCTTTGTAAAAAAAAACAAAGACATGCCCAGCATCTTGATTGGGGAGGCCACATCTGAGGAAGACATTATGTCTAAACTTCAACTACAGCCGAATACTTATGAGGAGGCAATCAGAAAAGGAAAAAAGCAGTCCTCTGCTGAGACAGAGAAATTAACATCCACATCAACAGAGGTGACACCTAAGGTGAATCATGAGATCCAGGAAATTCAGATGAATGGTAGAAATGTTGCAATTGAGTCAACTGACACCAAAGAAACAAGGGAGGAACAAAATGTTGTGACAGCCACAGGAGAGGTAGTGGTTACTGATCAGGAAGCCTGTGAAAGACAGATGCATGATACATCTAGGAACAACAGAAAAACTAGCAAAAAATCGAAGGGAGTTTCCAATAAAAATAAGAGCCCTGCTCTCTCTTGTCATCCAACTGACATCAGTGATGACTCAGACTCACCTGCCTCAACTGAAAATCAATCCTCCAGGAGAATTCCTAGCCAGAGAGGAAAATCCAGGAACAAAAAATAAGAATAAGTAGCAGTTAGGACAACAATGTTGAAAATTATTTTTGCGCAGAAACTGAAATTTAGACAAATTTAAACAAACTTTATAGTGGTTGACATCTTAGGTGCCTAGGTTGGACGTGGATATTGGATTTGGCATTCGATTCCTGAATCTGTGTTCTATTATATATGTATGTATGAGTATATGTGTATATATTTATATATATGTGTATATATTTGTGTGCGGTGGAGTGCAGATTCAGCATATCTATGGATATCTGTATGCCTGGGTGGGTGTGCCTGGTAGGTACACTTACTATGTGGGCATGTGCATATTTTTTACCTCAATATGCACTGTGTAAACATTGTGTCAAAGATCTAGTATCTATTTACCTATATACCTGGTACCTGGCTCAATACCAACTTGCCAAGCATCAGACCAAGTCCTACCCCCTGGGTAGTGCAGGTTACCTAACTACCCAGATACCAACCTCACTGCTCATTTCAGACCTCCCTAGGTGAACTGCTAGCTACAGAAACAAAAATAATTATACCAGGGTATCTACCACATTATTTGGACAGATAACTAAGCAGCAGTTACACTTAAAAATAACATTTACATTGGTACAATCAACTGTTGCTTCCAATTATCCCTTATATCAATACAATAACACAGCTGACTAGTACAAATTGGCATCGGAAGTCAGCAGCTTCCCCTCCCTCCCTGGGGCAGCTATGCATCAGCTTTTAAATTCAGGAAGGTAGTAATTTTACAATAAATAGAATGCCAGGAACTTGCACAATATAAGATTACATGCCTTACCGTCCTTTTGCACAAAATAAATACTAATTATTCATCCAAGATGAAAAGAACCATAAATCAAAATTCATATTCAAGAAATGAATATTATCTCTTGATTCAAAATGTCCGTTCAAGGATGATGCAGTTTCTGCGCACATATTACATATTAAGCTAATTTTAATCAGATGTAATGCACTGATACTAAGCTTCCCTGTGTCAGGGTCAGGTAGAGCGGGTTGTTCAGGGTTGGAGTGTTGGTCAGTATGCTTTCGTGACATTTTGGAGAGGCAGAGGAGCATGCTGTGAATGCTGCACCTTCATTTGGTGTGAATGCAGGCATACACTGCTACCCAAATGCCAACAGTGATGTTTTACTTCCTCACTGGTACAAGTTTTTAATGCTTGCTTGACTTGATACTTCTGGGTGATCAATGTGACATTTCACTTGCATCAAGCCCCCAGGCTGGTACCGGATTGGTCTGCCATTGTGCTATTGGACCAACTTCGGTACAAGTCGAGTGAATGTGTGTATGCATGTATGTGGGTTGCTGAAAAGCACCAGTTTTAATATTTTAACCTGGACACTGGGGGCTTATACACTTGTGCACTTTTTAATTTCAAAGCAATCATCAACTTGATGAATTTGATCATATCATGTCAAGCTTGTAATAACTTGAGGCTGGGATTGTATGAGACTGCAATAGCATGCATGTATTACAACTATCCATCTGTACCATATGTTATGAAAGATGATTGACCATAAAAAACCATGGCAATGCTGCTCCCTGGTCCCTTGATCAACCGGAAGACTAGTAATTGGAACCTTAACATGATAAAAGTTGCATATAAAATTAACTGAAGGTAAATGTTTATTGTAAAATCACAGCTTGAATGAACAATATTGCAATGACCTTTGACTAACATGCAATGCAATTAGTTAATGATTATTCTTTCTGAATATGTTATAATCATCAGTTGATGTTCTTGGCAAGTTAATACAACAGAAGGCAGCTAGTTTGCTGACTTGCTTATAATCATTTCAATCTGATATTTTTTTTTTTATTTTGAACATTGAACATGTATTAATCTGCCATTATGTTGACATATGAGAGAGCATGCTGCTTGGAGATGTTATTGTCATTAAATTGTAAATTGCTGCCTAGGGAGGGAGGGGTGTCGTGGACAACCGGTGTTCCTGAAGTTTACTGCTGCTGGGATAGTTGACAACTTCCCACACATGGTCCTGGCAAGTGTTCCTTTCACTTGCAATAGAATCCTTGCTCCTCTATCATCTTATTTAAGCATAAAACTATCTAGATTTGTTTGTCTAACTATGATTCTTAATGGTGTGAGCTTTACCTCTAATTTCCTTTTTCCATTTTACTTTCCAATCACTCATTGTCCATTTTGTGTTCCAGTTCATTGTTCATGCACAATTATTATTCCAAGTTTTCCATTTCCAGAACAAATCACCATTTCCAGTTGGCTCATTCCCTGATTAATGAGTGGGCTAAAACTTGAAGGAGCTACATTGGAGTTGCTAGGGAATGATTTGAGTGATAAATACCCTCCTCATGAACATATACTGTCACAGTGTAAATATTATTCATTACCTCAACCACTTAACTTGAATGTTGGGTTCTCAGTACTTCATATCAATGCAAGGTCCCTCAAGAATAAATTTGATGATGTTATTACTCTTCTAACAAATTTTGAAGTTGATTGGTCAGTTATTTGTGTGTCAGAGACATGGTTGAAGAAAGATTTAGAGCAATACTTTAGTCTAAAAAATTATAATCTTTTTGCATCTAGTAGAAAAGGAGGTGAAGGTGGAGGTACAGCAATATATGTAAGTAATAGATATGAGGCTAGGGAAAGAAAAGACCTGGAGAGTGATCATTTTGAGACAAGTTTTCTGGAAATCAAAATGAAGTTGGGTGCAACAGCAAAGAGATTCCTAGTGGGGGAAATATATAGACCTCCAAACCTGAGCCATACTTTATTTATGGACTACTTGGAAAAAATACTTGATTCATTGGAAAACACTAAGTGTACATGTGTCATAGCAGGGGACTTCAATTACAATCTTTTGAAATATCACTCTGATAAACCCACACTTAGTTTTATGAATATGTTAAATTCCTATGGATTTTTCCCAACCATCTCGAAAGCGACCCGGATTTCTAATAATTCTGATGCCCTTTTGGATAATATATTTATAAATGATGTTAATGTCGTGAACAATTCAGGAATTCTACTTCATGATTTATCGGATCATTTTCCAGTTTTTCTTAATCTGTCATTAATTCAAAGCACAACTATAACAAGACATTCAGTGACAGTCTTTGATAAGAATAAAATAAGTGAATTAAATGATCACCTCATTAGTACATTGGAAGCATTTCAAGATGAGACTGATGCTAATCAAGCATGCAACAAACTTATTAAAGCTTATGAAACAGGTATACAAAAATTATCTAAAACTTTTACACCCAGTAGAAGAAAGAATCCAATTAAACCATGGGTAACCCCTGCACTTCTGTGTTCAATAAATACAAAAAATAAACTATATGCAAAATATATTAGGAATAAAATTTTACTGAATGAAAATAAATACAAAATGTATAGGAACATGCTTTGCAATGTGCTTAGGGATGCGAAACGATTATATTACAAGAGGGCATTTCAGGATAGCAAAGGTGATGGCAAAAAAACATGGAAGTATTTGAATGAAATTATCAACAAGAATGAATTGCAAACAGTTCCTCCAATGTGTTTTGCTGATAACTCTGGGACTACCTGTGAAAATGAACAAATACCTGATAAATTTAATACATTTTTTTCAACGATAGGTAGTGAGTTGGAAACGAAAATACCTGTGACACACATCGGTCCATTAAATTATCTTCCACAGCCTAATTATGCAAGCATTAACAATATTCCTTCTGTTAATGATGCTCAGATTGAAGACATTATTAAGACTTTAAACCCTGTTGGTGGAGGTATGGATAAAATTAGTACAAAAATTTTGATTGGAACATATAGAAGTATTTTACAACATCTAACATATTTCTTTAATCTTTGTCTGAACACTGCAATATTCCCTGATAGATTAAAATCTGCAGTTATAATTCCTGTATATAAAGCAGGGAAAAATAATAAATTTACTAATTATAGGCCAATCTCTTTGCTACCAATATTTTCGAAAGTACTGGAAAGATTAATACATTTTTGAGTATCATCATTTCTAAATGAAAATAATATCATGCACCCATTGCAATTCGGCTTCAGAAAAAAACACAGCGCATACATGCCAATTGCTCTGATGCATAACGAAGTAACCAAATCCCTTGTAAATAATAAATTAGTTTGTACTCTGTATCTTGATTTAAAAAAAGCTTTTGACACCGTCAGCATCAGCATTTTGTTACAAAAATTGAACTTTATTGGCTTTACAGGAAATATATATACACTGTTAGCCTCATACTTATCAAATAGATCTCAAAGAACCAAGATACATGACATCATCTCCCAACCATTACATATCACAAAAGGTGTTCCTCAAGGTTCGATTCTTGGACCTCTGCTATTTACTTTGTACATTAACGATCTCTGCAATGTTTCCAATTTGGCTAGCTTTTACCTATTTGCAGATGACACTGCCGTAACTATTACAGCTAATGATCATTCTGAATTACAAAGTAAAGTAAATGAGGTAATACCCAAAATAATTACGTGGTTTCATACCAACAGATTATCTATTAATGCTGAGAAGACTGGATATCAAATTTTTTCCAGGAAACCATGTGATGACCTTCATGTCAAAATAAATACTTCCAATATTAGAAGGCATAGCTGTATAAAATATTTAGGTGTATTTATTGATGAAGACATGACATGGAAAAGCCATATAAATGCCATCTCTTCAAAACTTAGCAGGAATATTGGAATTATAGGCAAGTCTAGGTACTTTTTATCAACTTGTGAATTGCTTCTTCTGTATAATTCTCTAATATTGCCATATTTAAATTATTGTGCTGTTGTCTGGGGAAGTACGTATCACTCTAAGCTTGATAAAGTTATTAAGTTGCAGAAGCGTGTTATTAGGATTGTTGATAAGAAACCGTACTTATACCATACAAATGAATTGTTTATTAAACATAGAGTTCTAAAGTTTCTGGACATGCAAGTCTATATCAGTCTGCCGCCAGGCGTTGAGGAGGAAGCACGTGTTTGGTGGAGCTACTACATACGAGCTAAGTGTTGCGGAAAAGGACGGTGTACTGGGATAAATTGTGTATAGATATTTAGCGGTTGCTTCTGAGCGTATATTTCAACAGTTTTTATCAAATAAGTATTTTTGACCAGCAAATTAGGCTATATTAACCCAGGGAGGCTGCCCAGCGCCATTTTGTTAAGTTCTAAGGGTGTTGGCTGTGTCAATTTGGTGTTTAAGTTTAAGATAGATTTTAAGACTAAGATAGTAGGCATAGCATTACACTAGGTATATCTTCATATCCTAGTGTAACTGCAGGATTGTTGGGTGTTGTGGACGGGTACTACAGTGTTTGATTCAGTGGTGTATATTTGTGTGGTGTGAGCTCTGTAGTGTGTAATTCTAGAGTGTATAATTATATAGTGTAGGCTTCTGTAGTGAATAAGTTTGTGTCAAATTGGTGTGTAAGTTTAAGATAGATTTTAGGACTAAAATAGTGGGCATAATTTACAGTAGGTATCTTCATATCTAGTGTAATTATACGGGATTATAGTGTATTGTAGATACTTATAGGCTATATTACTGTATTACTGTAGATATATTACAGTAGATACTTGTAGGCTTACAAGCTTACAGTAACTAGACTTAGTACTAAGAGTAGAAAGAAAAAAAAAAAAACAACAACAAAAATGGAAGGAGACTGTGGGAATTGTAAGTGTGTGGGAATCATTGGGGACTTGAGTAAGAGGTTAGATATGTTAACGGGGAGGTGGAGCGTTTGAAGTGTTTGGTGGCGGGACCCATCATGGGAGGTGCCAGCCAGGCAACTCGGGTGCCCGAGCGGAGGACTGATGGGAGTTCGGATGGCTTGGTCCGGGATGGTGGCAGTTGGAAGGTGGCAAGGCGCCATAGCACCCGACTGGCGCTAAGGAAGGTGGACATGGGCGTCCCAATTAAAAATAGGTTTGATGCACTGGAGGAGAGGGAAGGTAATGATGAGAGGGACGGAGGTGGGGATGACCAGATGGCTGAAGATAGAGATGGAGAGAGAGAGGTTTTAGTCATAGGGGATTCCAGGGTTCGGTACATGGATCGAACATTTTGTAACAAGAACCCCAGCAGACGGATGCGTGTTTGCTACCCGGGAGCGCAGGTGAAAGATGTTAGGGATAGGCTGGAGGGAGTAATGAGGGGAAGTGGAGAGGGTGCAACGGTAATTGTGCAGGTTGGAGTTAACGATGTAGGAAAAAATAATACAGAGGAAACAATGAAAGCCTATAGGGCTTTGATAGGTAGTTTAGCAGGAAGTAGGAAAAGAGGAGTGGTGACATCCATCCTCCCTATGGTCCATGCAAGCATGGAGTGGTATTCGAGGGCCATTGGGCTCAATACCAGGGTGGCCAACATTTGTAAGGAGCTTGGGGTGCAGTTCTTGGATTTGTGGGGGGAGTTTTGGGGGAGGACGGAGATGTTTGCTTTAGATGGATTACATCTGAGCAAGAGAGGAGTGGAACTGCTCAGCAATAGGTATGAGGAGGCTCTCAACAGGAAACAGGGAAACTAGGCAGGACATGGGGGGATGTAGCTGATAAAGAGAGAAGCATAGCAAGCAATGGAAGGAATAATTTAGCATGTTTTTATGTCAATGCCAGAAGTGTTAGGAACAAAATTGGGGAACTGCATGCATATATGTTGTCTGAACAGCTAGATTTGGTGTGCATAACAGAAGCATGGGTTAACGAAAGCATGTTTGGAGACAACTTGCAAGAATTTGAATTGACAGGCTACAACATGCATGCCTATCAAAGAGAGGCAAGGATAGGAGGTGGCATTCTCTTGTATGTTAGGCAAGTAATGAAATGTCATTCCATAGAGGATGGAGTACATAGTGCAGGAGTAGAATCTTTGTGGTTAGATATAATTCTGAAGAATGGAACAAAATTTAGGATTGGGGCATTCTATAGACCTCCAGACCAGAATGAAAACACTGACAGGCTGATGCAGGAAGAGATAAGTAGGAGAGTACAGGAGAGAACTATTTTGTTGGGGGATTTCAACATAGCAGGATTGGGAAACAAAACAATAGGTGTAAGCAAATCAGAAAGATGTTTCATGGCTTGTTTTGAGGACAATTTCTTCTTTCAAATGATACACGAGCCTACAAGGGAAAATAAAATATTAGATCTAGTGCTTACTAATGAGGAAAATTTTGTGCAAAATGTTAACGTAGGAGAGACCTTTGGTAATAGTGATCACAACATTATACGCTTCTCATTATATGTTGGAAGGGTAGCAACCAACAGAACATTGATTCCGAATTTTACAAAAGGGAATTACAGTGAGTTCAGGAGCTTCCTAAGTGAAATTAATTGGGAAGTCATATTGAATGGCTTAGATGCTTATGAAATGTGGACAATGATAAAAGATAAGCTATTTCAGGGTCAGGATAGGTTCATTCCCAGTAGGCAAATTAGATCACACAGGGTTAAGCACCCTTCGTGGCTGACTAGGGAAGTTAAGCAATTACTGGACTCAAAGAAACAAGCATTCAAGAAACTAAAAGATACTAACTCTGGGTTAAACCTAGAATCATATAGAATAGCTAGAAATAAAGTTAGGAGGTGTGTTAGAGCATCTAAAAGACTTGCTGAAATCAACTTTGCTCGAGAATGTTCAGCAGGTAATGCTAAGAGATTCTTTAGCTTCTATAAATTTAAGGCTAAAAAGTGTAGTATAGGACCACTGGAGGTAGATGGGGAAATAGTGGTTGATGATTGCGACATTGTGGAATCCCTAAGCAAGCAATTCTCATCAGTCTTCACTAAAGATAATTCTGGTACAATAGGAACATCTGTAGGCCATGCCATGGCAGGTGATATGCTGGAGGATCTTACAATAACTACAGAAGCCGTAGAGAAGCAGTTGCAGAATATAAAACCTAATAAAGCTTCCGGACCAGATGAAATATATGCTAGGATCTTAGTAGAGTGTGCTAAAGCTTTAGCAACTCCCCTAGGTATCATTTTCAGGCGATCTATGGAGTATTCAGAAGTACCTGAAGATTGGAGAAATGCAAGTGTAGTACCAATTTTCAAAAAGGGAAATAGGAAGAGTGTAGGAAACTACAGGCCAGTCAGTTTGACCTCATTAGTTTGCAAAGTACTAGAAAAGCTGGTTAAACAGAATGTTCAGATTCATCTTGATAGGCACAACCTTTTAAGGGATACTCAACATGGATTTCGATCTCAAAGGTCTTGTTTAACTAACCTATTGGAGTTCATTGAGTATGTTACCAAAGAAGTAGACAATGAAAGCAGGATGGATGTTGTGTACTTGGACTTTAGCAAAGCTTTTGATAAAGTTCCACATGGAAGGTTAATTCATCAATTACAACAACATGGGATTGTAGGAAAAGTTCTACATTGGATTGAAGCATGGTTGCAGGGAAGGAAACAAAGGGTAGTATTGAATGGATGTAAATCTGGTTGGAAAGATGTTCTGAGTGGAGTGCCACAGGGCTCTGTTCTAGGGCCCCTCCTCTTTATCATCTTTGTGAACAACATTGAAGTAGGGCTGAGGAATAGAGTGTTCAAATTTGCTGATGACATCAAGCTGGTAGGAGTGGCTAACAGCAGAGATCAATCTAGTAATATTCAACTAGATTTGGACGACCTAAAAGAGTGGGCTGATCAATGGCAGATGACTTTCAACTATGATAAGTGTAAGGTTATGCATATAGGGTCTGCAGGCGAGACATTCAGTTATAAAATGGGAGGGAGGGAACTGGATGTTATTGAAGAGGAAAGGGACTTAGGTGTGTTGGTCTCAAAAGACCTTAAAGCAGAAAAACAATGTATCTCAGCTAGAAATAGGGCACTCAGAATGCTGGGACTCATTAATAGAAGTGTGAAATATAAGAGCAGGGAAGTCATGAAAAAGCTGTACTTAGCATATGTGCGGCCCCACTTGGAGTACTCTGTACAAGCATGGAGCCCCTACCTAGAAAAGGATATAGATATGTTAGAAAGAGTCCAGCGCAAAGCCACTAGACTCGTCAGTGGATTAAGTAACTTAGAATATGGAGAAAGGCTTAATGCATTAGATATGTACTCACTCAAGTATAGGAGATTAAGGGGAGACATGATTGAAATGTACAAAATTGTTAGAGGGCTAGATCAGGTCAATTTGAATGATGCTCTGCAGTTTAGAGTATCCCATAGGGGTCATCAATTCAGGTTAGACAAAATGAGGTGCAGGACAGTTAAACGACAACAGGTCTTCAGTCAAAGGGTTGTTGACCAATGGAATAGACTGCCTGCTGATGCAGTGGGGAGTCCCTCATTGAATGTCTTTAAAAGTAGGGTGGATAAATTTTTTAGACAGGAAAATGTTGTTTTTGAATTCTAACTTGTGATGCATGGGATATTGAGTATTTTCACTAGCTATATAGGGTATAACATTATGCTAGTATTATGTTGTACTATATGGGGTGTACCTAGCAGTGGATTTGGCAACTTCCTTTGCGATCTCATACTGATGAGATTGGCTGTGGTGGCACAGGTGGAGGGATTGCATGGGTTTGGAATTGATAGGTGTGAACATGTACTTTCTAATATCTTCTAGACAGGCTTGACCCAGATGGGCCCTTGTGGCCCTTATTAAGCCTTAACACTTTATGACTTTATGACTTTATGACATAGTTGATGAGCAATGTATTTACATCATGCTAGGTTTTCTAAATCAATCATTACCAGCACCTCTTTCTAATATGTTTCAACTTTATGAACAAGGTGGCCTCAGAGTTAGACAACATTTTCAAATACCCTTTTCTGATATCAATTATAGAATGTTTTCATTACCCTTTATTGCACCAAAAGCCTGGAATAAAATAATCTGCTCTCACTTCCACAGGATTGATGATGTACCTAGGAGTAAAATTATCTTGAAGAAACACATCAGACAATACATTATTAGAAAATATGAACTTTTTTAATAATATGTTGGTAATGGTAATGTGCTATGCATGGTGATCTGGTATCATTTGGACATTTTCGTTTAAGAATCATGTTTTCTTTTCTTTCTTCCTCTTCATACTTGGTCGTCCTTTCTCCTTAGTGTTGTAGTAGTTTAGGAAATGCATGTACAAGGTTATGATTTTGTATTATTTCCCCATTAACACCTATAGCAGTTATTTTCGTGGAGCCCTCGAAGACGTTACTAGCATTGCTAATTGTCTGAGAGGGCTTCAGGAACATCTTTTACTAATATCTGGTGGCGGGATCTGTCCAGCAAGAAACAGGAGCGGGGAGTGGTGTGACCTGCCTTGATTTGCTTACCATGACCTACCTCTCACCCTTGGAATTTAACGTAATTAGGTCGCACGGGTATGGAAGGGCACTCCTGCCTACCTATTAATGGGTAGGGGAATTAAAAAAAAACAAAAAAAAACAAACAAACAAACATAATTTTATGGTTTTGCATGCTTTGCTTGTCGTTGTTATGGATCGCTGTGATTGTGTTTAAATGCTCAAAAATTGGCATTAATGATGTTTTGAACATTACTAATGATGCAATACAGATGCCAGATCCGCCATTTGACCATCAGGTCACCTATCAAGGAGCATTTTATCAGGTCATTACCTGCTCCAATTACCGGAACCGGGATGCCCTCCCGACTGCTCCGTTGGGCTGCTCAGTACAATCGGCTTCGCAAAGAAAGGAATGAAAGACATAAATAAAGTATGGAAATGCTTAGGCACACAATGGCAAACAGTAGATTTCGGAATGTATAGGGAGTAACATGCAGTGGCACAATCACATGCCAGTCATTTGCATTTATGACAACATTCCAGTTGACCAAGTTTGGTTCCATTAGCCTACCATGAACTTGACCTGACTTGACCTCGGCGACCTAACATGACTTTTAAATTATATAGCATAACAATATGCATCAAACAAGTCGCAAGTGTTGTCAAGAAAGCTTCCCTCTTGCCAGTATACGGGAAGCGCATCAGCGTCGATTTTTGTGGTCTGCAGCTGCGAATTGATTTTATTTTAACGGTCCCTTACTTGAAAAAGTTTCGGCCGAATTTCATGTTTCTTACTTCAAGCAATGTGCCGGTCATTTCGAAGCAAGTACGTAAAAAAATGGCGTATATTGGGCCATACAATATGAAGTTATGTACGAAAAATCGGATGAGTGGGCTGATTTCGCCATCCCCCTTCCAGGGCCTGTGTTAACCTGTCATAAACTTGATCTGACTTGACCTCGGTGACCTGACATGACTTTGAAACAGTATAGCATAACAATATACATCAAACAAGTCGCTAGTTTTTCCAAGAACACTTCCTTTTTGCCAATATACGGGAAGCGCATCGGCGCCGATATTTGCGGTCTAGCGCTGATATAATTTTCTGACTTTAGCGACTTTTCTGATGTCCAAAACTGTCGACTTTCACCAAAACTGTCGACTTTCATTTCTCGTCCTTTAAATATCGCGGCGGTCATTTATAAGCAGGTACGCAAACAATGGTGCGCATCGGCCGGTAAACTCTGGAGTTATCTACGAAAAACCGGAGGGGTGGGCGGATTTCGCCCCCCCCCCTCCTCCAGGGCGCGTGTTAAATTGTACTCTGTTCCATCTGTGCTGCGGTAGATCAGAAAATCGCACATTTGTGCGTGCGCTTTTTGTCAAGGTGGGGAGACGTGTCAGCGGTATCAGTGTCAGCTGTGTCAGTGTCAGTTGTGACAGTGTCAGCGGTGTTGGTGTCAGCGGGGTCAGTATCAGCGGTGTTAGTGCCAGCAGTATCAATGTCAGCGGTGCCAGTGTCAGCGGTGCAGTTGTCAGCGGTGCCAGTGTCAGCAGTGTCGGTGTGAGCGGTGTCGGTGTCAGCGGTACCAGTGTGAGCAGTGTAGGGGTCAGCATTGTCAATGTCAGCGGTGCAGGTGTCAGCGGTACCAGTGCCAGGATTATCAGTGTCAGCGGTGTCAGTGTCATCGATACAAATGTGAGCGGTGCAGGTGTCAGCGATGTCAGTGCCAGCGGTGTCAGTGTATGCGGTGTAGGCGTCAGCGTTATCAGTGGTACTCACCTAGCACGGATAGGTTGGCTGGCCGTGACTTCCTCACTCCCAGCACGTTGGACGCCTGACATACGTATTTTCCTGTGTCAGACGGTCGGCAGTCGGAGATGACCAGGTCAGACCCCTCCATCCGCACTCTGGGAACGTCACCCAGGCTATCAGTGAGACCAGAATCAATGCCACGGGTGAGTGTGCATGACTGTTACATTTGGGCAATTCAGCTAATACAAGACAGTGTGGAAGGCACCTGACATTGAACGCTAGCTCATTTTACATGAGCAGCAAATCGTCAGTATACGATGCATTGGGAAATCTTACGAACATATTTTCATGCAAGTGGGCTTCTGACATAACAAGACAGCCGAAAAGCTTTGCAAGTATTCGTAAGTTGTCCTAATCGCACCGAGGTAGGAAGATTCGCTGCTTATGTAGACTAGATAAGGGGTATTTAAATGGGACTCATCAATTGCTACCACCTAATGCATTGTATTTATGTCTTTCATCCTCAACGCCCTGTTACGAATTACCTCGTTGTCATGGTCAGTTGGCGGCCATCTTTCAGCCAAGTGGTGGTGACTTCGGGATGACCTCTGGGAGGACTGCATCTCAGCACCACGTCGTCTCCAAGCGCCACTTTCGAGTCTCGAGGGGACAGCCGAAACTCGTCCCGCAGTGCTGCAACACCGGGCACCGGTGGTTATTGATGGTTATTGGTGGTTATTTGGTCCTGCAGTGCTGTAATATCGGACACCGGTGGTTATTGATGGTTACTGGTGGATATTTGTTCCCACAGTGGTGTAGTATCGTGTACCGGTGGCTTTTTATGGTTATTGGTGGTTATTTGGTCCTGCGGTGCTGTAATATCGGGAACCGGTTGTTATTGATGATTATTGGTGGTTATTTGGTCCCGCAGTGCTGCGACACCGGTCACCGGTAGTTATTGGTGGTTAGTGATGGTTATTGGTGGTTATTTGGTCCTGCAGTGCTGTAATACCGGGAACCGGTGGTTATTGGTGGTTATTTGGCCCCGCAGTGCCGTAGTATCTGGCACCTGTGGTTATTGATGGTTATTGGTGGTTATTTGGTCCCGCTGTGCTGCATAATATCGGGCACCAGTGGTGATTTGGTGAGCGGCGTGGAGGCGAGGTTCGGGCTGGGCTGGCACGGCCAACGCCTACCGATGAACGCCGTCACTCTGTGTCTGAACTAACGTGTCCGTCCAGCAGTGTGCCGCGGGGATCGTGCCCCCCTCCACTGGGGGCCTGGTGACCCATGGTATTCATCGTGATCAAAGGCGCTGGCGCATGTCGAGCCATCCAATGCAGATGGTGGCGGTGGCCGGGGCCGAGAGACACACTGTTCGCCGGCGCATTATACAAGACACCATACGCGTGGTGTGTTGCGTGGGGTTGTATGGTGTACTATGCAATACACCACACGCATGGTGTAAACAACCGCATGCACGCATGCTCGCGGCGATGGCACGTCACATGTTGTTGTCGCGCGGCAAAATGTCACATTCCGTGTGCTGACCCAATTCTCATGAAATGACTTCAGCCCTTACCAGCGTAGTTGAAGGCCCGGACACATAAATCGCTTCGCTTACGCTGCAGGTTGTCAAAGAAGAGGTTCACTTATGCGCGATAAGCGAAGCGCTTTCTCTGCCATTGCCAGCTTTCGCAGGGATGGGAGAGTCGAATTACACTACCCATTGCTTGCAGACACTAGCCAGCCAGAGGAAAAGAAGAATTAGGAAAAGTTAACTGGTGATGCATTGGTTAACTTAGGACCGCTTTCCCTAAGACATTGTTGACGTCTGCTACGTCGTCCAATAAAGGCACACATTTAGCGCTACAAATCGCAAAAGTTGCGGAATTTGTAAGCTAGTCGGTTCAGAAGTTGACTGTTGACTGCTACTCGTATTTGCAGATCCTCCAATGTGCGAATAACAGAGTGTACCTCGACTCCACGCATTTCGAGCTTGTATGCAAAGCTTGTAATGTCTGTGAAAATGCAAACTATGTTATGCGCCCGCATTATGATCACTCAGCGGAAATGTACCGTGCTGCAGCGGAAGCGCTCGAACCATAGCCGCCTGCTTCAACTGCATTTCTATCGCCAGGATACTAATTAAATGACGTTATAATTGGCTCGGCAATAATGATGTCGCATCGTCTTGCCGGAGTACTCGACTAGTTTAATTATCTACATCCCAGGGCGGGTGTTCATATATTCACATTTGGCCGCCGCCGACACCGCCACAACTCACACGGCCATTACATTGACATGCGAGTCTACACTTTCAGATCAACTATGACGGCGATCGGTTAGCAAACCATCTATCGCGACCTTATCAACATCGTGACGTTTCTAGCTGTTTCGGATGAATAGGACGTCATCAACTTGTGGTACTTGGTCGCTGTTCTATTGCCTTCAAGCGACCTTCCATCCCCGTCAGTTGCCGTTTGCTATGCATATTGACAGTCGTCTGCAGACCCTGTGAGCTGTCTGATCATCTGTGTGGCCTGTGACCTGCCAACATTGTGAGATGCCATCGTGAGGTTCTTGTGGCCTGCCACCTGCCAAGCATATTGCCTGCCATCTGTGGTGCACGTGAGCTGCCATCTGCCAACATGTCGACCTGTCATCTGTTAGCCGTACGAGATATCATGTATGGACGCCGTGAGCTGCCATCTGCCAACCACTTGACCTATCATCTGCCAGCCATATGCAATATCATGTGTGGACGTCGTGAGCTGCCATCTGCCAACCACTTGACCTATCATCTGCCAGCCATATGCAATATCATGTGTGGACGTCGTGAGCTGCCATCTGCCAACATCTCGACCTGTCATCCGCCAGCCGTGTGAGCTGTCACGTGTGGACGTCACGAGCCGCTGGCGAGCGTCACGGCGTCACGTGGCGCCGACTCAGGCTGTGCGTCCGTGACGTCCGTGTGACCCAGTGAGGCCGCCACGTCGGCCCGGTCGAACGGTGCGTGCCTGGCCGCCGTTTTGTGGGATGTGTGACGTCAGCTGGGTTGAGGGGCGCCGGCAGCGATGGTGGCGGTGGCCGGCCGCCAGATAGCGGGGCGTCGAAGCCGCCTCGCGCCGCAGCGTCCTCGTACCGACCAATATCCGGCCGGAGAGCGAGCCGACCCATGTCGTTACTGCCGCAGGCCTCAGCGAACACACACTGAAACGGCCGATAGCTACCTGTATGAAGGACACGGCCAGTTGTCGACCTCATCACTGTGGCTTTGGTTGGTGCGCACGCATGCCAGGTGATGCGTGTGCACGGACGTTCTGTCTTGTTTGTAGATGGCGAAACGGTGCGATGGATGCGTGCCAGAAGAATGAATATGACCGATGAAATAACTCACGAGTGGCAACTGCGCAATTAACATTCTGGTGATTTCAGTCGGCATCTGAACTCCAATAATTGGATCCTAGTATGCATACATTTATACAACCAGTCAGCCACACACACAATGAATCATACATTGTTTTATTTCTTTTGACTAAAAATGAATCAAGCCACAACGAAGGTGTCAACGACGCTCCTAAAGCGAATGTGTCTCGAAGCTGGATATAAATATTTTTCATCAAGCGTAATTGGTGTCCATGACGTCTACGCTCCATCTTGATTACGGCAGCATATGGAACACTAGAGAGTGACACGCTTGGCATCAGTCTATTGACATGCCTATAAATCGTCAATGTGTCCCAGGATCAATGGGCGGTCATCAAGCTAGCTCGAATATAGCAACGAATCTGAATGGATCTTTTGGCGTACGCGCCGTCATTTATAACTAAAGATGTGTATTGGCGCAGTATCGACATTCCCGATCAAGACCCAGCGACGAACGATCGAGAGCGTTTATATTTTCCATGTCTTCAAGAGTGCGAAAGAATTCATTACCAGCACTTCTGGGCGAAAATTGCTGTGCCTTTATCCTGTCGCCTTTATTTTACAACATAACTTCTGCATTATGTGCGCCTTCCACCAAGTGTCTCGTGACATTTCACGTCAAGCCATGTAATTGAACCACATCACGTTTATTCACAAATTCATTCGGATAATTTCACTATAATCATATCAACCGTTTCATCATACCTCTCATCTGTCTGGACCGTCATGAGTGTAACACCGGTTACCCCATTACACCATGCGAACTTACAGCATTCGGCGAGCAGCAGTCAATGTAATGCGTGCACGGATAACGAAACTTCTCAACAGAAGTGTTGAGCGACCTTGAACACCAGCTTGATGGTGCACATGCAATGTTGAGGCAACATTTGATAACGCAACGTGCTCCACCGTGCTTCCCACAAATATGACTTCAAAGCATTCTTAAACGCTTCTGGCAGGATTGAGCGCTTCTGACGACTAGCTGGCCAGCATCGACAGGTGACGTCACCGCAGGTCGTGATGACTAGTCCGGCCTGCATGAAAGGCGCTGCTTCTGGCACGTGACCGGCCTAAATGGCCCGTCGGACAACGAACCGCCGCGAATTCCAACTGAGAAAATGGTGAATAAACTGACCAATCTCAGGCCGTAATGTAAACGCTCACGCACATTGCTGCCGCTGATTAAGATAGGTGATTTTGAGAGACAGACACGGCATAAATAGCTTCACAGTGCCATTGAAATGTCCATATTCAGGGAACAGGTCGGGCTACTCACTTGATTCAACATTCCCTATGGCAGCGCGAGAGAACTTCGGACTACTCTTAGTGCGGGGTTTGTCAGTTCCGTCTCTCCCCCATCCAGCCACACACACACACACACACACACAAACAAACAAACACACACACACACACACACACAAACAAACACACTCACACCCACCCCCCCCCACACACACACACACACACACACACAAACACACACACACACACACACACACACAAACACACTCACACCCACACCCACACACACACACACACACACACACACACACACACACACACACACACACACACACACACACACACACACACACACACACACACACACACACACACACACACACACACACACACACTACCTTCTGTTGTAAGGGTGATATAGAGTGATGCAGAAAACGATGTGACAAAGCTGGTGTTGTTATTTTCGGCAGTTCTCCAACCAAATTTCAACTGATTTTCGATAAAATAGGCGATTATTGCCCAGAATTTGTCCGAACGGAAATGTTTTCAATAAAGCTAATCTGGCTAATAACATAATCCGGGACTGTTTATGGCAATCAGATTACTCGTCACCAAATTTCGTGTTTTTTTCTCTTCAAGTTCATAAAACTCAATAGAAGGTAGGTAAGCTTCAGGGGTGGTCGGACCATGTAAGGCACTAAGGTAGTGCCTCAACTGAGCATAGCTGGGAAGTATTTTTGTATGTTATTTTCATAAAATGATGCCTTGATCCACTGCAAAATAGTAAACTTGAAAAACTGGAAACAAATATGCATTGGCGACTCATAATTATGGTGAAAATTGGAATTAATTTACATTTACACCATTTACATCTTAGCTTCCAAACAGCCCTATCACCGGTCGGCAGAGGCTAGCCTCTTGCACCTATCGCCATATAGTAAGTTTTCGTTTCATAACAGGCGCAGGGTAGGCCGGGGCCCTCCAATATTGTTTGGTGATCGGGGTGACGTCACATGGGCTGGACAATTGCTCAGTCCCGTAGGCACTCCAGCCAAACATCCGTGTTTTGCACACGATATTTCCGATCTTAAATACCATCAAAATGGGATTCATTTGAAAGCTTGGAGAATCTTGTCCACGAATATGAGCCGTATTTTCTCTAACACCGGGATTTTAAGCTTGGACCCACGCTGATTGCATTCATGTCAAGCACCGCAAGAATCGCGCGGTGCCACGGGTAGAAGCAGCATGATGAGACAGGCCAACTGAAGATCACGGCCAGGTAGGAGTGGTAGGAACAAGTACGAGATAGCTGTTGCAACATAACTCCTCCCCACTCAGTACAGGGGCGTAACAAGGGTGGGGGTACTGGGGGCATGTGGCCTCATGGGAAGGTGGTACCCATCCGGGCAAGAAACGGCGCCAACATTATATTTAGGCTACCGGCGGAGGTACATATACTGATTGGAATAATACGCCCTTATTACCCATGTGCAGATACGGAACCTGCAGCTTGTTTCTAGGATTGCTTTCTATTTTTCATTCGTATATGTCTAGACCAGGCGTGTTCTTCTTGTATATTTTTGAAGGGCAAGTGCCCCCTCAATGTTGGCTCTGTCCATTAATAATTCGGACTTTGAACATAGGGTACCATGGAGCACATACTCAATCGAAGTGGTGATTCCCATTAACTTCATGTATTTTGCACCGGAATAATCAATAAGAAGAATATCAAAATAATAATAATTATATATATAGTGATGATGTATATAACATATATAATATGTGTGTGTGTATGCCAGCCATTTCGGGTTATGAAATGGAAATAGATGAAAACCTCAATGATATTTTATATATGAAAACTTCCCGGCAATTTCGGTAGCATTTTAACCCGAGGGAGAGGGTTGAAATCCACTGACTTGGGAACTATGGTGATAGGTTTGGCACCTCGCAGCGCCAAATTAATTTGTTCATGCTCCTCTAAGCATAAAATAATAATGGGTACTTATGAAAAATACTGGTCGAAATCCGGCGATATTTTTCTGCCTCGCCTCATTTGGGTGCCATGGACCGCCCCTGGTAAGCTTATGCTCATGCAATACAAAAATGTGTGCTTCTCTCATTCAGTCAACAACTCTCAAGAAAAACATTCATACAAAAGCTATTGCAATTGAAATTTGTCTTCACTAAACTTGAACCTGGGCCTACTTATGTACCTACCTAAGTTTGACCCGCGCCGTCTTTGCGGTCACATCCTCACACCCTGTCTTTGAGGAGGGGGTGGTTGAAGACCCCCCTCTAAAATCCAAACTAAGCATCGCACGAAAACGAACGAGGTGTCATCGGAAAGCGCCCGACGAGCAGGGTTCGGATCCACCCCCAAAATAACCTTCCCCCAAAAGTGACGTTACCAGGGGGCTAGATTTTCACAACTTTTCATGACTTACGTTATGTTTTTGGCTCTGGGGAGTTCATTTTGGGGATATATGAAAAACAAAATGTATTTAGAATGAGAAAAGGACAACGAAATCGACTAGGGCCATACAATTTTTTGACCCACAAAAAAAAAAAAATATTTCTTTTGAAATTTCAAAATTTTGAGTTTTGAAGTTTTCTGTAATTTTCCGTTTCCAATGGATAGAACAGACCGAAAAACGTTGTTGAAAGTCAACTTGGCCTAATAAAAAACGCTTACTTTAGCCAGAATCCTCTACTTGAATTGCAATTTGGCAAATACGCAAAATGTATATGTAGTCAAAAACGGGGAAAAATTCAACTTGTACGGTTTGTTGCATACCTAAAGATAAGCAAACACTGAAAGTTTCAGTAAAATATCTCCATCCGTTAAAGCATGACGACAGGTTGAACGTTATTTTAGGTGACTTCACTTGACCTTGACTAACTCGTTGACCCTAGATGACCTGAATTAAAAAAAAAATTAAGTCAGCATGCCAAATTGATGTGGGAAAAGGTATGCCAAATTTGAGCCCGCTGTCCTACGCCGTTCGTCCGCTATCCGCGAAAGAGCTGAGGGGGCAGCGGTTGAAGACGCTCCCCCCCGAGACGGGACGGGTTAATAGAAAGATTGCAAGCACATTCTAGATACATGGATGACCACCATGAGAACCATTTAAAATAACTATGGTCTACATTTCTTCATAATATTATTGGTACACAATAAGCAGATAAGACTATTTGCGAGCATTACATGAACCAACTTCTTATTGGTGCATTATTTTGTGCCACTTAGCTATTCATCTATTTAACCCTTTCCGGTCAAATCCTCACACCCTGACTCAGGGGGTGCCATTGAATACCCCTCTCTAAAATCCAAACTAAGCATCGCACGAAAACGAAAGAGGCGTCGTCGGAAAACGGTCGACGAGTAGGGTCCGGGTCCACCCCCCAAAACAATGTTTCCCAAAAGTGACTTCACCAGGGGGCTAGATTTTCACTTTTCACGACCTACATTATGCTTTTGACTCTGGGGAGTTCATTTTGGGATATATGAAAACAGTTATTTGGAATGAGAAAAGGACAGCGAAATCGACCAAGGCTATCATTTCTTTGCCCCCCCCCCCCCCAAAAAAAAAAAATTGGAAATTTCAAAATTTTGAGTTTTCAAGTTTTCTTTAATTTTCCTATTCCATTGGGTAGAGTACACCGAGAAACGTTGTTTGTGAGAAACGTTGTTAACATGCCCTAATAAAAAATGCTTACTTTAGCCAGAATCCTGCATAACTGCAAATTAGCAAATTCGCAAAATTTATATGTAGTCAAAAACGAAAAAAGCAAACTTCCACATGTACGTTTGTTGCATCCGTAAAGACAAGCCAACGCTGAAAGTTTCATTAAAATATCTCCATCCGTTAAAGCGTGACGACTGGTTGAACGTTTTTGGAGGTGACCTCACTTGACCTTGACTAACTCCTTGATCCTAGATGACCTGACCTAAACATGTTGAATCAGCATGTCAAAGTGATGTGGGAAGAGGTATGCCAAATTTGGGTGCGCTGCCATGCGCCGTTCGTCCAATATCCCGAAAACCTGAGGGGGCTTTTGAAGACCCCCTCCGAGACGGGACGGGTTAACAGTGTCTATGTGCACTCCTATTTTCTGAAGAAACTGGACATATGGCGTGAAGTAAAATTTGCCAGGAAAGTAGGAAAAAGACATATGTTTGCCATATTTGCATGTCCAAAGAAATACTTTTTCGTTGCTATTTGTTGTTGGTGATCCAATGTCTCTTCTAAATTAACTAATTGCGAAAGTGTGATTAGGTGCACTATGAGGATAACTGATGAAGAAAATGGTTGGCTTAATGAGGCAGTGATGCAGCTACAACAGTTAGCCTTGCAGGTGTATGAGCAGTGAGCTCCAGCGAAAGGCACACCAATGCCCTTTCTGATGCTCCAGGGTCCAGGTGATACCGTGTCAAAATATTTACAGCGGGTAATGAGGATTACAATGCATATGACATTAATAAAGATCTCGAGGTGTGAGGACAAGAAAACTGGTGAGCATTTTGGGTCTCCATATACTGCTATGCATCGACCTGAGTACCATTGACATTTTCCAGACAACGCATTATTAACTTGTACAGCAGTGATACCCTTATGGCCTTCTTCCGGATCTATATCATTATAAAGCACATTGGATTACATCAAGTGCCCTTTGGAGACCTTGGAATTCTGAAGCTCTTGCAAACTGATAGGAACTAGGAACTTATTGGCTGTGGTCGGTATTTGTCGGGAGACTTAACAACGAAAGAAGCCATGGGTGCTGTATGTAAAGAGCCATCCCATAATACACTTCGCTCAGTCACTATCTTACATATTTAATTAAATAAATATACATGTTTTTTTATGCATTTTGTTTTTGTCATTTTGTCTTTTGCCTTGCATTTGAAATGTCCCAGGAAGTTTCTATTGCTGCCTTAATTTCACGAGCCTGTTGAATCTGCAATTGCCTGGATTCCCTGGAAGGCCGCTGTTTGACAAGAAGCATACTAATTGGCTATAATTCGATTACTCTGCTGGCACGTATTCGTCTACTTATTATGTACACTACTGCATCACTTTTATCTTTGTCCCTCGGCTTTATCTCAGCTCGAGGAAAAGTGGCACGCGTCTAAGTCTGCTCGGACGAGAAGACTGGTGAAATGCCCTAGATTGTTTGTCCGTCAAAAATGGAAATCTCTTTCAACGAGCACGTTTCAAAAAGCTTCCAACTGTGCAAGAAACGCTAGCTGTAGTACCTTCTGAAGAAACACTTGCACGATACCACATGGCGCTGTATGGCGGGTTAGTATCACAGAAAAGTGATAAGCTGCACCGCGATACTGAACTGCACGACGGGTCAGCCTATATCTCAGACGTCCAATGTGGTGAACCCCGTCACCACCTGCCATGTGAAGCGAATGAAGGGCGGTAGGTGATAAGCTATAAGGGTAGTTGATAGGTGGTAGGTCAAATGTCTCCGTTGAAACCAGGCGTATGGTGATAAGTTTCCACCAACCTAGAAAAACACCAAGTGAACGAGCGAACGAGTGACTCTCTCTCTCTCTCTCTCTCTCTCTCTCTCTCTCTCTCTCTCTCTCTCTCTCTCTCTCTCTCTCTCTCTCTCTCTCTCTCTCTCTCTCTCTCTCTCTCTCTATCTCACTCTCTCTTTCGATGTGCGTGCCCAGCGTTTAATTATCTTGACTGAACTTCGGGAACTAATTTGTGTGACGTCATTGTTGAACCTCGATGCATTAGCCGGTCGTCTGCTCATATAACAGACTCCCCAATGGCCATTGGTGGAAATGATGAACTAGAGGTAATGGTTATGGTGATGGTGGATGGGATGGTGGTGGACTCGCTATGGCCTTGGCGGGGTATTAGTGATGGTAGAGGTGGCGGAGACCAAAGGTGGTGGCGTTTGCATGGTGTGTTTTACTGCGGCAGATTGACCCGAGAACAGATGCACTCGTTCGTTAGCTGCCAAATCCAGAGGAACGCAGTATTCCCACCCACAGTTCTGTAAATATGCTGGCAGTCGTCTCACGCTCTATCGCTTCTGGAGCAATAATTGTGGATCCTGTCAATGCCAGAGCTATTCTACGTGAGGATAGTGGTCATTAATTCCTCCAGAACATTAATTAACACCGGAGATGTTTGGAAACATCATGGATCGCTTAAGCTGTATTCTTGGGAACAGAGTATTCCCTCCCGAAAAGCTTTCTGGATCTACCACTGCAGTCCATGTCCATGTTGTACTGGTGGGCAAGCTTGGTGTCAACAGGAGTATCTTCAGTGATTAGTTCTTAGATCACTACTGAACTGACAGTGTAAGGTCAGATCTCGCTTTTTGATCCCAGTCGGAGATCAGATCTCGCTTCGCGACCCGAGTGAAAGATGAAGCCTCTCTTTACAGTCTGGGTCAGAGGTCAGAGGAAGCTCACCGGTGACGGCGAGGGCGGCGTTGCCTGAGTCAGTAATCAGGAGTTTCTCACCGGCGATTCTGAGGGTGGCGTTGCCTGAGTCAGAGGTCAGGGATCACGCACTGGGGACGGTGAGGGTGGCGTTGCCTGAATCAGAGGTCAGGTTTCACTCACTGGGGACGGTGAGGGTGGCGTTGCCTGAGTCAGAGGTCAGGGACCACTCACTGGCGACGGTGAGGGTGGCGTTGCCTGAGTCAGAGGTCAGGGATCACGCACTGGCGACGGTGAGGGTGGCGTTGCCTGAGTCAGAGGTCAGGGATCACTCACTGGCGACGGTGAGGGTGGCGTTGCCTGAGTCAGAGGTCAGGGATCACTCACTGGCGACGGTGAGGGTGGCGTTGCGACTGGTGGCGCTGCCGGCGTCGTTGTCGGCGCGGCACCAGTACACGCCGTCGTCTCGCTCGCGGCGGCCGGCCTGCGCCGCCAGGAAGAACAGACTGCCGGGCGCCAGCACGAGCCGGTCCGGCCGACCGGCGGCCACCGTTCGCCCGTCGTGGAACCAGCTGATGCGGGGCGGGGGTCGGCCCGACGCCCGGCAGTTCAGGGTCACCGGCTGACCTCGCGCCACCACCGAGCTCACCGGGTGCTCCACGATCACCGGCCGCTCCCAGTACTCTGCAACAGGTCGGGAGGGTCAGTGAACTGATGTCGCAGCGAGCCTTCGTGGCACCCACGCGGCCTTCGCAGTCATCAAAAGTTTTGTCACCTTGATAGGAGGCTCTCTTGCACAGATTTGACGTCCATGCTTTGATGGATTGTCTTACCTCATGAAGCGCATTTGCATCTTAATAAAATATAAGTTTCTCCATACATCGAGGTGCACAATATAGCAAGTGTTCATATTAACATGGGATTGTCTATTTGGTAACATCCAATGGCAAAGCTTAATGCGCAAGACCCCGCAATTCTCACGATATATTTCCTCGAAGTATAACTTGTTATCACATAGCTGGTAGAAACACCAGGCAAGTGTGCCTTTGAAAGAATCGGCAATAGCAACTACAAATTGGTGTTTTTAAATCCACTAGATGGAACAGTTTTTCAGTAATCCATATGAACAGAGTAATTGCAGCCCTTTTCCAACACTGAGCCGTACCGAAGGGTCCACCATTTCTGCTTCGCTACCGGACCGCGTTGGTTTTGGCTCGACGGCTGCGTTGTGAGTCTGCGTGCATTTCGTGACCGAATAAATGGGTCACTGCCTGGTTTTGTCGTTGATAACACACAGGTATTGATAAAGCAGCGCCTCCGTTAAAACCACGCCTGATGCGACCGAAACGGCAGGTAAAACAAAAAGCAGAACGCTGCTCACGCGTGTCGAAAACGTTCACGCAAAAGACCACGCCCAGGGAAATGCGGCCCTCGATATTTTTCCTCTATCTACCACTCCCCTCTTTCTTCCACTCTGTTTTCATCTAGTTCTGCATTATTTTCCCAGTGTTCTATCTTTCTACATACACACGCACACACACACACACACACACACACACACACACACACACACACACACACACACACACAAACACATGCGCACACATACACCCGCCGACACATGCATGCACACATGCATATATATACACGCATACATATATATATCCTCTAGTGCTTCACGTTTCGACCTCCATCTTTCTCCACACCACTCAATTTCTTCTACCTTTTTCTCTTAATATCCCTCTCACTCCCATGCTTATTTCCGCCGACACGGTAAATCACTCCATCACTACATATGCATAAGGTCAGCCCCGACCACCAACCCCGCTGGCGTGATCAGGAGACGGCGGGTCTGATTGGCAGGGTGGCAGTGATTGGGATTACCGGAGCCGACGGCGGCGGACGTGCTGCGCCGCAGGGTGACCCGTAGTCGGGCTGCGCCGCCGCAGGCCTCGGCCGGCCACGGAGACTCATCGCACGTCCATGTCGCATCGGTCGTCAGCGTCGGCGGCCGCTCGGCGCGCGCTGGAATCCACACGCCGCAGACGCTCCGGCTGGCATAAATCTCCAACGACGACACTAATTCAGCATAGCCAGGCCACAGCCAAAGTTTGAGGTCCGAGGCGGCTGCTGCGGCTCGCCAGCCACGCTCGGCCGCTTATCAGCCATGGAGAGTAGAAAACGATTGTTTGCAAAAATTTCGCATTAAGTGGGTAGGAGTTATTTCCATACGTAGTCCAATTCACGAGTAGTTGTGGCGGTCGCATGGGTGCTGGTTTTCAACTGTTTGCCTTTCCCTACTTTCTCTATATATTGTGTTGTGCGTTGAACAGCTTCTTTTTGACTTCACATTAAGCATGCATATTTAGGATAGACAGAACAGTTTCTTCCCCTAACGATCTGTCGTCTGGCCGGACGGAGAATCTGCACACCACATGATCCACCTGCTACCGCCAAGAAAAGAAAATTATCTGCCCGTTACCGCCAAGAGAAGAACATGCCTCACCAGTTACCGCCAAGAAAGGAGCATGGAAACAAGTTCTTGAATATTGGCTCCGCACTACAATGCCAGATGATTCCCTAACACATTTAGAGCTTCGCTATCGTGTGCTATTCTAAGTAATTCCGCGATAATATTATTGCCTTTGACATTGGATGTCAAATATCATCCAGTGCACATATATCTAGGATAATTTTACGCATGACTTGGAACTGCTCATATATCATAACTTCACTGATTCTGATGAAGCGTTTCTGAGAACTGGAGTAGCATTACAGTTATTACAGTTACAGTTATAGTCATTTCCATTCCTGATATAGGAAAGAGCTGCCTCATTTGGAATAGCAAGGTGTATCCGTGGACGTTTATTACCAGCTATGGTACGGTTAACACGCGCCATGGAGGGCCTCGGAAAATTACGCGCACTACGGTCTCGGCTCCTACCGGGGCTAGAGCAACGAAATTCGCAGGGTGGATGAACACGATAGTGAACTCTATTCTGTGCGAGTTTCATAACCTTAGGTCAATATCTTCAAAGTCAAACGAGGTCAAAATAGCAACATTTTCTGGTTTTGCTTGGATTGGCTTGCCATTGTTATGGATGGCTGTGATTGTGAAATTGGCATTAATGATGTTTTGAACATTACTAATAATGCAATACAGATGCCAGGTCAGCCATTTGACCTCAGGTCACCTATGTAGGAGCACTTTAGCAAGTCATTACCTGCTCCAGTTACCGGAACCGGGATGCCCACCTAGCTGCTCCGTTGGGCGGTTCCGCACACTCGGCTTCGCAAAGAAAGTGAAATACATGAATACAGTATGAAAACGCTTAGGCACACAATGACAAACAGTAGATTTCGGGAAGTGTAGGGAGTAACATGTAAAGTGACATCAATCGCAAGACAGTCATTTGCATTTTGACCACATTCCAGTTGACCAAGTTTGATTCTATTAGCCTATCATCAACTTGGCCTGACTTGACCTCCCGACCTAACGTGACTTTTGAATTATATAGCATAACAAAGTACATCAAACAAGCCGCTAGTTTTGTGAAGAACAGTTCCCTTTTGCCAATATACGGGAAGCGCATCAGCGCCGATTTTTGTGGTCTGGCGTTGCGAATTGTTTTTACTTTAACGGCTCCTAACTTGACCAGTTTTCGGCCGATTTTCATTTTTCTTACTTCAAACAATGTGCTGGCCATTTCCAAGTAGGTACACAAAAAATGGCGTGTATCGAACGGGATAAGAACGAGTTATGTACGAAAAATCGGAGGGCTGGGCGGATTTCACCATCCCCCCTCCAGGGCGTGTGTTAACCTGTCATAAACTTGACCTGACTTGACCTCGGTAACCTGACATGACTTTCAAACAATGTAACAATATAGCATAACAATGTATACCAAGGAAGTCGCTAGTTTTGCCAAGAACACTTCCTTTTTGCCGATATACGGGAAACGCATGAGCGCCGATATTTGTGGTCCGGCGCTGAGAAAACTTTTTGAATTTAGCGACCCCTAACCCGAAATGTTTTCGGTAGATTTTAATTTTTCTTATTTTAGCGCCGGTGATTTATAAGCAGGTACACAAACAATGGTGTATATCGGCCGGTACAATCTGGAGTTATCTACGAAAAATCGGAGGGGTGGGCGGATTTCGCCCCCCCCCCTCCAGGGCGCGTGTTAAGGTGTTTGTCAGCTAGCTTTCCATCCGCAACTATAATTGTCATGGCCAAAGAAGGTTGTTGTAACTATTCTTTTTCGTCAGAGCGACAAGAGTATGCAACATGTTTTTGTCAGGCGCGAGATGCAATGGCTGCTAGTTGAAGAGCTTGATGCAATCTTCCATCGTATCGAAATGCGATGACTAATGCAATTTTTATCCGTTGGTACATATGAATGCTGTCCAAAGCATGCATTGACGAGATTACTTCTCAGTAAACATTGGACACTGAATTGTCATCCACGGTCAAATAGGCAAAGCGGAATTGTTCACACTTGTTGAGTTCCAATGGTGCTCTAAATTGGCTTCTGCCGATTCGGAATTGAGCTAAAATCAGCACTGATAACGTAACTTGCAGTCGGATTCTGGATACAGTGCAATTGATGTGCAGTGTTGAGTTTGGCAGGATTCATTTTTGCAACCTAATCCAGTCAAACTACCAGATTTGCCGGAAATCGATCGATTAGTGGCCCAGAGTCTTTTAGTTTGAAGTCAGTGTTGTCCATTTCATCGCATTTCCATCCTCCATGCGCGTCGTTTAATGCAACAACATTGTGAATTAACAGGCAGCGACATAGGCCATTCTCCAGCCCACCACCACCAGCCTGAAGCCATTCTCGGCCGACCCACCACCGCCAGTCCATCTGAACAAGGCGGACGCTGGCCGGCGCATGTATAGTGTATGCAGGACGTGACAATCCGGCTTCAAACCGAGGCTGGCCTGCCCTGCGGGTCGATCAAACCCGAGTGGAGTGAAGGATGTCTATATTCAATCGCAACACCAACTACGACTGATCTGCGTTCATTTTATCAGCGTGTTGTGTAGCACGCTCCCCATTCAAATGGATGCGCTCAAGTAGAAAATAAAATGCACATCGACCCGTTTGATTAAAGCATGTCAGCACTGCTGGAGTTCAGTTGCTGGAGTTGAGTGGATGCCTGAAGCTGTGATGCTTGTTTATTTCATTTCGATACTAGACTTCCCGATGTGCAGCGCAATATGCGATATACATTAGGAATGCATACATGGTGCGAATGCATACATGCCAAGGAGTACGTGCGTTCCGATATCCTATGCAAACGTGGTATAGGCACACATAGAAATGAGGACGCTTGCGCACTATTTGGCAGGATTAATCGGTTAGACTTACACCCAGAGACAGATGTTCCGAGCTGTTTATGAGGTCATGCGGGGAACGCGACGTCCACGGTCGGTTTTCTCGTGCAGGCGGACCAGTCGCAGACCGGACCGGTCCGTGACCAAGCCCCTAGCCTGGCCGTGGTCCCCTGTGGCGGCGAGTCGCTGGTCACACTGGCGTGACTCAGACCAGCAGCGGGCCGACGTCAGCCGACTCAACGTCAGCCGACCCGACGTCAGCCGACCCGACGTCAGCCGACCCGACGTCAGCCGACCCGACGTCAGCCGGCCCGACGTCAGCCGACTCGACGCCAGCCGACCCGACGTCAGCCGACCCGACGTCAGCCGGCCCGACGTCAGCCGACCCGACGTCAGCCGGCCCGACGTCAGCCGACTCGACGTCAGCCGGCCCAACGTCAGCCGGCCCGACGTCAGCCGACTCGACGTCAGGGGGCCCAACGTCAGCCGACGGCCGCTGATTGAACGAGTCCGCTCTGATTCGATTCTCCTCTGACGATCGGGGGAGGGCACTGATTGGTCGGCCGCTCGAGTCGCGTCATTCAGTCTGGTGATGTCGTCTGACACTTCGGCCCAACTGCGCGACTCGCCAGCCCCTCGGGCCGAACGGCGAGGACCTGTGTCAGGTCAGATCCACGGGATCATGGGCCGGACTCATGCGAATACTTAGAGGGCGGATGGTATCCAATGTTTTTTTTTCTGACGATGTGTACATTTGCAGCTATTGCCATTTCGAAGGTATGGGTTACGCTACTCCAAAATGACGGGCTATGACGTTATGGAGGCGGAGAATGATATTCAAACAGGGATTTGGTATGCAGCTCGTTGTGCATCAAAGCAAATCCATGTGTCAAGCTAGGTCGCAGGATTATCGTACGGCGAAATAGTCATGACATTGCCGGGAAAATGACGTTGGTATTGCTCAATCGCACAGGGCATTGCTCGCGAATGTTTCCCTCTTGAAACGAGACACGAACAACCTACGGTGGATACAGATGCAGCCATTCCAATTCAAACAGAACTTGCCGAGCCCGACGACCGACGAAGGCTGCGCCTGAGTGCGCGATCGCTGGTGTCCTGACTTCTAATGGCCCGGTGAATTATAGTTTAATGACTTGGGAATGGCCCACGCGACAGAGAAAGTCCCTTATCGTGCCCCCGCTGCGTACTGTTGATCAGCCGGTTGGAGCAAGTCGATAAATACCTGACGAATTTGGTCGGCAGAGCGGCGGTACATCGGAGGCGACGGTGGCCAGCCGTGCCGACACCGGCCGGCCAGATTTCCCCAGTCACGTAATGAGTGATGCCGTGTCGATCGGAACGACGCTGCCACAGCAGTGGCAGCTGCGCCGCCTGAATAACTGACGCCGCCGCGACGGGTCAATGTCCCAGACCGTCTCGGCGCGCGAGCAGCCACCGGCGACCTGGCCGTCCTCCGCCGCCGCCGGCGGCAGCTGAACTCGGGCTAATCCTCTAATGTGATTCGGAAATAATTGTGGCGAATCCAGCCGGCCGTGGGCGATATTTCTGGCGGACGCCGCAGCGGCGAAGAGAGAACTGTGGCGGCGCCGATTTACGACATTTCTGGCCGGCCCCTCTCCGTCTGGTGTCGGGGTGTGACGATAACAGGACGTAAACAACACGGCATGGAGCAGCCGAGCATACGTCTTGGAGATTAACGGCCGCCAAGTGGGACTTCAATGGTAAAATGGTATCGGGATATTGAAAACATAAATCTCCGTGAAATTGAAAACCTCTCCATGCAAGAAAAATGAATCATGTTTCTCTGTTTATCGATAAAAGAATATGCGGGATGGCGCTGAGGGTGTTCATATTGAAAGGAAATGCATCGTGCGGAATCAGCTTCTTGGCCCTTGTCTACTGAAGCTACGTCGTGAGTGTTCTCATTCGATACGGGCTTGCTTCTCCTCTCGTGCTCAAAATCTCACCTGAATCGTTCCATACACACACAATACTACCTTGTTGATTGTTTGTACAAGATAAATCTCATGCGCAAGAGCGATCTCAGTTGTTTTACTTCAGGTGTGTCGGCGGTCTTCCAGATTATGCGGAGCGTCCACATTTAACGGGCATCAGGTGAAAGCAAGTTCAGCCGAAGCCAGAGCCAAAGCCAGAACCAGAGCCAGCACCGAATGAGTTTGATAAAATATGTGCAGTAAGCCCTGCAGTGCAGCTCGTGGATCTATAAATACATCTTAGGAGCGTGGTCTGACGTCACCACATGTATAATGAGAGGGCCTGGACGGACCACGCCACGAACAGATCTCAGGGCCAAATATAGCATGAGAAGCAACGCTGGTGAAGGAATATTGGGACGGATTATTTTAAAAGAGTTTTTAAAAGTGTGGTAAATACAAAAATCATGCGTTAGAATATCAGTTAATACATGTATATATAATCATTTCAATAGAGTCGTCGGAGCAGAAGATGACTTCGCATCAGACATCAAATGTTATTTTGGCGCATGCGTGAACGGAAGAAAAAAAACGCCGGCTTCCGCAAAGGCAGATTGCACGCTTTCAGAAACAGATGCAAAGTGCATTAGCTTGATGCCAGCTGATGATAGTGCTTTTACTCAGGACCTGTGCGAAAGATGTGCGATCATCTATTCCAATTGGCAGTGCGCTGCCAGGCACTGATCACCCGTGTTGGCGATCCAACCGGTGAAGATTGAATCTCGTGCACATGTGAGGGGGGGGGGGGCTGTGCAAGCAGTCTGCTGCATTAGCTGATGATTTCAGATGCTCTGGGAATGTTTCATTTAATCCGAAGCAATGACAATGCGTGTTTATCGCATTCGACGTTTGCATTTACATGCGATAATTATATTTCGTCACCTTTCGTATATGCTCGATATTGCTTCCTCTCCAAAGTTTTGCAAAAGTGGGCAATGCCACCAGTCCTATGAGCTTACGCCAGACAATCGCTATCGTTGACTGATTCGCTCAGAAATGCCGGTAAGACCAACTTATTTTACATTAAAACGATTATAGCGATGTGTTCCTCGGTCTAGGAAGCTCACAGGCTCAGAGGACACCAGCTGAGTGGCTCAGATGCAATGCATAATTTGCAATAGCAATTAACCAGGATAAGGGGTCACAGGTCACACTATCCCTCACTGTGTGACATGATTTTCTACCGCTGGCATTGCCGGGGATGGGCGATCAATTAGACCCTCCCCAGCGAACTTTTGCTCTAAGCTAAATATAGCGATGAAATTAATAGCACAGGATTCCATCCTTGAGTGCTGCTTTTATTTTTGGCCAGTGGTATTTTTCATCCCAGGTCAAATCAAACCGGGTAATTTCTGAGTGCATGCGGTCGCCCAGTCTTCGCCTTAGTCTTCGGACACTGGTCGTGAAGCAAATGTGATTTCGCGTTTCGGTATCGGTGATATGGCAACTGAAAACACAATTCTACTACATTAACACCTGCAAAAGTCACAATCCCCGATCAAGTCAGGGTGACATAATCATGCTATTATGTTTCATGCATACATCGGAGTGTATTCGTAGCTTCGAGCCCTCGATGGTAGTGGGGTGCTTACCAATTCAAATAAAACGACCATTAGCAAAGCATCTTCTGGCGTCCAATTTGTATCAGAATTACAGAGCAACAACTTCAGGAAGTCATTCCGCTGGCATTGCCTCCTTGAGCCGAATGTGATGTCCCCATGGAACCATACTCTATCCCACTTAAACCACGAGGGCACCGTTCCAGCGACGAGGTCGTAATTCACCTCCGACCGTGGCTACGGCTGAAATAACGGCGACATGTGACCCAGCTAGCTGCAGGATGCACAGACGTCCGCGTCCTCGCCGACCCGCGCGAGACGGGTCACCAGCGCCACTCGAGCGCGTTTGACTGCGTCGCGATCGTGTACGCTGACGGTGCGAGGTGACGGCTCGGTGCGGCAGTCGCGGGCTGCGGTCACCGCCGCGCTGTAGCGACGCCGCCGGCGCTGAGTGATAAAGCGGCGGCACAGCGCGACGGCGTCTTGAATATCAATGCAATTAGGCGAGCATTGTGCCGCGCCGACTGGCCACCGCTCCGGGAGCTGGAAACCCGCTCCGAAGGACGGCTGTGGACGGAAACGCAGTCGGGCGGCTTGGTCGGGCCGCGCCGCACGCCAGGCCCGAGCAAGCTGAACTACAAGACGTTGCGTCGACACTACAGCACAGGTTGCCTAGTTCCCTGGTGACAAATGGCCAGCGACGGGTGGCGAGAGACGGGCAGAATCGACCGATTACCATAATGACAGTGCCCGCCGTCGGCTTGAACCGTGCCATCTGTCGGCCAGTGGCGCAGTAGCACTGTGCGCCGCATCACCATCGGGCGTGTTCCCCGCGGTCTCAGCGACCCGAGAGGAGATGAGACCGTCACGTGTGCCAGCGGTGTGTGCAGCACCACTCCATCGCCACTGTCGCTGCAGAACCATTCCATCGCCCCTGTCGCTGCAGCACCACTCCATCGCCACTGTCGCTGCAGACCCACCGCGCTCCCGAGAAGCTGTGTCCAGCGCCGAGGGACGGCAATGCCTCCTGGTGGTAATCACTCGGGGTGGCAATCCCTGGTGATGGTAATCCATCTGGATGGTAATCCCCCGGGATGGCAATTCCTCGACGTCTGCAGCCGAGATGGACAGCGGTTCTCCAGGTGTCCACTCTGTGCACACCTGGACGTCGTGAACTGTGGACGTTATTGATCCAGCTGGCGGGCCGCAACACACCAACCAGACGCCGGCTCAAACCGAGATCCTTGTGACCAGGATGAGTGGCGACAGTAAGGATATCAGCATAGGCAGTATAATGGCTCTGATGTACCAGTACTCCTTATTTGGAGCTGAGTAAGATCGGCATATGGGGAAAAAGCCAAGGGATATATAATCATTTCATGTGCTGTGCATAGGCAGCGCAGGAGTTCGAAATTTCGCACATCATAACACCTAACATTTTAACAAAACATTGATGCGATGAGACAAACGGCAGCCTTCCGTCGGCGTGGGAACTCTGAGGAGACTCCTCCGTCGCTGATGAGGAAACTTAAAGGTGCAAAGTTGATTAATAAGGACGCTTCATGCAGGGCCACGAAACAAATAACAAAGGGTAATACGAATGCAAAAAGGCAGCTTGAGGTCGCACAAAATCGCAGCACATTAGTGGCCGTAGCGTGTCTGTTTGGTGCAATCCAGAGCCTTGCATGGCCGTGAACTTGCCACTGGATTGCGTACAGGAGCGGAGTGAGGATGGTCGCAGATATGAGCATATGCTGAAGGAAGGGGCAGTTCCTGGTGCTGGACAGCTTATAACAGGAAATGAAAAGCAGACCCCTGAGGGAAACAGTTGTCCTCATGCTTCCACCTGTCACTACACTCCTTGATGCATCTAGCCAAATTCATAACACAATTACTGCTCAAATAAGAAGCCGCCAATGTTTGTCACTTGCCAATGCGGTGAAAAATCAAAGCCACGGTGGACAACATACATGAAGGTTTACTTCTTCTGGTGACTTCAATATTAACGCTGCGTTAGAGCTTTATGCGTCTAATTTGCTTCCTTCTTCATGTCTGTCAAATTGCAGTTTTGATTTTGTAGCTTATATAAACGCCGAAATGTGTCCATCGTATCCCATTCCGCCCACCTCAGGGGGCCATCATGGATATTCTGCTCCTTACGACCAACTGTAAGCCGCATGCGAAGTTAATTCTTGTCAGGTTAAGTGTATTTAGTTCAACAATGATTTTTCGGCGTTAAAGTGACCAATGCAGCTGGCTTTGCTATGTATATTGCAGGTATATTTCGCAGCTCTCATCATTTGCCTGTCATGTACGTGCTGGTTCTGGTGACAAATAACCCTTACCAGAACGAAAAGACGAAATACCCTTAACAGTTATAATAATATACCCTGTTATAATAATACAGTTATAATAATTTTAGTATACCCTGCAGCCTGTTCTACGAATAACCCTACAACTTCAAGAAATGCTCCACCTGATACCAGTACTGTTTAGTTACGAGTACAGTACTCAATTGTACGTTCCAATGTCATGCTTCTCTAACCCTCCCCTATCTGGATAGGCGGCGTCCATCGTGGTACTTTTCTTGTTGGTCTTCGTTCGCCCTCGTCAATCAGAATTCAGTTAATAACCCTGCCACCCTCGCCGCTTCCCCTCTTGGCCATTAGTCGCTTTGTTCCTCATTTCACAGTGGTCTTTTCACGCACAGTGGCGGTGCGTTCCGATTGACTCATTGGAAGGCGGCCCACGCCCGGAGTATCGCTCATTGGCGCGCACCGGCGGCGCAAATGGCTGCTGACGACCGGCTGCGGCCGACGGCATTGCACAAGTGGCCAAATTGCACGCCAATTCATCTGGCATGACCGACGGGGAGCGTGCAGCTCTGCCGATGCTGAGTGTCGCACGTGCGGTCGCTCCGTGCAGAGCCGCCATCAAAGTCATTTGTCTCCCACGGAAAAAAACACATTTATCAGATGCGCTTAAGCTGCCGGAATCCGATGGGAAAATCAGATTAGAAGCATGAACAGCTGTAGCACCTAGCGCACGAGCACTGGTATCGTTCTGAAGTTGTGGTTTCACCTGAGGTTGGCGCATGAGGTGACAATGTGATCCGGGCTGTCATTCGCACCAGTTCGACAAGTCCATCCCAGAGAGCAAACATTTTACTCGTCCTGTAACTGAACCTGTTGGCTTCAAGTTTTCTAGTCTGATTTCCGTATTTTCCGCCCACAGGAATGACTGGCAGAACTACTTGGGTTGTCAGTAACAGCGATTATGCCACAACAGTGTGCTGTCTATTGGGATGTTTCTGAATAGCTCCCAACACCCCTTGGTGGAATATACTGCAGTCAGGTGGGTCTCCGGTACATATAACGCGGGCTACGATGTGATATTTGAGCTACATTAAACAGCACTGCTAACCACTATGAGCCGGCGCCACTTGGATCAGTTATGTCGAAGTGCGATTGAATCCAATAGTGTATGAAGGAGAAGGCCAAATTTAAAGTAGTTGATTTGCATTTGCAGTTATCATGATGCAGGGCTAAGGTTGCAATCCTAGCATATCAGAAAGGGCACAGCTCCACAGCTTCCCTATATTTCTGCCGTCCAAGGGCATATTGTAGCTGTTTCATTGAGAGACTTCGGCACATAGCAGTCGGGGTAGGAATAGGGAGAACATGCATGTACGTACATTCGGAGGAAAGTCGCATTGAATACTCTGTAAGTGCTGGGGTGACATATATGGTATTATGAAAATCCAAGTTAGAAGACAACTAATTTGCGCATGTAGTTTTTTCCGTCGTAGCATATTTTTATCGGTCACTGGCGCTTGGTTGTTGCATAACTGAGCAAAAGCACACCTTCTTTGCAACATAAGTAGCCGATAGACATTACTACCTCCTGAATGCAATACAAAATCCATGGTTTTGCTCATTTAAATCCAAGAGAGCTTCTTGGTCACAGCTTGTACTCTTCGAATTGCTCTCCACTTCTAGCGTGCTAAGTGGATCTGGGGCATTGATGGTTTTATTACTAGCTCACGACAGATTGTGATTTCTATACTGACTGTATTGCATGTGTTGATATCATTATTGTAAATTCACATAATTCAACGATATGACAAGAAAACACTGTTTCAGGGAAAAGTGCTCTTTCATTGAAATGCAAAATAAATAACAGCAGCTTTTATGGAACATTTAACTGATATGCCAATTCGGTTCTGTAATTCCATCCAGTATGACACAAATACCCGCTGAAGCTCATTTGCATCATATGGTTGATTACTTAGTCATCGCCCGTATAGGGCATTTTGACACCTTCGCCAGTGGAGGTGGAGGGTGAAACCCCCTAGCGCTTCCAAACAAAACGTTTCCAAATGAAGGGTGACGGAACAAAAAGGGGCGTGTGAGGTGAGATGAGATTTCGCTATTGACATCAAATGTTTGTACCTTGGGATGATAGGTGACCCCTCAGATCATGTCAAAGGCAGCAATTTGCAATAATCCAGACGTTTCACAAGGACGTCAAGGTCAGACTCTGGACTTAAACTCATTCAAGATTTCCTGTCAAACTATGAAAGGCCATCAGAGGTCACCATTGGTCAATGACCGATTGACCTTGGAATGGTACAGGGACAATATTCGAGTATCAATTGAGTCATCTATCAGCCTAACCAGCACACAATGTAGTGCTCGAGGTCACAGCAGTATGCCAATGTACGATAACCCGTGATTTCGTTCACAAATGGTCGGAGTTGTTCCCCTTTATGACATTGTAGCCTCGTAACCTAAAACGACGCAACACATTTGTTCGTAGTAAAAGCTCCAAAAGCGAGAGCCCAGAGGGTATTGCAAATTTCACTGGGCTCCGTTAGCCGGTCCGAAAGCTAGCCAGACATGACAAACCTTAGGGGTTTGCATCGCCTCCCCCCTCCCCTCCACTGGCGGGGGTTAGCAGTTCATTCTAGCAAATATTTACTCTGCACTCAGAAATCACTTGTTCACAACCACCCACCGAATCTCAGTATTCCTGAACGTTCCCGCAGGGAGCCGCTACCATTCAGCTGTCATCCTGACAGATGAAAACGGACCTAGTTTCGCTGTCATATGCAATATTCGTTTGCCAAAGTCATCATATGACAAGTTGAGCGAACGCCGGGCTCGTGAGCCGATGAAGTTCCGGAAGCGCGTCGTATTTCGCCGGCGCGTCCGGTGTGACGACGCAATCTGCCGACTTCTTCAATATTCATTCTCATCTCCAGTGTGGGATCGCCCACCCTCCACATGGATGGCTGCTGTAAACGTGAGCAAGCTAGTGTACAATCGTTTGCCGTAAACGGCATGTGCCGTAACTGCATGCTTCCTCTGAGAGGAACACCGACAGCGCTTGAGGAACACTGACATCGCAGAACCCAACACATCGCTTTAGGTTGGTCTGCGTGTGACTGGCGGTCTGTTTCGTCGCCTGCCCCTTGGGAGTTGGATATTCGCCCGACCATCCAAGTGAAGTTCAGGGCTACCGCTGCTGGCGCGAGATAATGTTACGCACGCTCTCAATGAGTAACGAGGACACAAATATTTGAGGACAATGTGTACCTTGTCCATGTAATATTGCACACACAACCACCACCCCCAATCGGTGCTTGCTGTCGATATCGGATGGTGTGCAGCTCACAGCTTCAGGCCCGCGCCAAGTGTTCTCAACAGCGCCATACATTTCCGCGGTGAGCACCATTGAAGAGCGTCTTTTAATCTGTATCTCTTGTGTCAGTGATTAATGACTGGGTATCCATCTTCGGAACTAGCAATAAGATGGTGTTACGCAGACGCAATTCCAATCAGGGCCGGACCGAACTGAAGCACGCGCGTTCTCGTCCTGGGTTGCTCCATTATTTGCAGTGGTGTGCTGTGACTGCATTCGCTGCGTTGTTACGTTAATTTAAGGCGTACTGCCTGTGCCTCGCACATATTATTTCCAACGGCATATTTTTCGTGCTGTCGCTGGCAGTAGCATGTCGCTTTTCAGCGGCACTGCTAGTCTCGGTCACCATTGTTGATAATCGTCAGATCACTATTTTCGCCACGAATAGAGTAGTCTGGCGGGATGGTATCAACTGTAGCAGTTTATCAAAATTATCAGCCACTGCTATTTTTGATGACTATGCTTGTGATTACGATATGATGACTATGAAGATAAATAATGTTTTAGTAAAGTTATGCGGTCATTGGCTGAACTTTGTTCCTCATTATGTTCTGTTGCCAAAGTTCTGTTAGTCGTGTCGAGGTAAATATATCAGAATACTTCCTATCAGACGCACAGAAAGACATAAAATGTATATTGCCATAAACGTTGCGTGACATTTGTGACGCACAATACCAGGGCTACGCAATTATTTCCAAACAAGGAATATCACATGCCTTTACTCAGGAAAACTACTTCAATGTCTGTCACCAGTGAATCCCGAAGAGTCATTATTAAGCAGCGAACGTCCCATCTTGCCGTCTCTATTGCCATCTTCTGGCAGAAAGCTTGCCTGACATTAGTTGAGCAGTTGCTGCCGAGTTGCGTCGACTTCGTTATCTGACGTTTTGTTGCAAAAGTTTGGGCAAAAGTTACGGCGAAAGTTCGTGGCTGCTCTACGTGCCACGCAAAAAGCCGCATTGCGTTTGGCTGAGTGCATTGGATCCGAACCAAATGCACCTGGAAACGTCGTCACCACTAGCTGAAAGTTGAATTCGACAGCCGGGCATTGTTACACTGATGAACTGTTCCTCTCCGCCAAAAGTAATAATAATGAGTATTTCAATTTATGATGAGCATTTCAGGCCGTTTCTTGTACATGTTGTAATTACGAGTGAAGGCGAAACATGAGGACAGTTTTGAGTCTCCACCTGTGCATGTGTAACAGGCGCTCAGTTAACCGACCTCCGTCTGACATGGCCCGACTGTCACACTTTTGAACCAATTAACACAGCTTTTGCTACAGCTATTCAATTCCCTACTCCATCACTTCATTTTACCTGATGTTTAATTTGTATCTTTACGGGCAATGATCACGCTATTCCCTTTGAAGTATGCCCATTCTTTACATAAAGGCCTTATGACGGATTGTTTAACAACGGAAGCTGGACCCAGTGGCTATCCAGCGGCGACGATATAACTTCGGTGGTGAGTAGGGGGGGGGGGTCTGTGTACTCCTCTAATTTTGTTCTGCGACAGAGGAAAAACGGCGACCCTCAGCGTCGCGAAATCATCAGCACGTTTCGTTCATCTCCTTTGCGTCTGATATCGAAGTTTCAACCTCGGGTCCTGTGAGGTCACTGACTCCAAAACCAAAACTGTGTCAGGATTAATAACTCATCTAAATGGAAAGACATTGAAATGATACTTGGATGTGACCACAATTATTCAGTGCCTACAAAACGTGTATCTCTGATTGCTATTTCATGTTCGATCAGTGACCTGAGGGCATGGCTAATTTTGGACCAAATTATCCTGTTTTTGTAATATTCATTATCTTGTAACAGGACTTCATCCCTTGGTATTCATGCCTACCTATGAGGAACAGTTCCTTTTCCAAGTTGATTGACCTCCATCGAGTGACCTGAGGCCAGGCGAAGCTAAAGTAATCTAAGTGGATAAAACCTTTTTAGACACCCACGTTTTTACGGTTTCTTTTGAGTTTTCATAGCCGAAATAGTATCAAACTCGCATTCCGCGACCTACCTTACCAAATGAAACCAAATCCATGAATCATAGTCAGGATCAGGATTATCCTAGGTCGTTGTTCTATGACAGCGTATATATTTTGTTGGCTCATTCATGTGAAAATATATGAAAATGAAGCTTCTCACCAGAATACAACTTAGAGGTGCTTACAACACGCATGTCTTTCATTTCTGCTTAAGGTCAGGTGAGTAATCTAAGGTCACCTCCAATTATTGCGCGTTATATACCAATGCGACTATTTATTTGGCATGCGCTCTATTATTAGCTCTTAAATGAAATGCATGCGTTTTAAATCTGTGTCGTTACCAGAAATGGAAATATGTAAAGGTTTTTGAAAGGCCAATTTTGTTCCAAAAATATTAAAAATAAATAGGTCATGTTCGGATCCGACAGGCTTTTCAATGATTCCCAGTTCGCGTCAATGCATCGCTTAGTTCGAAAGTTAGAGGGGGTATATTTACCCCCCCCCCCCCACTTCCGAGACTGGATGTGGGGATCTGACCGGAGTGACCGGATTAACGACCAGCTGGCGGCCCGTCTCGTGGCTATGCTGTACCGAGCCACCCACATGTCTCGATGTCAGATGGCCGCGGGATTTGGTGTTGCCCCGATGAAAGGTGCCACGCTGGGCGGCTGCACGCGGAATCAGCTGAACGGCAAGCGCCTGGGACGACAGGCGTGGTGACACGGCGCGATGTCTGTGCTAAGTCGGGCTGAACGGCAAGCGCCTGGGACGACAGGCGTGGTGACACGGCGTGATGTCTGTGCTAAGTCGGGCTGAACGGCAAGCGCCTGGGACGACAGGCGTGGTGACACGGCGTGATGTCTGTGCTAAGTCGGAAAATTGAGTCTACGTTTGATGCACATGCACCATATTAGGCATATGAATCCGAAATCGGCAGGTTGTAGCCAACGTCGGCTGAAGCGGATTTTTTTCCTATGCAAACATGTAGACAATTGTAGCACTGTTTCCAATAAGGTACGTCGGCCGGAAATCCGACGTGCAGCCAAATTTGAAAGCGTGGTGAGGGATGTCTGAAGCCAGTTTTACGTTTTTTTATACTTCCTCCACATCTGCAAAAATTTGGCCCAATAAGCTGCATGTTTATGCGGGCTGCCAAGGGAGCCAAGAGCCAAGCCAAGAGAACAGTTGCTGTTCGTTCACGGTATTCTCTCTCGGAATGTGTCCAATCCTGTGACTGCATAGACTTTCCGAGGCTGGGCAATGGTAACACGAGTGTTGAAAGGACCCCAATAATTTGAGAGAGGGACGTCGCTCCTATCTCGATAACGATTAAGTTTATTAACATGACATTTACTTGGAGGAACGGCTAGGTGAGCTTTCTGTGCCGAGTGTGAAAAGATCGTCATTCGAGATCAAGCGATTTTGACTAACCGAATTAACACTTGATTAGTTGATTAATTTGCATCACTTCTGTGGTTTGGAACGTGGTTTGATTCATGAATGATTATTACGAGGTTTAGAACCACCAGCACATCGAGCAGGACAGCATGCGATGACTTGTTTCTTCCCATCGGTGACTAGCGATGGACACACCGGGTGGCCAGACCCTGAACCACGATGCTCCCAACGGTTAGGCAAGTCCTCATATTTCTGAAGATCTCCTGTCGACAAGTGGAAATATGCTGGGGAATTTGTGTGCGAGTAGGATGCCGGAGAATAGCCGTTCACCACTTTTCTGGAGCTTGATCTTCGCTTCTGTGAAAGCTGCATGATAACAATCGGCAGCGATTCTTCGCCATGTTATTTCAGAAGTTCGTACTTTCTTGGTCTGAGAGATGTCACTTGGAATAGCAGATGTTGCGGAAGAAGATGCTGATGACTCTGTCGCTCACCGTCGTGGTCCCGACGGAAGGGAGAAATTTCCACCCCGAATCATGCACTTTCCTAATGGCTGAACGCAGAAGCGAGATGAGGAGAGGAGCATGAGCCAAAAGGCAAAGACCAGATGGAGGTAGGATTAATGAAGGCAAACGACTGGATGAGGTTTGGCTCCGTGTCCGCAGTGAACCAGAAGATTAAATAAGGTGTAGAAGAGAGATTGCATGATGCTCTGAGGGACAGAATTGCAGGGAATTAGCTGAAGGAAGTCGTCTGCAGCATCTCTATTTTGGCTATCTGATGAAAATAGCTGGCATTTGTTGGCTTCCTTGCACTTGCAAGCCACACTTTTCAAGCTGCATATCGTGAACATATTTGAGCTAGCAACCAACATCATTGATAATCTGCTGTTTTCAGCAAGTAGCAGGATAACTTAAAAATGCATAATGGTTTATCATCAAGTCGTTAAATGCATGTGACAAACTTGCTGCCTGGAGGCGTGAAATTTACCTCACAAGCTGCAGGGTGATTGCTAACTTTAAGCTTAAGAATAAAAATAAAGTTATTATTGATTTTAAAAAGTTAAAATTACCGACAGACCGACAGATTCCCACCGGCTTTCTAACAGTGCTTAGCTAGTCTTGTGTGAAAGGACAAACCCGATGTTAACCATTCTTTGGTAGTAACAGGTAGACAGTGGCTATCCACATTAACCCTAGAAAACAGACACAAATTATTGCCATCATTCATGCCAAGGGATTGCTAACTGCTGCGGGTTTTCATGTTCTGGCCGAAAAAAGATTGGAATGACATCCGTGCCTCTTCATATGGCACGGGCTACTGCATGGTGAGTGATGTTCATGGTGTAGGAACAGCATATAATTACAGGAAGTAATCTGGATTCAAATACATGTCCAATGACTACTGCACATGTGATATGTGCTTGGCATGTACTTTGACTTTATTTAAAAGCTTTCAAATAACCGTATGAAATAAGTGAACGAAAATAAGTAATAGCCATGGTGACAAGACTGGTGAGAAAGCGTAAGGCAGGTGTTAATCGCCCTTCCTCTGGGAAAGGTGATAATTGATTTTACATAATAATGGTCCAAGCTAAAATGGAGCAAGCAACAACACGAGAGTATGAGCAACCCAGCAGCCCTACCCTTCCCTTCCCGCAAATCCATGTACAACTGTAAGGCATGTTTGTTCACATATTGCACGTGCGTGCACTTTTTGCACACTTACACACACATCACACATGCATTTGAAGCCAGAGTGTGTTCGATGATAATAATCTGTTCCAATCATTTGTGAACATGTCTTCCCAGAATATGGCTGAAACAAGCACAACTTTTAATTTCATCCAGGTACTTACGATCCGTATTTGCAAACAAGAAGATGGCTGGAATTCCACACACACTCCCGTGGATTAGTCGCAAAGAAGATACTGAATCGCATAGAGGAAAGCCGAAGAGCAATCTAGCGTTTCTTCACCGCTCCTGGCCGGCTAGGGCCCTCCAGCGCCGCTGCTTAATGAGTGAGCCAGAAAATCCCAGACCCATCTTGCGAGTCGATTCCCCTGAGGTGGATCGTAAAGTTTGGCCATAGTACGGCACAACCGCGGCAGTCTCGACCGTCGTGTCAATAATTAATGGCCGCGGAGCTTACGCCCCCGCCGCAGCGCCACAAAACGGCGCCATTTTTCAGGATCATTCTGGAAAATTCCTGGGCCATAGTGCAGGCTAACTGATGATACTGCTTGAACAAATTGGGCATAATTGAACGGAACAGGTATCCTTGAACGGAGTAGGAAGGACGTAACCAAATAATCGGAGCCGAACATCGCAGGAATGGCGGAGCATTGGAGAAAGCACTGAACTCTAGCGGGAGCTGGATATCGTAAAAACACCTGAACATGGTCGAAATCTCCCTCCCTCTCTTTTCTCTCTCTCTCTCTCTCTCTCTCTCTCTCTCTCTCTCTCTCTCTCTCTCTCTCTCTCCCTTTCTCTATCTCTCTCTCGGAATTTCGCATGGCATCGTAGAAAGAGCTAGCATGAACAGTTGACCGAACTGAACAGAGTAATGATAGTTCCACTTCACTGATAAGAAGTGGCGGAGGAACACAAGCAAGAACCAAAATGTAATGCCTGAGACAGCCGAGGTAACTGACTGGTAACTGAGCAGCAGAGCAATGTCGGACACAATCGTGAACGGACGCAGTGAAGCTGTTCGAATCAACATTCTGATGAAAGTCATTAGTAGGATGTGAACATGACTTGATCGAATGAGTAGCGGCCTCTCACATGCTAATTCATCCGTAACATCATGTCGGGCCAGGAAGTGCACAGCCAATAGCTATGCACTCGCAACAAAAATACGGCAGGCGACGTGGGCACAATCGTGCAATTTATTCGTTACAGCCCTGCAATCTTGAAGGTACACTTACATTAGACAGGCATCGTGTTATTAGAAGATTCATCATCTACTGTCACTCCGGTATATTACTTAACTTGCGGGCTATCTTGAATGGCAGTCATATTCGCTTGTCAGTCACATAAAGCCGTATTACTTAAGCTTTACTCCGCACGTTTGCGCCAAGTATAATTTATGAGGAAATTTACCTTGAGCCCTTATTGAGCCGTCTGTCAAAAGTGCGGAGAAAGGAGCCCGTTGGTTGGTGTCCGATGGGCGAGATCCTTCATTTCGGCTTTATCTTTGGAAGCCAGCAAATCCGAGGATGTGCTTCATCTAGCCACTGAAAGATTAAATTGCGGAAGACCTTTAGCAACCTAGCCGGTCCCGCACAAAATGGGACGAATGTGAAGAGGCAGGCAGCACTTGCATCAGAAGTGTGCTCCACAGCCGGCGTCGCATGCATCAGGGGCGTTCCAGTGAAATGTGTCCATACCAGATGGAGCATCCGAACCAATCCATTTCGGTTTACATCCGTTTTGTGGTCAATCATGGTGAATATTATTGTAAAAATGCAATCGTGAAAAATCAGCAAAAAGAAAACAAACAAAACAAACAACCAAACCAGGGAAAAGGTAAAAATCATTTGTACACAATTCACGCCTTCGGCGCAGCGTCAGCGGTTCAAGGCCGAGCGCAAACGGAACATTTTCTGCGAATAACCGGCTACGTTGGCCGAGATTTCATGCATGAAGTGTTCGCAGACTGATCGGGTGGATTTCGCACGCGCGGTTCGGCGCCCCGCGGCGTAACGCAATCGACGGTCATTTACCAAATGGTGGCGGCGGCTCTCGCGGCTGGCGACGGGGCGGGCCGCCGGCCGGCCGGCCGGCTCCGAGGATTACCGTCGCGAGGAGGCGCGCTTTTTCAGCCGCCAGATCTCCGTTTGAGCGACGGTGCGCGCTCGCAGCGGCAAAATCGCTTCAGTTACCGGCGCGGGTTGCTGTAATGGCGCCTTTTATGGACGTGTTTATTGACGTGGAATGTGACGACGTCGTCAGGCGGCGGCGGCGCACAATGGCGCACAAGTGTTTGTCTCCGTGGTGGGCTCGCGCAGAACGTCACTTCCTCAGCTGGGCCGAGCACGCATCACGGTGGCACGACAGCACCTACGCAGCACCACCTCCCACACTACTACCACCTCCACCTTCAAAACCGCGCCTTCCCATGTCGCACCTGCCGTTAGGTGCAGCTACACATCTGCACCAGACTGGCCCACAACTAGTCCAGCACCAGCACCCATCCACCCACCAGCAGCCGGCATCCCACCAGCAGCCGGCTACCTGAATCCGGCACACCTCACAACGTCCCACCGATCCTCGACTTCACCGTCTACACTCCCTCCCACGCCACCCCACCGCACACACGGTCTTCTCCCACACCCACCCCCATCTCAGACTTGATCGCCGCCCATCCCCACACCACCTCGGGCACGGCATGCTTTCACATCTGCCCCGCCCAAGACCCGGCTTCATCCCTGTCCTCTCAGACCCAGACCTGTTCTCCATCCCGTCTCTCGCCGGTACCCCCATCCATGACAGGATCTGGCAGTACCTTTTCGCCACCCTGCCTCCAGCCGGCCAGCGCACTCTCCACCAACCTCACGCATTCCTACCACTTCCTCTTCCGCACCTCAAGCCTCTGCCCCACCCATCCGGGCGGTCCAAACCAGGACATAATCCCAAGGCTACCTCGGCCTCCAGACAGACCGCCAAAAAGCACACGGCTGCCGCTTCCTGTCGGGCCGACCACCACACCACCTCCTCTGCAACTACCCAAACTCATCCTAAAACCTCGTCGGATGCCACTACCCTGACAGAGCCCACCACGTCTAACAAGCCCATCCAGCCCGAACCCACAACCCCAAACCAACCAATCGCGACTGAAGCTATCTCGCCTCCCAAGCGCAAATCACGCACCCATTGCAACACCATCCCATCACCTCCCAGAGGCCGTATCACCAGGTCCAGGCTGCCAGGTCTATCTAACTCACCACACACCTCCTCTCCATCCACCGAATCCAACTTCCCCTCCCATCACGACATCAACGTTACCAACTCACGCACCGCCAACTCACGTTTGGCAATGGGAGTTCTACGATGGAATACCGGTGGCCTTGCAGGAAAATTCATAGAATGTAGATTTTACTGCAACAAAATCACTGCTGGTTGCGCTCCAAGAAACTCACTTGCCAAACTCCGACTCTGTTTGGAACATAATGAAAGGTAGCGTGGCGACAAGCACAACGGTTCACTTCGGAACTGGGGCGTAGCCATGATCGTCGTCGAATTCAGCATTCTTCATCTTCGAGGAACACTAAATTCTGAACTGTGTAGTAACCAGCTTCATAATTGTCAATCACCAAACCACAGTTATCTCATTGTGCATCTCACCGTCAGTTGCAACCCCCTCCACAGGAGTTAAGGGACTTGCCGCTGAAGGCTCCTCCACAATTTCGCATTAGGGGAGACTTTAATGCTAAACACTCATCCTGAGAAACAACCCGACGGACATTAGAGGTCACGAAGTTCACAAGCTCAACTCAGACCGCATCTTAGCACTTCTAAACACGGGGGCCGCTACACGCCACAATCCGACCATAGGATGATCGAACAGTTGCATCGATTCCGAGTGCTCCCAACGATGGTGCTCACTATTTGACTGGTCAATTTCAGACGTTCCAGGGCTGAGCGACCACTATGCAATCACAATTAGGCTCAGCAGGGACGCAATCTACCCCACTAACTATCCGGACAATCTCGGAAGCTGAAAAGAGCGGACTGGGTAAAATTCGAGGATCAGGTGGACTTCAACCTTGCAAGTTCAGAGACCAACAAAATCGAATGAATAATCAGGACCATCAGCTCAGCAGCACTTCACTCAGTCCAGAAAAGTAGTAAACCTAAGGAAAAGGCACCTACGCCATGGTGGATTGCGATCACGCACGCGTCCACAAAGGATGCATGTGCGAAACACACCATCAGCATGCAGACGATCTCAAAAACACTGCCGGTATAGAATTCGAATAGCAAGCCAAAACCGTTGGCAGTCCTTTGCGCCACAATGCAATAGGCTCACCCCTACCGGCACGATTTGGGACCTGATCAAAAGCGTCAGCTTGAAACACCTACCATCAGGTCCCCTCCCACAGCTGATGGTGAAAGGACACCACACTACTGACCCACAACAAGTCGTAAACCACTTCAACACGCGCCATGGAGGGTGGGCGAAATCCGCCCACCCCTCAGGTTTTTCGTACATAATTCCAGATTGTACGGGGCGATATACGCTATTGTTTGTGCACTTGTTTAGAAATGACCGGCGCGTTGTGTAAAATAAGAAAAACGGAAATCGGCTGAATATTCTTTTTTTTTAGTTAGGAGTCGTTAAAGTAAAAAAATATATATATAAACGCCAGAGAACAAAAATCGGAGCTGATGCGATTCCCGTACATTGGCAAAAAGGAAGTGTTCATGGCAACACCAGCGACTTGTTTGATGTATATTGTTATGCTGTATAGTTTCAAAGTCATGTTAGTTCACCGAGGTCAAGTCAGGTCAAGTTCATGGCAGGTTAATGGAACCAAACATCTGGAATCTGATCAACTGGAATGTTGTCATAACTGCAAATGACTGTTATGCGATTGAAGTCACCTTGTATGTTGCTCCCTACACATTCTGAAAACTACTGTTCGTCATTGTTGTCGGAGTAGTCGGGCGGTTTCGAAAACTGGAGCAGATAATGACGTGATAAAATACTGTTATATATGTGACCTGAGGTCAAATGCCGGGTCTAACGTCTGTATTGCATCATTAGTAATGTCCAAAACATCATTGATGTCCATTTTCGAGCATTTAAGCACAATCACTGCGATCCATAACAATGAGAAGCCAAGCCACGCAAAACCAGAAAATTTTGATATTTTTACCTCATTCGACCTCGAAAATATTGACCGAAGGTCATGCACACAACAAAGTTTACCACCGTACCCTTCCACTTCGAATTTCGTTTCTCCAGCTTTGATAGAAGCCGAGATCTTATGGGGGGCGGAATCCGCCCCCTCCATTGCGCATAATTTTCAGAGGCCCTCCAGGGCGCTTGTTAAAATATATTACGCCAGCGTCTGTGGCAGCAACACCTACTACACCACCATAGTAACCTCTCTGGATGCCCTTGCCGCCAGCACAGTTTCAACTCTAACAACACAGAAGACTACAACCAACCATTCACCATCCACAAATTACACATTGCCATCAGCAAGTGTGGAAAGGCATCGGCTGAGCCTGACGACATTCGCTACCATTTTTTTCAAACATCTCAGCAATTACCAAACGTACTTGTAAGTGGCCATTAACGATCTGTACCAAAACGACATCTTTGATGCTACTTGGCGGGAAAGTGTGGTCATTTCATTACCAAAGCCGCACAAAGATCGTGCCACCCCAAAAAGATTGCACGATCTAATTCACTTACTAGCTGCGATAGCAGGCTGGTCGAGCGCATAGTCAACACACGATTGCGTCACCGTCTAGAACACAACGACGTGTTCGACGAATTTCAGTGCAGTTTTCAGAGTTGCAAATCAATAACAGACAATTTCATTAGGCTAGCGTATGACATCAAAAGTGGTCTACGCAACAATCGCGCAATAATGGCTGCTACTTAGACAGCACTGTCGCATTCCAACGAGTACACAATTCCGCACTAACACACAAACTCCACAAGATAGACCTGCGTGGATATGTGGCATACAACTTCATTATGTGGCATTCTCAACTTCCTCAGAGACAGGAACCATAATAACCCGCACCGTCTCGGAGGGAGGTCTTCAACCGCCCCCTCAGGTTTTTCGCGGATGGGAAAAGAACGGCACACGGCAGCGCGCCGAAATTTGGGATACCGTTTTCAACATCAATTTGACATGTTGTGTCAACCTTTTAAAGTCAGGTCATCAAGGGTCAACGAGTCAGTCGAAGTCAAGTGAGGCCACCTCCAAAAAGTTCGACCAGTCGTCACGCTTTATCCGATACAGATATTTAATGAAACTTTAAGCGTTTGCTTATCTTTAGGGATGCAAAAAAACGTACAAGAGCAATTTTCATTGTTTCCCTTTTTGATTACTTGTTAGTTTTGCATGTTGGCCTGTTAGAGTTCAAATCGAAAATTCTGGCTTAAGGAAGCATTTCTTATTAGAGCAAGTTGACTTCAACCAACGTTCCTCGGTCAGCTCTACCCATTATAAAAAAAATGAAAGAAAAGTGGAAAACTCAACATTTTGAAATTTCAAGATAAATTTTATTTTATCTTTGGGTGACAAAAATTTTGGTATGGTCCTGGTCGATTTCGCTGTCCTTTTCTGATTCCAAATAATTTTTGCTTTTCAAATATCCCCAAAAATGAACTCCCCAGAGCAAAAAACATGGTGCAAGTTGTGGAAATCTATGCCCCTAGTCTCTTGACTTTTGAGGGAAAGTTTGTTTTTGGGGTGATGTCTGGCCCTACTCGTCCGTCGAGCACTTTCCAATAACTCCTCTTTTGTTTTCGTGTGACACTTAGTTTGGATATTAGAGGGAGTTCCTATGAGTCCTCCCCCCCCCCCCGAGACGTGGTGTGAGGATCTGACCAGAGGGACGGGTTAAGGTCCGATGCGGCAGCGTCACATCAAGTAACACCCTTGAGGACCAGGGCCTAGTAGTAGCCTCTTGCTCATCATGATAAACGACATATTTGCTGGTCACACCGACAAGTCATTTCAATATTTAATTTTTGCAAACGACAATATTCGACAATAAACGACAATAAACGACAACGACAATTTTTGCAATATTCAATTTTTGCAAAATTTTTGCAATTTTAGCCATTGCGCACAACAGTGCAATGCTTTCTGAAAGCTGAAAAAAGCGAAATGGTGCAAAACATTGGGGCTTCACACTATCCGCAAACAAAATCGGCCACAGTCACGTATAGACATCTTGCTCACATCCACAACTTAGCATAAAATCGAGGGCAAAGCTATCGAACAAGTGGATAGCTTTAAGTTCTTAGGAGTAAACTTGGCGGAAAACTTAGCTTCAGCGCACATATCACTGGAATCTCGAAGAGATGTGCGAAGCGCGTAAACGTATCCCGTGCACTTGCAGGCAAATACTGGGGCGGAGACAGGAAAATAGAATTACGACTCTGCAAATCAATTATGCGACTCATCCTGGAATACAACAGCATTTTCTTCGCTACCATTTCACGAAAAAAAACAGAGCAAAAAGTTAGAAGACATCCAAACTAACTGCATCAGAGCATCCACAGGAGCCCTCAGCGCCTCACCGATAGCCAGCATCCTAGTGGACCCAAACACGTCTCCACTCAAGCTCAGCCACACAACCACTGTGCCGTAGCCATATCAAAATTAAATCCATTAAAAATCATCCAGTACAGCGCTGCTTTATGCCTGACAGGGACAAGAGCCGATTTGAGCGGAAACTCGCACCATATAGCATCCAAATCGCCACGATTTCTCAGGTCTTAGCCTCACAGTGCCAACCCCTGCAGCTCGACCACCAATGGCTCATGATGAACCCACAGTCAACGAAAGGTCGAGTACCCGCTCTCGGAAAATAGATCGGCAATCACATCGGTGGGAGTTCCTGGAAACTTCCACACATTCGTAGATAACAACAATCACAAAACATTCGTATTCACAGATTGACTAAAACGCGACGTCAAAGTAGGCATCGTCATCACTGGACCACGCCTAAGGCTTTCCAATTGTCGAATTATAACTTTTCCATCTACTTCGCTATTGTGACCGCTATCTCCATTCTAATGAGGCTTAAGACTAGAAATGTAATAATTTTATCTGGTTCTAAATCCGTACTTCAATCAATTAGAAACACCCACGGCTGTTCATATCCAGTCATTTATATGATACAACAAATCGTGACCTGTGACGTAAACATTTCCTTCCTCTGGATGCCATGTCACGTCAACACCCCAGAAAACGAGGAAGCAGATTGGCTAGCAAAGCATGCCTTAACATTGACTGTTTACCCCATCATGACATTTTCGGTGGACGATTACAAAACACTCCTACAACGTGGCATACGTCAGCACCACCAGAACATATGGACGCATCACAACGCTACGCAACACAACTCCAGCCAAACCTACAACATCAAACCAGTGGTGGGCACATTGAGCACATAAAATCAATACCACCGTCAAAAGGAAGTCATCTTCACTGGACTTGGAACTGGACGTACAAAACTAACACAGCCTCAGCCGGAGGAAGGCTCAGCACAATACCATGCACAGCCTCAGCTGGAATACAACACCTCACTGTGACACCTGCAACACCACATTAAACACACTGATGCTACACTGGTGCAACATTTCTGTCCGCAGTAGGACACTGCTATCCGCAGTACTACACTCCTGTCGACATTACGACATTCATGTCCACAGTGCTACACTCCTGTCCACATTACGACACTGATGTCCACAGTACGACACTCCTATCCACATTACGACACTCATGTCCCCAGTACAACCCTACTGTCCGCAGTACGACACTCCTGTCCGCAGTACGACACTCCTGTCCACAGTACGACACTCCTCCCCACATTACGACACTCATGTCCACAGTACGACACTCCTGTCTGCAGTACGACACTCCTCCCCACATTACGACACTCCTGTCCGCAGTACGACACTCCTGTCCGCAGTACGACACTCCTGTCCGCAGTACAACCCTACTGTCCGCAGTACGACACTCCTGATCGGTTCGGCGAGCCGTTCGACGCGGGGGCGTGTTGGAGTCGCAGCGCGGGCAGCTAATGAGCCGCCACCGTCCAGACGCGGCGGCTCGAGATCGAGGCTCGAGCACGCTCCACGGGCTGCAGACTGGCGTACCCGCTGCGGCCAGAACACGTGACCAGGAAGATCGATCTCCTGGCTGGTGCATACTACTACGTCGTCTGACTGGCGAACAACGTGAAGTTGGCAATTTTCCCTATGATCCACTGGATGCACCCGGTTTGTGCGCGCAGCTGGATGAAAAGCAATAATTGCCCTTTTCCGCTCCGCTCCTTGGTTTATACATGGTATACGTGCCGTCATTTGATATTCAGCGGATTCGCTGCAAATTTAAGTGCTGCAATGGTCCAAGCAATATCAGGATGTGGCAAGGAATACGTTACTGATGATTTCGTTGCAGACTGATTATGTTCACGATATGTTACAGCTGAGTGCAGTTTTGAACAATTAAAATGCGTCGTACGTCACAATTTCTAGATCTATATATATATTTATATATATATATATATATATATATATATATATATATATATATATATATATATATATATATATATATATATATATGCATATACATATGCGAATACATCCGAAATCACCAGAAGGATTCCAAGGGTATATATTATTGGCACACTATATGCTTCTTGAAAACACCCGAAAAAATATGGTATTGTCCCCAAGTCGACTAGTGCCTAATTGGGTCACGTGTTTTCCTTGAAGCAGGTGAACCGACATCAGCTGTTAATTGGGCTCTGTTGTCAATAGATTACTTCCCACACACCTTGCAGAATTGATGATAACGGATATTCATTAGTCAGTGCTGACAAGGCATAATCATAATTGGTACTGTGGTCAAACCTTTTCTCACGGGCGGTACTGTTTGTGCTGTGGATGACTGGACAAATTGCAGCTGGCGGTGGACTGGTTGGGTGGGGGTGGTTGTGGCAGGTGGGGGTTGGAGTGGGCTGGGTGGTTGGCAGGGGAGGCAGGACGGTCTGAAGTCCGCTCTCATTCGCCTAGACAAGGCGCCATCGTCAGTGCTCGAGCTGTTCGGAGTGGGTGGAGTGAGCCGGGTGGTTGGAATGAAGGTCAGTAGTCCGCCCCAGGCGCCATCGTCAGTATCCAGGCTATACGTTGAGCAGCCTGCACCTGACTTTGCCGCCAACCAGCATGTCCAATAATTCAGTCACACAGACGAGCGGCTCAGTACGCTCTGGTGAAACCTGGCCAAGCAGCAACGTGCAAACGAGGGCACAGAGACGTGCGCAGCTGTTTTTCCACCTCCCAGACGGAACACACGTGCGTGCATTATGTTTGTAGAAGGTTTGTGATTTGATAATAGAAATGTGGCTTTCAACTTATGCACATGGACGAAGGATTTAATCAGCATGGTAAACGTCTCCACACGCCATTTATCTACTAGTCCACTTTCCTTTGTCATACTTGCAACTTCATGTTCTAGCAAACCATGTATAAAAGTACGCTTACACGTTCTTTGCATCACGTACGCCATGTATAAATTATTGCGTAATGTATAGTGAGGAGGTGAGCTGCGTCAATGTATTATATGCCTAATACTGTTCGATACAAGGATGTAGATTTTTATGCTTTTAGTGGTGCACTTTCCCCACCCCCACCCCAATGTCGGCTTCGCCTTCCACTAATTGCAACTTTTGCAATAGGTCCCTATTTGGTGTGCCTCCCCTCCCCGATCCATTTGTAATCTCCCATTTGCAAAATGCATTGCTCCTTACCAATTATTTTCAGAAATATACACGTGTTGCCCGATAAATACACCAGACAGAGCAGGACATTTCTCAGGTTCCATTTTTTAGGTCCATGGATACTGTCTGTTCGTGAAGTTTTTATATCAGACCCGACCACACTTTGGTCCGATAACGCATCAGGCCGACACAGCTGCTGAGAGGAGTGTGTATCACTCGCTAGCATCCCACCTCCAGCCACTGGTCTGGTGGGTATCACTCGCTGGCATCTCACCCCTGACCACTGGTCTGGTGGGCATCACTCGCTGGCATCCCACCTCTGACCACTGGTCTGGTGGGTACCACTCGCTGGCATCTCACCCCTGACCACTGGTCTGGTGGGCATCACTCGCTGGCATCCCACCTCCAGCCACTGGTCTGGCGGGCATCACTCGCTGGCATCTCACCCCTGACCACTGGTCTGGTGGGCATCACTCGCTGGCATCTCACCCCTGACCACTGGTCTGGTGGGTATCACTCGCTGGCATCTCACCCCTGACCACTGGTCTGGCGGGCATCACTCGCTGGCATCTCACCTCTGACCACTGGTCTGGCGGGCATCACTCGCTGGCATCTCACCCCTGACCACTGGTCTGGTGGGCATCACTCGCTGGCATCTCACCCCTGACCACTGGTCTGGTGGGTATCACTTGCTGGCATCTCACCTCTGACCACTGGTCTGGTGGGTATCACTCGCTGGCATCTCACCCCTGACCACTGGTCTGGTGGGTATCACTCGCTGGCATCTCACCCCTGACCACTGGTCTGGTGGGTATCACTCGCTGGCATCTCACCCCTGACCACTGGTCTGGTGGGTATCACTCGCTGGCATCTCACCTCTGACCACTGGTCTGGTGGGCATCACTCGTTGGCATCCCACCTCCAGCCACTGGTCTGGTGGGTATCACTTGCTGGCATCTCACCTCTGACCACTGGTCTGGTGGGTATCACTCGCTGGCATCTCACCTCTGACCACTGGTCTGGCATCTCATCCCTGACCACTGGTCTGGCGGGCATCACTCGCTGGCATCTCACCCCTGACCACTGGTCTGGTGGGTATCACTCGCTGGCATCTCACCCTGACCACTGGTCTGGTGGGTATCACTGCTGGCATCTCACCCCTGACCACTGGTCTGGTGGGTATCACTGCTGGCATCCCACCTCCAGCCACTGGTCTGGTGGGCATCACTCGCTGGCATCTCACCTCTGACCACTGGTCTGGTGGGTATCACTCGCTGGCATCTCACCCCTGACCACTGGTCTGGTGGGTATCACTCGCTGGCATCTCACCCCTGACCACTGGTCTGGTGGGTATCACTCGCTGGCATCCCACCTCCAGCCACTGGTCTGGTGGGTATCACTTGCTGGCATCTCACCTCTGACCACTGGTCTGGTGGGCATCACTCGCTGGCATCTCATCCCTGACCACTGGTCTGGCGGGCATCACTCGCTGGCATCTCACCCCTGACCACTGGTCTGGTGGGTATCACTCGCTGGCATCTCACCCCTGACCACTGGTCTGGTGGGCATCACTCGCTGGCATCTCAGCCCTGACCACTGGTCTGGCGGGCATCACTCGCTGGCATCTCATCCCTGACCACTGGTCTGGCGGGCATCACTCGCTGGCATCTCACCCCTGACCACTGGTCTGGCGGGCATCACTCGCTGGCATCTCACCCCTGACCACTGGTCTGGTGGGTATCACTCGCTGGCATTCACCCCTGACCACTGGTCTGGTGGGCATCACTCGCTGGCATCTCACCCCTGACACTGGTCTGGCGGGCATCACTCGCTGGCATCTCATCCCTGACCACTGGTCTGGTGGGCATCACTCGCTGGCATCTCACCCCTGACCACTGGTCTGGTGGGCATCACTCGCTGGCATCTCACCCCTGACCACTGGTCTGGTGGGTACCACTCGCTGGCATCTCACCCCTGACCACTGGTCTGGTGGGTATCACTCGCTGGCATCTCACCCCTGACCACTGGTCTGGTGGGTATCACTCGCTGGCATCCCACCTCCAGCCACTGGTCTGGTGGGCATCACTCGCTGGCATCTCACCTCTGACCACTGGTCTGGTGGGTATCACTCGCTGGCATCCCACCTCCAGCCACTGGTCTGGCGGGCATCACTCGCTGGCATCTCACCCCTGACCACTGGTCTGGCGGGCATCACTCGCTGGCATCTCACCCCTGACCACTGGTCTGGTGGGTATCACTCGCTGGCATCTCACCCCTGACCACTGGTCTGGTGGGTATCACTCGCTGGCATCTCACCCCTGACCACTGGTCTGGTGGGTATCACTTGCTGGCATCTCACCCCTGACCACTGGTCTGGTGGACATCATTCGCTGGCATCTCACCCCTGACCACTGGTCTGGCATCAATCATTGGGGCCGACCGCCGACGAGCAATTTCAGCTCCCCTTCCATTCCGTTCGTTGGTGGTGTTGTTTTTGCAGTCGCGCGCTCCTTGTGCGGTGTGACCTGTGGCTAAATAGCAGACGGCGCGAATACAATGGCGAATACAGAGAGATGCAAAATTATCAAACCAGTGGTTAGTTCAAGTATGCCATTTTGTACCGCTTGGCGTGCTGAATGATGACACACTGGGCACAACCGAACATATTTCAGCTACATCAGCAATTAACATGCAGCATGCATCATCAACAATTAAGCTGAATGTCTGTCTAGAACGCGAGCTCCCCATGGAAGCACAAGAAACAAGACAACATAAGGCGTTCCTGGTTTGGATGCAATTTCAATGTTTGAATATATGAATTCCGAGGCACGTCTCATCGTTAGAATGCTGTTCTCGAGGCTGGTACAGCAGCTTTTGTACTCCCAGCAGCACATTTGGCATGCATCGGAGTGATGTCATCCAAATAGAAGCAATGTTGCATAAGGTGACAGGAAAATGATGGACCCTCTGAGCACGTGATAAATCTACACCTGTGGAGTTTAACTTCCGCTGCCTGGCTCTTCGAACATGACGTGCAGGAGAGTGTGCACGGACGTCTCGATATGTCTAATCTGAAATATAAGAAAGATATCGACGGGACAATTTTAGGGGGTGTAAAGTTAGCGACACGGCGGCTTCATGCCACAATTTTTTGGCAAAAGGTCAAAGCTGTTAGCCAACACGAGACCATCATGCTTTGCACCCAGTGCACAGGCCAAGTACAAAAAATGCGCAAATATTGTTTATTTTGCAGGATTCCGATCTCAGACTATATACCAAATAAAATATGGTCACGCAGATCCTCCTGTCATCTCTACCCTAGACCTCCAAGCATGCGCAGTGTATGGAGACCAGAGGAGTTCGCCATCAAAAACACACTTGTGTCAAGACTGAACCCTCTTTAACCGTCACTCCAGCTTCACTGTCTACCTCTCTATTGCTCTCCCTCTCTCTCGGTCAACAGCCAGTCATCGGATGCAAAGGTATAGGGCTGGTTGCAACAAAATGGCAGCCGCACGTCTCTATGATTGCAACACACATAACTTGATATCAGTGCATGCAATAGCTGTAGCAAAATATGCACAGCAATGTGTTGTTGACCATGTAAACTAGTTTAATAATACCAAGAAATTGTGAGCGGAACGATTTGTATACTTATCTTTGGAAGTGTATGTGGAGTGCGTATCCTGCCGGTGTTAAGCGCTGCCTCTTGTCAATGTATCACATCACAGCCTTAACCGTACGAGTAAAAGACGGCGGTTATCGCGGCTACCTATTCCGCCACACGCACACGCTCCGCACCTCGTAACTACTCTCCAGTGGCTCCTGCTAACTCGCCGAACCCCGGCACTGCATGACGATGACGTCACGGCCGATCGCACTGCACGTGCTGCATGGATCCTGTTACGCGGCACATAATGCATAGCACATTAAAAATAGATAAATACGTCATTGTGTAATCATCAATACTTACCCTCCATCCCAGATATTTCAAGTTCGGACAGCATTATTCATCAAGCGTTTGATGTGAAAAGGGCCCCATTTCAACACCAATGCGAAGTATTTTAGGAAGCCGTTTTATTCCCCTTGGAGAGGACAGGAAGAGCTAACATGAACAAGGTGTGTCTTCAATTTTCTCTTTTTTTCAGGTAACATGCGTGGATAACAGTGTAAGTGTAAGATAGATAACGGTGTAAGTGCATACCAACCTGTGGTAGATAAGCACGGAGACCCGACTTCACTGCGCTTTTAACACTTGCTCTAGCTTGTCCCGCGCTCCTATAAGCGCCTTACACTGGCACTAGATCAAACCAGTTAGTGTGTCAGAACCGCATAAAATTGAATACAACCATCAAACGCCTGCTACAGAGAACCAGAGTGCTGCCATTTCCCAGTAATGGCAGCTTTTTCTGTGTCCCTCCTGCCACTGTTGGAGAAAGAACTTGAGCGATGACCTATGCGCATGTATTTCGCCAGGTGTTTCCGGTGCTTTGCTCACAACAGCACGGTTTCGATCCCCGCAGGTCTTGTGTGACGAACGTGGCAAAACATATCACGGATGTGTGTGGGCCATTTCGGACGGGTGTTAGACTGACTCAATCTTCACAGATTAGTCTGCCGCACGCCAAAGTGTTGACCATGGTCCCATTATTCGCACTCTCAGGAACACGTTTCAACTTCAAAATTCAGCCCCATACTGGTTTATCTCACACCTGCCTGCTGGACACTAGAGTGTCATCGTGGAGGGCAAAACATCGGACTGACGCCGGCTACTTCCGGCGTCACTGAGAGAGGACTACTTTCGATTTTTGTCGATGCTAGTCAATGATTTGTCACACGAGATAAAGTCCAGATGCTTTATGTATGCTGCCGCCGTCAACATTTTCCGCAGAATTCCATGTCTCACTGGCGGTGCCCAGCTTCAGGGTGTCTTAAATCACCTTAGAGTCTGGTTAGTCAGCCAGGGGCCCCAACCTAAATCCTTCAAAATACAAGATGCTTACGATGAGCCTCAGGCGCGCCCCTGTCCAAATCCATCACTAGAAAGGTGATAAGGAACTGGAAGCTGTCGACGAGATAAGCGACCTAAGCGTTGACTTGTGCGCGCATGTTGCCAGTGTAGTCAGCCGCGCCAGCAGACGCTTAGGGATGGTTCAGACAGCTCCGATGGCAGCGCCAGATTCAGCCGCGGCGTCCTGCTGGCGGCCTGTAACCCTCACGCGAGGTCGACCCTCCAGTACTGTACCATCGCTTGGACGGGTGCCGCCAAAACGACGCGGGCCAATCGAGTCAAACATAATCTTCTCATCAGGAAGGAAAATCACATTTCCCACTCCCCGAATTATATTTGATATCGGTTTCATATCGAGCGACACGCGGGCGACAGCTGCTCTCCGCTCCGCGTTCGCGTGTCAACTGCGTCCGAGACGGATTTTTAATTCCGAATCCTTAGGTCGTCAGTGCTTTTCAACCTCATGTCAATGGTGGTGCCGGCATGCTTTCTGTCCACATGAGTGCGTACAAGAAGACAAGTTGTGCAATATGCTTTCTGCATGGAAGTTTGGAAAGGTGATGTTGCTTCAATTGAGGAGTTTCCAAAGAAGTTCTGCATCATTTGCGTGTTCCACGAGCCGATTGTTATTGTGCGAGTGAGACTTCGTCTTGGCTTTATTAACCCCATTAACTTCATGTATTAGTGGGACGCATATCCTACTTATGATTTATGTGAAATAACGAATAAACAAGCGAGTAACAACATTGTTGGGAGTCAACCGCAAAGAATAGCTGTGCATAAGCTTTTTCTTTGACTTTGCTTTTTCTAGATAACGCCTTGATTATCAGAAGGTATCATTGATTGAGCTATCCTTCATTTGCTATAGCATGATTATCTAGTACTGCAGAATGTTTTTGGTATTGTTCGACCATTGCAGACTAGCATCCGTGCATTCTCACCTCGCATCATGCATTTCTAGAGAGATCCAAAATGTTATCCCCAAACAGCAGCGCAACTTCAGAATCAAGTGCAAAATAACTACTTAAGGACACATTGTCATGTGTATGTAGCATGCAAAGTTTGAATACGATGCTTACTAACCTATATTTGCACTGGACATTCGAAGCAATGACTAAGACAATTGAACTATGCGCCGAGTGAATTGCGTGCGAGGTTTAGCGTTTTGCATCTCTTCAGATCATAAGGTCCTCAGATCAGAGGTCAGATTAAGATGCTTCTCGGTACATTAAATTCACCGTGTGGCATTTCCCAAGCCTTGAACTAGTTCTAGTCAAGCAATGCAGTCCAGTTGTTCCTGGCAATGCAGACAAATTACCTTAGACGGACTCGGCAATGCATTGCAGTAAAAACCTTCGTCAAATAACTTATGAATAAATTGTTGCACCACGAGTTGTACGACCTAGCCAACCACCTGGCACCTTCCACACAGAAGCGCCTGAGCTGGTCGCGTGCCTAGCAGCACTACACAGGGTGGGCTTGTCGGACATGTTGGGCTGTCACTGGGCCGTTTACTGCCGGCCGTGACGGCAGTAACCTCGCCTTTTTCGCTCAAACGATCTCCCAAACAACTAGCTATTGTATCCTGTGAAAACTGCAATCTGGGCTGATGGTGGTTTGTGTCCATTCGGACTGTGGTGTTGTCTGCATCTGTACATGCGTGTGTATATACAATATGCACGCTTGTAGGTTGTAGTGTTGGCGCATCATAGTTGTATTGGCTGTCTCCGTGTCAACAGTAGCTCTACCAACAATTACAGTCGGAAGGGCTAGCAACTGACCGGTGGTATATACTCTGAACTTAGAGTATTTCAGCTTTTCGCCATTACAAAGGTACGAACATTCCAAAAGACGGAACGGACCGGTGCCTTTTATGCTGCTAGCTGAAAAAGGCTCACCCGGCCGCCCGTAGTCTGGCTAGAGCACCCACTGTCGACACCGCACGACTGGCACAATCCTCTCGGCCGCCCCAGCGTCCACTCGAGTGACAAATCTGCCGCCCATCGTCTGACCGATCGTGCCGTCCAGTTGGATCGGTCCGGTCCGGTCCTGGGATACAGCTGCCGGCCGCGTGGTGTGCGGCGGCCTGTGCGGCGGCCAGGGGGCCGATGTCGCCGCGTGTCGACACCGCAATTACAGCCGGCAGCCGGCCGTGATCAATCAGACTGCACCGACACTCTGGCCCCGACACCACGCAGCACAGGCCAGTGTTGCGTGTACGGCCCCGACACAACAGGCCAGTGTCTGCGTGTACGGCCCCGACACAACAGGCCAGTGTCTGCGGCCCGACACAACAGGCCAGTGTCTGCGTGTACGGCCCCGACACAACAGGCCAGTGTCTGCGGCCACGACACAACAGGCCAGTGTCTGAGGCCCGACACAACAGGCCAGTGTCTGAGGCCCGACACAACAGGCCAGTGTCTGCGGCCACGACACAGCAGGCCAGTGTCTGAGGCCCGACACAACAGGCCAGTGTCTGCGTGTACGGCCCCGACACAACAGGCCAATGTCTGAGGCCCGACACAACAGGCCAGTGCTGCGTGTACGGCCCCGACACAACAGGCCAGTGTCTGCAGCCCCGACACAACAGGACAGTGTCTGCGGCCCGACACAACAGGCCAGTGTCTGCGGCCACGATATAACAGGCCAGTGCTGCGTGTACGGCCCCAACACAACAGGCCAGTGTCTGAGGCCCGACACAACAGGCCAGTGTCTGGGGCCCGACACAACAGGCCAATGTCTGAAGCCCGACACAACAGGCCAGTGTTACGTGTACGGTCCCGACACAACAGGCCAGTGTCTGCAGCCCCGACACAACAGGCCAGTGCTGCGTGTACGGTCCCGAAACAACAGGCCAGTGTCTGCGGCCACGACACAACAGGCCAGTGTCTGCGGCCACGACACAACAGGCCAGTGTTGCGTGTACGGCCCCGACACAACAGGCCAGTGTCTGAGGCCCGACACAACAGGCCAGTGTCTGCGACCACGACACAACAGGCCAGTGTTTGCGGCCACGACACAACAGGCCAGTGTTGCGTGTACGGCCCCGACACAACAGGCCAGTGTCTGCGGCCCGACACAATAGGCCAGTGTCTCCAGCCCCGACACAACAGGCCAGTGTTGCGTGTACGGCCCCGACACAACAGGCCAGTGTCTGCGGCCCGACACAATAGGCCAGTGTCTGCAGCCCCGACACAACAGGCCAGTGTTGCGTGTACGGCCCCGACACAACAGGCCAGTGTCTGCAGCCCCGACACAACATGCCAGTGTTGCGTGTACGGCCCCGACACAACAGGGGTCGGAACACGGTGCAGGCGTCGACGCGGCGTTTGTGGGCCGGATCGTCACCCGTTGCGTCGTGCTCCAACTCGGAGGTGCCAGCGTCGAACCTCGCCACCGGAGACAGGCAACTGTGTCTCCACCGGCGAGCACGTGTCGAATGTCAACACGGAGTGGACTGTCGACTGTGGCACGCCAGCCGGGTGTCGGCCCGACACAGAGTCGGGGTGGCGAGGAGTGTCGACACGGAGTGGACTGTCGACTGTGGCACGCCAGCCGGGTGTCGGCCCGACACAGAGTCGGGGTGGCGAGGAGTGTCGATACGGAGTGGACTGTCGACTATGGACCTCCAGCCCGGTGTTGGGCCGACACAGAGTCGGAGTGGCGAGGAGTGTCGACACGGAGTGGACTGTCGACTATGGAACTCCAGCCGGGTGTCGGCCCGACACAGAGTCGGAGAGGAGCCGTGCTCAGGCTTACAGTGGGGGCAGGTGCCGCGTATGATATGCAGATGCAGGCAGTCGTTTTGTATCGACCATCGGTTCACGATGCCATCCAATGCAGCGTGGCAAGTCGAAGGCGCTCGGCACGAAATTGGACACGGTGTGTGCCCCTGCCCCCTGGTCGTCAGACATTGTGTGGCAATGTTGCCAGTTAGGCTGACATTTGCTGGGATTATCATGGCATCGTCTCTGTACTTCTGTGCCTACGAATTAATGCTAGAGCCAACATCGGGCTTGGTAAACGTGAGTAACGTCTTATGATGGAGCACGCGTCCGGTGGATGCACATCTAGTGCATGTTGTGGCCTGCATAGAGCACAATACAAAAGCAAAACAGAAACTACAATAGCTTCAACGGGACGTCAAACTAAACAAAGGTCATAAGGTCACTATGATGACTTCTTAAAGCATAACGACCATCGACCAGGCCAGCCTAAATAGACAACTTGTTCCGGGATAGCAGAAGAACATAACTATATAAATGGCTAAAGACTGAGACAATGACTCACGGGAGCAGCACATGAGTGTGTTGCTTCGCAACCAGTCGCAAGCGAATGACCATTCCTTCAAATCATTACACCACAGCCATGAACATATGCTGAAAGCAGTCAATAAATAGTGCAGGTCCACTGACTCCGCATGTGTGCGAAACTGGCAGTGATTAAGCCGGTCCAAATGAGCAGTCAGATGGTGCTTCAGCGGCAGGACTCTGGCCGGTCGATGCGGTGCTCGGCATAATCAGAACAGACCACCGAGACGGAACAGGGAAATCAGCACGCTTGGCACCTTGGCCGGCACCGACGACCTGTTATCGGCCGCCGGAGGGGTGCGACTGGAAATTGAAAATTGAATTGTGCAGCGATGCACGCCAGAGAGGTTTACATTGATTGGAAAATGGATGAAGAAAGAGAAGCGAGGGAGGGTGTGAAGGAAAAGAGCCTTAGTTCGAATGGTGATGCATTTATGATGAGGATATAATAAAACAATCAAAACTAAACAACGGCGCAGCTGGCTTAGTATAGGGAGCTCGGCACCCCATATTGAATGTGGTGAGTGCTATGGTTTTCAAAATTGGCGCTATTCATCCAGTTTTCTACTGGTCTTCCAAAGACGTCACCCACCCATCTAGAAATGTTGATTCCATGTTAATCCTGAACATATGTGATTACGACTTAGATAAAGCTGCCAACTAGTGTTTTCTATGAAGCACAATGACAGCTGAGAATACGCCAATAGCTATGTCATAGCTATTTTACGGTGCGTTATAAATTTTGATGTGTTTATGATACGTTCAGTGTCCTTCTTAATCCCGGATCCGTATCCATTTCTTCCTAACACGAGGAAAAGAAAGCCACACACATAGGCGTGACTACATGTAGCGAATACATAAGCGAAACTCACAAAGCTCTTCGAGCAACACGTTGCATGCATGTATGTAGGAACGTGTTGCATGCATGAATGGATGCATGCCTCAACACGAGCATAGCATGTATGCAACTAGGTGCTCAATATTCCTCCGCAAACTCTGGTAAGTAATTATCCATCCAGAAACATTGACACTGAGCCTCAATGGAGGAAGCTTAAGGCACTCTCTGCAATTTCCCCGTTTGGTTCTTTTCGTTTCGATTTTTGCCAACGTCTTGATCACTACCAAAACATAATAATTCACTACTCCAAGACTTATTCAAATTATCTATATGCACGATGAATCCAGCCCCTGAGAAGCTCGCATGAAGAACAACTGTGTCGTTCTCTTCATGTGACATAGGCACCAATAGCTGCTTGTACTTCAATTGAAACCACCAATGCGCCGTGAAAAGTAAGCATAACCTCATCAGATGCGTCCATGTTGTGCGTAGCAAGAGCGCAGGAATCGGACCAGGATTCTCTTGTGTACATATTTATATGCGCATAATTATGTTGCAAATATGTTAGGACCTATAGGAAGGCAGCGTGTTCCCTGAACGTATTATAGCCATTTTGCACCAAATATTGGCCCACACACGCACACAAACGCACACCCATACACAACCCAAAACACAAACGCACACGCGTGCGCTCGCGCACTCACGCACGAAATATATGCCTAAATATATATGGCAAGCAAAACCCCAAACTTTTTAATTTAATATATATTTTTAACTTAAATTTTTTTTAAAAATTTTTTTTTTAAATTTTCACTAAAGGGCCAAACCCACCCCCCCCCCCACAAACCCCCCCCCCCCCCCCCGAACCCAAAAAAAAACACACTTCTCCTTAACCAAAAAAACCAAAAAAACCAAAAGGGGGGGGGGGGGTAAAAAAAAAAAAAAATGGCAAGCAAATACAAATCAATGGAGGCAAGCCGGAAACAAACTCCGAAAAACCCTAAATGTGTCCCATCAACATATCCCATCGGATAATAATCGCCAGTAGACTATCACATGGCAGAGCTAACTTGGACAGTGCAGACATGTGCACGCGTGATAAATCGTGTAGCAATAATTATGCTGCGAAGCTTCGTTAATTTTCGCAAGAAAAGCGAGCTAGCTTTTTCTTGCGGGCTAGCTATAGCTAATGTTATACGCGCGACCCGTTATCAAGATTGCTTTGTAGCAATTTACTTCGGTTTCACTCCTACCAACAGTTCTATCCAGGGTTTCGGAGACAGCATGGCTCTGACAGCGAGTCTCTGTGCCACTTCCTGAGCTCCGGTCGCGTCACGGAGGGCACTGACGATTGTCCGGTACTCAGTGGCGTATTCTACCTGATTGGATATGCCGCTTTTCGTCAGTGCATTTCAACCGGTTGGACGATATTCGCGCACTGACGGTCTCGCTTCCAGCCGTCCAATCAGCTGGGAGATACGGCTGATATCGTATCAGGCTGCCGTTCGACAGGCCATGTTAATAATATAGATCGCGTGTTGAGCCCTGTCGACAGACCATGCCGGTTGCCGAGAAAGTCCTGACACGCGATGACGGGAAGTTATGACGGAAATCCGCGCAACTCTGGAGGTTATCCGCCGTGTGGGCATTTGCGCTTTATCACACGCATGGGTGAACCCTGTAATTTTTCTTCTTCAGATTTTAGATTTTCTGGTCATTGAACATCATACACCATTCACAGAGAACACATACGGTGTGCTTGTGTATTTTAGCTTTTGAGGAAATTAAGAAAAAAACTTGAGGCATAGTCTACTTCGATGTACATATTTTGCATTCAAGCGTGTGCTTCAGCACAGATGCATTGCCGTTCCTCACCAACCGATGCTTGTTGGTTGTTGGCTGTGGATGTTTTGCAAACAGATCATCCGCCAACTTGCGAACTCGCAAGCACCTATAATAATGCACTCTTACAGGAATGCACCATGAAAAGTCGATCCAGAGGCATGTTGACATACCGCTGTTTAATGCTGAGCTGTCTGCTGATAAATACGCACTTGCAGATGATAAAATTCCAGTCGCTCTTCGAGGCACATTCAGTTCAGGGTTGAGATAAAGTGGCCGTCTGCAACTCACGTTCCAGGATACTTCAAGCGGCGGCAGCATTCAACTGCGCATCAGCGGCCCCAAATCCTGAGTTCTGGCATCCAATCATGCACCTTGGCTCAGCAAATCGTAAATGTGTTAGAACTCGCGAACATAGCTGCGCCCATAAGCAATGACGCTACTACCCGCGTTTCACAACGTGATGACGCCCGACTATGCAGTCGGACACACAGATGGTCCCCAGAAGATGCCATATTTGGTTAATAGTGGATTACGCGGAAGGCAGAGGACTCATTGATATCTGATGCCGACACTGTGGAAGTGGATGAGGTCCCGAGGACATGCTATTCCACAAAGCACCAGCCTTTGAATCCATGCCGTGATCGGGTGATTATCTGTTCACGTGATCTTCCAGAATGTCAGGTGATTGCGCCTACCACATACCACACTGAAGCAAGCACTAGGTAGCACGCACACACAATTGTTCAACTCATGTCAGCTAGTTAGCTTCAGAGCCAGGCACAACACTGTAACGATGATCCATACAGAGGTCGTTATATATATTATATATATATATATATATATATATATATATATATATATATATATATATATATATATGTGTGTATATATATACTGCTGCATGGAAGTCACAACATGCGATAAGCATGAATATCCATTGCTTTTCAATAGGAAAATGAACAAATGGCCAGTATCGACTGATACTGGTAAGTACACTAAGTAAGTTGAACGGCTCTTATTTACCGCTTGGTTCGCAGATCCACAAATAGATCATGGACTACATATTCGAGCCAACATAAACTAGCCTATGGGCACGGGTCGCAGTAATTTCCAAAGATAAAATCCAGAGCACAGCTGTCGTGTAGGACTATTTCTTTTCAATCCACTGTCATGGTGTTATGTCGAGGTAGCGTATCACGGAGGTGGTTGCAGTTCACAAAGAGGTATGCGAGCTTCTAGACGTTGTTTGGAAAACAATACCCCCTGCCGGCACCCGGCAATAACCACCGCATAATGTTTCGTCTATCGTCGCGTCATTCTCTCGTTTCGAGCCACTCACCTTGTCCGGCATGCGAGTCGTTGACGTCAGCTGTCCAGACCGGCCCGGCCACCAGGACGGCACCCCAGACCAGCAGCCACATCGTCATGCCGACAGCGGTCACATGTCGCACCGCCAGGTCAGTTCGAGGTCAGGCTGTTCCGCAACACTTCAGCTGCGGCTCGTCCAGACTGCAGCACTGAGCGGTGCTTCACTGTCCCCTATCACAGCTGTCTGCCGTCTGGGGTCTGCTTCCTGGAGTCTGCTGTCTGGTGTATGCTGTCTGGAGTCTGCTGTCTGGAGTCTGTTTTCTGGAGTCTGCTGTCTGGAGCCTGTTGCCTGGAGTCTGCTGCCTGGAGTCTGCTGTCTGGAGTATGCTGTGTGGAGTCTGCTGTCTGGAGTCTGCTGTCTGTAGTCTGCTGTCTGGAGTCTGCTGTCTGTAGTCTGCTGTCTGGAGACTGCTGTCTGGAGCCTGTTGTCTGGAGTATGCTGTGTGGAGTCTGCTGTCTTGAGTATGCTGTCTGGCGTCTGCTGTCTGTAGTCTGCTGTCTGGAGTCTGCTGTCTGGAGTCTGCTGTCTGGTGTCTGCTGTCTGGTGTCTGACGTGAGGGCCTCGGTGTCTGGTCCGGAGTTTTTGTGCCTCGCTGGGTGTCAACACTGTTTGACCGCTTGGCGTTCGCTCCGAAGTGGTGCGATCTGAAGATTGGACAACGCGACCCTGCTTTCGATCCTGCTGTCGAGCTCGCTGTTGACCCTACCGTCGCTGCCGTCGCCTCCGTCGTCGAGGGCGCACGCGTGGGCGGGCGCCGTCTGGAGCGGGTCGGGCAGCCGGAGCGGCCGGCGGGCAGGCGCCGGCCCGTGCCACGCCGCTCCGTCGCCGGACGCGACCTGGCCGTCGACGCCGACGCGGCCGCTGCGGCCGAACACAGTCGGCGCCGACGCCGGTCCGGTCCGATAGTGCGCCGGTCGGCGGGGAGGGCGTGCGGCGGGACAACAGCCGCCGGCAGCTGATCCGCGCTACCTCCGCGCTACCTCCGCGCCACCTCCGCGCTACCTCCGCGCCACCCCCGCGCTACCTCCGCGCCACCTCCGCGCCACCCCCGCGCTACCTCCGCGCCACCTCCGCTCCACCTCCGCGCCACCTCCGCGCCACCCCCGCGCCACCTCCGCGCCACCTCCGCGCCACCCCCGCGCCACCTCCGCGCCACCTCCGCGCCACCTCCGCGCCACCTCCGCGCCACCTCCGCGCTACCCCCGCGCCACCTCCGCGCCACCTCCGCGCCACCTCCGCGCCACCTCCTCGCCACCTCCGCGCCGCCGCTGTGCCACCTGCAGCGGCAATTATGGTGCGATCGGCCGGACCGATGCTTGCTTCGTGTTCGCTCGAGTTTTGGTAGATAAAAACGGGGCCCCGCTCTCCCATTTCGTACGAGAAATTGCAACATGATTGAACTGTGACAACACCGTGATAACAGAGGTTCGGGTGGAAGGGCTACATGGATGTGAGCAGTTGCTTGGCTCACTCAAAGTGAAAAGAAAACTCATCTCATCGTTGAGCCATCGCTCACACTCATCGTCGCTTCAATGCCGTTGAGATTCTTACCTCTGTTTCCATGATCCGGTTTAGAAGACACGTCCCAGATAGGCTCTGAAATCGTGGCGTCTAGTCGAAGCAAGATAGTGCATTTTGGCTGACAGGTTGTCAAACTCTCACAGCCGTCATGGTAGGTATTCACTTATTGTGATCGAAGGCATTTAAGGCATGCGTGACAATGGAAAATCGTTCTTGACTGGCGTCAAGAATGCCAAATAGTTATTGAGAATGTCAAATCGTTCTTGACTAGCGTTTGGCATATAGATGAATGCCAAATAGCTATTCGGGATAATCCAATCAAATGGCATCATGTCATATGCAATACAAGTGGCGGAAGAGCGAGTTTGAAATCCTGTCTAATACAATCATCCGCGATGGTTAAGTTCACCCCACCTCTTATTTCCGAATAGCGGGCAGACAATTGCTGTCAGGTGCCCTTATCGCCGACTGGCATCAAAATGCATTGCACGTCGAAGGATCTTCAAGACGATTTGAAGCATGAGCATTCAACTTGGGGTTTGGTAGGGCTAAATACAAACGAAACCGGACCGCTTATGATGCTCGGCATGCATGCGGTGTTTGCCCCGTACTTCCACACATGGCTTTCTGGTATTATAACCACTGAGCCATTGTTCACATTGGTATCGGTCAGGCCAAACCGAATCGAGTCACAGGTGCTTGAGTTGCCGGCTGTGGTACGCTGACAACAGGGTGATAATCAGCCCGAATTTCTGCCATGTCCAGCCTCTCTACTGTATTTGTTTTCGTAAAGTCAACCAGATGCTTTTGTGTGGTTGATCATATTAGCTTCCAAAACCTTAGAAGACTGTCAAATTTCGTATTCCTTACATTTAGCCGATTTCAAGATCTTAGCGGAACAGCGGAAAGGAGAAGTGCAGTGGCGAAGAACTTTAAATCACAGATCACTAAACGTACCTCCATGACATGTCAAGTTTTCCAACGTTCGTCTCGTGATCTTCATCAGGAAACAATGAAAAACACTGCAAGTAGCGCTTTGCATCACCCTCTGGTGAAGATAATACATCGAACCCTCGCGACTTGATATTATGCCAAACTGAATCGAGCAATTTCGAGCTCCTCGTTGTACTTCTCCATTTGTCTGCTGCAGTGTATTTCAGGTTGAAATCCTGACTCCCTTCACTTTCCCCGCCTTCCTGGTCCACATTGCACGTGACGACTATGACAGCATAATCAATACGTTGGCTAGCAATCTGAAATAGTTGAAGCAAATTTACATCCGACCCTTTATTTAAGCTCGTCTAATTTTGATGTGCAGATATGTACTGGATGACGCTGTTTAGAAAACATAATTGATATCATTTTGTAATATAAATTTGGTTCGAATTCCTGTTGGGGTGCATATTGTCTTCAGAATTCAAGTCAGTGCTCAGCGCAAGCTGGCTGCACCGACCCTGAATCCTGTTCCTGTTCACCATGTTGCACACATTTGACCGATAGCTAACGTACCAACATAACGGGCCCATCCGTCCGGTGTCTGCACCCCCGACCTTGCCTGACCTGTTGTCAGTTGGTCGACAGGGGTCACTAATAGAGAGCGCGTTAAATGACTCAATCCCGCTGTGCTAAAACAGACCTATGCATGGCAGCGCTCTACCCATTGTGCTTTCCAAACGGCTATACTGTAGTAGGAGAAGTTCATTGGCTTTCGAACTTCAATTAATAGGCTTCGTTATCATCGCATGTCATTTAATGAGCTTCACTATCATCACATTTCAAGCGTAATTGTCATAATTTACCGATTACAAATGTGTGTTAGCTTTTAGACCCCCCCCCCCAAAGAAAAAAAAATGTACTTAGCATACCAATACTACCTCCGATAAATGCGATCTTCCTCTCAGTGTGGCGCGCTAAATGAAGTATTAAATTGCTTTCCTTAAAAGCCAACAAACCTCTAGTAGATAGATGCAAATTCGCTGCTCCGAATATAGCATAGCACTCAAGGATGATTCGAGGGCTTTCTTTGAAGAACAGTTGAAGGGAGAAGTAGAGCCCGCTTAGAGCACAGCCCGACTCATACGATGATGATAAGGTAGGTTATTGACTGAACGAAATACTTTATGCCCGGAATTTTGATTAGTCTGGATCTTCCAGATTTGTTTTACTGTCAATCTTATCGCTTCGGTAGGCATGGTTAGCAATAAACTCCTGAGAGGAAGTGCGCGCAAGCTTGGATAGTCCACGCCTAAAAAATCAAGGCGTACAAATCTCACAAGCGGAGGCGTAGGAGCTTGGAAATTCAGAACACCATCTTCCATCTACTTTATCGCGACCTTAGCCATTGCTTGCATGAGCCAAAATAGCACACTGGCCACCATTTTTCGCAAGCGTTCGTTCGGTCATCCTTACCAGTACCGGTCTGTCGAATCTCCTTAGAGTCAGTCACGAAGACGGACTTCACCTATTGCCTGTAATGGTGTCGGGTGGAGTTGGAAAGAGGCGAGGGAAGGTGAGGGTGCCGGACACGACCAAGCGCCGTTCCGTCTGATTGGTTGGGCCGCCGGCAGCTACAGCTCGCCGCCGACCCGGTAAAGGTCACTCCCACGAAGGGAGCTCGTCTCGACGTGACTCACTGAACTGCCGCACCCGCCGCCTGATGCTGCCGTGAGTGACGTCACCATCCTGAGATCGGCGCACTCTCCTAGTCTGAGACCCAGATCCAGCCCCGAAGCTTTCACTGTCCAGCATCCACCGGTAGCCACACTAGCCGCTGCTCAAGATCCTGCTGATTTGCTGATTCCACGCCCGAAAAGTTCTGCTTGGCGTGCTGCACTGACACTAAACAAAGCCAGTGCAAGCTGACTCCAAGACTGGCGAATGGAGGGAGATAAAACGAGATAATGGATAATGGCGAGAGTGAGAGCGAGAGAGAGATTGAGGGAAAAATAAAGATGAGGACAGAAAAGAGAGGAAAACAGAAAAATAGCAACACGAAGTGAAAGAGACTGGGCGAGTGGAGTGAGAGAAAGAAAAATATAGAAAAAGGAAATATGAAGAGTGATGGAGTGGTTCTACGTCTTTATGCACAAACGCGCGAACGCACAAACGTGTGTGTGTGTGTGTGTGTGTGTGTGTGACACAAACACACACACACACACACACACACACACACACACACATATATATATATATATATATATTTACGAGTGTGTGTTTGCGTTTGTGCGTTTGTGCATAAAGAAGTAGAACCACTCCATCACTCTTCATATTTCCTCTTCCAATTTTTATTTCTTTCTCTCATTCCATTCGCCCCAGACTCTTTCACTTCGTGTCGCTATTTTTCTGTCTTCCTCTCTTTTTGTTCTCTCTCTCTCTGTATGTGTGTGTGTGCGCGCGCGCGCGCGCGCGTGTGTGTGTGTGGAACTGCGTGGAGAGTTGACTGCGACTGTCCCAGATGCTATGGAATGTCATTATCTATTATCAGGCGCACCTAGCGCCACCTATGGACACGACACGACACGACACGACACGGCACCGCGTGCGCGTGTCATCTCAGCTTCCTCTCGGTGGCATCTCGGCTGTAGCCCAGCTCAGTCGACGTCGATAGCTGTTGCGCTACTCAAGCGTGCTATTCTCGCTTCAGCTCAGGGTGAGTAACGCTCGAGCTGAATCGCATCTCTCGCCTCCAGACGGACGACGCGGAAGTTAACCCGGCGAGAGTTACCCCCCCCCCTTCCCCCTCGCTGAGGCACAGGTTGATCTGTCACCTGCTGAATACTCGCGATGACTTAAAAACGCAATATCTACACTAAATTTGCAATGCCTGCCCGATGATCAATTATCCGTCTCTTGCCAAAATAAAAACTACACGGCCATTATAGGTCCGGTGTGAGTGACGTCATGTTTTCAGATTTGAGGACAAAGATAATTGGTGCACACGACTTGACATAGACACCGAACGAATGAAAATACTTCATGTCGGTCGGCAATCGAGAGACAATTGCAAGGGAATGAACATGTGGTGCCCTTGTTTTGCTTCGTTCAGATTGAGATGTCGGCATGTCAAAGTAAAAACATATTGATAGAAAAGTGTTCTAAAAAATTATTATCCTTAGATGAAAAAGTAACGGCGAAAGCTGGAGCAATCTGTCGAAGACCTGACCATGAAGTATGTCCATTCCACATTTTAAGCAGCTATCAGCACGAATGAGGGAGCTAGGGTTGACATGCACCGCAATACATACCACGTCGGGGCGGCGGAGATTGGGGGGGGGGGGAGAGCGGCAGCGGGACGACTATCTAGCGGTGCGATGCCGTGAGGCGGTGGAGTCGATGGATGTGTCAGTAGCGGTGTCAGAGGTGGTGGCATAAGTGGCGTTGGAAGTTGCAGTGGCGGCTCCAGGTGTTGCTGCGGGGTCTGATCAGCAGAAATGATCACCCAGCCCGACTACACACGCCGCTGTTCGCGTGTGTGCTGTTTGCGCAAGCGACTCTGACTCAGAAGCGTAGCCAAGGGGATCTGAGTTGGGAACCCCTCAAAATATACTTCATGACACAAGACCTTGTGTAATTTGCAACACTCCAGATAATATTCTTAGGACACTTCGATGACCAAAATCGTCCGTCAAATCCGATATTTTCGGGTTCACCCTCCTCCTCTTCAGGAAATCTAGGCTACGCCACTGCTTGGACCGGATGTAGGTGTTTTGTCTCAAACATGGTGTCTCATGTGAGCTATATCGAACATTTGTGTTGTTTATGTGTGGGTGCATTACATGTTCAGTAAACACGCGCCACTTGCAATGCTATGTATTTGCATGCATATGCAGTAAAAAGATAATAAATTGTCAGTACTATCACTACAGCTTTGCAAGATCGCATGCCCAAGAGTTTTATAACACTGTTTTGGCTCATCCATACGCTTCACTATTTTCGGAGCTATGCATTTTCCTTCATGCACATCCCCTTTAACTTATCAGATGACATCTGCAAAGCAGACGGCATAGCAGATGTCTGTAGCACATGTGAATAACACCTACCAGTTGGGCAGTCTAGCTTTCCATTGCAAACCATGATAGTTCATCCATCCGATCATTCACGACCATAGTCATCTATTTGGCGCAGACCTCACACGGCTTAGGAACAAACCGCGGCATTTTCTCATGTGTCGGATGTTCGAAAAATTTCGGCTAAGCACGCTTATATGGCTCAAATAAGAGAAATAGTTGACGATATTTCAGCTCTCACCTGGACAATACTTGACCTTGATCTACGACATAGTAGGCTATACTTAACATCTGGTACCTTCTTATACAGGATGCTTAATCATTCCACACCATGAAATACACGTATTAATCCATTTTCGTCTAAAGTGATCTAAGACTGCACGGAACCTGGCCATCGAATTCTGTTTGAATGCATCAAATCGGCCAAACAGCTCCAGAGATAAGTATGGGAGGAACTGTTTGTCCCTCACCGGTCAGTCGTCAGCGGCTGATGTCCCTCACCGGTCAGTCGTCAGCGGCTCAGGAGCCCGGTCAGCGCCGGGTTAAATCCGTCCGGCAGCGATCACCGGTCGGTATCGACCGTCAACTTTGAGCAAGGTAGCTCCATTCTACGTGTCAGGCAATGTCACCTGATAGCTCGCCGCCGTTCTCGATCGGACAGGTCATCAGCCTCGCTCAGCCCCGGGCGAGATCTCCGAGAAGCGGCGCGGGCCGCCGCCGGGTCAGAGGTCGCAGCGATAAGTCGAGACCACCGCCGGAGCAACTCCTGCCGCGGCTATCGTCGCGGCGCAATCAGCGAACCACCAAACCGGGCGCGATAACAGTCGTCGATATATTGGCATCGCGGAGAAAGTTAAGACGTTTGGATGATTGCATTGAACGAAGAGAAGAAACTACTAGGGCTGGGGGACCATACTGGGGATGGGGGAGAGACACTGCTGATTTGCTTTGTCGCATTCACAAAAATACATCACATATAAAAAATACAAAAATATATCAGGGCACGCCCACCTCCAAAATAGTACTTCTACACTTACCCTAGCCCTGCTCCTGTAAGCTTGTTTTAACCAGATTACTGTGCGAGCGCGCGATTTTTTTCTATCACAGGGATCCCGAAGGCTTGCCGTCCATTATCTTCGAAAAATAGCGTAAGAATTGTGGAATTGAATCATGTAATCCTAAACACATCAAGAAAAGACCAGTGTGACCAACTGAGAATCACAAGAAGAGAAACGCGTTGAACATCCTCTCATCTCGTATATACTCTAGAATTGCATCACTCGAATTCCCTTCTTGTCATTCCAATTCCCCTCCATTTTCACGTGCCCAAGCTTAATCTGTTTCTTAGCGTCCGTTTAGTCACTAACGCATAGTTTAAGCATGTTTAAGTGTATGGGCGTAGTCTAAAATGGCAAAAAGATGCCTTTTTGTTCCATCCATCGGATTCTAATCGATAATAATCTGGTGACAACTCATTTAACTCTTGGTAGGTGAAGTTATTGACGGTATATGTTTTAAAACATAAAATTGGCTATGGTGCAGGTGGGCATCCGGACTTTTTCATAGATTATTGCAATATCATCTTAATGTCAGCTACCATTGATAGCACCCCGACATCGGTCCATGTAACCTAGGTCGGTTACCGTATGACTGATAGCACCCCGATATCGGTCCATGCAATCTAGGTCTGTATCCTCAGGACTGATAGCACCCCAACATCGGTTCATGTAATCTAGGTCGGTGTCCGCGGGACACATAACACCCCGACATCGGTCCATGTAATCCAGGTCTGTATCCTCAGGACTGATAGCACCCCAACATCGGTTCATGTAATCTAGGTCGGTGGCCGCGGGACACATAACACCCCGACATCGGTCCACGTAATCCAGGTCTGTATCCTCAGGACTGATAGCACCCCAACATCGGTTCATGTAATCTAGGTCGGTGGCCGCGGGACACATAACACCCCGACATCGGTTCATGTAATCTAGGTCGGTGGCCGCGGGACACATAACACCCCAACATCGGTTCATGTAATCTAGGTCGGTGACCACGTGACTGCTAGCACCCCGATCGGCCCATGTAAGCACCAGAAAGGGCTCACAATAATATGGCGGATAATTCGTGAAGGATAGCGTGTGCGTTCCAACGACACATCGAACAATTTTTTTCTTCTCAAATTTCATCCCGATAAATTTGTATTTGGACCAAAATTGGTGTACAGGGTAGACTTGCGCTCTGAACAGGCCTGAACACGTTTTAGCCCGATCCGACTAATGGTTTCGGAGTTATAGCCTCCGGCATTATTTTGAGGTGCAGCTCTTGTAGTTTCCTTAACAAGGATTGCACATTTGATTGATCGATTGATTATTAGGGTCTTGGGGTGCATCAACCCCAATTGAGTCATTGTGCACCCAATGGTTGCACATTTTATGATCATCATAGTGTCGTAGAATATTTCCATCCAGCGGCGTGATTTTACTTCACATAATCTGGTGGTTGCTTAAAATATGCATTGAATGCCATCAAACATGACAACGATGCAGTCTAACCATATTCGAGCATGTTCACATCACAACAAGAACTACAAGTATGCTTTCTTTCCACCTACCGAGCATCGTGCACATGAACAGTCGAACACCTATTGCGAGCCACTCTTTACTGTCACGGTGCACGTAGGCTGTGCCCGTAAACATCATTTTCACCACCTCCATGTGGCTTCATTGTTCACGTTCTTGGGACACTGCTCATGTGGACATTGCGCATGGTGTACTGCACTGCACAATGGTGCACATGTACACTTACAACAAGCTATGAAGCGCGAATGACGAAACATTGCATGGAAAAAGCATACGAGTTATGTGGGATGCGTCAAGTAAGTAAAATACTTGAGGGTGCATTCACATCAGAGTCTCACGAATGCTCAAGTTGCTATGACTGTGATAATATTCGTGGATAAATATTACAGAAATTGAACTCAAATCTTGACACCACCATTGTAATCGCACTACTGCTATATCCTTACATCGCATTCGCCTGGATGCCTCCATCTCTCGCCCTTGATCCTATGACAACTCGCTTACGAGCACCGCTGTGCAGCTGAAATATTAAATACTGTGAAATTGCTGCGTGCTTTTGAGAATAATCGCTTTTGCGAAGCGGCTGCGAGGTGCCACTGCCGTTTCATCAAGTTCGTCCTTCGTGACGAACATGAAGTGAACACTACTCACAATTTATTTTTCAGTCACGAATTAAAACATTGCATCTGCCGTTAAAATCTGACTCGTCATAGCATGCTTCAGACTTGCATGGTACGTGGCTCGCTTTGCCGTACCATCAATGCCGTCACATGCTCCCTAGCCATGTGAAGTAGAAAAGAAGTTCCAAGCACATGAAGCACCAAAGTCATCCTCGTGGCGACAAATATTTTTTTTTTTTAACTATACTTATTTTTATACTGAGCGGCGCAACCGTCACAGAAGTATGGAACTTTCTTGGAGGCCTGGCACGAAACTTCGAATCACTGGAATTAACTTTCGAATGAATGTGTGCACCATTGCCGTGCTATCAGAGATGAAGCAATGGCTTTGGTGGGGTGATTTGCCGCCCCTCCTCCATACACAACAAACGAATGAACCGTGCACTGGGGTGCTTACCAGTGAAACCCCAGGACAGCATCTTGCACCGCGAAAGAGTAAATTTGAGCAAAATCACATTGAATTACCACTTCATTTTCCTTCATATTCTCCTTTAAATGCGCAAAATACCTGCCCTGTACCCGGCCTACATGGTGTTGTTTCGTCAGCCTTTAATTTGTTTTGGCTTAGTAATTTGAGTAACTCTTTTCTACTTTCTACTTTCAAAATAGTCTACCAAAGTGCAGCGATCCGTAGTTACCCACTACTTAAACTTAATTTCGTCATCAGGCTCGTTATTTGGATCATCGCTGCCCAGTTCTTTGAGGATGCCAAACTGCCTTCTTCGCCCGGGCACTGCCCGCAGGCAATAGAGTCGCGTTCATTTGCGTCACATACCGCGTCTCATAGTCGTCTCGTCTCTGCGTAGCTGACTCTTCTAGATCCAGCGCAGAGACCATCAGTTCGTTGAGGTTCGTGAAGTTTGTTAAAGAAAACCATAAGCGCTACATTAAAAAAGTATGAATGTTTTTTCATTGGAAAACGTTTTCCTATCACAAGTCTTCATGCCATTGTTCTACTTAATGTAGCTCCCCAATTAAAAAAAATGTGTCTACACGATGTCCTTCCTATTCGGAACACGCAAAATCGCAAAAAGTCATGAATAACGGATGGCTACATCGAATATTTATTTAAAAAAACACACTTTTTTGGTCACCGAAATCATGCCCCATTTTAATCCAGCCGCCAAACTAATCAACTTCGATAGGGTAAGTATCACAGGAGGTCACGAGGTCACGGGGGCACGAGCTCACGAGGTCAAATGCACGAAGCATTGATGTTTTATGTCGGGTTTGTTTCAGTTGATCCTTTTTTCTTCTAAAATATATGTAATTTGCCATCCTTTCCGCTTCTTATTGATGAGATATTCGCCGCCAAACCAACCCATGTTATTTTACCTGAAAATAATGCAGGAGGCGATAGCTAAAACCCGTTGACCGAATCGGGCTGAAAATTGCACAGCCGTGTTTGAAGCCAAAGACTACCCTGTGAATAAATTTTTGGTCTCAATCAAAATGTATGGGGTGAAGTGCATTGGTCGATTTGTCGTGGAACGCACCAGCGATGGAATTGCATTCGATTTTTCTGTTTAGTCTCTAATAGAATATAACGTGAGCTGAGTGGTTAGATTCCTCCGTTCTCTACCTAACAGTGCATGTGTTTTTTTCACATCAACTTGGAAATTTAACTGAAGAAAAAGCCATGCCTCATTGCTATTTTTTACTTATATATTGATTCGTTTCGATGGAATACTTTTCCTTTACAGCCTAATCGTCACTGATTGGTGTGATGTGCATGGATTTTCTGGTGAGTCAAGCTGGCAACGAGGTAAACAAAATTATGAAGATGCAGTAGGCGCTTGGCGTCCACGGAAAGGCAAATATATTAGCTTCTCATAATTTGCTTTCAGTTGTAGATTCTCGCTAGAAACTGCCGGACAAAACTATATTTGGATTTTTTTCGGCAATTTGCCACACAGATAACTCAGTTGATTAAAATACCGGCTTGCACTGGCCTGCCCTCCCCTGGCTAGGCAGTGTTCCAGTCGCCACAACCGCTCGCATTTGGCAACAGCTGACAGGGTCAGCTAGCAACTGGCCTGGCAATGCCTGAAGCACGCCAACCACCCTGTGTGTGTACTAACGTCATGCTACATTCTCGGCTATTATGTCGCTTTACTTCATTTATTATCCTTCAATTTTTTTGTTTCTTAATTGAATTCTTAATTGAATGCTGGGGCAGGATATACATAGCAAAGTCTCATTAGCTTAAGTTCGTACTCAATAAGTCATTCAAGCGAACGTTCTGGGTAGATTTGGGATATTTATTTTAAAAACACACTTTTTTGGTCACCGAAATCATGCCCCATTTTAATCCAGCCGTCAAACTAATCAACTTCGATAGGGTAAGTATCACAGGAGGTCACGAGGTCACGGGGGCACGAGCTCACGAGGTCAAATGCACGAAGCATTGATGTTTTATGTCGGGATTGTTTCAGTTGATCCTTTTTCTTCTAAAATGTATGTAATTTGCCATCCTTCCCGCTTCTTATTGATGAGATATTCGCCGCCAAACCAACCCATGTTATTTTACCTGAAAATAATGCAGGAGGCGATAGCTAAAACCCGTTGACCGAATCGGGCTGAAAATTGCACAGCCGTGTTCGAACCCAAAGACTGTGAAGAAATGTTTGGTCTCAATCAAAATGTATGGGGTGAAGTGCATTCGTCGATTTGTCGTGGAACGCACCAGCGGTGGAATTGCATTCGATTTTTCTGTTTAGTCTCTAATAGAATATAACGTGAGCTGAGTGGTTAGATTCCTCCGTTCTCTACCTAACAGTGCATGTGTTTTTTTTTCACATCAACTTGGACATTTAACTGAAGAAAAAGCCATGCCTCATTGCTATTTTTTACTTATATATTGATTCGTTTCGATGGAATACTTTTCCTTTACAGCCTAATCGTCACTGATTGGTGTGATGTGCATGGATTTTCTGGTGAGTCAAGCTGGCAACGAGGTAAACAAAATTATGAAGATGCAGTAGGCGCTTGGCGTCCACGGAAAGGCAAATATATTAGCTTCTCATAATTTGCTTTCAGTTGTAGATTCTCGCTAGAAACTGCCGGACAAAACTATATTTGGATTTTTTTTCGGCAATTTGCCACACAGATAACTCAGTTGATTAAAATACCGGCTTGCACTGGCCTGCCCTCCCCTGGCTAGGCAGTGTTCCAGTCGCCACAACCGCTCGCATTTGGCAACAGCTGACAGGGTCAGCTAGCAACTGGCCTGGCAATGCCTGAAGCACGCCAACCACCCTGTGTGTGCACTAACGTCATGCTACATTCTGGGCTATTATGTCGCTTTACTTCATTTATTATCCTTCAATTTTTTTGTTTCTTAATTGAATTCTTAATTGAATGATGGGGCAGGATATACATAGCAAACTCTCATTAGCTTAAGTTCGCACTCAATAAGTAATTCAAGCCAACGTTCTGGGTAGCTTTGAAAATAAACCCAACCCACAACTCAAAGTGAAACGTAATTAACTGCTAAAATGGATAAGAATAAATCTGGAAGAATTACTACGCTGACGTAGCAGGATTAACACACCACAGCATGTATATATGTTACAATCCGTCATTCACCTGCCAACATGGGAGTATGTGGCAAGACAAGAAGACAATCTCGCAAGACAACCTCACACAAATTGTGTTCTATGGGTGCATTTGCCACTTTGACCCATTGACTCATTCGACCAATTTGTCAATTCCACCCGCATATTTGACGCTACCAACGTATTGACCGTGATACATTTCACTCGTTTTATGTGTTTCAGTGCGGCTGCAATGAACGTGATGATATAACACAGTTACATCTAATGTTACCTCCTTGAAATATTAAAGATATTTCAAAATACTGTATTTTGCAAAGATCAAACTTCAGAATTCATCAGATCAAGATCAAACTTCACATTTCATCAGAATCACAAAATACTGAATTCACCGTCTGATCAGTTCCCACTGGGTCCAATATTTTATGTTGTTCCTGCTACAAGAAGGCAACGTTTAGCGCACTTGCAGCCTGGCTCTATAGTGGTGTGAAATCGGGCCTAGCATATACGACATGAAGGTAGATGTTCATAGGCGGTGATTAGGAGTGAAACTTGCTAATTTGGCGGAACCTTTTATCCGCAAAATATCATTTTTGACAATGGGAAATATGAAAACTAGACATTGAAAAAGAATGGGCTGAATTCCTCGGATTTTTTTTCCAGGGATCAGGGGCTACCGCTACGTATAGTCCAAGCTTCCTGCGTCCTGGTCCCCCCCCCCCCAAAAAAAAAAATCGAAACCGTAGTTGCACCTATGCACATGTGCACAGAGTGGCTTCGTGTCTACTGGCATTCAGAATCCACGCGACACTTGTTCCGCATGCGCAGCTTTACGAGCGCGGCGACATCAATGGACAATGGGCAGGTGTTTCGCTCCCAGCGTCGGCTTTTCGTCCCTTCCGCAACTGCGCCGGGCCGACGGAGGCCTGCAGATGGCCCCACCCAGCCATTGTCGAGCCCTGCGGGCGTGCGCCTCGCTCCGCCGTGGGACCAGTCTGTGCTTGTCTGGGCGGCCAACACGCCCGTCCCGCCCTGCCCCGCCCCGACCGCCGCCGCCGCCGCAAACGCATTCAGAATTATAATGGCGCGTCTGCCGGATCGAGGATTTGGAAGCATTTGGAAGCGATCCGGTGGCTGGTGGATAGCGCGCGCGCCGCGGTAAATCAAAGAAATTAGCCTGTTATCTGCGGGGTGGAGGCGGCCGCCGGTGGCGACGCACTAAGCATGTCGGCACTTTGCGTGCCGCAGACGATCCACACTGATCCAGATGCCGACTGCGCCGGCGGAGGCGGACAGCACGGCGGACCGAGGCGACCCAAGCGGCCAAGCAAGAGGGAAGCCAGTGAGTAATCACCGGCACCGACTGATGGCAGGTGGGGAGAGCTGGAGGTAGCAGAGCGGTGGATGCGATCCTGTACAGCACTGCTCGCGTCGTATTGTTTTCTTCTTGAGCGCTTGCTTTTTTCAGGATGTACGATGTCTGTTCGGGAGTTCGCGCCAAACGTGGGGAGATATCGACCGAGAGGCGCAGGAAGGGTGACACGCTCGCGGCCCATTGTGGGTAGAATAATCGGTCTGCCATAAAGACGTTGGACGATATTCATTGCTGACATAAATTCGTAGAAGCAGTACTGTGTGAGTTATCTTTTATTAAGACTAGAGCAAGTTCTTGGTACGGAAGGGTGTGGTATCATGAAAGCGATTGCGGTCACTTAAAGCTCAATTTAAAAAGGTTGAATCAAGGTAGATCATGTTCAGTGCTACTGGACAAAAATATGTTCCCGAAGGAAAGAAAGATATATATATAAGAGAGAGAGAGAGAGAGAGAGAGAGAGAGAGAGAGAGAGAGAGAGAGAGAGAGAGAGAGAGAGAGAGAGAGAGAGAGAGAGAGAGAGAGAGAGAGAGAGAGAGAGAGAGAGAGAGAGAGAGAGAGAGAGAGAGAGAGAGAGAGAGAGAGAGAGAGAGAGAGAGAGAGAGAGAGAGAGAGAGAGCGGGATGCGGACTCAGCTTGTATCTTTTCAAGAACAATTCAGCATTGAATATGCACATGCCCTTCCAAAAGCATACAAAGCAATACTCTGGTCGAATGTAGCGGACAGTGGGGAAAGTTGAGCAGGGGGGAGATTGTGACAAAGCCATTGTTCACATGGCGCGCACACAACACGACGTATTTCATAACGATCCTGAGTAAAACAGATCGGCGGGTACCGTTACGTGGCCATTTCCTATTTACCCTGCATGACTGAGGTGGGTAGGCGAGGTACTTGTTGATGTTGGTGGGCTAACTAGTTTTGCGGTGTCAAGCACAGCTGGACTTTGATTAAAAGTTGCCAGAAAATTTCATGCCCATTTTTATAAAATGTAGGCGAGTATTTTGATGAGTCACATGGTCGCCGCCACCGTTGGTGTCCCTAGGGTTCAGACTCCAGGCATTCCGGACGATCTCAATGGATACGGAACCGGATCCGAATCCGTATACGCATACCAACAGGTATAATTGTTAATGGTTGAAAGCCATGACCTGGTCCGTGGCTGATTTAAGAGCTAGGCGGAAACGTCATCACCTGCCGTTTCCGAGCGGGTTCCAGCCCCAGGGACGTAAGGGTCCCCAGGGACGTTTAATTGTTGGAAAGCCGACCCCTACCCTGTCTCTTGCTTCTATGCATTCCCACATAACAAGCGATGGTACCCCGCACCCTCACACACACAGGCCTCGTCATCGCAAGGACAAACAATGGCTTTCTTCGGTCATAGGATGATAATTATAACGCCAATGCCATACTTTGTGAGTGGGCACCGCTCCCGTACCAATTGCTGTGGTGGTGCCTATTGATGGTAGTTGTGGTGGTGCCTGTGGTATGGTGATGCCTGTGGTGGTGCCTGCTGTGGTGATGCCTGTGGTGTGGTGGTTGTGATGGTGCTGTGGGGTGCTGTGATGGTGTTGTGGGGTGCTGTGATGGTGCTGTGGGGTGCTGTGATGGTGTTGTGGGGTGCTGTGATGGTGTTGTGGGGTGCTGTGATGGTGCTGTGGGGTGCTGTGATGGTGTTGTGGAGGTTGTGGTTGTTCTGCCTGTCGCTGAAGTATGGTGCTGTAGAGGTTGTTGTGGTGCATGTCGTGATTGTAATGGTATTGTAGTGGTGCATGTCGTGATTGTAATGGCATTGTAGTGGTTGTGGTGATGCTTGTTGCTGAACTATCCCACACCTTTTCCCACACCTTTTCCCACACCTGGGTTTCGAAGAATCGAAACCCAGGGTATGTAAGAGTGACGTTTTTAAGCTGGAAAATTTTCATTTTCAATTTCGTTCGACCAATTTATTTTTGGAATATGTAGACCATACGCAGAAATGATAGACTTTAAGTCAACTTAGCCATCTAGAAAAATGCACGCTTTTCTAGAAATGTGTCATTTTGATGGACCATGTGTGTCACTACACAAGCGCGTGTCAGCAATATGAGTCCAATAGGAGCCGCAGTGCTGTTATTTGAAGCCTCTGTTGCCGACGTGACTTTCGCATTGGCTTCGCCGCTCCAATGATTGGAATTGGGCGGATCAAGTGAGCGTGTTCCGGCGAGAGCTCGAGGGAATTCAGAACTGCTAATTGATTTCTGGAGCGTCACTCCTATGCATAATTGAAAGTGAAGGACACTTGGCGGAATCCTTGGGCTACAGCTTCTCGCTTCGGTGCAGAAATAGAAGGATATCGAGGGCTCCGCAGAATTTCGTGGCCTCTTCTCTGGATGTCGATTTGGTACACTCAAGGAGAAGCCTAGTTTCCCCAATGCTAGCCTACACCCAAGTAATTTCGATTGACAACATGGGGCTCCGTGGGTGCACATCCGAAATTGAATGCAATCGATTTCGACCTTCCATTTCCTCTACATATTATTTCCACAATTATTTTCAGAAATTGACGCACCCGGGCCTTCCCATTGCCGGGTTGTTTGCTGAAGAGGGCTCTAAATTAGCCGTGAATATTGTTGTTTCAGTGGATCTGCTTCTCAAATCCGGTTACGTGTCTGGATAACACGGACGTGTATTGCCTTCGTTAATCGGCTTTATTTCTGCCCAGCTGGGGGTTGCACGGAAGCCAGCTGGTTTCCCTCACTTTTCCCCGAAGAAGTAGGAGCAATAATGTAGTATCAGTCATGTGCCTTGTATTTTGAACGTCTCGCAATCCTTGAGGGATTTTTGGTAAGAATATAGTGAAGTCTGTAGTGGTGCACGCTCAGTCCTCTCTGTCCGCTGGCAGTGCACTGATAGTCACGGTCTCTATGCTCACTGTACACGGTCTGACTATTGGTCCTGCCGGGGCGAACAGTCGGGAGTGGATCGTGGCTCCGTGGTACCTTAACCATAAGCCACCGTCCGCGCTCCGCACATGCAACACACGCACAACAAGGTCTTGACCATAACTTGGCATGACGTCAATTCAGAAGATGGCCAGGTGAATTTTGCGGCTATTGTTGTTTTGCGCCTTAGGTAATGCCATCATTAACACAGCTAATGTGTTAAACGTATTGTTTATTTCCTCCGATGATAGTGAACGGTTGTATGCGTTGTCCTTTTAACGTTTATATGAAGCCAAAGTTATTCCACACTCAACAATACGATTAATGTTCCCAAATACTTCCCCTGCATTGAACACATACTTCACAAATTATATGCTCCCTCACTCGAATTAATACAATTCCTTTCGGAAATGTATTAGGATTTGGGATATTGTAGCGCAACTACTGTACCCAAATCACATTTTTTTCAGACCTTCGGAAATTATTGGTCACTTCAATAATGTCATATGAGGCAGCTGACCGCATTTCACCATGGGTGACTTTCCGCTCAAGGCGTTTTCAGTTGCATTTCTCCACTGAATATTATAAAACCGAGCCTGATTTTTTGTGCAAATTATTGCCGGTGGCCAATAACTAGAAAGTTAGTTAATCCCTGATATCGTAATAATGAGCGCTACATATTACGCTATGTGAAGTAGTAGTTTCGTGAATATTCATGACGTTTTTTTTGTGACGCTAATGACGTGGCACAACTGGTAGCCAGGTTTCCTGCATATTGCTGATGCTTGAAATGTTATAATTACATATACATCTTACAATTATTGATTAACTGATCGATTGGGTTGGTGGGCGTGAGCCGCTTTTAATTTAATTGCGAATTCAATTGACCCGCAATATGCACAGCAACTGGCCGTAGACCGGAAAGTCCGCATGCCCCCTCTTACTCAGCTTGATTCAATTCAGAGAACCAGTCAGCTTCAACGAACTGGCAGCCCAAACTTTTCCATCAAACTTTCTCACTCGAGTCGCTCAAGCTTCAACCAGTTGACACGGTGACAGCAGACAAAGCCGTCTTCCTTGGCTCTTGCGCTGGCAGCCGTGGTGAGCGCTGTGTTGAGCGCTGCATCCCAAGCAGTCAACCAATCTGCAGGAAGCATAGCTAATTGCTGCAATGGCGAGTGCAGCCGTGGGCGATCTCTTCGACTAGTTGTGCCCAGAAGGTAGCTCTGCTTACCGCTCTGTCTGGCTGCACTTCATGCAGAATATTCTCCAGCGTGGCATAGCGATAGCGTTACATAATTTAATGCTTTCCTTGTTTTTTTTCTTCACCCTTGCATTTTGCCTCAGCATTGCGAGACAAACTGGAATTGGTGGTATATCAGCGCGATAAATGAACCGCTACTGTTACGGGTGACACCGAAGCCCGAGCTAGTTTCCTTTCGTTTCAGTTCTGAACAGTTCCCACGCGTCGCCAGACCTGACCGGACTCCACCATCACACTCTCGAAAATTGACTAATATTTTCCGATATCGTTTCAAGCTCAGACTTCTGCACTGAGACATTCAATGCACTAGCACTACATGACTAACACTACTGTACCTTGACAACACTAACACGAAGCCTCCGGTGTTTATACCTGTACCATTTTCCGTAAAATATGTCCCCTAAAGCGCTTCCGATCTTCGCTCCAACACGACGTGCGGTGGTAATAGGCCCCGTCGGATCGCCATGGTTATCTCGGTACCGTAGGCCGGGATAACCATGGCGATCCGACATTTTGTCTCCGCCAGTTACCAAGAGAGATCTATCGCGCCTGGACTGAAAGTTATCTATCTGCTCCAGATCTCCGGTCGTGTAGCTGCAGGACGGGAGTTTTACAGGCCAGGGTCGCTCATCTTAACTCACGTATAATGTCCGATCAGAGCTGGAGGTCTACAGGCCGGGGCCGCTCGCCTTCACTCGTGTATAATGTCCGATCAGGGTTGGAGGTATACAGGCCAAGGCTGCTCGCCTTCGTGTATGATGTCCGATCAAAGTTGGAGGTCTACAGGCCAAGGCTGTTCGCCTTCGTATATGATGTCTGATCAGAGCTGGAGGCCTACAGGTCGGGGTCGCTCGCCTTCACTCGTGTATAATGTCTGATCAGAGCTGGAGGTCTACAGGTCGGGGTCGCTCGCCTCCACTCGTGTATAATGTCCGATTAGGACGGGAGGTCTACAGGCCGGGCCACTCGCCTTCACTTGTCCAAGCAGCTTACCTATCCTGCAGCCGTTTTCCATGATTCACGGTGACGATTTCACCCCTCGCCGGGCCGGTCGGCAAATCCGCCTTCGCCTGGCCAAGTGATGGGGTTCTCATGAACCCCCACACGCTGATCTTCGCTCTGTACAAGTTAGAATGAAATGCAAATTACTGTTCGAAAACCCGAATCATATAGAGCTCGAAGCATACTTTACCTTTTCATTTTTGGGATAATGAAGTCCCATAGGTCACGTTAGGTCAAGATGCAGACGTCGACGAAAATGACTGGAAAGGTTTAAAAAGGCGGAATTTGTTTTTTTTCGGAATCACTTTTCCTCAATACCTAGCATAAGTGAATACATATATATATATATATATATATACAACATACATATATATATATATATATAAATGTATATGTCTATATATACATATATATATATATATATATATATATATATATATATATATATATATATATATATATATTCATCATACAAAAATTGGCTTGGACAGGTCAGGTTAGGTCAAGTCAGATTCATGCTTGCAGATCAGCATCCGAACTGTGGATGGCAGAGACAGAGGGAAGTGACTTCGACAAGGCAAATATAGCCCAGCTCTCATACCACAACTCATTGCTTCACTTTCGTTCACTCTGGGGCACTTAAAGGTCAACATATGTCAACCTAGTGACATGAACTTTATTTTTGTGAACGGGATGGGAAATATAATGAATCACGTAGATGCCTCAGATCCTTCCATTCAAGCAAAATGCATGCATCTGATTCACATCCGAAAATTATCAGGTCAGGTCAGGGCACCGTTATGTCACGTTAGTTCAAGCTTGAATATTCCGCCGGTACATCACCTTTCAAGTATGAAACAGGTATTCCCAACAGGAACTGATATGATACTAAAACATCTTCATAAGCCATCCAGCTTCTAACCTTACAACCTGACATTGGTTGACGCTCGGAATATATGTAGATTGAAAAGACAATGACTTCAGCCTCCGCCTATGCATACACTGGTTACAAAATAATTATATACAAAGGTCAAATCAGGTCAAATCAGGTCAGAACACATGGGTTTAGGTTATCTCAGGTCGCCAGTTGGCCACCCAATGTCATGTCGCATGACTTGGTCGGCGCTGAGACCAATTTTAGATATGGCTTAAGAAGGAACTGTGGTATTCTCTACAAGATGGCATTGTGTAGAGTACACAATTATATTTATCCTGACCCAGTGCCCTTGACGTTTGGAATATGCTCAATTAGAATACATTTTTGCTCTTTTGATCAATTTCTGGGTGATAACATAACCCAAAATTCAATATTCCCTATTCAACGTGACAAACGCGAAAATTAGCATAGCTATGGGTATTGGTGTATAATTGCATATATACTCAGGGGTGTTTTCCATTGGTTGTAACAGACCATGGATTATTTTATGGGTGCATTCCCATATGGTTCTATACTGAAATTCATGGATGCACACCATGTTTCAGTGTTACGCAAGCACCCTAAATATAATACAATTGTCCACCTATGATCTTAGGTCAGTAACCTTCACCTTAGGTGCAATTTCGGGGCAGCAACTTTGTTTGCCATTATTAGAAAGCAGCATTAAATTCTTGTGACGTACTGAATCCGCTTCGAATGACGACACTTTCAACATTTTGGAAGATTGCTGTCTTTGAACTGTCCCATGTCCATGACGTTTTATCAGTTTGACCTGAAATTTGTCCGAGATCTGCAAAGCAGATGCATAAGAAGGTCCCGAAAGTGTCATGCCTCTGCATCTACACATTCTGCCGCTATCCCAGGAAAATCCGACTAGGGCTCTCGAGAGCCCACTCCCCTCTCTTCCACCGGCCCTGCGAGGGTTAATTATCATGGCGATGTATGTGAGAATGCACAATCCATTTAGAAGTTTCCCTGTTGCCGAAAGAAGTTGCGCTATAACGGATAGTAACTGCCTGGCCAAGTGTGGGCGCCCAGCGGCACAGCGAGCTGTTGGAAGTACGACTTTTGTGAATGTAGTAATTAGCTGAGCTTTAAGCAGCACTAATATCATAAATAATTATCTTAAATTTCCATAAGAAAGGTGACGCTAAGCTGTTGGGCAATTAGCTTGATTATGCTTACTGTCATCGCAACTTCTTAATTTGCCTTTTGGTTGCACTAATACAAATGCATTGCTCGGACTTGTAATTCTATCAAAAATTGCACACCCACAGTCGTGGAGGTTTTTGATCCGAATGCAACTAACAGGCTTCTAAGAGTATTTAAAGATATTTCAAGACAAACACGCGAGGGCGGAAAGCCTAGCAGAGCGTGGTCTCGATCCACGGACCCATGGGTTATGGCCCCAGCACGCTTCCACTGCGCCACTCTGTTACCCCGGTGGGTGCCGATGGATGTCGGTGAACCTTTTGCTTTCCATACCGTTTCCTTGGCTATAAAGCCTAAACACTCAACAATGTTTGACAAGTACAAAGTACTTTAATTGACATGTTCAAACTTCGAACCGTCCCGCGACGCTTCCGGTCGATACGACTTCCCGATGGTCCAGTGTTTGGAGCAGCAAACTTGCTCTAGCCACTGCAGCCGTCCAGGTCATGTCAGGCCGTCGAAGCGGGTCACAGGGGTGTTGATTTTTAAAAAGCATTGGGGACCGAAGTGCCAACGCACTAGACCCCACCCAAAAAAAAAAAACTCATCGGATTTCGCCCACTATGTTTTCAGATCTCAGAAATTCTGAGTTTGCATTCCACGATGTGTATGTCTATGTTTATTCAGCATCCTCACCAACTGGTAAAATCGTCCCATAACTGATCAAGTCACATAATTCAAAGAGCAGTACACAGTAGGGGAGAGTGGGGTAAGATGCCCTCTCGGGTAAGACTAGTATCCCCTCTATAGGCTGATAAAAAACTAGTGAACATATCTGAAGTTCTTGATTGGAAGCAGAAGCCACGGTTGTTTATTGCGCAAAAGTTGGTCCTTTGCAGTGAGTGCGTGACGAGCGCTGAGTGCTTCTCTGTTTTTTTACGTTTTCGATCATGAAAGTTTAACAAGATAGTTGAAAATATTTGTTCAAATAGTATACTTGCGTGCTCTAGGATTTTCCATCGCGGAACATGGTATGTTTTTCATCTTTAGGGTGTCATTCTCAAGTGCGCCACGATCGCCCTATTTCTGCACGCTACGTGCGACCAAATTTCGGCATTGGTGGGTAAGACACATCGATGGGGAAAGGCGCCCCCGGGGGATCTTACCCCATAGTCTTTCCCGCCGGTAGTTTACGAATGACGCATTCATGTTTTAATATGTAGCTAATCAGCTTTCATACCTCGAATATGTTTTATATATTTGTCACCCTCGGGGACGTACGAACTATTGAAAGTGTTCGTCAAGGGGGGGGGGGGGTAGCCCACAAGAGATTGAGAACCTGCGGTCTGAACTTTACCACGTACATTTTTCGTGTCGGGTAACATCCATACATTTTTGGTGCCAGGCCTTTCCAAATTGGGGGGTTGCATGTCATCCCCTCCCTGCTTGTTACAACCTTGGTCATTCGTAGATGACACACTTACCTAAATGTGAAAGGGTCTGTATTAATCGATCTACCGATATCTATATCAGATAATAACCAGATAATAACAAATCTACCCAGTCAATTAATGAAGATAATAATACTAACTTTACCCGAATACTATAATACAAATTTATATGCACCAAATTTCGCCAGACTGTGTGAAAATATTTGTACTTAGCGAAGAGCATCACCCTTGCACATTATTTCAAGGCTTGCCAAAGTATTTCCAGTTTGTTGCAATATGTGCAGCAAACACCAGCGGCGCGGAGACTGTTTCAAAGTTGGAGGCCAAACAACTATTTTTTGGCAGAATGTTTCCAGTCAACGCCATAGGGTCAATGTTAAAAATCGCTGAAGTTGGATGGGGGTGGGGGTGGGAGGCTCTGCCCTTCCTGTTCCCCTCACCACCCCCAGTTCATGCGTCCTTGGCAAACAGCATCAGATACCTTGCCTTGCCACAACCCTAAACAGTTTGTAGCAACTTTCACCAACAATTTTCTAATTCCGATATCATTTTCAGGGTCACGTAACATGGCACGAACCAGAACCAGGACCTCGGACCGAGGCTCCTATGGCCAAGAGAGTCTCAAGCAAGCACTTCAAGCCATACGAAGTGGATCTTCCCTGCATAAGGTCTCCAAAACAAGAAGACGAGACAAGAAGGTGCTGGTCCCGGGAAGTCTGGGAAGGTCTACAGGCATTCCAAAGGAAATGAAGGAACAACTCGTACAAAAGATCAAAGAAATGGAGAAACTTCTTTTTGGGCTCACAGCACTGAACGCACGGCATCTAGCCTACGAGTTCGCAGAGAAGATGAGCACGAAAGTGCGGTTCGAAAAAGAGCACAGGATGGCTGGGAAAGACTGGCTTTATATGGATTTTTGCGTCGCCACCCAAGCCTGTCAATTAGGAGTCCAGAAGCCACAAGCCTATCCCGAGCCGTCGGATTCAACCGACCTCAGGTCAAGAAGTTCTTCGACGCATACGAATCAGTTATCGACGGAGGCGGCTACGGGCCCATGAAAGTATGGAATATGGATGAAACTGGGGTGACCAACGTACAAACTCCACGGAAGATCATTGCTTCCAAAGGCGTTAAAAGAGTCGGGAAAATCACAAGCGGAGAGCGCGGCAAGAATGTCACTGTTCTGTGCGCAGTCAACGCGGCTGGATTGCACTTACCACTAGTCTTCGTCATCAGCAGGATAAGATGGTTCAAAGCCTGATGAATGGTGCGCCGCCAGGCTCGGTGGGAACGTGCACTAAGTCTGGATTGACCGATCAGGAGGTTTTCCTCACGTGGTTCCACCATTTCCTGGCGGTGGTGAAGCCCTCAATGCAGGACAAACACGTGATCATCCTCGATGGCCATCACAGCCATAAGTCGCTCGAAGTCGTCGATATGGCTCGGGAAAACGGCGTGACAATTATCACTTTGCCGCCGCATTCTACTCATAGAATGCAGCCGCTAGATGTGGCAGTATTCAAGTCCCTCAAGAGCGCGTACAACAACGCGGTGGACACCTGGATGGGTGCCCATCCAGGTAGGCGCGTGACCGAGTACGAGCTGGCTCAGATCTTCGGCACTGCCTACTCGAGATCTGCTACCATGGAGCGGGCGATCAATGGATTTAAAGCCTCAGGAATATGGCCCTGTAACATGGTTTTCACCGAGGATGATTTTGCACCCGCACGGATGACTGAGGAGGAGGCTCCCGATTCCCCCGCCGGTCTCGAAGGGAGCGCGCTACAGTCGTCTCAAGAACCGGCGTCGGAGACTGCGGGCTCGAGCGCCACAGCTGCCGGTCTCGAGGAGAGCGCGCAGCAGTCACCAACCAGCATTCTAGATATGTTATGCACCTCTCCGCGAGCGGAAAAGAGAAAGGGCTGAACAAGCCACATCAATCACGTCGACTCCCAACAAGAAAATGCTTGAAGAAAGAAAAATGAAGAAGGGAAAAGAAAAAGTAGAGGCAGGTAAGAAGAAGGGGACAAAACAGACAAAGCCAGGATCGCAAAAAACAACAACAAGCTGGCAAATCTGCAACGCCGCAAGGACCAGATAACACCAGGTGCATTATCTGTGGCATGAAATTTATCATGTCGTGTGAAGAGTGGATTCAGTGCACAGCTGCCGAGGCTGGGCCTGTGTGCTCTGTACCGACGTACAAGCTAACGGCGAAGGTGGCTACACTTGTGACCTGGGCCGCTAATAGAATTGCTCTGTGTTGTCAGCGTATGTTTTAAGTTGAATTGAAACTTGTGTGTGAAAGCATGCAATGCCCTATGGTGATGTGTTGGCACCAGTCTGGTGGAGTTCTACCTTAAGAAGAATTCACGGGTGGCTGGTGATTTCGGTACCAAAGCGTTTGTTTTTCGCACACTCAGAATAAAACAAAGTTTGATTTATTTTTTTTTCAGTGAGGGAAGGCACAAGTGAAGTTCAAGCACAAGTTCAAGTGCCTACGAAATCATGAACGGTAAAGTTTGCATTTTATGGCAATGGGGAAAGATGCCCATGGCAGGAGCATCTTACCCATACCCATAAGGTATCTTACCCACCCCATGGGGTAAAACGCCCTTTTGCATGCCTCTGGTAAAATCTCAACAATGAACAATGAGAAAATGAGATAAGTCTCAGTGATCCATTGCATTCCAGTGGATAAAAAAAATGATGAGGCTTCATGTTGACATTCAGAGACCCAGGATTTGGGGGTTAACTTGGTCACAATGTCAATTTCCCTAAACCCTGGGCATCTTACACCACTCTCCCCTACATGTCAGCATAACAGCTCTGAGTAATAGCATGCGACTGCAGTACCATACAGTGGGCTTGAATCTATCGTCACCGTCACCGTCACCGTCGCCCTCCTCCCCTCACTCCACACACCAACAAGCACAACCAGCTTAAATAAAAAATACTTCAGCTATCAGATACCGGCTAGAACACACCGGCCTGGATGGAGTATCGGAGTACGGCAGACCTGAACGGTGGTGACGATGGATGAAAGTATTTCCTTGTTGCTTAACATTAGGGAGGGGCGAAACCAATGTTGTGATGGGGCGAGTTCAAGATCGGGGAATGGATACAACTGCCACAAAAACAGAGACATCGCAAACAATGTCCCCTGATTAATCATGTGCGTTGGTGTCAGTGATAAAATATTCGTGAAATATGGCGGGGACATCACTTTCTGAATACTCAATCGACATTCTTCTCCAAGAAGTATCGATATTCCGCTCCTTGATGCATGCTTATCAAGTCTTCGCCTCTCCTTTCTAACAGTATCTCGTTGATATGTAGCATGTGTATTTTCTCGATAATGAATGGTGATATACGAACATTTCGTAGTGCAATTTCAATTAAAAGGATTACATATAATGCGATCTGCCATACAACACCAGTGTATAACATAGTTATTATTATCTCTATCCAGTATATAGCTCTTAAATTATGCATATCAAAACAAATGATAAATGTACACTCATAAGCAACGAAACCATTAGATGAACTGAGACTGGGAAATCAAAAACATTTTAAATGACACTAATTCCAATGCAAATTTCGACATCCTACCGTGCTCGTTTCGACATCTCACACCTAACGAAAAATCATTATTTTAAACCTGATTGGTGTAGTCATCGTTATCATCGATTCTAGTCAGTCACTACACACGACACTAAGCAAACTAAAATGCACACCGGACTACAGGCATTAATCAGCACAATCGTTCTACTATTTGCTTTTTTAACAACAGTCTGAAGACTCCGTCCGTATCCAATGGCGCACAAAGACCAAGAATAAGACACACTAGGTGCATGCCTCTCCAGTCACGGCCAAGGAGGCCGAAAGGGTCATCCCAGAATATTTCCAGAATGGTCATCCGATGGTTTGAAAATGGATATGTCAGCTGGAATGGTTTCTTTGCTACTGTCGGAAATAAATATGCGCAAAATTTTGGAAAGTGGGAATAATGGCAGCAATCAAAACTAAAAAAACAAAAAATCAAAAAATAAAATAATGTTTTTCGGAATCTCTCCTTATCTTAGAAGACATCGGCTTACTTCTTATGGAGTTCAGGTGCGGTTTTTGGAGCCAAGTTGTGTTTGCAGAGGGGAATTTGTGATGCCCCGACCCAATTTTTTGGTACGACCGCCGGAATTCTGTGTCCAGTACGTGATATTTGTGGATATCGTCGCGAGTTCTCGGAGTGTGCTGTAATTAGTTGCTCCCCAGCGCGGTTTTGGTGAACCCCGTGCAAATTTTCGTGGGCCTGGTGTAAGTTTTAAGGCGCCCGGTGCACTTAAGTCCGCTACGCGAATTCTGGGGCCCCGACGCGAATGTATGAGGCCCAGCGCGATTTTTTGGGAACCGGCGCGATTCTTTGGAGCCTACACGTTCAGTATGGGGTGGGCGCGGTGCCATTTTTTCCTTTGGTACGCCACCGCGGCTGCTCGACGTGCTTTTTCTTCGCAGATAGCACCATCGAGAGTAGAAGGGCCCGTCGGATAATTTCATTTCGGGACATATTCTGAATTGTACGGTGTTCGGGTCAATTCGATAGTCCCCTTGTTATTTTTCGGGTCAAGCCTATTCTTGTAAGCCCCTCCAGGATATTTTTGGACCCCAGTACGATCCTTCGGGCTCGCGGTGCTTTTGTTTTTTTCCGGTGCTCCCCAATTTTTTTTTTCTGGGACCGACGCCTTCCTAATTTGTGGATGGTTCATATAATTTTTGTGTCCGCAGTGTGACATTCTGAGGAGATGTTGGCTCTTGGGAAGCCAGCTGCGACTTGTGGGGTTCCGGCGCGATGTTTTGGCCCCCAGTAAGATTTTCAAAGGTAGCGGCGTGAATTTGTTTTGGTCTATGCGCGATTTTTCGGCCCTTCGTCACTTGTTTGGATCCCTTGCGCGAGTTTTAGTGACTACGACACGTCTTGGGGGCCCAACACCTTTTGTAGGCTCTTTGAGCCATTGCTGGGATCCCAGAGTGAATTTTCGTGTCCGGTCTGTTTTTATTTTCCCCGGCTTAACTTTTGGGTCACCCCAACGATACTTTTATAGCCCCGGTTTGTCCTGTCATGCCTCTAGAGTGATTTACAGGGGCCCGGGCGAGAATTATTGGTATCCCAGACTCAGCGTGATTTTCAGGGGTCCCGGCCTTACCGTCTGTGGCCCAGTTCTGATTTTCTTGAACCCGGGCGATAATTATTCCTACTCCAGGCTCAGCGTGATTTTCAGGGGGTCCCGGTCCGACCGTTTGTGGCCAAGTTGTGATTTTCTGGAACCCGGCACAGCTTTTTTGGAGGCCACAGCGTGATATTCAGTAGCCCAGACGGAAGCTTTTGATATCCCAGCATTATTATCAGAGGGCCCTGCGCGACTTTTGGGGATTTTTGTGATTTTTCTGACGCCAAGCGGGAGTTTTTTTCTTCAATTGTTAACCCTGCCATTTTTTATATCACTCCTGACGATGGCCCCTGGCCGATACGTTGAGTACTGTAGCATAATCCCTAACGTTACTTTTGATGTAAACTCAGCACCTCCTGGTATGTTGAAGGTCGTACATTTTTTATCACGCAAAGCTATTTCATTCAGTGTGCAGATGCCTATTGCAGTGCAGGACTGTTTCGGTTCCATATTACTTTTTGCAAGCACAACCCATTCCTGTGTTTTGTCTTCCTGGCACTAGGATTGATTCATGCATGATATTTATTATGAATACCAAGCTTAACATTAATAGGTACTAATTTGTGGTTCCTGTCATTGTTTTTTGGTGAATAACTTCAGTACCACTGATTCTTTACTCACTGGCAGCTGACAATTTGACATTTGTATTGCTAAGCATGGATAATTGTGCAGTGTTTTGCTCCCTACTTTGTGTCATGGCCTACTATTCACAAAGATACATGCTTTATATCATTTTTCATAAATGGCATTTGAGTCACAAGACTCAAGTGACTCATTGTGATTTAAATGATTGACTCATGATTTAACTTTTTTTTTTATAGAAAGATGTGATTCAACTCACAACCCAAGATATATTTTGGGGAAAAGAATTGATTCAACTTGTGACTCATCAAAAAAACAATTGATCCATGAGTTGATTCACGATTCAACTTGAGTTGAGCACAAGTGTGGTTGGTAGTGTGTACAAACATCAGTACGACAATGGAATTGTTGTTTAGTGGCATAGCAATTTTTTTTAGGCAATCTGATTTGTAATCCATCAGCATCTGCTAATCTCAGCATTTTATGATGCAAGTTGTATTTCCACAGTGGAGGGAAATCCAGGTGTTTTGTTGTTTTTTGCCCAATTTTCAATTTTTCTGCAAAAGGTGGAGAGTCAGTCCATTATCTAAACTTAATATATTTCTTTACAGTACATCATACTCTGGTTAACATCAACGAAGTTTTCTATACATCATGGTGTTTTCTTCTTTTTCTTTTTTTCCCATTCCTTTCTTATGAACATAAAACAGCATGGCTTATTGGGGGGCCCAAATCGACATTAGGGGGGTCAAGATCAACATTGGTGAGGCCATGGCCCCCACAAAAGGATACAAATCGACGCCCATGTCGGGTCATATACGAATGTGTAGTGCACCACCCTCCAAACCCCGATTCGATTATACAGGTCAAGCACACCTCAAATGTCCTGCTCGCTGTATATTGAAATACTAGCATTGGTTGGTAATGGCAGAATCACGGGCGATCAGGCACCTGCATTATACTTTATGGTCGATTCATGAGGAACATGGGGGGTGGGGCGGAATGGTAGCTACCCCAGCCCTTCCATTCCGAAAATGAGTGTTCATCACTATCCATCGCACATTATCTGTATCATCAATGATACTATTCACGCGCTTTATACCATATATGGGGTAAAGTTCGATTTTAACACTTGTCCTGGAGGGAGGGGGCGAAATCCGCACACCCCTCCGGTTGTAGGGGTGTGCGGATATGCAGGTATGTCTTTCGTACATACCTCCATATGTTACCTGTCGAAATACACTATTTTTCCGTACCTGCTTTGAATTTACCGGTGCGTCGTTTAAAACAAGAAAAGCGGAATTTGGCCCCAAAATGTTCGAGTTGCTTGCTTTAAAGTCAAAACATTTTGTAGCGCCAGACCACAATAATCAGCACTGGTGCACTTCCCGTATATTGACAAAAGAGAAGTGTTCTTGGCTACACCAGCTACTTTTTATGTATATTGTAATGTTATATAGTTTAAATGTCACGTTAGGTCACCGAGGTGAAGTCAGGTCAAGTTCATGATAGGTTAGTGGAACCAAACGTGGCCAACTGGAATGTTGTCATGAATGCAAATGACTGTCATGCGATTAATGCCACTTTGCATGCTACTCCCTACACATCCTGAAAACTGCTGTTTGTCATTGTGTACATAAGCGTTTCCATACTTTATTTATGTGTTTCACTCTTTCTTCGCGACGCCAATTGCGCCCAGCCGCCCGACGGAGTAGTTCGAGCTGGCGGCCCGGTTCCGGTAACTGGAACAGGTAACTTACCTGGTAAAGTGCTGCTACATAGGCAACCTGAGGTCAAATGCCGAGTATAACATCTGTATCGCATCATTAGTAACGTTCAAAAGATCATTGATGACCATTTTTGAACATTTAAACACAATTAAAGCGATCCTTAACAATGACAATACAAGCCACTCAAAACAAGACAATTTTTACATATGTGAAATCATTTTTCCTTGAAGATATCGACGAAAGGTCATGCAATTTGCACACAGTAGAGTTCACTACTCTGTCCATCATCTCTGCGAATATCGTTACTCCAGCTTTAATAGGAGCCGATATTTTAGGGGGGCGGTATCCGCCTCCCCCTCCAGTGCGGGTAATTTTCAGAGGCCCACCATGGAGCGTGTTAGAAGAAGGAGCACCACAGTACAGTTGGTCGGTCGACTCTTTCCGGTGAATACAATAAGGTCAATGTTAAATGTCCAGACTTAACAAACGCCCTGGAGGGGGGGGAAATCCGCCCACCCCTCCGGTTTCTCGTAGATAACTCCAGATTTTACCAGCCCGATATACGCCATTGTTTGTGTACCTGCTTATAAATGACCGGCGCGTTCTTTAAAGTAAGAAAAATGAAAATCGACTGAACATTTTTCGAGTTAGGGGTCGCTAAAGTCAAAACATTTTCTCAGCGCCAGACCACAAATATCGTCGCTGATGCGCTTCCCGTATATTGGCAAAAAGGAAGTGTTCTTGGCAAAACTAACTGCTTGTTTGATGTACATTATCATACTATATTGTTTCAAAGTCATGTCAGGTCACCGAGGTCAAGTCAGGTCAAGTTCGTGACCGGTTAACACACACCCTGGTGGGGGATGGTGAAATCCGCTTACCCCTCCGATTTTTCGTACGTAACTCCATATCGTACCGGCCGATATACGCCATTTTTTAATACCTACTTGGAAATGATCGGCGCATTGCTTAAAGTAAGAGAAATTGGAATCGGCCGAGAACTCTTCAAGTTAGGGGCCGTTAAATTAAAAACAATTCGCAGCGCCAGACCACAAAATGTCGGCGCTGATGCGCTTCCCGTATATTGGCAAAAGGGAACTGTTCTTGACAACACTAGCGACTTGTTTGATGCATTTTGTTATGCTATATAATTTAAAAGTCATGTTAGGGCGCCGAGGTCAAGTCAGGTCTAGTTCATGACAGCCTAATAGAACCAAACTCGGTCAACTGGAATGTTGTCAAAATGCAAATATGCGATTGATGTCACTTTACGTGTTACTCCCTACACATCCGGAAATCTACTGTTTGTCGCTGTGTGCCTAAGTTTTTCCATACCTTATTTCATGTATTTCACTCCTTTCTTTGCGAAGCCGATTGTGCCGAACCGCCCAATGGAGCAGTCGGGTGGGCAGCCCGGTTCCGGTAACTGGAGCAGGTAATGACCTGCTAAAGTGCTCCTATATAGGTGGCCTGAGGTCAAATGACGGATCTGGCATCTGTATTGCATCATTAGTAATGTCCAAAATATCATTAATGCCAAATTTGGAGCATCTAAACACAATCACAGCTATACATAGCATTGACAAGCATATCCAAACAAAACCTTTTTTCTATTTTGACCTCATTTTGACTTTGACCTTGAAAATATTGACCTAAAGTCATGAAATATGCACACAATAAAGTTCACTATCGTGCCCATGCACGCTGTGAATTTCGTTGCTCTAGCCTCAGTAGGAGCCGATATCTTAGGGGGCGGAATCCGCCCCCCCCCCCTTCCAGTGCGCGTAATTTTCCGAGGCCCTCCAGTGCGCGTGTTAAGAGGGCACTGTATCACGGTCCGCTCGTTTCGCCACCCGATGGTCTTCACTAGCACTTGCCAGCCGAGCGAATTTCGCATTCTTCACATCTGGCGCGGAAAGTTTGTCATCCCTTGTTATCTCCGTCTAATTCAGACAGATCTCCGGGAAAAACGACCACGTTGCATGTCACGAGCCAACAGCAGCCGAATTTCAAACTTTTGATTAACTAGTCACCCTCCAGGGAAGGTCGGGCACAAAAGTCCCGCAAAGTCTTTTGTATTCCGGCCGCCTCAGCCAGGCTGTGTACTGCAGACATCAGGTGAAAGCATGAGGCATAGTGCAGTTGAGATGATGCGTGCAAGTGCATTTGCATCCAATGTGCATCCCGACACTGGGATGGTTACCTTACCAGGTCAGGTCAAAATATAATAGCTTACACAAAGCGTGGTATAAAATGGGCTGCAAAAGCTTGCCAGGAATTATGTGAAGTGCCGGAGGACAGAAATTGTATCTGAACAATTATTTGGTCCCGGACGTGTGTTTCTGACCTCAATGCTTGTTGCATCTGATCTCCAGACTGCTACCTAGTCTCCAGAATATTCTGGCGACTGCCTGGCGACTGTCACCTGGTGTCGTCTGATGTCACAAGGTGTCGTCTGACGTCACATAGTGTCGTCTGACATCTTGGTGTCGTCCGATGTCACATGGTGTCTGACGTCACCTGGTGTCTGACGTCACCTGGTGTCGTCTGACGTCACCTGGTGTCGTCTGACGTCACTTGGTGTCGTCTGATGTCACCTGGTGTCGTCTGACGTCACCTGGTGTCGTCTGACGTCACTTGGTGTCGTCTGACGTCACTTGGTGTCGTCTGACGTCATCTGGTGTCGTCTGATGTCACCTGGTGTCGTCTGGTATCGGCTGATGTCACCTGGTGTCGTCTGATGTCACCTGGTGTCGTCTGACATCACTTGGTGTCGTCTGACGTCATATGGTGTCGTCTGACGTCACTTGGTGTCGTCTGATGCTACATGGTGTCGTCTGGTGTGGACTGGTATCGGCTGATGTCACCTGGTGTCGTCTGACGTCACCTAGTGTCGTCTGGTGTCGCCTGGTGTCGGCTGATGTCACCTGGTGTCGTCTGACGTCACCTGGTGTCGTATGACGTCACCTGGTGTCGTCTGACGTCACCTGGTGTCGTCTGGTGTCGCCTGGTGTCGTCTGACGTCATCTGGTGTCGTCTGACGTCACCTGGTGTCGTCTGACGTCACCTGGTGTCGTCTGGTGTCGCCTGGTGTCGCCTGGTGTCGTCTGGTGTCACCTGGTGTCGTCTGACGTCACCTGGTGTCGTCTGGTGTCGTCTGGTGTGGACTGGTGTCGGCTGATGTCACCTGGTGTCGCCTGTTGTCGTCTGATGTCACCTGGTGTCGTCTGACGTCACCTGGTGTCGTCTGGTGTCGCCTGGTGTCGCCTGGTGTCGTCTGGTGTGCTGTGGTTTGCTGCCGTCGTGGACCGCAGTGCGGTATGCCGAGATCGACTGCCAGCGTCGTACCTGACCAGCTGTCGCAGTTGGATTCTGTGCGACGCATTAGCACACACATTAGCGGAAATTATGGTTTGATTAAACCGGCCGGAAGCGCTTGGTAATGCATGGCTGAGCGGGCTGAGCGGCGAGGGTCTCTCATATCTGCCGAGCACGCGTAGCTCCAGAGCCGGGCCGGCCCAGACTGTCGCCCGTGAGAAGCTACGTGGCACATCAGGTGGACCCAGCCCGCCGGCCGTCGACGTTGTACTGGCAGTACCTGTGGTTGCTTGACGGTGGTGTGGCTTCGTGCGAACTGTTGACTCTGATGAGGCGTGGTGCTCGTCGCGACCGATGGATACCCCACCGGAGGTGGAGGTGTCGAAACATCAGCTGCCTGGCTCTGTGTGTCGTTTTAGATTAGCATGGTGCCTGCATCACCCCTGCTCTTATACTCTTATACTCTGTCCTAGACGGATAGCAGTATCCCCTTTTAGCAAGTAAAACCCATCTCACCTATTCGGTGACATACCTTTCTTCTTGGTCACTGCGCTCAGGTCAATCGCTTGTTACTTGAACCGTGGACACTGATCTGTGATGTGAGGTGAGGGCACACTACCTTTCAGAAGTGTGGGCGGCTGATGTCACCTCTCCCACCACATGGAGGGTGACAGAATATTCCAACAAATTCACCCGACTTTGATGTCTGAAATGTGTGGTACCGGGAAGTGATGTCTGGAATATATGCACCATTTGCAATGCATCCAGGCCAACAAATGAATCGAGGGATATATAGGTCATCGATATGAAAGCTTGTTTGACATGGCAGTGACCTATATACCTCTCGTCCCGTGTCATGGCTTGGATGCATTGCAAATGGTTCATATATTCGAGACATATTCATGTTCATGAAGATATTTCCCGGTACTGCACATTTCAGACATAACAACGAGGTGAATTTGTTCGAATAATGGTGGGAGAGATGACATTAGCAGTCGACACTTTTGAAAGGTTGTGATTTTTTTCCTCACCTGATTTTTTTCCTCATTCATATGCACCTGCATGCCAGATGCGGTAAGCTGCTGTACAGTGGGTAGCACGCAGTAATGAAGTAAAAGGAATGAAAATGATCACTGAATATAATACCTGAAATATTCTCATCATTTCACGGCCGAGTGTAATTTTTCCAACACGGATGACGCTGGGCCGTGGTAAATGCTATATTTTCACGTCGCTCTTTCCAGTCCGCGCCCGTAGATTCGAAGGTCGGCCTCAGCGACCTGGAAGAGAAAAGTGCCACTTTCCCTCCACCCCACCGCTAAGCATAGAAAGTTTCACCCATAGTTGGAACATTAGTTTGAGTGCACCTGAAACTGTGGGGGCAGGAAGCTGCTTGAAAGAAATTATTGAGGGAGTCCACCAACGCCGCTCTGATGGCGGATCCTGGCGGATCCGGGAAGATCTGATGGATCGATAGGCGCTTTGGATCCCACGATAAACATGTATCATTGCAGAAGCCCAACTGAACGTTGTAGGGAGTTGTGGGGAAGTATTGATGCCTGACAGTGATACGCTAGTCTATCCTCGTTGGTGCCATAACTGTTCGCATAAGCATTGGATTCTCTCTCCCTCTCTCTCCCACTCTCCCCCTCTCTCCCTCTCTCTCCCCTCTCTCTCTCTCTCTCTCTCTCTCTCTCTCTCTCTCTCTCTCTCTCTCTCTCTCTCTCTCTCTCTCTCTCTATATATATATATGTGCATATCGCTCTCCCTGATTCTCACATCCACGAACCGTTCCAGAAAGTCACATGTCGTTAGCGAAATTAGCCCTCATATTAGAGGGGTTAATAAATGAATCAAACGGTGTCAATTGTCTGACAAATTTAAGCATTCATAGTGATACCACAATTAGCAAAGGCGCAGCCTTCGCCTCACACATGTACGTCCGCCCCCGCCACAGTTCTGGTGCGAATGCTAGCGCAGCGGGGGCCTGCCGCTCCCGAGTCAGAGCCCTCGCAACAGACAAGCACGTTCATTGGCCAGCTACACCATGACGCGACGCTCCCGACTAGGCCTGATAGTTTGGTGGTGGTATGCGAGGCAACCGGCCTGAATCTCGCCAGGCCGGCCGACGCGTTATTGGCGCGTCAAAGGCAGCTTAGGTACCGGCCAGGTGACTGAGATCCGCTCAGAGCTCGGATTCCAGGGTCCATGGAATCCAAATGCGTTGAAATGAAGTGACCCAAAACTAATTTCGTTGCAGAGTCAAGCCTCCCTTTAAATCATTCAATAACTCAGCCAGCTGATTGCCAGAATAAGTTATACATGGGGTTGGGGTGGGGAGTGTTTGCATGTCTGTTACAAAGGTTGTTGCTTTGCAAGTGCACTAAAGAGAAACACGATTGACATGTACTTCATCAGTGTTTTCCGATGGTTCGCCTAACGGTGTTTGGGATCCAAAGCAGCTCTACGACTCCGTCATGCCAGTTCCCCATCCTGACGAAGCGATGTCAGGAGCGAACGATGAATTTAATGTCAGCACCCTATCCTGACGAAGTGTTGTCATAAACGAACGGGAAATTAAATGCTGGGATGATGGAATGTTGAATCAAATCAGGAAGTTCCATTTTTAAACTTCAGTACATGTTTCATTTTTAAACTTCAGTGAAGTTATATTCTTAAACTTCATTCCACTTTTACACTTCAGTGCATTTTCAAATGCCTGGAAAAATAAATAGGACCAGGCGAATTCTAAAATTACCGAAAGGTTTCAGGACAGAAAGAAGCAGCTGTGCCTGAGTGCTGACTAAATTGCTTCACATTCGACCATAATTCGCATCGGGACACTTTTGCCGCACTGTTATTAAATCACTATTCCACTGTCGATGTCGAGTAAATCAAGTCGGCAGTTGAACTTGCCCCATTGTACGCAAAATTATAGTCATAACTGAGGCTCTTGAGTTTCTGGAAGCCGTTCCAGCCGTTTAATCATACGCATGCGTGCATATATATATCCGGCGCATATTTAATCATGCTGTAAAAAGGCTGACCTACGCACCGACATGAGAGGCTCAGCACGCTTGTGTCCATGCTGTGCCGTGCCGTGCCTCATATCGTCGTTTGTTGTGGCATGCGATATGTTGCAGTTACACCCAGCTGGTGGGGATCTACAAGGAAACTTGCCTCATATATGGTTCATCCCAGCCTCACGGATCTGAGGTATGTTCAGAGGGTGAAGCATCCTAGCATGCAAGGGCGTACCCAGTATTTTACTACATGGCTGAAATGGACAAAAATCCCCCGGTTTTGTTCTTATTTATCTCAATGAGTAGCGCTTAATTTTTAGAACTAAAAAAAGAAGTTGTTCAGTGAAGAGTAGGAAGGAGTCGACTGGGCTGGTCTATATGTTCGGATTGTCAGGTGCAGAAAACAAACATGTTCCACTCCCATTCCCCTGACCTCCTCCCAATCGGGTCGCGCCTATGTAGGCACGACAAAGAAGAGCCCAGTGTTCAGCTGCGTCACATCTCAGTGCGATGGAAGAGGCCGGCTGGCTATATCAAAGTGTTGTGCATCCGAGCAAGCAACGCCATTTATAATTGTCAAATTCTGTATCTGTGGAGGATAATCTAAGACCGCCTTGGAACTTATGCTTTGTATTAACCAGAGTGCAAACGTTACAACATTACTGTGAAGAAGCATAAGATACTAGGCCATGAAGCTGACATACATCCGCAACCAGCCCAGCAGTTATACGTTATTACTTCAATTTGCAAAGTTATTTCATCTTCTTCTCGATATCTTTCTCTCCTGTCTTCATCTCTTATTTGCATCTCTCTGTCTCTCCCTTAACCTTTTTCGCTTGATTCACTATGCCACTACATATCTCTCTGTCTTTCTATCTCTCTATCTCCTTCTCTCTCTATCTCCTTCTCTCTCTATCTCCTTCTCTCTCTCCCACTCTCTATCTCTCTCTCTCTCTCTTTAACCCGTCCCTTCTCGGCGGGTCTTCAACCGTGGTCTCGGGGGTCAACCCCCTCAGGTTTTTTGCGGATAGTGAAAGAACGGTTCGCGGCAGCGCGCCAAAATTTGACATACCTTTCCCCAAATCGATATGGCATGCTGTTTCAAAATTTTGAGGTCAGGTCATCTAGGGTCAACGAGTTAGTCAAGGCAAGTGAAGTCACCTCCAAAAACGTACAACCAGTCGTCACGCTTTAACGGATACAGACATTTTAATGAAACTTCCAGCGTTTGCTTATCTTCAGGGATGCAGCAAAACATATGAGAATAATTTTTCCCCGTTTTTGACTGCATATACTTTTGCATATTTGCCTATTGCAGTTAAAATCGAGGATCCTAGCTAAGGTAAGCATTTTTTATTAAAGAAAGTTGACTTCAAACAACGTTTCTCGATCTACTCTAACCAGTAGAAAAGGAAAATGAAATACAAATTGAAAACCCAAAATTTCGAAAGTCCAAAAAATAATTGGGGGGGGGGGGCAACACATTTGTATGACCCTGGTCGATTTCACTGTCCTTTTCTGATTCCAAATCATTCTTGTTTTTTTTCTCAAATATCCTCGAAAATGAACTCCCCAGAGCCAAAAACATAATGTAAGACGTGAAAAGTCGTGAAAATATAGCCCCCTAGTGACGTCACTTTTGGGAAAAAACTGTTTTTTGTGGATCCCGACCCTACTCGTCGAGCGCTTTCCGATGACACCTCTTTCGTTTCCATGCGACGTTTAGTTTGGATTTTAGATGGGGTTGCTATCCGCCTCCCCCTCCCCCCCTAAGACGGGGTGTACGGATCTGACCGGAGAGACGGCGAGGGTTAATTAGTGATTCTTTGAGGTTGCCACCTGCACCCAGCACGACTCAGAAAGGCAATTGTTGTAGCATGTGACAATTGTATTCAAAGCCAGCTCGCATCTGCGTCGTTTCCATTGACTTTGTGTACGACGAGCTTGCAGATTGTGTACGTGCCGTGAAAGGCAGGCATGTTGCCGCTTGTGTCAGGTACCGACTGGAGAGACAACGCCTCCGGAGCCTTTCGCCGAGTCAAATCGGATCGAATGCCAGTCAACATCAATCGCCATGATGTCGACTGCTACCAAAATGTCTGCCCTCGGTGTGAAGCTGTCGTACAGAAGGGCTGCTCTACCGGCACTGGCCAGAGCGTCGGCAATGGCCGCGTGCCTCCGACACGTGTCTCCGTGGCTCCGGCGTGTCGCCATGTCGAGGACGCCATCGTTCAGTGTGCGACAGGCCGCTCTGTGTCGAGTCGACACCAGTCCGCCCTGAGGCGAGTCGACACCAGTCCGCCCTGAGGCGAGTCGACACCAGTTCGCTCTGAGTCGAGTCGACACCAGTCCGCTCGGTGTCGAGTCGACACCAGTCCGCCCTGAGGCGAGTCGACACCAGTCCGCTCTGTGTCGAGTCGACACCAGTTCGCTCTGAGTCGAGTCGACACCAGTCCGCTCGGTGTCGAGTCGACACCAGTCCGCCCTGAGGCGAGTCGACACCAGTCCGCTCTGTGTCGAGTCGACACCAGTCCGCTCTGTGTCGAGTCGACACCAGTCCGCTCTGTGTCGAGTCGACACCAGTCCGCTCTGTGTCGAGTCGACACCAGTCCGCTCTGTGTCGAGTCGACACCAGTCCGCTGTGTCGAGTCGACACCAGTCCGCTTTGTGAGTCGACACCAGTCGCTCTGTGTCGTCCCGCGCTCTGTGTCGAGTCGACACCAGTCGCTCTGTGTCGAGTCGACACCAGTCCGCTCTGTGTCGAGTCGACACCAGTCCGCTCTGTGTCGAGTCGACACCAGTCCGCTCTGTGTCGAGTCGACACCAGTCCGCTCTGTGTCGAGTCGACACCAGTCCGCTCTGTGTCGAGTCGACACCAGTCCGCTCTGTGTCGAGTCGACAGTCCGCCTGTGTCGTCGACACCAGTCCGCCTGGCGAGGACCAGTCCGCTCTGCGAGTCGACACCAGTTCGCTCTGAGTCGAGTCGACACCAGTCCGCTCGGTGTCGAGTCGACACCAGTCCGCCCTGAGGCGAGTCGACACCAGTCCGCTCTGTGTCGAGTCGACACCAGTCCGCTCTGTGTCGAGTCGACACCAGTCCGCTCTGTGTCGAGTCGACACCAGTCCGCTCTGTGTCGAGTCGACACAGCCGCTCTGTGTCGAGTCGACACCAGTCCGCTCTGTGTCGAGTCGACACCAGTCCGCTCTGTGTCGAGTCGACACCAGTCCGCTCTGTGTCGAGTCGACACCAGTCCGCTCTGTGTCGAGTCGACACCAGTCCGCCCTGAGGCGAGTCGACACCAGTCCGCCCTGAGGCGAGTCGACACCAGGCCGCTCTGATTCAACACCAGTCCGCCCTGAGGCGAGTCGACACCAGGCCGCTCTGATTCAACACCAGTCCGCCCTGAGGCGAGTCGACACCAGGTCGCTCTGACGTCAGCGCCGTCCCGCGTCGCAGCCGCCGGCGGTTGCATGAGTCCGACGCATAGCCCCGGCCCGAGCGGCAAACGTCGGTCGGAAATCGATCGGACGCCATAATCTGTGAATGATTAACCGTGGCCACCCGGTGTGGTCGCGGTGACCGACGCGGGCTTTTCGTCGCTGGTGTCGCGGCTCGCTGAGCTTGCATTACACGCGCTCACCGTCTCCCTGAGGTCAGCCCGACTTGGTTGCTGCGGGACGGCTAGTTCACCAGTTGGCTCTCGTGCAATGGCGGCTTTCTGAGCCAGGTTGCCTGCGTCTGGCTTGCCTGCTTGTCGATATTTTGGCGATGCACTCGTCCAGTGATTTGGTCAGGGTCCTCCAGACGTTGGTCACATTTGATCAATTTCTGCGTGCATGCTTCAATTCATGACATTTTGAGTTTGACAGCTGGGAATAGCGGAACATTTGTATACTACAATATGCATTTTCAGTCATACGGATTGATGTCCATCATCGTCATCATTTAATTCTGCATGTCTTTCTCGTGCCAACATTTTGAAAGGCTACGAGCAAAGGTGCAGCAGACCGCATCGGCGGCCTCCTGGACTTTGAATGCAGATGACATGACTGGTTTGAGGTGCATTATTGCCATGCAACTCCCATACATGTATAATGACAAGCTTCACGATGTTTTGGAGACACGTGATCCGTGTCCATGTCATCCCTCTTGCCGTAATCAATGGCTCACCACACCGTTACCAAACTGCCAGCTAGCACAGGGCAAATGTTGGAGCAAATGTTGCGGCATATTCGGAGGCATTAATTTATTTTCCGTTCACGATATAGGGCAATTGGGCAAGCAACAGACACCTCGGTTCGATGCGTAGCAGCTTACAACTCCTGCCCTCCATTGTATTTTGTGTTTGTTTCCTGAAATGCCTACCATAGGATCATAACACCGCTGAATCCGTGACTCGCTACTTGTGTACGAGCACGACGGCCGTCGTGATTAAAATATTAAAGCAAAATCCATCTCCAAAGGCGCGATGCATTTCATCTTGCACGAGTCTTCTCTCCGCATCGGCATCAGCCATGTAAATAACCCGGTCTGTTTATCCGAGTAGGGCGCCTGGAAGGGTCTTGCTATTCATCACAGCCGGTTCCGTTCCTCCCCAGGGCAGCGCGGCACTCATCGCAGCCCTCCGCGCGCGCAATGAGCCACTGCATAAGTAAACAGGTCTTCAGGAAATTAGTGCTGACATCTGGCGGATTTGTTGTTGCGCTGCGTCCGGACTGGCTGAGACGGACGGCCCAGCCGCAGCAGCGCCCGTCATCAAACATTCATTGGCGGCTCACGGCCCGCGACTTCCATCCCGCTCGCCGCCACCACATCAAAGCCGATGGTCGGCGAGCGCGTTTGTGGCGCACCCGTCTGCACTTGGCGGCGATTGCGGCATGAAAGGCAGCCAGGAGGGTGGTGTTTACGAGACGGCGGGCGCGGGCGAGAGCCCGGGCTGGCCGCAGTTTGTCGTGACCTGGCGGCAGCGGTCGGCAGGTGATCAGGTCGGATCGGCCCATCGGCATGTTCGGAAATGAAGCTGCAGCAATAAACGAATGTCCGATCCCGCGAAGCAACCGATGATAAAATATCGGCGTTGTCATAAGTATCGTTGTTGATGAATGGGTGACTACCCTGCCACTAATAAACAAAAAGGTTTTTCTTTGGCAGAAATGTCTCCAAGCGTGGAGATAGAAATCGGTGTCTGAGTCATCGCTTGATGGTCGTGCGTTACCCAAGTGTTATTGGTGGACAGATGTTATGCAGCATGGGGAAACGGCGATAGACCCATCGAGCCTCAACAGGAGACTCGGGGAAACCCACCAAAAAAACCTGACCAATTTGCCACCTGACACGGAAGACGAATGGCTGCGGTACGAAATTCATGGATAGCGCCGGTGTAAGGTGTATGGTTAGCGCCGGTGTAAGGTGTATGGTTAGCGCCAGTGTAAGGCGTATGGTTAGCGCCGGCGTAAGGTGTATGGTTAGCGCCGGCGTAAGGTGTATGGTTATCGCCGGTGTGTGGTCTGTGGTTGGCGCCGGTGCGAGTGTGTATGCTTTTCTTTGAGCAAAGGTAGACTACTTTTCTTTGAGGATCGTGGAGTACTGCATACAAATAATGTGAGAGAAGTTGTTTTGTCTCAAAATGGAACGTGCAGATTTTGTTCGGAGTGGGAAAATTACTTGTCATGCTGTGCAATTAACCAACGCTGTTGTGCTTCCCAAGGGTTGCGGTAGTTGTTACAGTGGATGTCAATAACAATCCGTGCTTTTCTGTGGAGCTCGGGAATCGTCCTAAAAGGATAGCTCGAAGCGCAGGATCATGAACTTTATGCAAGCATGCAAATAACTTGCGCATGAACTGTCCGACTTGACAGTTTTCACAAAGAACTGGGACGAAATATTCCAACAAACATCATTTGCAACACTCATCCCCGATCAGAGGGAAAAACAAGGCCAAGAACCAAAGAAGTGAAGATGTGGTGCGCGACAGTCAGATCCATACAGCTGTATAAAGCTGTACACATCCATACAGCTGTATAAAGACCAGCACTGATGAAACATCAGCCGGCAGAGTGATGGCTGGTTCCCTGGAGACCCCAACGCCGTTACGGCTGCTCCTCACCACCTCACCCGGGAGGCCGTTCGCCTCCCAGCGGATTGGCCTCCCATCTGCGGCGCAATATTCGCCGGCCATGGCCAGCGACGCCGTCCGAGCCGGCATTCTCTTTCGGTCCGCCGGGCGAATAATGTAATGCGAGAGAGAGAGAGGGAGAGAGAGAGAGAGAGAGAGAGAGAGAGGGAGAGAGAGAGAGAGAGAGGACGCGCGAGTTAATGTGGCGTCGGGATCGGACTGATTGGTGCTAATCACTGCGTGCTCTCCTGCGCTGGATCCGACGCCGGCGGCCGCCTCCGCCGCGCCGGCCAGCCTGCAGTCGCCGCCCAGCCCCAGACACCAAGGGGAGAAGCGGCCGCGCCTCGTCGGGCGCCGCCGACGAGTCTTATTTCACGCTCGGCGGCGCTTCCAAGTGGATGCCACCTGGCCACCGCGCCACACGGAATCCTTTTGTTATTGACGTGCCGGCGGCGTCTGCAGTGGCCGCTGGCCATTGGTGGACGGTCGCGTCGCGACTTACGACTTTGTCAGCTCTGCCCGCCGCCGCTATATCTCGATTCATTCCTCGGGTTCCGGATAATAAAGCCCCGCGGCCCTCATCATCAATGGACAACGGGAGTTATCCTTTATGGTACGGGAAGCCCAGAAACCTAAGGCAAAAGTCGGGAGAGATACTGAACAACGCAATAACAAAAGCTAGAGCAATAAGAGAAAGATGGCGACAAAATATAAGGATGCGAACATGGAAAACAGAAAACAAGTAGAAAAGGGAATGGAGAGGATGTGTATGAAGGACATAAGGGAACAAAGGAGGGAAGAACTGCAAGCAGAAGTGCAGATAAGGGTGGGGGCCCGCCACCCTACACCATAACAATAAAATATGCACCACATGAAACAAGACATTTTTAGATTTTCACCACTGACAAACAATTTCGGCGCTCTTTACACGTTGATTTTGTTCTTTGTATAACGACTTTTTTCTGGTTGAGACACCCCTTATGAAATTCCTCGTTGCGCCACACTGCAAGCAGTGAAAGCAAAGGCAGTAGCAAACACAAATGAAGTGGACAAAGGCGGCAAATTGCGATTGAAGGAAACGAAGCACTGTAAGTAAAATGGATACGTAACTGCAAGATAAGGAAGTTATACAAATATAGAATAAATAGCGGAATAATTGCATTCTCATTGCCCTCATCAGTGTGTCGCCGCTTAGTGTGTGCCAATGCCGAGTCGCGCGCTGTGCGGCGGCTCCCTGACCTGACCTCCCTGACCTGTCTGTGACTCCCCTTGGTACTGCGTCAGTCACACGTCGCGAGTGAGGATGGTGAGAACAACAGAGCGCCACTCCCTTTCCGCATACCATCCGGCTCAATCGATCGGTCAATGCATAGCAAACAGCCCCTGATTTATGCCGGGTGGGGAGGTGGGGTGTGAGATCTGAGGACTGTTTACGGGGCAGGAGATTCACGACAGTTGGATGGCGTAAAACCTGAGGACTGTTGCGAGGAGGAGGAGAAGGACTGTTCCGGAGAGGAGATCCACAGAAGTTCGATGGGATGGGATCTGGGAACGGCTTACGGGGAGCTCCACAGCAGGCGGCTACAGTTGAACCTGATGATTGCTAACAGGGAAGCAATCCATAAAACAGTAACTGCCTTGGGACTTCAGGACTGTTGACGGGAGGATGGAGTGAGGAGATCCATAGAGGGCGACTGCCGTGACCTGGAGACTGTCTGCGAGGGGAGGGAGTTGAGAGGTCCATATAGAAGGCGACTGCCGTAGGACCTGAAAACTGCTTACAGAGGAGATTCATAGAAGGCGGATATCGTGGGACCTGCTGACTATTTATGGGGAGGGGCTCTGCAGCAGTCGACTGATGTATGACCTGAGGACTATTTATGGGGAGAAGATTTGCAACAGTCGACTGCAGTGGGACCTGCAGGCTATTTATGGGGAGAAGATCCACAACAGACGGTTGCCGTGGGACCTGAGGACAATTTGTATGTGTACGATATCCACAGAGGACGACTGTCATGGGACTGAGGGAAGGTTTTCGAGGACCAGGCTTTCATAAGTCGGCTACATTGCCGAACGGAAACTGCCTTGGGAACCACGGTGATATGGTGACTGAGAACCACGACGGAACGAAAAAGCTGCCGCGGAACAAATGGACTACGGAAGGGGAGGAGACCCGCGGCAGTGTTCTCGCCTGGCGTCCGAGAGCCGAAGACGATGGGTAGGCGGGGTCATTGATATATAGATCGTCTGTTACGGGACCTCATGACATCTTGCTGGCAGCGAGGAGGCCTCACGGATCGGTCGTCACGTGACGTAAGCATCGCTAACCCTTTGCCAGATAGGCAAGGGCCTTTCCCATGCATTCCCTTCTGCTCAATAGCATAAATATACAATGATTCTGGCTGTATGTTGAATAATTATCACACTAGTCACGCAGCAGCTTGACGTAGGATTACATCCTGCAAGGATTGTCCATGGCGGTTATCATCAGATTGTGACAAGCGGTGGAAGTGCATTGCCTACGGTTGGACAGCAATTAAGATATAGAGATGGCACACTGTTTGTGCCCACAACAGTTCACGTGCGAAGGAGGCTGCGTGATGCTGGAGGACTTTCATTTTTATCACCAGGTTAATGATTTAGAATCTCCCAAGATTGTAATGCAAGTAGCTTCGGACATTTGAAATGCGAAACGACCTTGGCCGTACTTATAAAAAGTGTTCACTTGTGTATGCCCATGACGCATGACACGCAGGTGTGTTGCTTCGGCTATTTCGGTGGTGGGGAGGGGACACGTGCCGACTGTCGTATATTGCCCTTCACGTATAGTGTGCAGAAGTGTGTGGGGGAGAGGGGGGTACACCTGACCCCAGGGCTCTCCAAAAACCTTCCTCGAGCATAGCCGCAGGACCGCACAAACCATAAGGAAACTCAATTTACCTCCAACGGCTTTTAATTATCACAATTGTATTCATAAAACTGCGTTCAAATGTAGCATATGCAGTGCAAAATATGTTGACTCTTTTCCAAGCATTCCTACTGGAAAGTCACCCAATGTGCTACGCTATCCCGGTTTTTAAACGCAATATTTGATTTCTTCATTATCGCCATCAAAGGAGATAGCCATTTGGAACTTGCAGTGCGAATTCGCCAGTCGAACCGGCAAAGTAAGCAGCGAAGCAAACTTGGGAAGCGGAGAGCTATGAAGCAAACAAAACTCTTCTTCAAACCTTTTTATGGGGTCCTGCAGGTACACGTGAAGTTCCAGAATGTTCGCTCAATGAAGGGTTGCCAGAGGCTGAGTGAATTCTATGATACTAATGTAAAAATCCGACTGTGCTTTCTTCATGCTTCGAAATGGCCGAATATCACAAACGTTGAAGCCGACGGCATTATTGTCTGATGATATGGATACATTTTAATCTCGCATCAATACCTGTATATGTCGACTTATCGCACCGTGCTTTAGCCGCATCCGTGAAAAGAGGTCGTCAGGGAATTTCTCAAGTGTGTGTATGTGTATGTGTTGCTGCACGGTGTTAGAACGGTGTTACAACTGTAATAAGAAGTACAGTTAATATACATCAGCCATCAGGATATTTCTGACATAGATCAGCGGTGGAGACAAAGATGTGGAGTTAGCAGACAGGACGTTTATTTAGTTCGGAGGATGTAGCTCAACGTTTCAAGTCAAGTGACTTACTCTTCTAGGTTGTTTGGTTCCGGTTTACAGTGCACATCGAGTTAACATGCATCATTTCAGGCAGGTGTTGATAATAGCATTGTAATACCACATGTGCATGCACGATTACGTTACCTAGCTTAGACTTCCCATATTCTCGGCAATCCCATACCTCGATGGGAAACAAAATCAAATCTTCGCAATGCTCACATGCCAGCATTTCGGATGGCTCTACGTTTTCTTTCTGTAGCCATTAATATCACTTCCAGCATGCTGTTCTGGGCGGAGTCTGCCACCTGTTCTACCACATTCGTGACCACTTACGACTGTAGTACATTACCACATTACCACTTGGTAACGCGAGCACAGCGCATCACCACAACGCTATGCCCTCAGGCTTCACATACACTCCACAACGGCTAGGCACGCTTATGTGACAAATGTCCTTCCGACCGCATAGTCTCCCTCTCTCTCTCTCTCTCTCTCTCTCTCTCCCTCTCTCTGCCAAAAAGTCGGGAAACATAGCCGCGAGGGGCATCCCGTGGAACTAGTATCTCGACTTGTGTTTGGCTTCCCTGCGGATGACAGGTCTTTAAGTGCTATCGACGAATTCCCGGTCCGTTTGGCGAGAAGTTGCGAACATTTTCGCTGACAGGTCCGACCGCAACGCAGGCTGAAAAGAGAAGCTGCTGGTCATCTTTCGCTTCACAGCGTCGGATAGTTTTTACTGGTCTTTTTTTCTGCTGAATTGCGACTGACGCCGCGTTTCACAATCCCATGGTGATGACGATGCCATTGATGTAGGCTCCTATGGAGGTGGAACGGTTGACTACTTCACGTATGTATACGAGAGCTAACGGGCTTCGACAGTATCCGTAAACGCTTGTGGAAACCTAATTAAAAATTGTTTTTGCACTCGCTATCAGAAATGGGATTCAAGGCTACTAACTGCGATTCCTGCGATATAGGAGTCCCCCAACCAAGGGCGGATACAAGGGCACTGTGGAAATGTGCCCTTCCCATGGTCAGGTGGCGGCCATTCGGCAGGTAAAAGAGTCCTTTCAGGAATGCTCGAATGCAGCTGGAAAATAGATGCCCTTGTAAATATATTGCCCACCTCTCGCCGGCTTCAATGAACTTTTCGCGCGGAAGGCGCCGCTCCGAGGAAATATCTCCCCATGGCAATTCCTCGATCTGTCCCTGGTCTCCAGCAATTGGTTATTCAAAGCTCTGCTCATATTTTGTTCACTTACACGACAGAACGTTCCTTGTTACTAAACATAGAAGAGTAAATTCAAGGGCATTTCTTCCGTTTTCAGCCAAGCTTCTTATACCTTTTACAGCGCAGGAACGGATCCACGAATCTTGACCAGTAGGGGCACTACTCCGGAGTGGTGCCATTCATCCGTTGGGGTCCCAATGGTTGATAAATGTCAAAGGGTGCATTTCAGTGCTCCTTCGAAGGGGAGCCTTTTGCTATATTAGATGCTCTAGAACATTCCTAGAAGACCGCCTTATCCCATCACGATGCCCATATGTGCCCTCTTGGATCCACACATTCACGGGAAGGCTTACTAGGTAGCTGTCGCGCCGTAGCACCTCGTAAGCAATAGTTTCAATTTTATTTGGGTGCGCATGACCACGACATTTGGGGGTGATTGCGGTGATTGGTGACAAACAACTGCAACATATACATATTCACTGGTATAGGAGAGTCGTACTAAAGACTGGATAAAACTCGCGCATTTCCCGTTGATGGCGCCAGTGCGCCCACTACTTATGACGTAAAGGGGTGGTTTCGAAACGTTTTCGCACGCACGATGCCAAACATTCGTTTGCTGTACTGTCTAGTGGTGGAAATGTGTGTCATATTGAAATCACAATTCGCGCAGCGGTCTACAATGACATACCTTTATTGTGCTAATTTGACAGTGGAACACATATGTAATTGAAGACTAGTAATATTGCAATACACATCTTTCTTCAGGTTACCGCCAAACTCAGCATATCATATCAATCTGTCTTCTATATACCTCCAATCAGGATAGAGTTTTCGTTCTAGAAAATTAATTGAGAATAATACCTGGATCTATTTTAATTATAGTGACTCTTCCATATATAAATTTTAATATGCCAATATAGCAATAAAAACCGATAATTATAATTCTTGCAAACAGCGTCAAACGATCTGTCAGCGTAGACCTGACGCCATCTATTGTTACTACAATATACTTTAGATGCAAAATCGTCTGAAACAATATAGGGCACGGATACAAACACGATGGACACAATTTGTGCTAGCTCCACTGAAGGGTCTAGATGTTGTTGTGGGGGTGCGTGCGTATTTTTATTGGCACATTTTTCACCCGGGAGGTACCTTAAGCTAAACAGTCGTTCGGTGGGACTGGGGGTGCATTCAACCTCCACAGAGGTGCCTTTGTCACCTGGAGGAGCGACCATCTCTGTCGGGGACACTTTCCCGGTTCCTAAGGGGATGGAGGAGGGCGGTCGTCCCCTAGGGCTCCTCTGTATTCGTTCTCATGTAGCTTGATGTAGCTTCATGAAGGCATGTCTTATCATACTAATTTATCAACACAAATTTAAAAAAGACTAATTCAAAACCAGAAAAAGTGGAAAAATTATGCGGGAGAAGTTGTACAGAACTACGCAATGGCAGAAGCTAACCTTCATGACTGTACAATTGAATTTATATTGCACGAAAGCCCCATGTTAAAAGTTGAAATTATTGGAGGACGAAACAAGCTCCATTGGTGTTGACATGACTCCCGAGTTTTAAAGGTGAAAAACTGAAAGCATATTCCAACTCATCTCACCACGCCAATAGACGTTTCCTCAGGTAGCATAGGCAAATCGTTCAATGCTATATTGAACCACAATTTTGATCAGATGAATGTGATATGCCTCCATCAGTCATTCTCGAAAAATGCCTTGCTTACCTCCGAACCACGAGAACGGGGAAATTCAATGTTCTTTTAAAGAGGAGAACGCTGCTCGGTCTCCAACGAAATGCGACCAGTGTAGCAAACGCATAAAGAAAATGTATTCCTCTTCGCCAAAATATATTCCACAAAATACAAGCATTTACAAAAACAAAAGGTAAAAGAATGAAACAGAACACATCAGGGCACACTCATATTTCACTGGCGGATCCGGAGGCGGGCGTGCACTGGATGTTCCCGTGCCGGGTCCTGATCATCGAACGACAATTTTCATATAACCGAGAAAAGTGGCGCATCGCGAAGGTACATTCGTACAAACTTTAATCGGCCAAAAGCCACTATCCTGCCACCCCGCCATCGAAATCTTCAGCAAAATGTGTCACCCGGAAGAAATGCCTTAAGATATTCGTACATATCCTCAACTCTCCACACCAAAAACAAATTCCACATCCCTGTTCTGGATCAACAATTCCACGGCAGACAATAATAGCAAGCTTAGAATAAAATAAAATAAAATACTCCAATGTTCGGTGAGAGGCGTCTTACCTTGCCCTTGTCTGTTACATAGTCTCCCAACAGCTAACTGGATACAAAAATCATTTGGTTCTTACGAGTGCCTATTTGCATTAACTTACCACTTCACTCTTACTGTCTTCACGCCAGCTTCGACGCTACCCATGAAAGACATCTATACGCAAAACTAGTAAAAGTATGCAACACACGGCCATCGTTGATCCTGCAGCTGGAACGACGAACTTCGAACATATCTTAGGCCTGTGCTCAGGCAGTTGCAGCACATTAAGAACATCAAATGCCATAATAGCGTCTCTCAATGACATGCCAGTATTAGTTTGTCATGAAGTGGCCTGTCACAGGCTATAAGCTATAAGTAAGTGGTGCACAAGATGACACCGCTGTCCCACCACCACTTGATGTCCCACTCTGGTCACAAGGTGTTTGTCAGGCAGCAGCTTATCTCGGCCACCCAGTTGGCACCACTTACACGCCCACATATGCTGCAAAATGCTGATGCGGTAGATGCTGAAAGCACAAAATATGATTAGACCTCGCTACTAAATATGTTCCACATTCTGCAAAATGGACACATTGAATTTGAGCTGGCAGACCAGACACTTTGAATTGTGCTGACAGGTATGCATTTCGCGCACGCAATCCCAACTCCGGACTTAGCACTTGACCGAGACCATGACAAGGCTGGCCACATATGCCTGCTGGTGACACATTCCGTATCGCCATCAAAATGAGCACACCTCCAGCTGGCACCATTTGACATGACACACCATCACATAATCAAATCACTTAGGACGGTTTCTGCATATAAAAATGATACTATGGAAGCAGGATTCAATATCTGGATTCTACAATCACCCATAGATCATCAATAACTATAAAGTCATAAAGTCATAAAGTGTTAAGGCTTAATAAGGGCCACAAGGGCCCATCTGGGTCAAGCCTGTCTAGAAGATATTAGAAAGTACATGTTCACACCTATCAATTCCAAACCCATGCAATCCCTCCACCTGTGCCACCACAGCCAATCTCATCAGTATGACATCGCAAAGGAAGTTGCCAAATCCACTGCTAGGTACACCCCATATAGTACAACATAATACTAGCATAATGTTATACCCTATATAGCTAGTGAAAATACTCAATATCCCATGCATCACAAGTTAGAATTCAAAAACAACATTTTCCTGTCTAAAAAAATTATCCACCCTACTTTTAAAGACATTCAATGAGGGACTCCCCACTGCATCAGCAGGCAGCCTATTCCATTGGTCAACAACCCTTTGACTGAAGACCTGTTGTCGTTTAACTGTCCTGCACCTCATTTTGTCTAACCTGAATTGATGACCCCTATGGGATACTCTAAACTGCAGAGCATCATTCAAATTGACCTGATCTAGCCCTCTAACAATTTTGTACATTTCAATCATGTCTCCCTTAATCTCCTATACTTGAGTGAGTACATATCTAATGCATTAAGCCTTTCTCCATATTCTAAGTTACTTAATCCACTGACGAGTCTAGTGGCTTTGCGCTGGACTCTTTCTAACATATCTATATCCTTTTCTAGGTAGGGGCTCCATGCTTGTACAGAGTACTCCAAGCACATATGCTGAGTACAGCTTTTCATGACTTCCTGCTCTTATATTTCACACTTCTATTAATGAGTCCCAGCATTCTGAGTGCCCTATTTCTAGCTGAGATACATTGTTTTTCTGCTTTAAGGTCTTTTGAGACCAACACACCTAAGTCCCTTTCCTCTTCAATAACATCCAGTTCCCTCCTCCCATTTTATAACTGAATGTCTCGCCTGCAGACCCTATATGCATAACCTTACACTTATCATAGTTGAAAGTCATCTGCCATTGATCAGCCCACTCTTTTAGGTCGTCCAAATCTAGTTGAATATTACTAGATTGATCTCTGCTGTTAGCCACTCCTACCAGCTTGATGTCATCAGCAAATTTGAACACTCTATTCCTCAGCCCTACTTCAATGTTGTTCACAAAGATGATAAGAGGAGGGGCCCTAGAACAGAGCCCTGTGGCACTCCACTCAGAACATCTTTCCAACCAGATTTACATCCATTCAATACTACCCTTTGTTTCCTTCCCTGCAACCATGCTTCAATCCAATGTAGAACTTTTCCTACAATCCCATGTTGTTGTAATTGATGAATTAACCTTCCATGTGGAACTTTATCAAAAGCTTTGCTAAAGTCCAAGTACACAACATCCATCCTGCTTTCATTGTCTACTTCTTTGGTAACATACTCAATGAACTCCAATAGGTTAGTTAAACAAGACCTTTGAGATCGAAATCCATGTTGAGTATCCCTTAAAAGGTTGTGCCTATCAAGATGAATCTGAACATTCTGTTTAACCAGCTTTTCTAGTACTTTGCAAACTAATGAGGTCAAACTGACTGGCCTGTAGTTTCCTACACTCTTCCTATTTCCCTTTTTGAAAATTGGTACTACACTTGCATTTCTCCAATCTTCAGGTACTTCTGAATACTCCATAGATCGCCTGAAAATGATACCTAGGGGAGTTGCTAAAGCTTTAGCACACTCTACTAAGATCCTAGCATATATTTCATCTGGTCCGGAAGCTTTATTAGGTTTTATATTCTGCAACTGCTTCTCTACGGCTTCTGTAGTTATTGTAAGATCCTCCAGCATATCACCTGCCATGGCATGGCCTACAGATATTCCTATTGTACCAGAATTATCTTTAGTGAAGACGGATGAGAATTGCTTGCTTAGGGATTCCACAATGTCGCAATCATCAACCACTATTTCCCCATCTACCTCCAGTGGTCCTACACTACACTTTTTAGCCTTAAATTTATAGAAGCTATCTATCTATCTATCTATCCATCATCACACAAACACCAATTCCAAGTTGGAAATGGTGGAGGCAAACCAAGGAATGCTACTGAACATCGAGACTGAAAAGTATGGCAAGTGTCTCACAGGGCACAGCAGCCGTGAACAAACAAAAAATATCCACCTGGGAGATTTAATGCACCTCCAAATCCCCCCCCAAAAGAAAACATGAGGTAAGAATAACAAGGGGCTTATAGCAAGCATATTTTCTACATAAACATATCAGTTTTTAAGCTTGTTTTAAAGTTGAGTTTCTCACCTCTTGAAGGTTTTCTCTAATTGTGATTTTCTTCTTCTTGCAAACCTTGAAGTCATGTATGAAGTGTCAGTGGATTATCAGCCCATCCACACCAGGTACCCTTTTCTGCACCAATTGCTGCACCAGCCACACCTCTGGCCTCCTGCTCTGCCCAAGAAGATCTGGTTTAAAGTGTCATACTTTACAGCCTGGGTAATTATGACAGGAATATTTCTTGAATATGCAATTTGTATAGAAGTTCTAAAGAATAATTTACCAAAATGAAGAATACTAGCAGGATCTTTAAGCATATTATGCACATTAAATAAAGCATCAGTAGATGTGATGCAATCAAACAGTATTTATATTACTGTATTTATTATTTATTTATTCATCAATATATCAGTATATCAGTGCACTTTCTTAACCAGGCAAGGCATTTCTTTAACACAAAGGCAATTTCTTGCACAGACCCAAATCAGCAATACAATAAATGTATCAATTTCACATAAAAATCATGCATTCAAACATGCAACTGGTGCAAATGGAATTAGCATGCTAAGTACACACAAGCTAAGCATGTGGAGCTCTCTAAAATGATGAGATTTTAGAGAAATCCAACACAATCCATTGGACAAAAATGCAGGCACAGGCAGCCTGCATTCTATCAAGAAACAGGACAAATACCTCCTTACCTACCTACTTACATAATAATGCAACCTATCCCATATCAACAACAAACAACGGTGTTTGTCGTCTGAGCTGCGGCAAAAACGTAACTGTTCTTCTCAGCAAATCCTGTTCGTCAGCCTGCCCTCTATCCTGCCAGCATTGCAGCCAAACGTCACACACGAGATGAGGTGAGGTGAGGTCACCACCGACGTCGGTTGGTTATTGATTTTTACGACACATCGACCGTTGAGTCATGCAGCGTCGCCAATCTCTCACGCCGATTGGTCGCGGGCGAAGAGTAGCGAGAGGTAAGACTCGAACTCACAACCTTTCGATTGTGAGACGAGCAACTTACCTGTAGGCTACTCGTCCCCGCACCACCGACGTCACGGATTCTATCCAGTTTTTAGTACGACCTGTATAGGATCGGACTAAAAGATATACGGTAATTCGAAGATCACAGTATGTAGTCATATGCCGATATTCTTAGGTTGTTAGGTATATACCATCGTTATTCCTGGCATTATTTGGTCCATAGTTAAGTTTTACCATGGTACCAATTTGTAACGACGGTGGGTAAAGCAAAACATGGACGAATTTGCCGTTTGAACTAATTTCGGATTTATCAGTATTTCCTTTTGTTATGCACTGTTTATAGATGTGCTGACCATGATGTGACCAATCATTTTCCCTGCGAATGCATGCCTTTCGTTTGGAAGGCAAAATACCACCCAGAAAGCTGCTTGGAGTTTGGTAAAGAGTATATCAACAGTTTGTTTATTGGTTGGTTCACGACACACTTTATGCACATTCACTGTTAATGGCGCCGCCCACACTGTTTCGCCGGTGGGCAGCGGGATTGGGAAATGTCCTGAGGAGTGGCGCTAGAGTCGAACCCCGGACCTCTGGTACCCATAGCCCAACACCTTATCCACTTGGCCATCCCCACCCCGAGTATATCGACAGTAATGTTCAAAGAAAAATAGATGAAACATGGCCTGGTCTAACCTAGCCCAACCTAACCTAAGCTGTCTAGAATGGTCTTGAAAAATCCAATGTATAACTTTGTTATGCAGCTCACAATGAAAGCCTGACTTAACTTAACAAAAGCCTAACTACCTAATCTAACATAAAGTCATAAAGTCATAAAGTGTTAAGGCTTAATAAGGGCCACAAGGGCCCATCTGGGTCAAGCCTGTCTAGAAGATATTAGAAAGTACATGTTCACACCTATCAATTCCAAACCCATGCAATCCCTCCACCTGTGCCACCACAGCCAATCTCATCAGTATGACATCGCAAAGGAAGTTGCCAAATCCACTGCTAGGTACACCCCATATAGTACAACATAATACTAGCATAATGTTATACCCTATATAGCTAGTGAAAATACTCAATATCCCATGCATCACAAGTTAGAATTCAAAAACAACATTTTCCTGTCTAAAAAAATTATCCACCCTACTTTTAAAGACATTCAATGAGGGACTCCCCACTGCATCAGCAGGCAGCCTATTCCATTGGTCAACAACCCTTTGACTGAAGACCTGTTGTCGCTTAACTGTCCTGCACCTCATTTTGTCTAACCTGAATTGATGACCCCTATGGGATACTCTAAACTGCAGAGCATCATTCAAATTGACCTGATCTAGCCCTCTAACAATTTTGTACATTTCAATCATGTCTCCCCTTAATCTCCTATACTTGAGTGAGTACATATCTAATGCATTAAGCCTTTCTCCATATTCTAAGTTACTTAATCCACTGACGAGTCTAGTGGCTTTGCGCTGGACTCTTTCTAACATATCTATATCCTTTGCTAGGTAGGGGCTCCATGCTTGTACAGAGTACTCCAAGTGGGGCCGCACATATGCTAAGTACAGCTTTTTCATGACTTCCCTGCTCTTATATTTCACACTTCTATTAATGAGTCCCAGCATTCTGAGTGCCCTATTTCTAGCTGAGATACATTGTTTTTCTGCTTTAAGGTCTTTTGAGACCAACACACCTAAGTCCCTTTCCTCTTCAATAACATCCAGTTCCCTCCTCCCATTTTATAACTGAATGTCTCGCCTGCAGACCCTATATGCATAACCTTACACTTATCATAGTTGAAAGTCATCTGCCATTGATCAGCCCACTCTTTTAGGTCGTCCAAATCTAGTTGAATATTACTAGATTGATCTCTGCTGTTAGCCACTCCTACCAGCTTGATGTCATCAGCAAGTTTGAACACTCTATTCCTCAGCCCTACTTCAATGTTGTTCACAAAGATGATAAAGAGGAGGGGCCCCAGAACAGAGCCCTGTGGCACTCCACTCAGAACATCTTTCCAACCAGATTTACATCCATTCAATACTACCCTTTGTTTCCTTCCCTGCAACCATGCTTCAATCCAATGTAGAACTTTTCCTACAACTTTTCCTACTTTAACCATACCTAACCCCTTTGCATGATTCATTGAGCCATCTTGTCACTCTTACTGTGTTATGGTTACCTTAAACTCCACTAATAACAAACCAATAAATGTTGTTCACAAAGATGATAAAGAGGAGGGGCCCCAGAACAGAGCCCTGTGGCACTCCACTCAGAACATCTTTCCAACCAGATTTACATCCATTCAATACTACCCTTTGTTTCCTTCCCTGCAACCATGCTTCAATCCAATGTAGAACTTTTCCTACAACTTTTCCTACTTTAACCATACCTAACCCCTTTGCATGATTCATTGAGCCATCTTGTCACTCTTACTGTGTTATGGTTACCTTAAACTCCAATAATAACAAACATTGTGAATATTTTGAAAATGTTAGTGTAATGCTAAATAATTGAAACTGATGTGGAATGTTAGGTACTTGAAACTGATGAATAATATGTAATGGTGTGAAACTCTGACATTGCATAAAAGCCATTGTTGGAGTGTGTAAAACTAGAGTAGCTTGAAGGATTTAATGTATGGCAAGAAAAGCCATGGCCTGTTGTGATCAAATTCATTGTTTTTGCCTAGTTGCTACCTTATGTCTTAAGGTGAAGAATATACAGGAAATTTGTGTGACATTTGATGAGGAATATTTGAGGTTCTACATGGATGTATAAATTAATGATTGTTTGCTGTTCAATTTGGTTCCAAAGGCATTAAGCAGCAGCTCTCAGTGTGGTTCTCTCACCTGGTTCTCTCACCTGGTTAGCTCCCCAAATTCTTGAGCATCACTCACCCATAGATGAGCTGCATGGCCAATCAAGGGGAGCCTGTATCTGCAGGTATGTGAGTCCCCTGGATTAAAGAAAGGTATGGTTATCAGATAGACAGGGCAAGACACAAACTGGAAAGTGTACCTTAAGCAGAAACTGTATGCTTATAAAAGCCACCAAATTGGCTGATATGTTGTAGTCGGAAATGATTTCCATTGGAAGTTAAGAAATATTAAGTACAGAGAAGTAAAGCTACTCTTCAAGTTTGATTAGTATATTATCATGGTTAATCTACTCAGTATATTCATACAACAATGTGCAGAGATTTGAGTGCAGTGCAGCCTTAGATTCCCCCAGGTCTGTTAAGGCTACTACATCACCAGGTGAGTTCCAGGTGGTACAGCATGTGAGGCTAAAAATATATTCCTACAATCCACTGATGCATGCATGTGAGCCAATTTCAAGGGGTGTCCACATGTGTTCATTGATGGTGCCAGCACAAACATGTCAGGGATCCTAAAACATTTGCTCTCACAAAAATAACAAAAATCTCACTGCATTAAGAGCTGCTGTTGAGTGCTATTTTCCCTGCATAATGCAAAATGCACTGGTTAATAAAATATTACCTGTGGTAATCTGATGTTTGCTTTAGGTAACTTCAGTTCAGGATGTTACTGAAGTATGTATCTGATATGATTTGTAAGGAAACTATGGTGGTGTGTAATAACCAAATATATGTGCTGTACCTAATGTGACCATTTGGTGTAGTGACCATGTGGATGGTCTCTGCATACTCATAGAGTCTATATTCTCCTCATTCCTCTGTTTGCTGACACTGCACCCTCAAGAAAGTTGTTGATGAGTTGGATATGCAATTTAGTTCATTTGAGACCAATGAAACAATATATACTGACTGCTTTGAATATGATATCTATATGTCTGATATTTCTCCAGTTGGCATGCTCTACATTACTCATTGCCACTATTGCTGTGTTGATTGTTGGTGTGGTTAGTTAAGGCATTGATATTGTATGTCAGTAGTGATAGCTTGGATAGCTGAATTCCAGCATGGACCCTTTTTCACCTGATCTCACAGTCAACAGTTACAGAGTTATTGATGGCCAGCGTTGTTGGTTCATGTTGTGCTTGATCACTTTATAATGCTATTTACTGTCATATGAGCTGCCTGATATGCTAATATTTATGCACAGAAGTATGAAGGAAAACACTGTATTAAAACCAAAGGATGTAATCAATGCCCATCCTCATTTCCAGAGTCAAGAGAGGAGAAAAACAGATAGCTGGCATAATCTTAATGTTCACAAAGTTTGGGGAAATGGTACTCCTCCCCACTGTTGGAACACTCATTGGTATGACCAAGCTATCAGGGGTAGATCCAAGAATTGTCATAAGGGGACCTGCCTGGAGGTATGCCATTTCTTCAGAGGTGATCACTGCAACATACATATGCACAACAGTACAAAAGGCTGCATCTGGCAGAAAATTTGAGTGGTGGGGATGCACTCAGCCTTTCAGGAGGGTTTTTTTTTAGTGTCTCTGGCTGAAAAAGCTCATGAGGGCGGGGTGCAACCAAGCTTTCCAGAGGAGTGCCCCTTCATCTCTCAGGGGGTCTCTGGCTGACAGATTTGAGGGTGTTGCATTGAAGCCGTCCTGGAATGGTTCCCCATATGGGGGGGGGCACATGTCCTCAGTGCTCCCCTTTATCCACCCTTGTAAACTGAAATATGAGTGAATGATGAATGATGTCATGTACAACCAACCATTCAACAACTTTATTGATGATGCAGTGTCTGTGAATGGACAGGTTGTGAGCATACAGTCCCTACACATAATGTAACAACCATATGCACAGCCACTATACCTGATGTATGTGTCCCATACATATGATTGCTGCAGACTGCTTAAACATAATTTTCGTATCATGTCTATTTTCTGCTGAACAGCATTCAATATGCCACTTAGGTACATAATTCCTATCCAATTAGCTTTGCTAGTTGAGTGCAAGGAAATACTGATTCTCACTTGTATTGCCATGCAGGAGTAGAATGTGTATATTATGCTTTTGGCCCCCACATGAGAGTATCTCATCACATATCAATTTGATGGGAATTTCAGAGTGTACATGTGACAGTGCAAAATAATTGACCATGTGACCTGGAGATTCACAGTTAATGGAATTATGCTATTTCATCCTTGTCTTAGGTTTTTACCAGTTTGCCACATGATGTATGGGCAGTCATGCACACAACTGCTAAATACTGTAAAATGCATCTGACTGAAGTGAAAGGCATTCCACTTTTTTAATCCTTAAGTGGCAATCCTTTATTTTCTTCTAATCTTTCACTATTCCCAAGCAACTTCTTTCTTCATCCACACAGTTAGTGGTGAAGCAATTTTAGGACACTGACATGTGATAGTGAGGTTGTTTGCCTGGGCATATCATGAAGTTAAGCTTTTAGTCTTGATGTTCCAGATTGCATCTTTAATAAGGTTATTAATTAATCATTGAAGCATGCTCTGTGATCCCCTAAAGAAACTAGAAATATTCAAACAACAGCACAAATCAATTGAGGAAGTGTATTAAGAAGAGTGCTTGTGTCTGGTTTTGCCCCAGGGCCCATGCTGTACATCCTGGACATCAGCCTCGTTAAACACACTGCATGCACCTGATGGTGTGAAAAGTTGCACTGACCCTTGGAGCAAGTGGAGGACAAGGTGCACTAACACCTGAGAGGAAAAGTATGCCAAGTACAGTGCAATAATTTTGCACCTATCAGAACATATCAACTGAGTATGATTTGCCAAAGGCACTCAATGGATGGGGTCTCATCCCAATTGCCATACTTTACATCCTGGATTTTCTCCAATATCATGGCTTATATTTCAGTTATTGTGGTCCACTATTCATTGATGGGAAGATGTGTTCATGACATATGCAGAATAAGGCACAATGATTCCATATTATGCTAGTTTTGTTATAATGATAGCACAAGGAACTTCAAATTGAAGCTGTGGTTTATGAGTTGCAGGTATATAATGAATTTGCTTTCCACAACAAAACTTGCATCATATCCTTGTAAGTGAACTAAATATTAAGATGTTAACATCACCATCAAGGCTGTAAATATGTCACCACCACAGGGAGCCAGGTAAAAAGAGATTGAATATGGAAAGTGATAAACTAACATTAGTAGAGTGCCAACATAACCGGAATCAGAACCAGGGTAAATGGTACATAACTATCTTGGTTTGGAAGATCTTGGTTGGTTATTCAACACCAGCTATGTCATGTTTTCCTTTTTGCAGATAACATACTATGATGTCCAACAAGGGAAAGCCCAGTGTCCGGGAGGCGGAGATTGAAAAATGTCGCGAAGAAGCAAATTGGAAACGGGTCATCGAACTGGCAGAGCAAGTGAAACAGCGTACTCCAGCACTAGGTTAGAATAGCAGTAATTACCATCTGTCCTCTCTGTATGATACATTGGCATGGATTCTTTCTTTTTTTGGTGCTAGCTAAACCAATCTTCATTCAAAGTTGTGTTTTATCTGTAGCGATATATTATGGCAGCGTCTAGCGCCGGAGCCTGTTCAGTTGACCTGCCATCAGAGTTGCTGATGCTCGCCTGTCTGTCGGGATGTGACCCGCCGTGTCGTCCTCAGAGCCGCTGGTGCACTCCTGTCTGTCGGGACGTGACCGGCCGTGCCGTCCTGAGAGCCGCTGGTGCACTCCTGTCTGTCGGGACATGACCGGCCGTGCCGTCCTGAGAGCCGCTGGTGCACTCCTGTCTGTCGGGACGTGACCCGCCGTGCCCTCCCCAGAGCCGCTGGTGCACGCCTGTCTGTCGGGACGTGACCGGCCGTGCCGTTCCCAGAGCCGCTGGTGCACGCCTGTCTGTCGGGACGTGATCGGCCGTGCCCTCCCCAGAGCCGCTGGTGCACGCCTGTCTGTCGGACGTGACCGGCCGTGCCGTTCCCAGAGCCGCTGGTGCACGCCTGTCTGTCGGGACGTGACCGGCCGTGCCGTCCTCAGAGCCGCTGGCGTCGTTCCTGATCGCCGAGGCGCGCCTCGAGTACTACCTGGAGGAGAACCCGCCCACCGAGGCGGGCCACGAGCGGTCACGGTCCGAGCTAAAGGAGGTGCAGCGACTGCTGTCGGCTGCCTGCAGCACGGACTCGGCGCAGAAGGTAGCCGCTCGCGACCTCCGCCGCAGCAGGCCAAACACCACAGACCAAACAAACATAATAGACCAAGCGAACGACAGTGGATAATAAAAGTAACGTTAGGCTTGTCTAAGAATTTCGTTCGTTGAATTAATGCTTTTATGTCAGTAGAGATAGATGGGAAGCAAATTGAGGGCTAATCATGATCTGCCATTGGCCTGTGCGATGACCTACCCTAACTCTGTCATGATCTACTGTGGTCTAGTGCCCCGATCCGACGTAGTCATCAGTTCATGTGTCCGGATCTGATCTGTCATTATCTGATGAAGTCCTGTCTCCTTTTCTGACCTGTCTGTATCTGTGCTTCAACCTTATCCGGTCATGTTCCATGACATGACCTGTCTGACATGTGCCCTGACCTTCTCAGTCCTGTGTCCTGACCTGACATGTCTGCCTGCGTTCTGACCTGAGTCCCGCGCTGTAACCTGACTTGCCAGTGCCTTGTTATGGCCTGCCTGTCTGCACCTGTTTCCTTATGCACGTCCTTTGATGTGGCCTGACGCTCTGCACCTGTACAGCAACTGGAGACGGCCATAGACGCGCACCTGCTGCTCGGCAAGGTCCACTACGCAATGGGCCTGTACGAGGACGCCCTGGTGAACCTCTCCAGGGCCGGGCTGGACACGCTGTCCAAGCGACAACTGCCCACGCGCAGCCTGCGGGTGGTCGCCGAGTCGTACGCCGTTAAAGGTTGGCCACAGTCCGGCTATGCTGCTGTGCTACTACTCAGCTGGCTGTCTGTACTCGCCGTGTGGCTGTGCTGAGTGCCGTTCCGTGCCGTGCCGTGTCCGTCGCGCATTCGTGGATAGGACTGCGCATATATTGGCTTGGGATACACCGTACGTCAGTTGGCTCATGCACAGTTTGCTCCAGAAAGTGCGGACGGTTCAGGCTGCAACTGAATCGAGTATCCGTTAAAAAAAAAAATGTGAAGCAGCATAGTATCTGCGATCACCACTGCAGACCATCTTGAATTCCCAGGTTTTTGGGCATGGAATTGGGATTTGGTTGTTAGAAATATTGCATGTGCAGATCTGTTTCCAGTACTATGTTATACGATGCTTTCTGATTTGCCCCTGGTGATTGGAAAACGAACAGCAGTTAAATTTTAGTGCTATGACGAACAGCAGTGATCGACGCTAATTATATATCTGTTTGCGGGATATGGCGTGCTTCAGTGGCCTTTGGAACATGTTTGTATTTGCTTCAAGTTGGTGTTTTTATGGCGAGGACAGTTATATGGTGATGTGCGAGAGGCGATGAACAACAAATGATGTTTTAACTGCTTTACGAATATTTTTAAAAGAAAAAACTTTCTTTAGCCTTGCTGAATTTTCTCCTTAGTATTTGCACTAATTGTTATGGAACGACTTTCCGAATTTTCCTCATAAAATAGCACAGCCATTTGCCAGAAATGAAAGACAAATGTTTTTTTTTTCGTAAGCAGCACCTCTTCCAATGACTAGGTTCCTTTGTGAAATTATATCGAATTTAAGTAGGGTGGCGCCGAAATAAAGCAGGGAAACGGAAATGTGTGGATCAGCTCGAACAAATATAGCCGTATTGCCACCTGGATCAAGAACCATTGGAAGCCAAACTCAGTTGAGTGGCCTGCACTAGGCTTGGCGAAGTAAGTGCAGCACTGCCGAACGAACTTGCGAGCATGGACGAGCAAATGAGCGCACCTACCGAACTCGATCAGTTAAGGCAGATTCAGTTCAGACAGATTGCGGTCGCTGTCGTCGTTATTGATATAGTATGCATGTGTGATGGGGATATGTGGATATATCCGGTGTTCCTTCATGTAACCGCACCTGGATTGTGTAGTATGATACTATACAGTGCAATTCTGTAATCCCTGTTGCGTTTCCCCACCAGGGATGTCACGTGATGCGGAGGCCACCTGCGGCTGCCACAAAAGTTTAGATCCCACATTCTGTTGAGGTGTGTGGTTGAGGACGATACCACACTTGCCCGTTCGTCAGGTTTGTGTCTGGAGAAGGTGCCGCTCGCCACCACAAGCAAGTACAAGCTGGCTGAGAGGGAGGAGAGTATCATCAGCTCGTTCGAGTTGGCCAGTGATCTGGCCCTGCTGTACCTGCAGGAGGTCGACAAGAGCTCCAACACGCAGAGCACCTGGAGCGTCCACACTGCCGGTCAGTTACCCCACTGTGTGTGCTGAATCCTGCCTGGACTCTCATACGTATGCCGATGGCCCTTGTGCCCGTCATGCCCGTCATGCCCGTGATACTCACCAAGGTACCGGCCAACATGGGTAATTTTCGCTCAGTATATGGTTTTAGCCAGTTTTAACCATGATTAAAACCGGCTGAGCAATACTAGTTGTCCCCACACGACTTGTCTGGTCCACCTTTGTCGCGAAAGTGGAGAGAACTCAAATTCAGCCCCTTCCCACTGCCGACTAGTACATGTGTCTCATCGGCATACTGAGTGATGTCGGTACTAGGGACATAAATACCGAGATCATTGACAAGCACCGTGAGTAGGATTGGGCCGAATTCTCAACCCCGAAATACACCCATATTAATGACAGCGCACTGAAAATGTGCCTTCACACTGTACCCTCTGTAAGCTAGACGCACTGGATACGGCCGTGTGGTAAGCCGAAGATAATAATGTGTAAACGCCATTCTGCTCAAGTGTTCGAAGAAATGGTTCCTGATTATTGATGTTAAAGTGCTTGTTCAAGTTGCCTAGACAGAGTACGACCACTCCTCGATCGGTGGCGGCGATAGTTCTATGAAAAATATGTTAGCTTGTTGCAAGGGTCATGCATCCACAAATTGATGCCCAACTTTTAACAGAAATTTGCATCTGTGCTTTTTAAAGTACAAATAAAAACGTTAAAGCCGAGCACTTTAATCTTGATGCAGTCGTATGCACCGCTGCCGTTCTATGGGTAACTTCGGTGTCATCATGGGCCGCCGTTGTCTGTGCACAGTTCACTTCGGCATTCCCTTAGCACATTTGGTTTGATTACATGCCACTGTGGTTGACAGGAACAGGAACAGGAAGATAGTTTCTGTGAACAGGAAGATAGTTATCTTCCTGTGCACCACTGCACTCCCTCAGCACGCTTTGTGTAATCACGTGCCACTGTGCTGCAGGCTCCTCCAGTTCACCACCGCCACTCCCCCAGTACCCTTTGTGTAATCACGTGCCACTGTGCTGCAGGCTCCTCCAGTTCGCCTCTGCCGCCCCACTCGGAGCATCGCCTCGGCATGATACTGGAGACGGCCCTACAGAAGGCGCCCATTCTGATCCTGAAAGCCAACCAGATGCCGCGAGCTATACAGCGGTACAGGTACTGTGCAACATGGAGGGCCGCTTTGGAACACGCGGCTGCTACCACGTACCATACAGCATTTGCTGTGTTTTACCTCTCGCCACCTGCGGGAGGTAACTGCCCACTCCTCGTCAGTGATTTTCTCACAGTTAGTGGGAGGTTTCAAGCGGCAGAGCGCCACCGCCTGCTATGACTGATGCTCCATCCTTTCCCGGTCTTTGTGTGTGCTCAGCTCATGTTAGCCTCTGTGTTTCTTCTGTCATATCCTCGCACCCCATCATGGGTGGGGTGGGGGTCCATGGAGACCCACATATAATGTCCAAACTAAGAGTCGCACGAAAACGAAATAGGTGTCATCGGAAAGTGCTCGATGAGTAGGGCCAGACACCACCCTCAAACATTCCCACAAAAGTGACGTCACTAGGGGCCGTAGAGTGTGATGTTTGTGGCTCTGGAGGGCTCATCTTGAGGCAGATTTGAAGAAGAAAAAGTTTGGAATAAAAAAAGTATAGCGAAATGGACCAGGACCATATAATTTTTGGCCACCAAAAAGGAAATCAATTTTTGTAATTCAAAATTTCGAGTTTTCAGGTTTTCTTCAATTTTCCTTTTCTAATGGGTAGAGTGGACCGAAAAATGTTTACTTTAGCCAAAATGTTCAGTTTTAGCCCTAACGGGAAAATATGTAAAACTAATAAGCAATAAAATAACGGGGAAAGAAATAATCTGGTACGTTTTGTTGCCTCCCGAAAGATAAGCAAACTCTGAAAGTTTCATGAAAGTATCTTTATCCGTTAAGGAGTGACGGCTGGTTGAACTTTTTTTCGAGGTGACCTCACTTGACCGTGACTAACTCGTTGACCCTAGATGATCTGACTTCGAAAATGTAGACACAACATACCAAATTCATGTGGGAGAATATATGCCAAATTTCGACGTGCTACCGTGCGTAGTTCTTTCACAATCCACAGAAAACCTTAGGATAAAGGGGGTCGTCAATGACCCGCCCCCCGGGACGGCGCGGGTTAAGTCACCAGACAATACATTATGACATAATATCTGGATACATATTGCCAGATTTGAATAATTTTCAGCTCCTAGCCCTCAGCGTCATTAATCAATCATTTCACGTGCAATCTTTTCCTGTTCCTACTCGTATGCTTAAAATATCAATCCAACTTTAAACATTGAATAAGCAAGAAATGACACCTTGACAAATTGTGTTGTAACCATTGCTGCTGAACATATGCACACATCCTGGGTGTTGACTGGAAAGCAACAATTTCCTCACAAGTCCTGGATTGAACGGTTTTATCAAGATAGTTATTGTGACACTGAAGCTCACTTTACTGCTTTGCAAGTTTTTACAGGCCGTTGTAGGGGATGTGAATAACCGAGGGGTTAAGGTGTTGAGCTCTGGGTACCAAAGGCCCCGGGCTGGTGTGCTGGGTTTCATCCTTCAGCTGTGCCTCAGCTCAGGGCGAAATAGAGATGATGTCGCAGCTACCTCTGTCAGTTGGCAAAGGTGTCGAAATTCGCTCGGTAGGCAGGCACTATTTTGATTGTTCATCGGCATGTTTGTCCAATTGCGATGACAGATGCGAGACTGACTATCTCACATGCTTCCATTCGTGCATGCGGCATATGATTGATGAGTGTTACTCTCGCTCAGGTAGCGGCATGTAGCACGGCAAGGGAGACCTCTGTTCGAATAATCCTTACTGCAAAGGTATTCACCATCCCCCAGCCCGTGAATAGGAGCTTCGATAATCAGTACACGAATCACTCGTGTCCCCACGATATTAAGAAATTTGTCAGCACGAATCTGTGGATTTCTTATATGTTGGTGCATGCGATTTCTGTGGCATGAACCTTAGAGTAAATGGAAATTTCGAAAATATGTGATATGGTGCATTAAACCGCCCCGGTAGCTCAGTTGGTTAGAGCGCTGGCCTGCACTGGTCTCCCCTGTACTGGCAACACAGGGTTCGAGTCGCTTCGCGCGCTCGCATTTAGCACCCGGCCGGGAGTGTCAGTTGGCAGCTGGCCCGATAAGTCCGGTGACCAGCTACCGGGCGGCCGTGTCGGTGCATTTGCGGCACGTTAAACTTTCGGTCTAAATTCTGCCGTTGAACTGGAGTTCATGGATCGGGTGGTGGGGCCATGATTCACGCAACAAGCTCTGCTTAGCAATAGAACCCTGGTTCCTCAAGCTACCCCAGCAACAATTCGGATTAAATTTATTTATTAAAAAAAAAAAAAAACACGGCATTCTACCACGGCCCTGTCACGCAGCTTTGGCAAAGTTATTGCGACTTGTTTTTCACTCATTTTCTTCAGTCATGGATTTCCCTCTCCACATAAGCAATGGATTAAAACTATTACTTCAACTATAACCACCAATGTTTGAAAAAAATATAACCTCGGACTGACAAATTATGTTTAAATCTTGTCATTTTCTTTCTGGAAGAAGCCTGGCGATCCTCTGTCTTACAGTAAGAAATGACTCGGTGATTTTATAATTCCTCAGCTCGGGCGGGAGTATCACCTTATCACCCCAACGCATTCCGGTTGTGTGAGCAATGACCGTGTGTGCGCGTGCAGTGATGCCGTGTTCCGTATGTGGACGCCAACGGGTGTCTGACATCAGCGGCGGCGCCGACAGGATGATCCTGAGTGCGGTGGAGACGTCGGCCACACAGGGCGTGCGGCTGGCCATGGCCCGACGACTGGCCGAGATCCTGCTGCGCGGCGTCGGAGACAAGGCCTACGAGAAGCTGGACGCCATCCTAGTCACTGGTGCGTGAGACGGCCGACCTCCGACCTCATCTGCCTCGTTCGGCCTCACCTGCCTGCCGATCTACCCTGTCTGTGTACTGACTGACTCCCACCTCCATGCCGGCCCGATCTGTCCACTGATCCTGCCGGTATATGTTGACCAACTCACTTCTCTTGTCTACCGAGTGGCAATCTTTGTAGTTGCTGTCAGTCCACTGACCTGTTGCTGATCTGCTCCGTCTATATACTGACTGCTCCTGTTAGTGTGTGCTGGCGAACTCTAACTTGTATGCTGACCCGATCTGTTGATGGATCCTGGCAGTGTGCGCTGACTACCCGCCGCCTACCCGCCGCCTACCCGCCGTCCACAGAGCAGAAGAAGAGCTCGGTCGGCGGCCGGTCGGTGGCGTTGCCATGGAAGCCGCGACGCCAGACCGGCACCAACTTGTTCGTGCCCAAGGACATCAATGAGGAGATCATACTGTTGCTGCTCATCAGGTGAACGCAAAACCAGCGGCTAGCGTGCTGTCAGGGGTTGGTAGATATGCGACTCGCCCGTCTGTCTCGATCCATTCGATTGGACCACAAACTGGCCTACCTAACCAGCCAGCCACATACACAGTTTGATTGGTTTCATTGGACGACTGAGTGACATAACAACCATGGTCTATAATTTGCATTGACTTATCATCATATTAGCTGCGTCCCATCGCTAGGCGCTACTCGGGGCTGCTGGTGGGTAGGCTGAATGGATTCTGCTTCTCTGGTATGATTTGTTTGTGCAGTATTATCTGGAATACTGAATTGTACCATTGACCTGTGCCGCGGAAATTCGGCAGTGTTTCATTGTGTTGTACGCTGTAGTCAGAAATGCAGTGTCGCTCATGGTTCGTGGTATCGCGACGGGCCAGTCGGCCTGATGGGTCTCCGCTCTCGGCAGCGAGGCGCTGGCCGTGCGCGAGGCGGTGCTGACCCAGTCACCCGAGACGGCCGAGGCTCGGCAGAAGTCGTACGAGGCGGCCACGTCCGTGTACGACCTGATGACGATGGCGCTCGTTAGGAAGGGCCAGGCCGTGATGCTGTGCGAGGTGAGGCGCTGACGGTGGCCACTGCGGTAGTCACACACAATAGCGCCGGCGTGGTCTGCGACTGTAAATATAGCGCATGCACTACTGTTGCTGGTGCAGTCGGCTCACGATCGATTTAATTGGAGAGCGTTCGGCGGATTTACTGCACCGGTAATTCAGTTTGATGTCCGAACCCCGACTGCTGTCATCGTTCGGCCTTTTATTGCTGATGCGCCGTACAGCAACGTACCCGATCTTGTGTTCACTGGCGAATAATTTTGGCTTAGTTTTGGAAACCCGGTGCATGAAATCGCACTGGAAAGATCGAAGCCGAGCTAGAAAGCTGGGGAGCCTATTAATGGATAGTCACTGAGGTGTTATCGTATAACGTATATGTGAGCTCTACCCCGTCTCTTTTCCTGGGGCTGTCTCCTTGTCACCTTGTTACCGGGTAGCGGGGCCTTACAGCGACCCCCGGCCGCTCCTTAACGTTTCGTAGATTTATTCCAAAACAAAGAAGCATGGCAGTGTTACAGTGTGCGCGCGAAAATCGCAACATCTGATCGTGAATGTGTGAATCCGCCGAAAACTGTGAGTGTTTCAATCAGCTGAAAATCGCGTTATTAAGTTCGGATATTTCAACGGTCACTAACGCTTGAATTGTATGAGGGCGAGCCACATTCCCTGAAAGAACCCCTCTGAAGCATTGGACAATACTCAGAATTAAACCAAGTTCACGGTCCCGTCATCGAACTTTCGTCACCGGTGCAAGCAACCAATAAATCAGCAAAAAAAAAACAGAACTATCGCCATGTCTACTACCTGACGAACAGCCACCAGCCGCAGAGGCGGAAGAACACCACTATCAATCGCTTCGCACCCTTCCACCCCCGACAACCCCGCCCCCTAGGACAGCCGTCGCAGATGTCTGCATGTCCGAAGGCCCGGACCGACCCCAGCCTGCCGAACCTGGTCGCGGCCGGTGCTAAAGTAAACAATGTCGAGCCTTCCCCTAATCTGGTCCGCCCCGTCGAATTTGTCCCGGTCGGACGCCAACGACGGCTGAGGAGACGAAGATGTCTGGGTGGACAACAGGTGAGAATTAGAGCAATGCAACAAGCAATAACATAAACTCAAAGGAGTGCTGCTTTGCAGACCACTCATGTCACTGGGGAAGTCCCACGTCGTGTAGAGTGCCGCCCGGCTCGCCCACGAAGACAACCACCAATCGGCACCGGGAAATCCTACAAGATTAGAAATTTTAACGCCAGGTCTTCAGCACCAAGACTGGACGAGGTGAACTTGCTATTGGACAGGCACCAACTCGACATATGCGTCTCCGAGACTTGGCTACGGACAGACCTCACCGACAGAGTGCTGGTCTTTCCTGGATACCGAATCACCAAATGTGACTGCGTAGCGCCGTCGGGATCCCGTGCCCCTTCGCGAGGGGAGGAGTCGCCATACTAACCCGCGAACACTTCCGAGTCACGGGACCGCACATTGGCGGCGCCGACTCTGCAGTCGAGTCCCTCTGGCTCTCAGTGACGGGTGCCAGCCGGCGAACTGCAATCGTCGGCGCCATCTACCGGCCACCCAGCGCATCCGTCACCAGATGGTTGGGACTCATAGGGCAGCAGCTCCAGGCTGCGGTCTCCATAAACAAGCCAGTTGTGGCATTGGGGAATCTAAATATCAACATGGACGCGGATAACTCCAATACCCGCAGCTCGAAAAACATCCTGAACGACCTAAGCCTCAAACGGCTGGTGATGCAGCCAACCCACCTTCTCCCTACACCCACGCTACTGGACCTCATCATATCGAACATCACAGACTTCTCCACACCCGCAATTGTACTCTCGGATCCAACAGCAGACCACCAGCCCATTCTCATCAACGCCCAGATCCCCAGTCAGCGTCCAACGCGCCTGACCCCCGTCACCATTAGGCCTTGCAGACGCGTCCACTGGAATGCTCTCTGTCTGAGCTCACTGACCGCTGATTGGAGGTCACACTACGAAGCTACCGACGTTGATGGGAAGCTGGCGACCCTCATGGCGGTTTGGAACGCGACGATAGATGAGCACTGTCCGTTCAACACCGTGACACGGAGTCATCCGCACTGTCCGTGGCTCTGAAATAACGCCGAGCTCACGCCAGCCACGGAGGAGCGTGACACAGCGAGAAGAGACAAGGTCGTATTCATGCAATTGGTGCCATACTTGCCATACTTGCATGACAATCATGCATTCTCGCCTTTACAGTACGCCTACGGATCGAACCACTGTACGGAGAACACCATGCTTGATTTTGTCGAATGGATGCTACAGATGGTAGACAAGCGCCACGTCGTGTCGCTAACAACGATAGACCTTAGTAAAACCTTCGACAGCGTCAATCATGGTATCCTCCTGACGAAGCTCGGCTGACATGACGTGCAGTCTATTGAATGTTTCTGCAGTTGCCTCAGCGACCGGAAGCAGACGGTGAGCGGCGGCTCCTCCATCCTTCCCTTAACTAACGGCGTGACACAAGGCTCCATCATTGGGCCAATCCTCTTTCTTGTCTTCATCAACGACCTGTCCTCTTTCCTCCGCCATGGCCGCCTGATATCCTATGCCGACAATACCCAGCCTCTAGATCAATACCTCTAGATCTACCCAACGTCACCGGCCTATCCAGCTTCAAGGCACGGCTCGAGGAGTCTGTATCTCGCCACAAAATTGGTTTTAGTCCAATAGTCTAAGGATGAACCAGGACAAAACCCAATTCACCCTCTTTGGCACCAAGGCGTCATTAAAAAAGGCAGTTAACTTCCAGATCACTTTCAGGTTCGATCATAACTCTACGTCTCGACGTTAAAGTGTTAGGTATTCTCCTCGATCAGCAGCTTAGCTGGGATTCTTACATATCCATGGTCGTGTGCAAATGCAATGCCATCATAGCATCCCTATGCAAATCTCGCCATCATTTCGCCGCCGATGTCCTCAAGCTCTTAGTCCAGCTTCACGTTTTTCCTCACATCCTTTATTATCTATCTCTCTGGGGCGGAGCCGTTCAGTGCCGTCTGCACCGTTTGCAAAAATTAATCAACTTTGCCGCGCGACTAGTCGCCGGTGTGCGCGGCAACGGGCACGTGTCCCCTGCACTCGTGTCATTAGGATGGCTAACTCTTGCAGAGATGATTCGGGAGCACGATTGCATTCAGGTACACAGAGCCATGTGTATTGGACAATGTCCGGAAGCTGTTCGTAAAATGTTTGCCTTGCTGTCACAAGTATCGCAGAGGGAGACCGGAGCTGGGTCAGTCGGTGAGCTTCATCTCACAAGATGTCAACTTACGCAGATCCAGCGAGGTTATTCATAACGCACTGCGGCCACTTGGAATAGGCTATCACCTCACCAGGCAATCACCGAGTCGCTCTGCATTAATAAGTGCGTTGGAGCAGAGTCGTTAGTTCTTCTATAGAGGTGTAATCCTTTATACGCTGTATGCTCTTGACATGTTTCTGATGCGATTTTCTTTATCTGATGTGCTCACGCAACATTGTCTGGATGCAGAACAGCCACTACGTGGAAGTACCCGATACATGACTGACTGACTTTGGCTTTGTGATAGCGGTTTAGGTGTCGACATGTCAGCACCAGAACGTGTGACCGAGTCTGCACAAAAATGTTCACTGAACATCAAACGTTTCCGAACGTGCAACTCTTCCAGGGAGACCATCTCTCCGACCTATGGTGAAGGTGTACTGGGGACCGACGTTTTCCGGTGTGAGCCATTAGATGGTCATGCCCTGAACAGCTTGACTAAGCTTCTATCTCCCCACGTGTAAATCTCGACGACGTTCCTGTCTCCCCACCTGTATATCCTGACGACGTTCCTGTCTCCCCACCTGTATATCTTGACGACGTTCCTGTCTCCCCACCTGTATATCCTGACGACGTTCCTGTCTCCCCACCTGTATATCCTGACGACGTTCCTGTCTCCCCACCTGTATATCTTTTCCTGTTCCTGTTATGCGACGTTCCTGTCTCCCCACCTGTATATCCTGAGCGACGTTCCTGTCTCACCCCCACCTGTATATCCTGACGACGTTCCTGTCTCCCCACCTGTATATCCTGAGTTACCTGTATATCCTGACGACGCTCCCGTCTCTGTCTCCCCACCTGTATATCCTGACGACGTTCCTGTCTCCCCACCTGTATATCCTGACGACGCTCCCGTCTCCCCACCTGTATATCCTGACGACGTTCTGATCTCTCCATCGGTATGCCTTAACAACGTCCCCGCCTACCAACCTGCATAACCGTGCGTTTCCCCACCAGTCCCTGGAGCGGGCGCTGCGCTTCAGTTTTGAGGAGGCGCACGTGTGGCAGCAGTACGCGCTGTCGCTGGCAGCCGCCGGCCGGGCGCAGCGCGCCTGCCTCGTGCTAGAGGAGGCCGTCAGACTCAACCCCGGCCACACCATGCTGCCGCTACTGGGCGCCCGCCTCTGCTACCAGAACCTGCACCAGGTGAGCGGCTGTGGGCCCCCAGCCTCGACGGCGGGGCGGTGTGTCGTCTCCGCACCGGCACAGGACTCGGGAGCAGTGCGAGCAGCCATGACCACTTCCGAATCTGAATTAACTTGCCGTCACATGACCCAATCTGACCTGATCTCATGTGACCTTTTTTGTGAAATCTGTACACGACTGGGATTGTGTCACCTGACCCAGCTTGACCTGTGGCCGCCTGCGAGGGTGGGGCGCACGATGGAGTAAGGGCGTAATCTGAGCTGTGGCTTATAGGATGTCGAAATGTCGGTACGAAACAGTGTCATCTAACCCAACGGACCTGTCACTGGCGGCATGAGGAAGATGCACGCTCAAGTGATGCAGTGTGACCTGATCTGGCATAGCCGGACCCAGAACCAGCATCATGAAGAGAAATGGCGATCTGAGCTGGCCTGTAGCCGACGTGAGAATTAGTTTGTGTGTCGGGGTGAGGCATGTGTGTCGGGGTGAGGCAGTGTGATTTGACTTGACCTGTGACTGGCAGTATGCGCGAGGTGTGCGCTGTAATTGGACAGTATGACCTGATGTGACCTGACCTTCGGCCGGCAGTATGAGAAGGGTGTACGCTGGAGTGAGGCAGTATGACCTGACGTGACTTGACCTGCTGCCGGCAGTATGAGGAGGGTGTACACTGGAGTGAGCTGGCGTTGCGGATGGAGACGGCGGAGCCGCGCGGACTGGCCAGTCGGTGCCGGCTGTACCTGGGCATCGGTCAGATGCTGCAGTCTGGCGTGTCCAGGCAGCAGCACGAAAAACAACGGCTGGCTGGCGACGCGCTTGACAACTTCAAGAGGTGTGTGCCGGCCCGGCTGGTTGACCGTCTCGGCCGGGGGTCGACACTGGCCTGTACTGTGCCACAGTCTGTGTGTGTTGGATGATTATGTACCGTGTGCTGGCCGTAATCTTCACACTGTGCGGGATCGACGTTCTTGTCTGCGACAGTCTGACACTGTTTCAGCAATGTAGTCGTTGAGTACGGTGCTGTATATTAACTCATCCAAAGTAATCCAAAATGGGTTAATTTCCCTCCCACTTAATGAGCTTGGTGTTCATCAAAGTTAAAGTTCGACTTATGGTTGCACGACTCAGGGCGTGCTTGGTCGGACACCAGCTGATTGCTGTTGTAAGAGCGGGCTGGTCACTGCTGGAACGCCACGCATACCACGCCTGGTGGTGATCGCCACAGACTGCATCACCCGGCACGGCGCCGCCCACCGCAGGTGTCACGAGCTGGACCCGGGCGACCATCTGGCCGCCTTCTACATGGGCTACCAGCTGGCGCGCTGTCGCCAGGTGACGGCCGCCGTCGAGCACGTGCGCAGCGTCCTGGAGCGCTGGCCCGACCACCTCAGCTCGCTGCACCTGCTGGCGCTGTTGCTGACCGCGCAGAACCAGCACGCCGGTGCTCTGGAGGTGCGTCCACTGGTGTCGGTGGTGACGCACCGCGGTGGCCGCGGCCAGTGACATACACAGCTGTGCGGGGTGCAGGAGGGTTGGCGTGGTGCTGGCTAACAGGAAGCATCGACTGCGCTACGGAAACTACATATCGGATAGAATCTCAATTTTTAAGTATATGCTGTATTACTTATTCCTTAAATCCACGTTTGAACCGGTAATAGCTTAGAGTCCTTCACTACGTTGACGGTGTTGAATTGATCCACATGTGTGCCTAAAGACTACCTGTCAGGCTGCTCGTACCGATGCGTGATGCCCATGCGAGTAACCAAGCGGGCTTGATTTATTCTAGGGCCGGGGTCATTGGAGATCCATTGAATTCCCGACACCCTCTCCCATGCTGGCTTCTTGTTCTGGAAAGCCTGCGCGAAGTTGGTTATCAGACCTCGATGTGGTGCGTTGTTTCAGCTGTTGCGGGTTGCGCAGGAGGAGTACCCGGAAGACCTTCAGCTGATGCACACGCGCGTGCACGTGGAAGAGTACTGTAACGGCGGCGAGGTGGGTTACCGGAGCCGTTCTATGCATATGTCGGAAGTGTTGTGTACAACATGCGTGTTGTGGTTAAGGACGAATTTTCTTTGCATCTTAACCCGTGACTTGATTCAGCTTTGTTTCCTATGGTGGTGCCTTCGTCGTGCTTGTCTTCGTCGTCAGTTATCAGCCGCATGTTGTGCACGTGAAGCGCGACCAGTTTAATGTATCTGGTCCGGTGAACGCTATGGAACTATACTTCTGAAAGGGGACCGGCGAGATGGGGTGACCAGCATGGCAGATGCCCGGATGGATCTGTTCGAAGTCTCTTCTCGATATGAACTGACCGGCACTGCTCGGCCCTTTGCTGCTGCCTTGCGGTGAACGTGTTGGGAGCGTTCGCTGTGATTAGTAAGCTAAGCCAGCTGTCTCACATACTAAAGTTTTGGACCGACCATATATGTCTGTTGGGGACTGACTGCTTGCTGTGACTGGCTTGTTGACAAATTTGCCACCTTCTATTATTTGATTATGTGGTCAGACACACCCATCTCATGTCTCGGGATGTCAATAGCGAAATGACATAGCGCGTGCGAAGGGATGCGACAATCAATGGCTTCGAATCTGATCATTTCCATGTTATGAGTAAATTTCAACATAGGTGTAGGTTGTGATGGCACCGGTCACTATTTTGTCAATTTTAGGAGTTTTGATTGGCAGCCTAAAAGTAATGTTCAGAACTATCGTGAGGTACACATTATATGTATGAAAGGGTGTTGACACATGAAGTTGGATGCATGTATGCATAGAAGTGTTCGATGCAACTATCTCAAATGCAACCAAGAAGTCAAATGGCGTGTTAGTGAAAGATCGCCCTTGAGATAAGTTTATGTGGGCGAAAAAAAAAGATGTTCAGATTTAATGCAGGCAGTATGTGAGTATGTTGTGAACCGGAACCTGTTCCGTAGCCTCGTGTTACGAAGATGAAATGTCAAATTACTTATTTGTATCATGCGAAGGGCATACGTATATGTGCGGCTTAAATATAGTCAGAAACTCTAAAATAAACATCTGCAAGCACACATCCACAGGCAACTCATCCTTTACAACGGGATTCTGCATTGATGTGTATTTTATCAAATGAAAGCATGATGCAATTTGTGCACAACACTATGGCGAGAGTGTGCACCAATGAGTTTACCGTCACATATAGCAGGTGTGGTCGTAGCCGTGTTATGCTATTCGTACGTTCCAGTTGCGTGCGTGAAAAAAAATGATGCAGCTGTCGAAATTGGTCTAGTGAAACTAACAGCCTTTGTGTTCTTTGTTAATATTTTACGACGCCCATTTTTCCGGCATATGACATGTACGCCCAACAGCTCAAACAACTAACATCTGGGGATATGGCCGAGGGCAGAACACAATGCGTGGCCCCATACAGCCGGTGATATCCTTAGCAGACTAAGTATGATATCCGGTGGAAAAATTGGTCTCATGCTCATGGTTAATAAACCAAAGTAGGATGAAACCTACACGGATATGTTTCGATGTGGGACATCTCCAATCTGAAGATAGCTCATATGCCGAAACATGTCTAGTTTGTTAAACGTGAGGTTATAACTTGTGCGCATGATGTATATTTTATCATACTTATCAGGTCTCTGCTAATGCATTGAATGATGTGGTCTATCCGTCTAGATAAATAATGTAAAAGCATATGTATGCATTATTATGTAATCAGCTTATAAGAAGCGTGCCCTTAATGGAAAACGTTCACTTGGGTCTGGCGGCATTATCGCTCGACGTAGCAACACCTCGACTTCCTCACCAAAATGTAACTACTATTCTGCAGTTATTGAAAATGTAAAAGCCACGCTTATCATTTCAGAGCGGTGGCGTCGACAAAATGTGGAGCACCTGCTGTATCCCGGACTATCAGTTGGGTGGCCATTGCATTACTGATCTTCCTATCGTAATGTATATCAAGTTAAGTACTTGAAAAATTAACACAATAAAGTTGAGCGACGGGTGCAATGCCCTTTTTGACGTTCGTCAGAGCTGTAGTGCGAACTAACGCTTCCACGCTGGCCGACAGGCGGCGCTGGGTGTGGCGCGGGAGATGCTGGAGCAGTGGAAGGAGATCTACGACTCGCGGATGGCGGACGGCAGCCTGGACAGCGAGCGGCAGTACTCAGTGGTGTCTGACCCGGACTCAGGTCAGTGTACCGTGCTGGCGGCCGGCGGGGACAGGCTGAGGCGGTGACCGCTGGGACTGGGCAGGACCGGACTATCAGTGGGGTACTGATGCTGGGCAGGTGCTGTGTCATTGGTACCAGCTTAGTGAAGTAGGCCTGACACCTCATCGGCGTCGCCGTTGTCAATCGAAACTTTTGCTCGCAGTGCTGTTCAGCATATGAAGTAATATATATATATATATATATATATATATATATATATATATATATATATATATATATATATATATAATAACTTGAGTATGAAGTGTGCTTCGAGCTTTAGCAGTTCCTTGATGCACTTCGGCGGTTGTTTAGACCTAATATACAATGCATTCAGTGCACTAGCTACATTGGCTTCCAAGTCACTATACAGTTACTTAGGTTGTTATAACATATTAGGTGTGGAAGACACTAGCCTCGTCACACCTGATGAGGTGGTTGATCAATTGTGATCGTATTAGCAAACCATGGGACAGGCATGTGGAGACGATCCCCAACCATGCAAGGCAATTTAGTGGGATTTGAGATGCTCTCTTATCTGCATAACATGTACATTCATACTCGGCAGTGTTGTTGCACACTCAATGTCCACGGTTGCAGCTCTCTTCCATAGTCAGGCATGCTCTGAGCGATGCTCGGAGGGAACGACATGCATGACGCGCCCTAAGTGGTCCGTGCACATACAAGGTGTGTCTTATTTGTGTATAGGAACGGCCGGCGTCGTGCGTCACCTATAGTCTGGTGTCAGGGTGTGGAGTTGCACGTAGTTGGCAGCCAGGGGGTGGCTGCCGGGACCTTGGTGTATGAGGGCGACTGTGACCTGACGGCCGCGATTCTGTGCACCACTCCCTCCGTGTCACCTTGGTCGCTGCGTTTTCCAGCTGGGCTGCTAAGTTTGGTGGCGGATCATGCTTTGTTCCGTCGTGGCCAAAGCGAAGTGCGTGTTGGCTGACACGGCCGTACATGTACGATTAAGAGTGTGATCGTACGAAGTGTATGATCTTAACGAGTAAGGGCAACGATTGCACCGTTCGCCGCCAACTCGCCTTTCGAAGCTGGAAAAGACTGACGGCCGGGCCGGCCGACCGCGCGTCACGTGACCCGCGCCGCTGACGTCATTCTGGCGCGCAGCTCATGTGGTAGCGCGGACGGTGGTGATGACACCGCTGGAGACGCTCACGCTGCCCGTGCTGGGGCCGGCGTGTGTGGCGGCCAGACTCGGCCCGCCCTCTCCGGCCGCCTGTGAAGGTAGCTGGCCGCGCCGCGCCGCCGCCGCCGCCGCTGTACATAGGCGCCGCGGGGGACAGGCGCTGCCGCCGCACGCCGCTTCGTCTCAGCCAGCCGCGCAGGCATGGCCTCCACAGGCCGGGGCTTCGACTGGCGATGTCGCCGGCTATTGGACTGCCCCCGACTGGCTCTTGTGATGCGGCGGGTGACTTTCGTTCTGTCCTGGCTTCCTTTTGCTCTTTTTCTGCTCGGTATTTCCTTTTCTGATGTTATCCTGCTAACAACGTTGTGCAAGTTGTGCTGTGACTGGTTGTGTACGTATGTGGTGAGTTGAATACTAAGGGCTACGATGGGTATTGCATGAGATCATTTGCTGGGTCTCACGTTGAACGGCGTGCGCTGATTCATTCGGCCTTTGACGCCGGTCGAGGCATGCTGTTTTCTGGTTGCGAAGTACTAATGCCTTGTTTGAGATGTCATCTTTTTACATCGCGTATTGATTTTGTTATCGTGGTTATTGACCTTCATGCTCCACTTTGTTTTTGTTTTTTTTGCTACAGGATGACTGGTTGATGGTGAGCTGGGGTGCGTTGGAGCGCAAGGAACTTGATATTGTTTGTATCACTCATTCTTTGCCGTATTCTGTCACATATTCTGTGTATGCTCTGTTTCGTATTAGCAAGGCCACACGGTGGAAAGAGCATCTCTCCCTTTCATTCACCATCGCTCTTGTTTCATCATGGGTCGTTGAAGGCTTGGCGAAACAAGCCGAAGTATGAACCGTTTCGAACATCTATCTTTAGCAAAGAAGAATTCAGAGAAGTTATACAAATTTTCAGAAGGTAAAGATTCGTCTGGATATAATTACTTAAAAGCTACATCTCTTACGTGTTTGTTTGCCGTGACGTCGCGGTACCACAAAACTGCTCGTGTGTTGTGCATTCGCGGTAAACAGCAGTACATTATGACTGCCGCGAATTACCTGCGAAGTACCACAATTGGTAATAGGAATGCTGACAGATGTGTCGCTTTGGATTGTCCGTCGTACAAAGCAGCCGCCAGCTTAGGCGGGGAGCTGCTCGCCGAGCTGGCAGTGACGGCGCCGCCGAATGTCTGTAGGCGCCGCTGACCCGGCGGTACTGCGCTGGCGTGGGACTCCGCCTCTTTTTCATGTGGTCCTCACTGGCTGTCAAGTCTGCCTCACACCCCCTGCTCTTCCACACAGACGTGGAGGCAGCCTGGCCGGATAACCGTCGTCTGACGCGTCGTGTGAATCGCTAGGATATCGGATATCAATGGCTATATAGTACTTAGTTGTGCTCAATAGGTTTGATATGCAACGACCAGTATCTTCCGGATTCGGAGACATTGTTTGTTTTTCCATGTCACTGTGCGTGTTTGGCTGGTGCTTAGGTGTTCCCGAGGATGTCGATGAAGCATGCATGCAACAGGGAAATGCTTTATAATACCGATATATCCAGACATTTCTTCGGTTAGCCTTCTGTGAATGTTAGTTACTACGTGGTATTTTATTTTCGTTTCTGCCAGGCACTCTTGTATGTCTGTCAGCCTGTCATATCTGATCGTCTCATCCATCCTGTGCGAATGCTTCTGCGCTTCCGGAGCCGCATGCAGTACAAGTTTTGCATTCCCCGTAAAACGATCCCTATCTGTGCTGGCTGTCCCGCCGCTTCCACGTGTTGGGCTGTCGGGTGCTACCGTGCCTTCACTCTTCTGCCGCTGTATCTGTCTATAATTGTTGCCTGCCGTGGTGTCCATCTGTTGACACGTCCTGTTATGTCTGTCTATTGCCACGTCCTGTTGTGTCTGTATATTGCCACGTCCTGTTGTGTCTGTATATTGCCACGTGTTGTGTCTGTCTGTTGCTACGTCCTGTTGTATCTGTCACCTGCCACGTGGTGTTGTGTCTGTCTATTGCCACGACCTGTTGTGTCAGCCTGTTGCCACGTGCTGTTCTGTCTGTCTTTTGCCAGGTTCCGTTGTGTATGTCTATTGCCACGTGTCGCTGTGTCTGTCGCCACGTGTCGCTGTATCTGTTACCACGTGTCGCCGTGTCCGACCAGGCTCTGTGCGGGCGCCGTCGACAATAGCGCCGTCGCGCGTGGAGCAGGCGCTGTCGGAGGTGGCATCTTCACTGACGTCGTCCCAGCCGCGGCCCGGGCCGCAGCAGGTGTGGTGTCTGCAGAACCAGATGTGGCTGCTCATCGCCGACCTCTACCTCAAGTGGGTGTCACGCTGTCCAACTGGGCACCTCGCTGTGTCCTCATGTATCACTGTCCGGCTGGACACCTCGCTGTGTCCTCATGTATCACTGTCCATCTGGGCGCTTCGCTGTGTCCCCACGTGTCACTGTCCGGCTGGACACCTCGCTGTGTCCCCATGTATCACTGTCCAGCTGGACACCTCGCTGTGTCCTCATGTATCACTGTCCGGCTGGACACCTCGCTGTGTCCTCATGTATCACTGTCCAGCTGGGCGCTTCGCTGTGTCCCCACGTGTCACTGTCCGGCTGGGCGCCTCGCTGTGTCCTCATGTATCACTGTCCGGCTGGGCGCCTCGCTGTGTCCCCATGTATCACTGTCCAGCTGGACACCTCGCTGTGTCCTCATGTATCACTGTCCGGCTGGACACCTCGCTGTGTCCTCATGTATCACTGTCCAGCTGGGCGCTTCGCTGTGTCCCCACGTGTCACTGTCCGGCTGGGCGCCTCGCTGTGTCCTCATGTATCACTGTCCGGCTGGGCGCCTCGCTGTGTCCCCATGTATCACTGTCCGGCTGGACACCTCGCTGTGTCCTCACTGTATCACTATCCAGCTGGACACCTCGCTGTGTCCCCACGTGTCACTGTCCAGCTGGGCGCCTCGCTGTGTCCCCACGTGTCACTGTCCGGCTGGACACCTCGCTGTGTCCCCATGTATCACTGTCCAGCTGGACACCTCGCTGTGTCCTCATGTATCACTGTCCAGCTGGGCGCCTCGCTGTGTCCCCACGTGTCACTGTCCGGCTGGGCACCTCGCTGTGTCCTCATGTATCACTGTCCATTGGACACCTTTTACTCTCCGAGCTGTGTCCCCATGTATCACTGTCCAGTTGGACACCTCGCTGTGTCCTCATGTATCACTGTCCAGCTGGGCGCCTCGCTGTGTCCCCACGTGTCATTCTCCGGCTGGACATCTCGCTGTGTCCCCATGTATCACTGTCCAGCTGGACACCTCGCTGTGTCCTCATGTATCACTGTCCGGCTGGACACCTCGCTGTGTCCTCATGTATCACTGTCCAGCTGGGCGCTTCGCTGTGTCCCCACGTGTCACTGTCCGGCGGGGCGCGCTGTGTCCCATGTATCACTGTCCGGTGGGGCCCGTGTCATGTATCACTGTCCGGCTGACACCTCGCTGTGTCCTCATGTATCACTGTCCAGCTGGGGTTGCTGTGTCCCCACGTGTCACTGTGGCTGGCACCTCGCTGTGTCCCCATGTATCACTGTCCAGCTGGACACCTCGCTGTGTCCTCATGTATCACTGTCCGGCTGGACACCTCGCTGTGTCCTCATGTATCACTGTCCAGCTGGGCGCTTCGCTGTGTCCCCACGTGTCACTGTCCAGGTGGGTACCTCGCTGTGTCCCCATGTATCACTGTCCAGCTGGACACCTCGCTGTGTCTTCATGTATCACTGTCCAGCTGGACACCTCGCTGTGTCCTCATGTATCACTGTCCAGCTGGGCGCCTCGCTGTGTCCCCACGTGTCACTGTCCGGCTGGACACCTCGCTGTGTCCCCATGTATCACTGTCCAGCTGGACACCTCGCTGTGTCCTCATGTATCACTGTCCAGCTGGGCGCCTCGCTGTGTCCCCATGTGTCACTCTCCGGCTGGACATCTCGCTGTGTCCCCATGTATCACTGTCAGTTGGGCCCTCGCTGTGTCCCCACGTGTCATTCTCCGGCTGGACATCTCGCTGTGTCCCCATGTATCACTGTCCAGCTGGACACCTCGCTGTGTCCTCATGTATCACTGTCCAGCTGGGCGCCTCGCTGTGTCCCCACGTGTCACCGTCCAGCTGGGCGCCTCGCTGTGTCCCCACGTGTCACCGTCCAGCTGGGCGCCTCGCTGTGTCCCCACGTGTCACCGTCCGGCTGGACACCTCGCTGTGTCCCCACGTGTCACCATCCAGCTGGAAACCTCGCTGTGTCCCCTTGTGGCACTGTCCAGCTGGGCACCTCGCTGTGTCCCCACGTGTCACTGTCCAGCTGGGCACCTCGCTGTGTCCCCATGTGTTACTCACGTCTTTTGGAGCGGCCGGTGGTACATTGTTTGCGAACCTGCTTTTCATCTCTGTGGGTCTAGATCGAGAAATCACGTGGTAGCCCAGCGATGGCGTCTTTTCTCGAAGCCGGTTTTGTAGATTTATGCTGAAACCTACGGAACAGACTAATGCTGAAGTCTGTCAAGCCTGCTTTTGCTTTGCTTACTACAGTTGATGTAATCGGATGGTAAGTATGTCATGTTTGTGGATGTTTCATGATGTATCACCGATAGTCTTGTTAATGTCAAACGCCTTGTGTACTCCTGCATGACTCGTATCTGGTCTTACATATGTATAGCGTCGTTGTGTTTTATCGGATTCGAGTGATGTCGAGTCGTCGTGCAGGTTTGGGTTTATAGCATCGTGGTTTATAGCTGACAAACACACTTGTTCTCGTGTATGGCGACGAAGCATGTCCACCGTAGGCTGAGCCATTTTTGTGTGAGTCACGTTTTCGGAAAAAAACTGCCATTGTTGTTCATGTCAGTATCTTTGTGATTGTCCACAGTAGCTCAGCTACTGTGTGACGATTGGTTTCGATCGTTGAGCGATATCTGACCTTGGTTCACTCGGCTTCAGGCTAGGTCAAGTAAATCAGGCCATATCGTGCGTGCAGGAAGCTGCCAGCATTGCACCCGCCTCCCACCACGTCCTGTTTCTGGTGAGTGGTATGGTGGTATGGTATGTTCCTGTTGAGTGGTACGTTCGTTAGCGTGTGTCGATCATTTTCAAAATGGTGTTATGAAAAACGGCTACTGTTTTTTTTTTTGCCTTGATATGTGCCTAACAATTCGGCATAAAATTTAGATCGCTGGGCAATCAGGATTTTTATCAAAATGCATTTGAAAAAGACTTCGGCATTCGGCGTCATATTGGCTGTGAGAAATAATCCAGATAAGTGGGTCAAATAGGACCTCTTTGATCGTCTCGACGAGCTGAGTCGATTGAAACAAGGCAATATTCCCGAAAAGTCGACAGTTAAGAAAATATCGGCTATCTTTTGTCTTCTAATGCACCAGCAAATGTCCATTTGGGGCCATACAAGGCATTCTGAGGTTTAAACAAGTAAAAATCATGGTACAGCCGTAGTTTCTGCACTTACTCATTTGAAGATTTCAGCATCACTCACTGGGCATATAAATATAAACAAAGCTTCATACTTATTCGCTGTTTGAACTACATAGCAGCATGATTGAGGGAGGCTGCTTTGTATGCATGTGCATCACATACGAAATACAAGGCTATCTGGAAAGGCTATCCGAATGTCTCAACGTGCAACGAATAGGTAGTTATTCTTTGCATAGGTAGTTATTCGTTGCAGAAGTTTGCCGCCAGGTGTCACGGTGGAAGCACGTCGGTGTGGATCTCCAACTTACCAGATAAGTCGTTGCAGAACAGGGCAGTGCACTAGGCTGAGCTGTGGATAGGTTTTTAGCAATTACTTATGTGAATATATTTACTTAGTTTTTATGATAAGTACTTTTGTAAGACGCCAATTATACTATATCAACCTAGCGAGGCTGCCCAGCGCCATCTTGTCTTTAGGCGCGGCCTCGTGGCTTAGATTTCTGTAGTGTGGAGGAATAAGTTTTGGTCTTTTTGGTGTTAAAGTTTTGGATAGCGTTTAGGATTTTAATAGTCAGGTTCAATTATGCTGGGTATATCTCCATATACCAGGTAATTGTAGAGGTATATAGGTTTCTTCATTTTTGGAGTATTTTACTATTTAGTTTTGTTCAGTTGGAGATATTACAAGTGTGTAGATATTATAAGTGCATTAGAGAATACTAATACTTTCCTAACATACTTTATTTAGTTTTGAGGTGCATAGTCTCTTTGGTGTTTAAGTTTAATATGTAGTTGGTTATATATATATATATCATACTAAGTTGGTGGTATTCACAAGTGCTGTGTGACTGTTCATTTTCCTGTCTAACCATAAGCTATATCAAAAGTGATATTCATATAGTTGTCTACTTGTCTAGAAGACAATTAGATTAGACATTTGATTTCTGGAATAAAACAAAACAAAAAAACAAACAGTTGTTTAATAGTTTCTGTTTAGTGTGTTGGTATTATTGAGGTACTTAGATCATTATCTGGCAGTATAGGAGGTAGCGATATATAGTGAATAATAGTTGGCTATTTTTTAAACTTCATTTTTGTCGGTTGTTTAACGAGTTAACTTCAATCTAAATCTAGGATGGTTTCTACCAGGATGCAGGCACTAGAGGAAGAGATTAGGGTCCTTAGGGCAGATATTTCCAAGCTCAAGGGGGGGGGACGAATAGCCTAGGGGTACGTTGCTCGTCTCACAATCGAAAGGTTGTAAGTTCGAGTCTCACCTGTCGCTACTCTTTGCCCGCGACCAATCGGCGTGAGAGATTGGCGATGCTACATGACTCAACGGTCGATGTGTCGTAAAACTAATAACCATCCAAGCTCACGGCTGCCCTTGTTGCACAGGGTAGGCAAGATAAGGTTACAAGCAGTCACTCCGCAGCAAGGACATCATATGCCCAGGTGGTCGCAGGCCACCAGGTAGCTGAGGCTTCCCCCACTGTGGAGGTGGCTGGGATTTCTCTAGAGGCGAGTGTTAATATTGAATAAAGGAAGGGTAGTTCTGGTAGGTCACAGGGGAGGAAGTGGCATGAGGTCAGGGGGTGGAGGATTTGGAGACGCGAGCCTAAGGAAAGGGCCAGTGAGTGGCAGGTGGCAGGTGGTAGGAGGAAGCCTAGTCGAACTGCTCAACAAGCAGGCATAGCAATATCGAATAGATTCCAGGCACTACCTTGCGCCCAGGATAGTAATAGTGAGAATACGGTACTGGTCGTAGGTGATTCTCATGTGCGACGTTTAGATCGGGTATTTTGTAAAGGTAGGAGGGACAGGAGGTGCATCACCAGGCTTGGTGCCAGGGTTAAGGACCTGGTGCCAGTGGTGGCATAGGCCACCAGTGATCACCAGTTTAGTACAGTTATAGTACAGGTGGGAGTGAATAACATAGGTCTTGCTAGGAGTGAGGAGCTGCTGCAGGACTATAGGGCCCTTCTAGCCACCCTGAAGGATAGCAATAGGAGAGTCATCGTAAATGCAATTTTGCCTAGGGCTGGAGCCTCCCCTGAGTGGAGCTCTAGGGCACTGGCAGCCTATGCCAGGGTAGGTAAGCACTGCCATGAATTAGGTTTCACATTTGTTGATGAGTGGTGCAGGTTTTATGGATCCTGGGACCTCTATCAGAGGGATGGCCTGCCCTTCTCCGATAAGGGGGTTCATGTGTTAGACAAAGTGTATGAGCATGTCCTTCAGGGAAACTAGGAAATGGGGTGGGGAGGGATGAAATTGCATTGCCATCTCAGGGATATTCCAATGGTGTCAGCCAAAGCAATAGAACCTCAAAGTCAGCAAATTTGCTGGTGTATTAGAAGGCATAAGATATACGATATTTTCTTAACCATCAATTTTTCGACAATATTGCGTTGTTTCAATCGACTCAGCTCGTCGAAACGATCAAAAAGAGGTCCTATTTGATCCTTATCTGGATTAGTCCTAACAGCCAATATGGCGCCGAATGCCGAAGTCTTTTTCAAACGCATTTTGATAAAAATCCTGATTGCCCAGCGATCTAAATTTTATGTCGAATTGTTAGGCACATATCAAGGCAAAAGAAAAACGGTAGCCGTTTTTATAGCACCACTTTGAAAATTATCGATACAGGTTAACGCTGGTATGGTATGCTCATAGGGAGTGGTACGTTGGTCTGGTGTTATGTTGCGGGTGTTATGTTTCGCCGCATGCCGTGATGCCTCAACCGTACCGAATGTGCATATGGTGGTGTATATATGGCGCAGTACTCGCTGGATTTGGTGCGGCAACCTCAAGCATGCACCTTACTGATTGCCACGTGGTCTCGCCCCCTGCAGAAGGGGCTGGTGCATGAACACAAGGGCGAATACGAGGAGGCTAAGCAGCACTACAACGACGCGCTGGCGTTGAACCCCCATCACATCAAGAGTCTGCAGCACATTGTACGTCAGTCAGCTGTTGTATGGGTTCCACACGTTTGGAACGCGGCCGGAACTGTATGTCGAGATGCATGACGGGGCTTGTTGGCACTGGCAGGACTCGCGTGGCAATCTTGATGATGTTATCCTGTATTCACTCACGTGATTCATGTCGTGTGAAACAGCGATTATTTCTTAAATATAGGATAGATGTTTCCAAGCTTGTGTTCCAGGTACGTTGAATGTAGCGCAGTGGCAAATCCATGTAGTTGGTTATTTCGAGCATGGTCAGATGTATGCCATCAACAGCAATGGATTTATGGATGCTGTTGATGCATCAGCGTGATAATTCTGCTCGTAACGTAAGTGGTGGTTAGGTGGCATGAGTTGTGTGCATGTGAGACCTTCTGATTGCATCGTCTACACTATATGATATTTATAAAATAGCTGCGATGTAGCTACGCCAGCAGCATTGCCAAGACGCCAATGTCGTGATTGTGTCAGACTCATGCGCTGTCGCGCCGTGCCGGATTACTTTCGAAACATTGAGCTCTCAAAAATTGGTCACTGAGGATAGCGAGCACGTCGTGAATATTGGACGTGAGCATTGAAGCGGCGGTTGCAGCTCATGGTGGACTGCATGCATGGTTTCCACACCGTTGCGCTGTATTATTATATTCCACACGGCAGCTGCCGAGACCAGCCGCCATGTAGATCCGCCACTCGCCGCTGCTGTAGCCGTGCTGCGACATTACGGCTCCGGACCCTCCCGCAGGGTCTGGTCCACCACTACCTGGGCAGTCACCGCCTGGCCGAGAAGATGCTGAGAGACGCCACCCAGCTGGAGCCGCTCGTGCACGAGACGTGGTCAGTCAACACCCGCTGTAGTCGATAGCTGGTCAGTCAACACCCGCTGTAGTCGATAGCTGGTTAGTCAACACCCGCTGTAGTCGATAACTGGTCAGTCGACACCCGCTGTAGTCGATAACTGGTCAGTCAACAGCCGCTGTAGTCGAGGGCTGGTCAGTCAACACCCGCTGTAGTCGATAGCTGGTTAGTCAACACCCGCTGTAGTCGATAACTGGTCAGTCGACACCCGCTGTAGTCGATAACTGGTCAGTCAACAGCCGCTGTAGTCGAGGGCTGGTCAGTCAGCAGCCGCTGTAGTCGAGGGCTGGTCAGTCAACACCCGCTGTAGTCGAGGGCTGGGCAGTCAACAGCCGCTGTAGTCGATAACTGGTCAGTCAACAGCCGCTGTAGTCGATAACTGGTCAGTCAACAGCCGCTGTAGTCGATAACTGGTCAGTCAGCAGCCGCTGTAGTCGATAACTGGTCAGTCAGCAGCCGCTGTAGTCGATAACTGGTCAGTCAGCAGCCGCTGTAGTCGATAACTGGTCAGTAGCAGCCGCTGTAGTCGATAACTGGTCAGTCGACACCCGCTGTAGTCGATAACTGGTCAGTCAACAGCCGCTGTAGTCGAGGGCTGGTCAGTCAACACCCGCTGTAGTCGAGGGCTGGTCAGTCAACAGCCGCTGTAGTCGATAACTGGTCAGTCAACAGCCGCTGTAGTCGATAACTGGTCAGTCAACAGCCGCTGTAGTCGATAACTGGTCAGTCAACAGCCGCTGTAGTCGATAACTGGTCAGTCAGCAGCCGCTGTAGTCGATAACTGGTCAGTCAGCAGCCGCTGTAGTCGAGGGCTGGTCAGTCAACACTCGCTGTAGTCGATAACTGGTCAGTCAACACCCGCTGTAGTCGAGGGCTGGTGACACCTGAGTGGCCTGTTGGCCAGGCTTGCTGTACCCACCACGAGTCCCTATGAGCTTCAGTGAGTGCTACAGGCTGTGTTGGTGGTGATTGTGCTGTATGGAACAGCAGGCGACGGTCGTGGTGTATCGGCTGGTAGACGGAGTGGGAAGAGAACAGGGAAGACGCTCTGCGGAACATAGCAGTAACAGTAGAGTAAGATCAAGTGCCCCGAAAAGTCGATGGAAGCTTCATCGACAAGTCCCAGGCTGTTTTTGGTAACTAACATTTGCACATAGCTCAGTCGGCATGGTGTTCAGCTCTCGATCATAAGGTCGTGTGCTCAAATTCCACAACCGGCATGGTTACCGAGTCCATCCAAGGCCAATGAGTGTGAGAGGTTGGTGATGGTAGACGACACAGCTGTTAAATCAGTTAAATGCTTCCTAAACGAACCCAAGCCTCTTCCCCTCCAAGCCAAGTCATCACAGTTCAGTATTGCTGGCAATGTCTGGGGCCCGCTGCCGACAGGTACAATCTCGGCAAGGTTCTTGAGTACCTCGGCGAGAACGAGGCGGCCGCCGACTGCTTCATGACTGCCGTGGACATTGAGGCGTCGGCTCCCGTGCTGCCGTTCACCACAGTGCCGCTGTGTTTCGAGTAACGGCCGCCACTAGCGCTAGCGTTGCACGTCGTCACGGTGGTGCCAGTTCGGCTCGTCGACGTCAGGAGTGCTCAGGGGTGCTTTGCTCGCCGAAGTTGTGATGTGTTGGTTACTAACACTCGTGCTGAATAGTGGAAGTATTGCATAGACCAGCTTTGACAGGTTATATATCATGTGAGCATGTTCTGCTCATTCACTACGTTATGTCGGCAATCGTTCAAGAGCTCTTATCAGTTGTCTTGACTCGGAACTTCCTATGAGCGGAACTCCCGGACATGCTATACCTGCTCGAGCTTGTGTTCAGCAGACTATTATTCCTCGACTGTGATCTGTGCTGTGGTTGGGGTGTTATTTCGTTTTTGAGCAGAAAACTGTATAGTTATTCGCCCCATGCATCGTACCACCATATCGGCAGGTGATATACCTTCATGGTATCATACGATGCTACTGTTGTGCTCTCCGGAGAGCATGTGGATTGTTCGATGCGGATGTATTTCAGCGTCTATGCGCCATGTCCTGGCATTTAAAAAGAATTAGGTGGTAGCTAGCATGATATATATATATATACCTGTTTGACATTACGGTACAGATTGTTTTATTTTTCTGAAGTAGTTTCCATGGAATGTAGTAATTGTTAAGTGTGTTAGGGAATGCCAATTTCACTGAACTGTTATGTAAACATTCTTGAAAAATAATCAGTGTTTACTATTGGTCACATTCCATCATGTTTTGCCAAACACATTGATCACTTCTTCCACGCTATAGTGAGATTTGACTTATCGGTCGAATACTTTCCACCGAACGGAAAGCGAAATCAGGACACTGGTGCTCGTGCTTGTGTGCAACCCTTGCACCCTGGTGTGCGCCCCGGAGCAAGTCTGCGCGCTACTATCTGCCCATGATGTTTTTGCGATAGGTGTCGAAGCGATACATACCTCTGAGCCAGTCATCGTCGCGGTAATACGTGGGCGCGCGCAGACCAGCGGCGCGGCTAGCACTCGATGGGCGGTGTCAGTACCCGTGTGGGATGGGACTCGCGGTGTGGGAGGGTCACGCGAAATAAGAACTGGAGTCGCACCAAGCTGTGCGCCTCGAAGTTGGAGTGCTGTGGTCGCGTTAATCTGTTCAGCTGCATGTGTTTGGCGGGGGCGGAGAGTGGTGCTGAGCCTCTTAGAGGCGACCCTGTGGCGGTGTCGTTGCGCTCGTGTGCTTACCGCGCCAGAAGCAAGGGGTTGCTGTCGTCGGAGTGAGGCTCGGGATGTCGATCCTTGGCGCGGAGGCATGTCGTGGTCCAGCCAGCCATATGGTGAAGTCCACACCGAAATAGCGTCAGGCGAGCGCCGTCGCCTGGTGTGGCGTCCCACTTGTAAAAGGTGACGTGATGTTTGTGCAGAAGCAATACAGTTCGTCGACGAGATAATTCGATGGCTTTTGGACGCGGCAGGGTGCATCAGCTGATAGCCGGTATGGGAGTTCGACGAAGATGTGCTGTGAAGCCAGCGTAACATCCGAGGGGAGCGCAGGCGCTGCGTGGCCGGCCGCTGCTCAGGCGGTCCGTGCCGGTGACGCTGAGCAGCTGTCAGCTGACGTCGCTCGAGCAGCCTTGTGGGTTAAAATATCAAAATTGGGGTTGACGCACCCAAAAACCCTAAGAGACAAACAAACAATCGCTTGAGCAGCAGGCTGGCGGCACACCTGGAGGTGCTGCTGGAGCGCCACTGTTGTGGGGTGTGTGGGCAGCTGGTGGTGCTGCTGGAGCGCCACTGTTGTCGGGTGTGTGTGGGGAGGCTGGCGGTGCTGTTGGAGCGCCACTGTTGTCGGATGTGTGTGGACGGCTGGCGGTGCTGCTGGAGCGCCACTGTTGTCGGGTGTGTGTGGGCGGCTGGCGGTGCTGGTGGAGCGCCACTGTTGTCGGGTGTGTGTGGGCGGCTGGCGGTGCTGCTGGAGCGCCACTGTTGTCGTGTGTGTGTGGGCGGCTAGCGGTGCTGCTGGAGCGCCACTGTTGTCGAGTGTGTGTGGGCGGCTGGCGGTGCTGCTGGAGCACCACTGTTGTCGGGTGTGTGTGGGCGGCTAGCGGTGCTGGTGGAGCGCCACTGTTGTCGGGTGTGTGTGGGCGGCTGGCGGTGCTGCTGGAGCATCACTGTTGTCGGGTGTGTGTGGGCGGCTGGCGGTGCTGTTGGAGCACCACTGTTGTCGGGTATGTGGGCGGCTGGCGGTGCTGCTGGAGCGCCACTGTTGTCGGGTGTGTGTGGGCGGCTGGCGGTGCTGTTGGAGCACCACTGTTGTCGGGTGTGTGTGGGCGGCTAGCGGTGCTGCTGGAGCGCCACTGTTGACACTGGCCGCACCCCGCTCTGGCCGACTTGCGTCAGGTGGCTGTGTTCTGTTAGCCGCGGATGAGTCAGCTTTGCTCTGCCGGCACACTGCGCGTGATGAAAGGCTCAACACGGCCCCGATGGTGCTCATGCGGGGTGTAGACATAATTAATGGGCGTGCTAATCTAAACAGCCGAGTGGTCCACAGTCAAGTGTGCTGTAACAACTGAGATCCGTCGTACTCATGTTCGATGTTCATGTCGATGAAGTAAAAGAAAATGCGGATTGGAAGAAAAATAGTTCAATTTAAACATGTCAGGGTGATTTTGTGTTGACATTGGACGAGTGAACATGCGCGTGATAGGTCGATCGATTGCTTGGACTTAAGTAAGCACGCGGTTTGCTTACGTGCAGTAATTTCGGCGGCAAATCGCATCGAAACTGCCAAGATTAAATATTTGCTTCGCAAATATCCGGGAATGGCGATGGCCGGCCCTCCTGTCGTGCCCGTACAGCTGCTGCACCCAAATTTATGGTGACGAAACCCGGTTCTCGCATTCCCGATTAAGCGCCATACACTGACAAGCAGAAACGAAACACTGGTATGCATGCAAGGATGAACTGATATGCTAACCACTGGATATTGGAAAGTCTTAGACCGATTCGCGTAATCTTAGCCAATACATATTTCAGCTAGGATGATCTGGATACAGTGATGTTGGCATGCGGTTATTGAGGGACGCAGCTCTAGTCAAATGGTTAAGCCAAACCGGTTTGGAGTATCTCCCCATAGGGTCTCGGTGTTAAAGGCTGAACTGTTGGTTTCAACCCATATTTAGGTGGGAGGTTAAGTACAAATCGAGGCCAACTCAAAATATGCAAATCAATGCCTATGCTTGAAAAAAAGATGCACGTGCTCCTGATGCGTTTGACGTCTCGCCACATCCGACTATTGTATGCTAATTTGTGGACGGTGCTAAGTACCTATATTTACCTTTACTAAGTTTCCCACATAGCATTCTGAGCGGATTTCAGACACCTAATTTATATGACCTGGTTTGCGATCAGGGTTCAGCTACATTGGCTCTCGGGTGGCCTTTATTGACTTCATGCGTCACTGGCCCGAACGTGCGAATATGAACGTTATGCAGCTCCAAAAAGGACAACAGCTCTGCTAGTCAGTTACGGAACACTAACGGAGCAGGAATGTTCAATTTGACTCATCTAAACGGAAAGCATGATCTTGATGACGTCCCAGTCCGTGACCGAGGACGACTTCTGAAAGTGTTTTTGGTACAAATACGCACGTGATCACAAGAGGGGAACTGGCTTGATGAATGAGCTGCGCTGCGTGATTGTCGTGTTATCGGAAATGCGATAGACAATGTTGGAACAAACAGCAGCACATTTATCACAGGCGACCCGTAGTCAATAAGCTGGGATTTGATGTACGAATCATGCCAATCGCTGGTAGAGTATTCTACCTCGCAGAAAATATCTACTCGAATCCCACGGTGGACTCGGTCATGTAACTTTTAGCAGATGTGTACCTTTACAAGGAATCATGGAAACAAACACCACTTATAGCTGCTTCTTTGCAACTGTTTGTTTTACTGCTGATGCTTCTGTTCTATTGCTACCTACCCTTTTTATCCTGTTGTTTTAAATGCGAATATTTTTCGAGTACTGACACCGTCGTCAATTTTTTCCCTTCACCGCGCTCATTTCTGTCGAGTTGTACCGATGTCACGTATAGTAGCATTTTGCTGATAATTCTTCTAAGACCTAATTACACGCGATATGTGCCATTTTGTCCATACTTTGTTGGTGTTCAGTTCAAATTTTCGTTGTAAATGCCATTGTAATTGTTGGCTGGGAAAGACAACAGGCAATTTTTGTGTATTGTTGCAATCCTTTCTATACTCAGTCCTTGCCGATCATAACTCAGTTTGGTCCTCTTCTGCCCTTATATTGGAAACGGGCCGACGGAAATTATTAGGAATTTAAAATCATAGATCGAACGCCTTACACTAATTGTGAATCAACGTACCACCCCGACTTCACCCACGCACAGCGAACGGGCCCGCACGCAACTGGAGTGTATACCACCAGCCCACCCGGATATAATCCGCCGGGACAGCTCCCGGTCGTCACTGCTAGCTAACCCGGAATGCTCCGATCTCACCGGTGCACCACGAGTGGTCCAGCAACAGGCAGGTCTTAGCCACAGCGTCGATCACACCGACGCCGTGCACCAGGGCAGATCCGCCCACAGCGCACGGTCCCACCGATACGCTGATAATCGGGGACCGTCACAGGGAGCTCACCTGTCTTGGAGAGTGCCAGGGCACAACTGACCTTTCCACACTACGCACCACTGACATGACCTCGGGTGCCAACCGTCCACCAATAAGATGACAGCAATTCCTTGACGCTCTCCGTCACTGGTAATTTGGTAGCATTCGCTACTGATGGACGACGTGTATAACAGTGTGAAAAAAAAACACCTCATTTCAATGGAACGCCAAACATCTGTATGGACGCAACTCGACAAAAATGCACCTTAATCGGCCTTGCGTGTGATAGGCCCAACAGTGTGTTCACTTATACGTTGTGTGCACAATTTGCACACTTCACATGTATACTGCATGAGATATGACTCGTGTATTGGTCATGTAAATCGGACTATTTTCAGCTCAATCGTAGCCAGTAGAGCATATGTCGCGCAATGCGTGAGCTAAACACCTGTCTTTCATTTGTATCAACCGTATCAGTCTGACTTGAGGCATGGAATCGTATTCCTAGCAATTGTACAGACGATATCAGCAAAAAAAACATCGACGGTTAAACCTTGGCATGACAGACGACGCAATTGCACTTCGTAGCGGATTCACTCTGTCACAAGACTGTTTTCCACCAAAAGAAATAACAAGTCATCGAATTACTCCGAGTGTGCTCCTCGATAACGCAGGCCACGTAAGTCCATTCTTTCAATCACCTGTAGCTATTCCAATATACGGCTGGTGTTGGCTGTTTGCGACAGTTGTCGACAATATTTTATGATAATGCGGACGGTATTTCAAGCGAGGCTGTTTCAGGAGAGCTAGGTTTAGCATCGCAATTGGATGCCGATACAGGAACATATCGGAGTTGTTTGAAGCCTTTGAAAACTGTTCATATTTTGTGTTCCATTGTTGGCAGAAGGAACAAGTAGGTTACAGCGAAAAAAATTAAGACTCTTAACGGCTCAGAAGAGTCTCCAACTGGCACTCCTTGCTATTGAAGTATCGCCTCAACTACTTGGTCGGTTGGCTGACGCGGAGGGAACCGCAGACGCATCAGCGTTTGGCGAAGTTTCTGCAGCGCTGTGCAAGTTATGAAATCATCGAAACCAGCTCCGAGTTCTGTCTAGATCACTCTCGATGTCCCCTTCAACACTGGTTGTATGAGCCTAAAGCGAGATCCAGGTTATCCCGTCTTCCCAGTGGCACCATGAAATACAGAGCAAGTTATCGAGTTGTCAGTTTCATTGACGACCATAGACCCCAGACGGTGCTTCTGCCTCACACTGCTGGTTCTTCGGTTTCAGCTAGCCTGCGACGCAGCAGCTTTATCTCCAGACGCAGCTTCTGCTTCTCCAGTCTGAGGTTCTGGTCCTCCAGCCGCAGATTCTGATCCTCCAGGCGCAACTTGTGCTGCTGCAGCTGCAGGCTGGTTTCCTGCAGCCGATGGAGCTGCTCAGACTGGCCGAGGAAAGCAACCAGCATGCCGTCCAGCACCGCCACCTCCGACTGGACCGGCGACTCCGACACCGTCTGGGGCCTCGAGGACGCCGCCTGCCCGGAAAAGTTGAGGCACGTGTTCTCGTCTGGCGGCAGCCGGTCGCAGTCGAGCTCGGACGGCCACGGGAAGCCGTGCCTGTCCAGCAGCGGCGCACAGTCGTCCAGCACCGTCTGGCACGCGCCCCGACAGGGCAACACCGACACGGGGTCACACGGCGGCAGGTAGGCGAGGCAGAGCAGCGACGTTAGCCCGGCGCTGCAGCCGGCGCCCGCCGCCGCCGCCCGGCGCAGCGCCGATTCGGCCGCCGCCGGCGAGGCGTGGCCGAAGCTGTTGGGCAGGCGGGTCTCGTTGTAGAGGCCGGCACACACCTCGGTCGGGACGGGATGGCAGCGGTACGCCGACGACAAGGTCACTGCCACGGCCACACCGATCACGCGCACGCACCACATGGTGCTCCGTTGCCGCACGAGCCTGCCGCCGCACTGAGCTGGTGTCCCGGTCGCCATTCTCTGCGTGGCGCGCCTCAGACTCACAATCACACCCACACGCTCACACCGGGCCCCAACACGAGTCTGACGTCACGGCAAAGGACTTCGCTACCCGTGTTTATTGACACTGACAGTAGGTGTGATTTATGGCCGCCAGCCTGCGCAGTACGCCTGACCCGGGGCACTGTCTGGCCGGCAACGTCCGCCTGCGCCTGGCCTGAGCACCACTTGGACGTCCGCCTGCGCCTGGCCCGGGCACCGCCTGGCCGGCGTCGTCCTGACGAGTGTCGGTCAGGCTGAACGCTAAGCAGGTGTGTCAAGTCGAAAATTGAGGCGAGGCCGGCCCCCGACGAGGCATCACCTTTACGTGGTGGTGGGGATTGCGTGCCTCAAGGATCCGGCGGTCAGACCAGGCAGCCGGGGAGAGGTCAGACTAAGAGTGCCTCCCTCGTCCTTCCATCCATACGCTCCCATTCCAATGCCCGTCTCATCCCAGCATCCATGTCCTTCACCTGGCCCTGTAACACCAGCTATCCCTACTATGAGCAGGCAGGGCAACTTCCCCGGCCCTGCCCACCAGCTCAGTTTTATCGGGGTAACCGCGCCCCCTCGGCCCGTCCCCCGGGGTTGACGGAGTCCTGGAGGTTGAGGTCCCCGTCGCACGGTGCTAGTTGTGACGGGGGACCAACACACCTCTTTGGTCCTGATATCCCGGAGGGGCGGGCGGGCCCGTGGGGCCTCACGCGGGCCAAGTGGCTGGTCGCCTCGGGCTGGGGGACTGGGTTTCCCAGTGCCTGCCGGCCCGGCCGGCCGGGGTTAAGGGGTGGGCGGTGCTGGATCCCGGTCGGGGTGGTGAGTCTCTCTCACGGCCGGGCGAAGGCGCCGCCTGCCCCGTATATCTCCTCGGGCGCCTGGCGACCTCCCGTCCACGGGACCCAGGCGTCCCCCCGGTAGAGCCCCTAATGGGTCGAGGAGTCGAAACAAACACATACTTTATGGCATCTCAAACACAAAAAACCACTCCTGGTCCCACTCGTGGTGACCAGACCACCCGCTCAGTCGGCGCCGAGAGGAGCCATACTACCTTGGGTAGCTGTGGAGGCCAAGTCTCCAACACACCCCTCCAACAAGTATCCTCATCTTTCGAGGTCAGACGAAAAATTTCGCCGCTCTGTCCCCTTTTCAAAGATGAGACGGTTGTGACCGGTTTCGGAAGATTGTTCGTTGCGAGAAGCTGAGGGACGGCTCTTTGGAGGTGGAGTTTGCGGTAGCGAAAGAGGCAGAGAAAGCGTTGCAGGCATCCGAGTTTGTCTACGGTGTAAGGAAGGGTGATAAGATGATGGACGAGAGAATGCAAATGAAAACAGAACCGCATGAGACCAAAAACACATCGCGTGGGGTAATTAATTCTTATGACCTGAGTGACGTGCCAGAGGAGAAGATTGTTGACGGGTTGTGTACATTTGGAGTGACAGGGGCGAGAAAGATGAAGGTCAGGAAAGGCGCAGAGATGATCACCACAAACAACATCATTTTAACGTGTAACACAGCAGACCTACCGTCAGAGATACACGAGAGATACATCAGAGATACAAGTGGGTTACATTCGTGTCAAAGTACGCGTTTTCCTTCCAAACCCGATGCGCTGTTTTAAATGCCAGAGGTATGGACATACAAACACGTTTTGCAGGAACCAACCAGCATGCGGTAGATGCGCTTCCACCGAACATGTCACTGAGCAGTGCACCTCAGACACACCCAACTGTGTGAACTGTGTGCGAGGACAGGTTCCACGTGCTTCTTTTGACCGCACCTGTCTGACTTACATCAAGGAAAAGGAAATAACCAAATTAAACACGCCAGAAAAATATCCTTCCGTGAGGCTAGAGACATATACGACCAGGCTCACCCTAAAACATCGTATGCCTCGAAAGTCAGACCCAACATATCAGTCCCACACCAAACAAATAAAACCAACGAACTGATAGCACAACTGTGTGCGCTTCTGCTTCGCTCCCTCGGCGTACCTGTCGGCTCGCCAACGACACCACAAAACCAAGTGAACAAGACTCCCCCAGAGGTAGAAAACAGTGCCGCTTCGCCGCCATCGGCCTCTGAGGGTGTAACGCCACCGTCACCAGATATAGCTCCCGAGAAATGGCAACTGGTCGAGCGAACCAAGAGGCGCGCCAGGCCCTCCGACACACATCGGGAATGCTTGCCCACCACCTTCACCAATCACACACCAGCCCAGCCCATCCCTATGCCATCCAAAACCACCCAAACTCACCAACCCCTACAAACTAGTTTGGGGAACCCGCCGTGACCTCTCGACGGGTACCAGTGGTCACTCCTCCGGCGACTCGACTACGTCTCACGGTCGAAGTCCGCCGGGGGGCGCCCGACATGGGCGCGTCTGGCCGGCCATCGCGGTCAAGTTCCAGGGAGTCGTCGCCGAGCTCCCAAGTGGACGGGCAACCCCCCAGGGCGACACCCCCACAGTCCCCAACTATCAGAGCCAGTCTCCAATACACCCCAGAGACGGGGAGGATCATGGGCCTGCCGCCCACCCCACCCTACGGTGGCGAGAAAGCTGCACCGTGGCCTTCCCGGCAGGGCGTAAGCGGGCTCCCCCGTGGACACCATCACCGCCCGGTGGGGATCGCCCCAGGTCTCGCCCGAGGGCATCCGACAACACAAGGTCCGCCCAACCTATATAGTGTACTGGCTTTGCGTTCCAGCAGCCCCTTTTGTTCTAGACGATCCCTTGGCAATGAAGCCCACGCAGGATACCGTACGTAACCCTTCTAGTCATTTATAGTCACACCTAGACAACTATGTCGTCCCAAGTTTTACAATGGAACTGCAGAGGTGTAGGGACCAGCCTGGAAGAACTCCAAGTCGTGATGAGTGTGCACACTCCGGTAGTGGTATGCCTGCAGGAGACGAAGCTTTTATACGGAACCCCGTTTTATTTAACAGACTACCAGGTTTTTCGAAAAAATAACCAAACCGACACTATTGCTCATGGAGGCGTCTTGTTAGCTGTCCATCACAGTGCCGTAGAGATGGATGGAGAGAGATGGATGCCGTAGAGACGTCCATCACATGGAGACACGGCATACTTATGAAACTCTGGGGGTGTGGTGTGCGTGGCGCTATCGGACGCTTCCTGCAGAATTTTCTGACGGATAGAACATTCCGCGTCCGTGTAGGAAATATGATATCGGAACGGCTGATACGAGTCAACGGAGTGCCCCAAGGAAGTGTCCTCAGTGTTGCCCTGTTCGCGTTGATGATCAACGACATTGGAGATGACCTGCCCCGCGGTGTCTGTAGGTCGCTCTTCGTCGACGATGTCGCAATTTGGTGCTCCGCCTCACGTCCGTCTTCTATGGAGAGGCAGCTGCAGCTCACCGTATCCCATTTATAGAACTGGAGTAACATGAACGGCTTCCGCTTCTCTACTGACAAGACTGTTGGGGTGCATTTCTGTCGCCGCCGCACCTGTCAAGATCCGACAATTCATCTCTACGGAGACCAGATACCCTTTCAATCATCAGCGAAGTTTCCAGGTGTTTCATTTGATTCCCGACTCACATATAAGAACCACCTGACATCGCTGCGTTACAAGTGCTGGAAAACACTGAATATTATGAAGTGTGTCGCCCGCACTACTTATGGTGCAGACCGGGCTACACTTTACTCTTGTACCGATCGCTCATTCGCTCAAAACCCGACTATGACTGTTTTGTTTATGGATGTGCCAGCGCCTCCAACAAACGCATTCTCGATATTGTCCATCATGCCGCCTTCCGCATAGCCACAGGAGCATTTCGCACCTCACCGACAGTAAGCATTCTGGCAGATGCTAATGAAGCACCGCTCGCCTTGAGACGGGACAAACTGGGACTGCGGTATGCATGCAGAGTGAGACAGTCCCCCATGAATCCGGCATACAATGTCCTGTTCGGACACCGTACGCTTGCAATGTTTCTCGTTACACGTCGGAATGTTTTGCCTCCATTATGCGTGCGCTTACGTGAGCTGGTGGAACGGAGCGGCTTTCAGATGCGCTGCATTCGAAGGATGGTATCGTTGCCAGTCCCCCCTTGGGAATTGGTGCAGCCGTCAGTGGACACAACACTGTCTGTTACATCTAAGGACGAGCTTCCCCCAGAACTGTTTCGGTTCAAAGCCCTGGAACTCATTGATATCTACCGTACATGTACGGCCACCTATATCGACGGGTCGAAAACTGCTGATGGCGTGGGTTGTGCTTTTGTAAGCGGAACCACGACCAGATCGTTTACGCTGCCTCCTCATCATTTTACACCGCCGAACTCACGGCAATCACAAAGGCTCTGTCTTTCATCGAAGTAGGGAACGATGTCGACCATGTCATACTTTCAGACTCTCTCAGCAGCCTTCGTGCAAAACAGACATTTTATCCTGAGGACCCCATCGTGCAAGATGTTCTGCTGCACCTTACCAAGCTTAAGCGAGAGGGAAAAAATATAACACTCTGTTGGATATCCAGCCATGTAGGAATATCCGGGAATGAGTTGGCTGACCAATCAGCAAAGCGTGCTGCGCGAAGCCAATTCACCCGTGCGCTGTCTCTCCCAGCAGCACATCTCGGCCAGACAATCAATGTGTTCTTCCAGGAAAAGTGGCAACAACTTTGGGACTCAAACGTCAAACATCAAGCCAAGTCTGGGGCACTGGGAGTCATCTTTCAGAGTTTTACGAAAGGAGGAGGTGGTGCTCGCCAGGATGCGTATTGGGCACACCTATGCCACCCATGGCTACCTGCTGCGGAATGAGGAGAGACCAATCTGCATTCGCTGTGATATCCCATTGACAGTGCGACACGTCCTCAAGGTGTGCCCTCGTTTCTCAGCCCATCGACGACGATACTTACGAAGAAAAGTGTCCATGATGACGATGCCAAACATTCTAGGTGATGGGTCGCATGTGGTTCGGAATTGACGACTGTTCGAGTTTCTCTCACAAATAAGACTTCCTGTCATCTATCCAGGGAGGTAATCGTATTTCGCAATGCATCTCACCCGATGACGTGTTATTCTGACTGATTTTCGCTTGATTTCTCTGTCTGATGATGTGACTTCCATTTCAATGTTCAACTGATGAGTGCATCTTACTGTTTCACTGATGATGTCATGGGCGCTGCATGGCCGACGCAGTCGATGCGCCCTTAAACTCCAATAACTAACTAACGAGGCGAGGCCGGGACAGGGGAGCCCGGGTTCCCGGGACGAGGATGGGGAACAGTGCTACCAAGCGAATCGAATTGTGAGTTGAAGGTGCAGAAATGTCCGAGCCACCAGAACTGGGAAGTTAGTTGTTGGGCCGCGTCGTGACTTGCTTGGTGAGGCTGGCCGGTGGTGTAAGACAGAAACCAGTGAGACAAGTGAGACAAGTCGGCTACGGTTGGCTTGATTTTCGTTTGATGACACCCTGTTACGTCAGCCAGATCGAGTCAGGACAGGTGGGTGGGCACGAAAATGTCGTGGTGATTTACCACATAATCAGACTTTAAATGTCACCAGTGTTTGCCAGGCGAATATGTCCTGTCAAGCTCACACTCTGCTTAGGCATTTTCGTATCCACAACCATAGTTCTGACATTGCTCGAGTTGAAGTGTGTTGTCAGACATCCTTGCAGGAAGATATGTCTTCGATAAAACTTCTGAAAGTATAAGTAATGGCTGAAGGTTTGCATGGCATTTCCTGACGATTAGAGTCACCTTTAACACGCGCCGTGGAGGGAGGGGGGGGGGGGGCGGGGGGCAAAATCCGCCCACCCCTCCTGTTTTTCGTAGATAACTCCAGATGTTACCGGCCGATGTACGCCATTGCTTGTGTACCTACTTAGATATGACCGGCGCGTTCTTTGAATTAAGAAAAACGAAAATCGACCGAACATTTTTCGAGTTAGCGGTCGTTAAAGTTAAAATAAATGTGAGCGCTAGACCACAAATATCGGCGCTGATGCGCTACCCGTATATTGGCAAAAAAGGAAGCGTTCTTTGCAACACTATCGACTTGTTTCATATATGTTGTTATGCTACATTGTTTCAAAGTCATGTCAGGTCACCGAGGCCAAGTCAGATCAAGTTCATGACAGGTTAACACACGTCCTGGAGGGGTGGATGGTGAAATCCGCCCAACCCTCCGATTTTTCGTACATAACTCCATATTATACCGGCCGATATATGCCAATTTTCCGTACCTGCTTAGAAATAACCGGCACATTGTTTAAAGCAAGAAAAATGAAAATCGGCCGGAATTGTTTTCAAGTTAGGGGCCGTTAAAGTAAAAACCAAATTCGCAGTGCCAGACCACAAAAATCGGCGCTTATGCGCTTCCCGTATGTTGGCAAAAAGGAAGTGTTCTTGACAACACTATCGACTTGTTTAACGCATATTGTTATGCTATATAATTTAAAAGTCGTGTTAGTTCGCCGAGGTCAAGTCAGGTCAAGTTCATGACAAGCTAATGGAACCAAACTTGGTAAACTGGAATGTTGTCACAAATGGAAATGTCTGTGATGCGATTGATGTCACTTTGCATGTTACTCCGTGCACATCCGGAAATCTACTGTTTGTCATTGTGTGCCTGTCAAGTGTTTCTATACTTCATTCATGTATTTCGCTCCTTTCTTTGCAAGACGATTGTGCCAAACCGCCCAACGGAGCATTTGGTTGGGCAGCCCGGTTCCGGTAACTGGAGCAGGTAATAACCTGATAAAGTGCTTCTATATTGGTGACCTGAGGTCCAATGGCGGGTCTGACATCTGTATTCCATCATTAGTGAGGTCCAAAACATCATTAATGCCAATTTCGGAGCATTTAAACACAGTCACAGCGATCCATAACAATGACAAGACAAGTCACGCAAAACTAGGAAATTGTGCTATTTTGACCTCATTTGACCTCGAAGATGTTGACCACAATACAGTTCACTACCGTGCCCATCCACCCTGTGAGTTTCGTTGCTATAGTCTTAATAGGAGCCCAGATCTTATGGGGCGGAATCCACCCCCGCCCCTCTAGTGCGTGTAATTTCCGAGGCCCTCCAAGGCGCGTGTTAATCTATTCCTGTCCATAGGATTGTGGAGCTCCTCACCCGCCAATGTTCTTTGCATGCCATTTCAAAATTATTTGAGCAAAGGCACCGGGACTCGGCATGTTTTCTGCACTGTCTTCTTATGCATCCAGCCAAGACCGGGAGTCATATTCTGTTGCTTGACCAGTTTTAGCAAAATGACATTATGCACTGGTGCATTCTCTCTTCTGTTGTTTTGAATAGTAATATAAGGCACTTCGCTGTTCATGTCATATAAAAACATCCTTTGTTTCGTTATTTCTTGTTTCAAAAATCAGTGCCCAATGTGTGTCAAGGAAGCGAAATCTGACAGGTAGCTTTTGAAGAAAGATGTTAAATGCAAAAGTATATTACAAGACCAACAACTTCATGGAGTGTTCAGTATCATAAGCTCACGCATAGCCAGAGCAACTGACCACTCCGCCCTGCCAGCATGGCGGGACTGACTGCAGGTCATTGCAATTTATTTTTCATTTTCGTGTGTGATACCCGTCACTCTTTTTCTTTCGTTCCTGGGAGTGACACACGTCGCCCCGCGCATATTTTTTCCTTCGTCGTATTTCCGTTCCCTGTGTTTCTTCGCGTTCTTCTTGTTTGCTTAGGTTTCATAGGAAAGGATTTTTCCCACGATGGGAAAAACGAAAAAAGATACCGATCCCAGTTCGTCACCGGACTCTGAGTCTGAATTCTCCCCGCTGACCACGCCTGCTGACCATCGCTCGACTCCGGACCTTGCGCACGATGCCACGCTTCTCGATGCAACTGTTGATGACCTGCGACGGACCATTCCTTTTGATGACGTCATGGAAGCCCTTTGCGCCTCGCTGACCCCTGCTCGTTCCAAGACATCGCCTCCGGACCAGCCCATCACACTCCACGCCGCTGACCCACGCTCGAACCAGACCACGCCCTCCCATCCTGAACCTATCCAGCCCATTGAACCCTACCCCAACAGTGCTGGCTCGTTCATAGTCGTCAAGCCTGCCGTGGAATCCGTTTCCTTTCACCGTATTAACGTTTTATGGCCGACCAAGCAACTTCTCGCCATCTGCTCCTTAGCCAATCCCGATATCGAAGCCCATGCCGGTGGAACTCTTGTCATAATAACCAAAACCTGAGCCCAGACCAAAGCCATCCTTCGTACCATCACATTTTGTGGTAGATCTGCCACAATTTCTTTACTTTTCAACCGCAACACCACCAAGGGCACTGTTTTCGCGCCGGAGATCCGCTTCATCACTAAATCGGATATCCAGACGGAGCTCAGTCCGGAGGGGGTGACCCACGTCCACCGCATCACCTGCTTCAAAGGCGGCCAGAAGCGCGACACGAGCCTCCTTGTCTTTACCTTCAACTCTACCACTCTTTCCAAGACCTTCCTCGCCGGTTATATCCAATACCAGGTCCGTGTCTTCATTCCTAATCCTCTCAGCTGTTTTAACTGTCAGCGCTTCGGCCATGGCAGCAAAGCATGTCACCAACAAGCTCACTGTCCCAAGTGCGGTGATCCACCCCATCCTGATTCCACCCGCTTCGCCTGTCCAATGCCTCAACTGTCACACATCCAACCACCTCACCACCTCACCACCTCACCACCTCACCACCTCACCACCTCACCACCTCACCACTTCCAACTTCTGCCCAGTCTCGCGACGGGAAAAAGAAGTTTGTACCATCAAGGACTCAACCAGGGTGTTCTACCCCCAGGCCCGGCGGTCTGTAGAGGCCACCTCCCCCTCCACCAAAACGTATGCACAGGCGGCCAGCATTGCTCCCCCACCCCTCGCGTCAACACCACTTCCACATTCATACAAACAGACATCATTCCCGGCTTAGCTCCACTTAAAAATCTCACTCCACTGACCACACCGACACAAACCAACATGGTTCCCGACACAAAGACCACTCCGGCTCCACAGACTCAAACGAATTCCCCAAATGCCAGACCCCGCAGCCAGGGGCGTCGATTCGTATTCTTTTGTAGGGGCCATGACCACACCAATGTTGATCTTGTCCCCCATGTTGATTTGGGCCCCCCAAGAACCCATGCTATTTTATGCTGACAAAAACGCCAAAGGAAAAACATGAGAAAGCATCGTGCTCAATAGAAAACTTAGTTGATACACATTTTGCATTGGAAACAAAAATATTTGGATTAGATAGTAGATTGACTCATCACCTTTTTCTGTAAGCTTGAAAATTTTGGAAAAAAACAACCAAATAGCTGCTTTTGCCTCTACTGTGGAAGGAATTATTACACACATTATAAAATGTTCAGATTAGCTGACGCTGATGCACTTTCCCGCATAAATTTACACACTTCTTCAGATGGGCATCCGAAGGAATTTAGCTCATTCTTTGATAGGATTGTTTTGTCTGGCTCCTGTCATTCCCATATCCGGTGCAGATCAGCGATTTCGGAGTTATATTACTTGAAAAACGGATTAGCACAGGGAAGCTGTTATAATTTTTACCAATTTTACCACCAGTTTTATTTAATGTCATCATTGACGATTTTTTACACTGACATGCCACCTCAGATATGATATCTTGGTCTCTTTTCGTAGATGGCAGCGTAGTTTGGTGCACAGATCAAAATGAAGAACATTGCTTAGTTAGATTTCAAAACGCACTCGACCGCTTACGATGTGCGACCAAAAAGAAACGGGACATTGGCTGCTGATGACACGACTCAGCAGCCACACACCGATGACCTATATCATAGCGATGCATAACAATTCAACACTATATAAACAAAATGTCGCTTCAGCTGACTCGTTGTCCTTCTTTCCACAGGTGTGTTTCTAACTCCTATTCAGTGCCCCGTGTCACAACATGAGCTTTGAACATAGGATTAACATCAAGTTCTTGGTTAAACTGGAGAAAACTGCTTCAGAAACACTTTCTATGCTGAAGGATGTGTATGTATAGAGACCAAGCAATGTCCCGTATATGTGTGTACGAGTGGCACAAAAGGTTTACGAGTGGACGTGATGACGTGGAGGATGACCCGAAGCCCGGACGTCACACAGTATCAATAAATGACGAAAACATCTAGAATGTGAAGGAACTGATGCGGAGTGGTTGTAGATTAACGGTAAGAATGCTGGCTGAGGAACTGGCATGGGGGGGGGGAGAGTCAGTGAGGACCATCCTGGGGGAGGATTTGGGCATGAGGAAGATTTACGCGAAGATGGTGCCCAAATTGCTCTCCGATGATCAGAAGGCCCGCCGTATACACTTGTCCCGGGACGCCTTGGAGCAGCTGGAGGGCAACACAGGGTTCCTGGACAATGTCATCACTGGATACGAGAGCTGGGTCTTCCAGTATGACCCCGAGACCAAGCGGCAGAGCCTCCAGTGGAAGACGGCGGGGTCACCCAGTCCAAAGAAGGCCCGCATGTCAAGTTCTAGGATGAAGGTAATGCTCATTTCCTTCTTCGACCGCCAAGGCTTGGTTCACCAAGAGTTCGTGCCACAATGGCAAAACGTGAACCAACACTTCTACAAATAGGTGCTCAATCGCCTGATTGCACGGATCTGACGCTCGAGGCGTGACTCGTGGGAGAACAAGAGATGGATCCTGCACCACGACAATGCTACCGCACACGTCGCCCTCAGCATCTGACAGTTTCTAGCCGAAAGACAGGTTGCAACAGGACTGGATCATCCCCCGTACTCGCCAGATCTAGCGCCGTGTGACTTCTGGCTATTCCCAAAGCTCAAGGGTGTCCTCAATGGATCACATTTCGAAGTGGTTGAAGACATCAAAGAGCACGTGACAAGCACCCTGAGAACCATCAAGAAGGAGGAATTTGAGGTGAGCTTTGAGGCGTGGAGGAGCAGATTCCAGAGGTGCATCGACTTCGAGGGGGAGAATAGGTAGTTACCTGTTATCTCGTGCAATAAAGACTGTATTGACCGAGTTCCGTTTCTTTTTGGTCACACCTCGTACACCAGTGGTTCATCAAATACGGCTTCACATTTTCGCCACAAAATCTACCACCATGATATTCAGCAAATCACCTCCAAACCCACCTCCAGAACAACGCTTCACCTCAGAAACACTGACATACATTTTGTAATTTCGCTTAAGTTTCTTGATATTATTTTTGATCGTACGCTTTCCATGCATCAATACATCAAACACGTCCGGACCACTGACCACAAATTCCAATTGAAGTTTTATCACTTCAGGGAGGGAGTTGGTCACCCTGTAGCCTCACTCTGGGTTATACTCATGGTCAGTGCTATCGACAGGCCTTCAAGGCTGGTGCAGGGGAAAATTCAAGCACTTTATCCTGATGTCTCCAAATGTTTGCTTGAAAAAACCAAGGAATCAACAACTTTAAACTGCTGTGTTTTGAGGTTCTGAGAGGAACTGCTCCTACTGTTTACACCCCCTTTCCTTCTCCAACAACAGAAACACCTATATTTCATTGGCTGGATTTTACATTGGAGGTCTAAGTAAGGCCCTTTCAATTATTAATACTCGAAGTCTACACATCCGAGATAGAGTAGCGTGGACAGTGGTGTGCCTAGTATTTGCATGCGGGGAAAACGGATTTCGAGATGGCTCAAGCAACGCTCATGCAAATAGTCGCCGGATTTCAACCAGTATATTTCATAAGTGCCAATTATTACCTTATGCTGAGATGAGTAGGAACAACTTAATTTGACGCTGCAAGATGCCAATCCAATCACCATCGTTCCGAAGTCGGTGGATTCCAACCCTATCACTCTTTTTCAACTACTTACTAAACTACCGTCACGTTTTCACATAAAAAATGGCCGGGAATAAAATCATGTATTCATATATTATTGAGCCTTTCATATATTTGCATTTCATAATCCAGAATGGCAGGCATATGTATATATGTATATATATATATATGTATATATATATATAATTATTATTATCCCATATAATATTGGGGTATAAAATTCATGAAGTTAATGGGAAGCCCCACATCGATAGGTCACATGGCCCATGGTACTCCATGGACCCATTAATGACCGCTGGTAACAATTGTTGCCATAAGTTTGATAATTAAAATAAATAGGAAAGCATGCAGTATTTGCAAATATTTGTGTACGTTCTACTTGAGCAAACTTTTGTAAGGCCAAATACATTTTGTATTTTACAAATGGCAGCGCTGCACGCATAGTTTTACATACTCCCTGAGATGGCGGGCATGTCCAGTGCGTCTGGCTACCCTCGGTCACCCAAAGGGAAAGTGTGAAAGTATCTCGAGTTGAAACTGCGTTTTTTGGGTTGGACCTTGAAGAGCAAGAACCGTTATACGTTTTACTGCCAATATGTTTGCTATGAAGTACTTATTTGGACATACGAGGCCACTGAAAAGACGGCTGGCAACATTTGTTACCAACGATCAAAACGCCAACATGAATTTGAATTTTTCCTTTTAAGACTCAGCAAACCAGGTTTGAGATATTCTGGAAGAGGAAACTGACTAGAGAAGATAATGATTTGGACACTATCGATGTTGCGTTCATGCCTCCCATGGAAAAAGTTAAGCATTAACAGGCGTGCACCCAGGATTTTTCCATGGGGGTGGGGCGGACGAAAAGGGCACTTGGCCGGCTCCAAAAGGGCACTGTGTGGCCCGGGGCACACTGGAAGGTTTGTTGACCGGCAGGAGGGGGGCGTGAAAAAAAAATCGGTCAAAAGGGCAGGTTTGGGTCCGAAGGGCACCTTTGGCACAGGCGGGGCACATAAGGCAGGTGATTTTTGGGCAAAATGTGGGACATTCCGGCCAAGAGGGTACTTTCCGGTCAAAAGGGCACTGATCTCACGGGGGTGGGGGGGGGGACCCTGGCCCCCTTGCGCCTATGAGCATTAGATATTCTGCGCCATCTAGAAGGATCTTCCTCACTGGTATTTTGCGGGTGTCGAGGTAGCCGAAACATATACACTATGCGGCATGATCAAAATGAAGCCTGTCAAGTTTCAGGGGTCAAGTTTTGAAACTGAAGAACTATTTGTTAGCTTTGAAAACATGTGCAGGAACGAATCCAGGACGACCATTAGGGGGGGGGGGGGGGGGGGTACGCAAATGTATGATTCACGTTTTCAGAAATTGCCTATATCTATAGACACTTTTGAGCAGCAATGTAGGCACTTTGGGGCAGCCATGTGACCGCCAGTGGGTATGGTGCAGGCAGTGACGTATTTAGAGGGGGAATTGGGTCATGTCTTCCTCCCTTCGGACCAGTAGCGCCCTTTACGCAGTTATGGCGCCCTCGTCCGAAGATACGGCGCCTTTGGCCGCAGGTATTACTCATACCTCGCAAAAAGTTGCTTCCTATGCCCTCCGGGAAGGATTGCGGAAGGAGCCCTGTTATCTACACAAGAACTCGCGGCGGGTACAAGAGGCTACCAGAAAAATTCGTTTCCCATCCCCCTCTAGAAATTTTCGAGTTCCAACAGAGCCCCAACCATGTGTGGCGCCCTCATGAACTGTTCCAGCGCCCTCATGAACTGTTGCAGCGCCCTCAGGAGCTGTTGAAGCGCCCTCATAATGATGGCGCCTTGATGAATTTGTAAATACGCCACTGGGTGAAGGTTCCAGGTTCTGGGTGGAACCGTATGCGTTCTCATGCTCAAGTTCATCCTAGAAAATCTTCCCCATCTCAAGTCATGGGCAAAGTTCTGGATTAAGTGTCATTGAAATGATAGACGTTATAATGCAGATAAATGTGCCAACGAAACCCTGCTTGTTTCTGGTGTTGTTGCATTAGACGAGAATTCGGACGGGTGAGATGCGGAAGCTGTCGATGATGCCCTACATCTGCCACGAAGACTACTTGGGGCTCCGGCTGAATTGATAAGGACGCGACTCACATTGTCTTCTGCCGATCAGCCACCACAGCAGGAGAATGGTGATTCAGACGAACCTGTGAAGGGAGCTGTTGAGTGTGCCTCTCGACAGCCTGCAAGAAAAGGAAAAAAAGATTCTGGATTGGAGACATCGTCTACCGGTGTTTCCTACAGATGTGAGCATCGACGACTGTACCGAGGACTGCACAGTCTGTGCCGAGGACGACTGTGCTTCTGGCGGTTCTACGGCCTCACCACTGGACTGTTTCAAACAGATGTTCCAAAAGGATTTACTGGACCATATTCTGGAGCAGATCAACATCTACGCGCAACAGCATGGCAAAACCCTGAACCTGACCATGCAGAAACTGCTCGGGGTGGTAGCAGTGATGATACTCACTTGGTACAGAACCACTCACGACAACAAAAAAACGCCTGTGGTATTCCAAAGACGTTGTTTCGTCAGTATGGGTCAAAGAGCTGATGCCAAGGAACATATTCTTGGAAATTCTTCGTCACATACATCTGGCAGATAACACACAGATCAACAGCAGCACGGACCGTTACTATGAAGTGCGGCCATACTTCGTCCACCTAAACACGGCGTTCAAGACAGCAACCGTAGACCAAAGATAGCCTGTGCGCGGACGAGAGTATGGCCCCATATTTTGGGCGACATAGCACAAAGCAGTTCATCAGGGGCAAGCCTGTCCGATACGGCTACAAGCTGTAGTGCCTGGCATCCTCCAGGGGTATCTGTACCATGCGGAACCTTACTGCGGCACCAGCACTCGACTCCCAGCCACAGGTATGAGACAGGGTGCAGATGTCGTCCTAGGACTGTTGGATAAGTGCGATGTGCAGTCAGGTCATGCCATCAGGGCTTGATGGATGTGGCACTATTCTCGACAACAGGCTGAGAGGCGCCCCCTTTACTGATAAGAGGGTGCTGGGGAAAAAGGAGCGAGGAGTCATGGAGTGGACGAGTGATGGAAGCAACATGGTGGTAAGGTTGAATGACAATCGTGCTGTGACTGCGGCTACAAACTTCGTTCATCTGGAACCATCCTTCACCGCCAGCAGGTACATCAAGAAGCTGGGTGGACAAGTGGATGTGGATATGCCAGGGATCCTCATCCAATATAACCAGCACATGGAAGGGGTCGACCTGTTCGACCAGTCGGTGTCCACCTACCGTAGCACGATCAGGTGCAAGAAGTGGTGGTGGCCACTGTTCCAGTGGGGCGTGGACGCTGCCAGAACGAACGCTTGGATGCTGGCCAAGGGACTGGAGGAGAAGGCATCGCAGTTGCCCTTCCTGTAGGAACTCACCCATACTCTCTTCAAGAGAAACGCTGTGCCGAGGCCGTCCGGGAGTTACTCCGGTCAGACACCACCACCCGCAAGCCTGTGGCATGACGGCCTTCACCACTGGCCGAAGGAGCTGCCGAGCCGGTTCCATCGCTGCAAGGAGTGCGACAGGCGCACCAACATGTTCTGCGAGAAGTGTGAGGTGCCACTACATGCTCAGTGCATGAAAGCTTACCATGCCTACAGCAGGTGAAGTGACTTGTGATGGAGTTCAAGTTCTGGCTGTGAGGAGATGTGGAGGATAGGCATAGTGGCTGGCTGATTCCTTAATAGTGGCTGCTATCGATAACTTTTTATGTAGTGTTCACATCGATGCGTATGTACTCACCAGGTACAACCCGGTCGCACCTGGCTCCAATTATGTTGATGAAAGTATATGTATACGATAGTGAGCCATACTATGAATTTGGCTGCCTTGTCACGTCAATTGAGCCGGCCAATGATGGCCATTTGACGATCTTCAGAACGGGTGCAATTTGCCAAGAAGTACTTCTTGATGTCTGATACATGCGGTCGAATACAGGCATAGAAGGCATTTCAGTCGTTTGTTGGATGTTACAGACATGGTTTCTGCTCGAAAACAAAGACATCTACATTAGTATCCTTATTATGCAATGTTTTTGTACTATGCAAATGGAATGCAAAAGTTTTTACCTAAATTTACAAAAAGATATGGAAATATGGGGATTTATGATGGATAGCTGACCGTTAGCAACAATTGTTACCAGGTATGAAAGTAGTTAAAATGAAAAAAAAATCTTCAAAACTTATATGTGTAATCAGTGAGGCCTAAATCAGGTGTTATATTAAAAAAAATTGTAAATCGAACTATGCGAAAGGTCTTGGTCACTAATGGGTTAATTAAAAGTCTAAATTATTAGGGAACAGAGTCAACATTGAGGGGGCTCTTGCTCCTCAAAAATATACCAAAGAACACCCCTGGTCTAGACCGATATGAATGAAAAAATGGAAGGCAATCCTGAAAGTCAGCTGCAGGTTCCGTATCTGCACATGGGTGATAAGGGCGTGATGTTCCAATCAGCATCGGTACCTCCACTGGTAGCCTAAATATAATGTTGGCGAATTTTCCTGGCCAGAGGGCTTCCACCTTCCCATGGGAGGCACATACCCCTAGTCCCCCCACCTTTGTTTACGCCCATGCACCGAGTGGGGAGGAATTATGTTGCAATTGCTAGCAGTCTGACAACCGAAGAAAGGGGCATGGCGGCTGGTGGATGAATAGCAGGACGGCCGAAACAAGGGTGTGGGTGAGGGGTCGAATGTGTACATGGTCGCACAGATAACGTCTCAGCCGGAAAAGTTTCAGCCGGCAGCGTCTTATCCGGCAACGTCCAGCCGACAACGTCCAGCCGACAACGTCCAGCCGGCAACGTCCAGCCAGCAACGTCCAGCAGGCAAAGTCGATACCGACCTCAGAATAGCTTCAGCAAGTGGTGAAGTAAGTTTCTGGGAATGTATTTGGACGTCTGCTCTACCGGAACCATCTAAGAATTTTCCGTGATAAATGTATTACATGACTGAACATTTTAAAATGCGTCTTACGAACATCTTACGGAAGTGACAGACAAACACTGCTACTCCTTTATAGATCTCTCATTCGCTTCAAACTAGATTATGCTTGCTTTGTTTATGATGGCGCCTGTGAATCCGGAAAACGTGTTCTTGACACCGTTCATCGTGCGGCTCTTAGGATTGTAACTGGGGCATTTCGGACCTCGCCAATCGCGAGCTTGCTGGTTGACATCAATGAGCCACCACTTTCCCTCAGGAGACAGATGCTTGGGATGCGCTACGCGTGTAAACTGCGCAGTTTCCCACAGCATCCAGCTAATCAAGCGTTGTTCTCACGTCGCATCCTATCAATCTTTGTACATGGTGGCGCCCATATGTATAGACCCATGTACACTAGAATTAAAGACCTTTTTTCCGGAATTAAATTGGAGGTGCGCAAGGTGAAACGCGCCCCGCAGACTTCCATTCCCTCATGACGACTTATGTCACTAAGCCCTAGAATAGACCTTGCATTGGCCGACATTCGCAAAGGGGATATTCTCTCGGACGAATTTCGCACGCATGTTTTGGAACACATATCAGTATTTTATAATAGCTATGCAAACACTTTTACTGATGGATCAAAGACCGACGCCGGGGTTGGAAGTGCCTTTGTATGCGATACAGCCACCAGATCGTCTACACTACTGAAACATGCGTCTGTGTACACATTTGAGCTGGTGGCAATCGATAAAGCACTGGCATTTATAGAGGTTGGGAATGTAGAAAATCATGTATTTTTATCGGACTCGTTGAGCAGCCTTTTGGCGCTGAAGAGCTTTAATCCAACAGACGCTTTAGTACATGACATCCTCCGTCGCTTGACATTGTTAGATCAGGCCGGAAAAGCTGTGCACTTCTGCTGGATTCCAAGCCACATGGTATCGCAGGAAATGAGCAAGCGGACAGCGCTGCTAGGCGAGCAGCACAAGCTCCCTTGCGCATCATTTCCAATCCCTGCCAGATATTTCTACTCAGAGATCCCTGCTTCTCTGGCAAGCAAATGGAAGACGAGTTGGGACGAGCTTGGCTCCAACAAGTTAAGACAAATAAAGTCATCCCTCGGCCAGTGGCTCTCGTGCTCGCGCAGATCAAAGCGAGACGAGGTGACGCTTTGCCGTTTAGGTTTAGGGCATGCGTACGCCACCCATGTTCATTTACTCACTGTGGAGAATGAACCATTGTGCTCGAGATGTGGTGCAGTAATGACAGTTAGCCACGTTCTGATTTCCTGCCCGAGGCTTGGGCTGGAGCGTAGACGTCATTTTGGGAGTGATCAGGCCCACTCCCTTCTAGCAGTTTTAGGTGACAAATCACTGGTCGTGCAATCTGGAAGGCTCTTCAGCTTCCTATCTGATGCAAGTTTTGTGCTATTTACCCGCGTCGTTAACATCAAAATGCACCAGGAAAGAGAATACTTGTAGTACAGGGGACATCCTATAGCGACGGCTGGAACAACTAACAGTTATGGGCGCTAAATGACCTCGTAGTCGGCGCGCCCTTAATCCCAAATAATAAATCAGTCAATCAGGAATTATGTTGCAACGGTTATCTCTTACTTGCACCTACCCCTCCTACCCGCCGTGATGTTCAGTTGGCCTGTCTCATCGTATTGCTTCTACCCGTGGCACCGCGCGATTCCTGCGGCACTCGACATGAATGTAGTCAGCGTGGGTCCAAGCAAAAAGTCCTAACATTAGTAGAAAATAACGCTCATATTCCTAGACAAAAATATCCAGGCTTTGAAATGAATCCGATCTTGTCCCATTTCGATGGTATTTAAGATCGGAAATGTTTGAAAAACACGTAAGTTTGGTTGGAGCGCCTACGGGACTGAGCAATTCTCCAGCCCATGTGACGTCACCGGTTGCCAAACGATATTGGGGGGCGGGTGGTACGACCATGCCGTGCACATCCCGGGTGTTACTTGACAACGACGCCTCCCTTGTGGCTTTCCCAGATCCTTCGTGCCTATCCACACATCCACCCGCACCTACCCAAAACTATTTCATAAGGTAGGCCCACCAGACGCCGGCATAACCTTGGTCTGACCTTCAGCTGGAGCCAGCGTAGTGATTGGACAGCGAATCCTTACGCTAGCAACATCTTGAAAAAAGACAGCAATATTCGTGAAGACACATTCAGTCTTGTGCTCTTGAAGTATATTTCGCGTACAAGTACATTACATTGAATTTAAAGGAACGTCAACATATGATTTTAGCTACAAAGAGCACAACGCTTTTATTTCCTAAAACAAAGCTATGTTCACGGTTCGTGGAGCCTGCGGTCGCTGCGGCTCTGCGCTAAAAATAGGTTCCGCCTACCACCGAAACGCCAGCCAGTAGCTGGACGCGCTTGCACGCTGCCGCGGCCTGCCACGGTCAAAACATGCGTCAGATCATGCACGTGTTATTGCAGTATTCCCTGTGTGTTTTTTTTCCCACGTGAGTATGGTTAGTCTCGTAGAACCCTTTCCAAATCTGCCATTATATCTGAGCTATCCCAAATATTTCATGAGATATTGGGCTTCACGTGGTTTTTCCCATCTCAATGCATTCTGTCCTCCAGGTTAGTTCACGGTTTTGCCGCTTGCAGTCGCCACTGATCGTGGACCCTGGCACCAACCTAGGCGCTACAAGGGTCCTAGGAAGATGCTCGGAGGGTCACGCGGTTCTTTGCCGATGCGTGTCTTAAGCACCCATAGATCGGAAGTGGGCCTTCAAGCCTGCTCAGGACTTTATCATGACCTACTTTATGCTGACCTACTTTATCATGATCGGTTTGCTTCATTATGTATATATTGCGTCATTTATTATATCGGTGAAAAATATTGAATTCATGGACATATTTTATGCTTTTTATACCTTTCATTTGGATGTGTGTCGGGTCCGTATTTTCACCTAGGATTAACTGGCGGCCTTGTAATTAATTTGGATATATTTGCAGAGTATGCTTCTGAGATTCATGACCAAGGCTTTCTTGCGGTCCTACATATTGTATCCGTCCTGAAAGCGTGAGGCTTTCAATAGCCCATCGCGCTGCCCGATGAAGGTAGATTTTTGGACCGTCCGGGCGCGGATTAAAGATGGAAATCGCCTTTTTCACACAAAAACCACCTTGTACTTGACCTGGCATGGCAGTAACTCCAACAAAAAAATCGATAGATCTCGCCTCGCGCTGGTTTTGTGACATGTCATGCTAGCACTGCCCATTTGGGAACACTAGGGCGTCACATTCCCTTCCCAATGCACTGGGGAAGGCCACAAGATGGACTAAAGTTAATGTGGCAATCCCGCGGCCAACCGGAGGAGCTGAGACAGAGTTATCAACTACAAGAAGAAACCACTTCATGGAAGCTCTTTGGCTGACGGTGCTGCCACCTTGGTGGGGAAATAAGAAGCTTGAGTTCCGCATGCTGATGTGTATAAATACTGACGACCGAGAGCATTGGAAGATGATTGTATTCTATAGCTGCCTGCTCACACCTGAAATCTACCAAACCTTCCTGTAGCTTAGCACAAAACGCCATGGAAGAGCATCTCGAAAAAGTTTCAAGACCTGTTGCATTAAATGTAAAAGCACCCCGAAAATGCATGCAAATTGCCCACCAATGGCAGGAGTTTCATGAGTTTCAATTGCAATTGCGCAAATCCAGTGGGGAGGAGTTGTTATCCACTTTTTGAACACTTGCCCGTAAGGGTTCAATCTGTAGGTGATGTGACCCGCCTACTTCCGCCCATGCCCGGCGGTATGCGGCAGCAGCAGCGGTGTGTGGGTGCGGCCGGCGCTGAAGCAGGCGCCACGTGGTGTGCGCGCGTGCTGCTGCACTGGGTGCGCCTCTGCGGTGGCGCGCCCCGGGTCATGCGGAGGTGACCACGGTCGCCTTGGCAGAGCGGAGGGGAGGTCGGAATCCAGACGCGAGAGCGAGAGGTCACGTCGGTGTGGTGCGCTGTCAGGTTGTGACCGGCCGAGACAGACGACATGAGAGCATAGCAAATACAGAAACTGCCGCAGCCCGGAGTGTTGAACGGAGCGCTACAAAACTGTTGCACTTTTTTTAGAGACACGACATACGATACGTCTCCGATATCACAACCAATAAACATTTAAAGCGTACAAAATAACATTGAGTAATAAGTGCCTATTTTACCTGATTTATATGGTGGATGATACGTGATGGAAGTGGCTGCCACTGGACTTCCAAATCGTTTAAGCGAGACAAGCAAATCCATGTGCGCCTTTTTAGCAAGGTTCACCAAATACATCACGAGGTCACGTCTGGTCACGTCATGGGTAGATAACAAAACCAAATGAAACTCGATGTAGCTTTTGGAAGATCGTTCAATAAGTATTCATGGTTCATTCAAATTGTATCATGAATGTGACCCAGCATGACACATCCAATGCTCACGTGACACGATTGTATATTAGGGTGTGTCGCCTGAACGGTTTTTCTTATGCTTAGTGAAATTATCGTGCAGATCACCTAAAAAAACCCTGTGGTCGAAACCAAATCGAAATCAAACAAACAAAATATGCGACAGGCCGATAAAGAAACAAATTTGCCGGGCGCCCGGCGTTGAAGTCTCCAGTGATGGCGCCCCGTTGCGATTGGCATCTAACACCACGCGTCGGCCACCGTCGGAGCGCCGCCGCGGCGCTGTGACGAAAAAGGCGGCAGTCTATGAATGACTATGGCTGTGGATGACTATGAATGGATTCTGGTAATTCAAAAACAGATCAGGGGAGCCGGGATATATCTGATTGTAAAGATTAAACTTCACCGAAGGACTGATCGCTCCACTTTCCTTTGTCTGTGCTCCACCTTTCACAGTGCTATGAATCATCATTCGAATAAATTGCGTACGCACTAACGACACAAAATAGCGTCGCATGCCATACATCCCTGTTTTATTAGTCAATCCAAGTCTCCTGTTCCTTTTCGTTACTCAAGTTTCAAGGGAAACTGGGATTATCAGCAGTAGGGACAACCTATTAACGACGGCGACACGAGCCGTGCTGATATCTGATATCGATGTGCTGAAATGTGATATCGCGATATCGCGAAAATGTGCTGATATCGATAGCTGCAAATGTGCGTGGCCGACAAAGTGCCACGAATGGAGCTTCCCTTTGTCCAAGACCAGAGAGCACCTCGCCAAATGCAAATCGGCACCGCAGATATCCGTGAAACCACTCGTCGACGCGCCATGGACGAAAAGAGGCGTCTGACCGCCGAGAGAGTCACATCACCACAACCGGGACCTTCTGGAATGGCCCAGCTAGATTCTATTCAAACCAAGATTCCGCCACAGATTCATCATCCCTCACATCTGTAGTCAATGAGTCAGAGTATATGGTGAACAGTAACACAGACGAACTGCTAAATACGGCTCTAGCAGCAGATGGGTACGGAGTGTCTAATCGTGCGTGTGCTGCGATCATAAACGGTTTCCAAGTGGACATTAGTCGGATCACTTCTGACGATATGGACTGCATAGTTGATAGCAAAAAAGTATGGCGAGCAAGGGATCGGATTAGAAGAGAGGTAGTAGCCCAGAGCCATGAGGATCATGCAGGTCGTGTATCTGGTCTCTACTTCGACGGTAGAAAAGACGACACGCTTATGACAGCCAGTTCAAAGAAGACGGAAGAGCACATTGTGGTTGTATCCGAGCCAGACAGTGCATATTTAGGACATTTTACCCCACAGACTGGGAAAGCGGAGGACATTCTTCAGGACCTGAACGCCGTGGCATATGAGTTTGGTGCGGATGTTTCTGTGCTTGGCTGTGACGGCACGAGAGTTAATACTGGCCAAAAAGGTGGTGTTATCCGTTTGTTTGAGCTCGGACAAAAACGCCCCGTCCACTGGTTTGTGTGCCAACTTCATGCAAATGAACTTAATCTTCGTGCAGTATTTAGCCAGTTAGATGGAGTCACAACAGGACCTAAGTCGTTTAGTGGGCTGATTGGCCGGGCTGCTACAGGCGCAGTAGAAACCTTGCCAGTGGTCGATTTTGAGACAATCGATGGCGGAAATGTTTCAGAAATAACGCAGGAGATTCTCAGTGACCTAAGTTCAGACCAGGCTATTCTGTACAGTCTGGCGCGTAGTATCTCAGATAGAACTGCGAAAATGAAGATCGGTCCACTAAACAACTCCAGGTGGCTGATTCTGGCGGCGCGAATTCTCCGGCTCTACACATCAGACAGTCTGAAAATGCTAGCGGAGTTCATCGTGTGCCACTATACTCCCATGTGGTTCTGCATCAAGAAGAACTGGAAATGTTCTGACGGTCCTGGCAATGCGCTGCACAGCGTGCAACTTCTCAAAAGTTTGCGACCTGAGATAGCGGCCATGGTGCAGCCGGTAATACAGCGCAACAGCAACTGGTGTCACCCTGAGGCAGTACTGCTAGCAATGGCAGCGGGCCAAGATCAAGCCACACGGGAAAGGGCGGTCACTCAAATCCAGCAGTGTCGCAGAACTCAAGTCGATAGTGATACTGACGAAGTGCGGAAGTTCAAGCTTCCAAAAGTGAATATGGGGCCAAACAGCATCATGGAGCTGCTTGATTGATGTAATGAGGCGATAACCGAGCCGCCCTTGACGCAACAACTGTCCGATGATGACTTACTAGACATCATCGCGAGTCCTCTCGAAGTACCGCCATACCCCGTGCACAGTCAGACGGTGGAACGGATGGTGAAAGTGGTGACCGAGGCGTCTTTGAAGGTAATTGGTGAAGAGGCCCGCCACGGTTACATTGTGGCGAAGTTGAAACACAGGTCGGCAATGCCAGTGCTCAGCAGCAAAAAGGATTTCATGTCGGGTTTTCTGTCGAGCATGTAGACAAGTAGTACAGTTATAAAATGATAGTTCGTACAAAAAATGTGGCAGCTCGTACAAAAGGTGACGTCGCTGTATGCCCGTCTCCTTCGGTTGTAGTTGAACGGAGCATGATGCCGATTTCGCCTGGTCTACTTGTCATAACAATAAGATAGCAAGTGTCTCAGAATGATTTAATTGGTCTTCGATGTAAACAGACGAGGAATTTTGAAGATGTTGAAGCTTTCAAAAGTGAAAATATTAGCATTATACGCCGATAGATCTACTGATTGAAAATGGAACGAACAAGCGACGTAAAGTGAACCTTTCTTTCATGCGTCAGATATCCAGGCAACTTATTAAGCGACTGGTGCTTATCAAAAGCCTTTTACCCCACTAAACACTTTCATTGAGTTTTATTAATGAGCTTCATCACCAGAATCCATTCATCAGGCATCCACAGCACCGACTACCGCCTTTTTCGTCACAGCGCCGCGGCGGCGCTCCGACGGTGGCCGGACGCGTGGTGTTAGATGCCAATCGCAACGGAGCGCCATCACTGGAGACTTCAACGCCGGGCGCCCGGCAAATTTGTTTCTTTATCGGCCTGTCGCATATTTTGTTTATTGTTTGATTTCGATTTGGTTTCGACCACAGGTTTTTTTTAGGTGATCTGCACGATAATTTCACTAAGCAAAGTGCAATTTCCAAAAAAAGGTCCTTCGTGACACACCCTATTGTATATCCTTTTGGGATCTTGTTCTACGTAAAACTAAACAATTCATGCATTATATTCGCGAATAGTACACAAGAGCGAAGCATGTTCGCACCACCGCGCGACGAGGCAACGTGTATGCAATGGCTCACTATTAATGTCATATCTCCATGACCTAAGCTGACATAGAAATGGTTTTGGTGTCTGGATGTATAACGTTGAGATTGGTTGCCGTGGTTCAGAAAATGAAGTTGGGCTGATGTAATGAAAATGAAAATGTCTACGAAAACACACCAGCGGACGAAAAATAGAATATTAGGTGTCTATTCCCCTCCCTGCACTTCTACTTCAGAAAAATCCTAGTATTAAGGTCATCGCTCGAGCCTAAAAACACAACATGTCAGTGATGAGGATACTGTTATGTATCATGTCATGACCATTTTCCGTGATATATACATCGTACGACAGTGGCATTGGACTCCACTGTCGACATTCCTCATCGTTTCTGCTGAGACGAAATGGGTCAGTAGTTGCGATTCAGACTTTGCATTGTGCATATTCCCAGCAGCAAAAAGACCCGAAATATTATATTGGAATTCAGTTGAAATCTTCTGAGAGTGATGCTATCAGGATAGCAGAACACATGCTGTTCGTAGGGATGCCAACGAAGATGGATCAACAGGTAAGAAGGGGACAATCACGACATGCTACCCTTCCCCAACATTGGCAAGTTCATAACACCACAGCTGTATTTGGCCTTGCATGGGAGCATCAATTTCTGAATACTTGTTATTCCTTGCCCAGCTTTGAGACCCATTCATTCACAGCCACACTGCCAGAACTTCTTCAGTGGCGGGATAGGTGCAGTTATGTCCATGATTCACCATTTTCTCCCAGGAGCCGAAGATTAGCATGACAGATTTGGCCTCAACATGACTACTAGCATCTGCAGCAACTTTGTTGTGCGGGACATGTAAGACGATCCGATGATGGCTTGATTAATCACTGAATCATCACTTGATTACACTAAAACTGCGCGAATAGAGTACTACAGCGCAAAGCTCCGGCAAAGCCCTTCCAATACACATTCGTGCACACTTCAAGTAGACCACCGTGATCCTGAGAACAAACACGACGACATGAACTGAACGACTCCTCCCGCCAGGTCGGCGCATTGCCAGCGGCGTCCGCGTGCACGCGCTCACGTAATGCGGAATAATGCGTTCGCGCACGAATGCGTGCGCGCGGATTCGTTCGAGCAAAGGGTCCGCACACATTTCCCACACGAATGTGTCCGCCCGGATTTGTTCCACAGATGTTTCCGCACGGATGCGTCCGCATGGACTTGTCCGCACGAATGAATCCGCACGGATGTGTCCGCGCGGAGTTGCCGGCCTAAATGAGTCGGCAGCAGCCGACGGCGGGGGACCAGGAGCCGACAATCGTGGGCCGTGGTGACGCTTCGTACCATCGGAATGGCGTCGCGCCGGCTGACTCAGCCGGCTTCCCGGGCTGCCGTCCGCCACGCCCCAGCCGCTGCGGGCCTGCGGCACACCACGCCCCGCCGCCGCGGGCCTGCGGCAAACCACGCCCCCGCCGCCGCGGGCCAGCGGTACACCACGCCCCGCGGCCGCACCCGTTAACGCGCGCCGCATCCGAGCACGACCCGCCGCACCATCAGTGGCAGCCGCACTCCTCGGCCACCATGTCCACGTACTTCTTGAGCACTACCGCTTGGTCTTCCTGATAGTAGAGCACGGTGAGACTGGCGAGGCTACTCGGCACGCACGAGGGCCGCGCCACCTGCTCGTCCACGCCCAGCTGCTGAGCGAGACTCTGCACGGTGGCGTGGTTGGTGGGCTGCTCCTGCTGCGTGAGCGGGAACTCGCACCGGCCAACGCACCGGTACGCGTTGTAGCTGTCGGGCGCCACCAGGAACATCGACCAGCCGATGCTGATGAAGTCGATGAGCAGGTCGCGACGCTCGCAGCCGGAGGGCACCCCAGGCAGGGAGCGTCGGAGCCGGCCGAGCGGCGAGTAGGGCGTGGTGTCGACGACCTGCACCGTGTCGTCTGTGGGCGCAGACGTGTCATGTGTGGTGCACACCAGATATCAGTCGGGGACCTGCACCATCTCGTCTGTGGGCGCAGACGTATCATGTGTGTGCACACCAGATATCAGTCGGCGACCTGCACCATCTCATCTGTGGGCGCACTTCTCCTGCACACCAGATATCAGTCGGCGACCTGCACCATCTCGTCTGTGGGCGCACTTCTCCTGCACACCAGGTATCAGTCGGCGACCTGCACCATCTCGTCTGTGGGCGCAGACGGGTCACGTATCCTGTACACCAGATAGCAGTCGGCGGCTGGCCATGGCCATGACCATGTCCACTCTGACATCACATTGATAGTCTAAATCTAGAAGTCATCCATGGGGGCGAAGTTTACTACTAGGTGGGGGAGGGGGCAGTGAAAACGGTTAGGCGTGAAAGTGACACACATGAAACGCTGTACAATTTGAACGCCACTATATTCATCGCAGCTACATTCTTCTTTGAAATAAGCATATCGATGTTTTCCATGGTCCGGGGGCATTCTTAACACGGAAACTCCCAAAGCCTAACCAGAGAAGCGGGCGGTAACATGGCTGCTTGTCAATAGCTCGGCTCTCACCCGGCACAGCCTACCCACCGTTGACGGTGTGATGGCGAGTGCCGGTGCTGTTATCTCGGCCGAACACCACCAGCAGCGGCTGCTTGTTGTGGTGGTGGCCGCGCCGCGACACCGACAGCTGCTGAGGATCGCCGCCAGCTGTCTCGTCGATCAGCTGCAGCCCCAGGTTGGCTTCACCGGACTGCCAGGCGGTGACGGCCGGGAGCACGTGAAACACGTGGTGTCCCCCATCAGGTGACAACAGGCCCGAGTCCACCTCGCGCCTGCCGCCGTCGCCCATAATCTGGTGCACCCGTACACGTCGTACCGAGTCGCCCGACCCGTGTGCCACGTGCGGCACGTGCACGTGCAGCTCCGCTGCCAGATGCTCTTCCTCCGACCATGGTGGCACGGCAAAGCGGAGTACGCCGTCCGAAGTTGGCTCTGCGGATGGCAAGGACCATTTTCTTAACATGGTCCGAATACATACGTTCGAAGCCGGATTTATGATGCATTGTTAGTGGACTTCGGCTTTCTTGATAGCTCTTCCAATTCATGTTTACTCGGTACAGGAGTTTCCTTTTAAGCCTGGTTCCAAAAGACTACATTTGGCATACATTTGGCGTTGTTTGGCATTCATTTATTTCCGAAGCTGTTCTGGCGATCTGAGTCAGCAATTAAGAAAGCACCGTTCTCTCAGCATCTTATATTTTCAGTAATGCAGTAGCAGAGCGTGCGCAAGTGATGGCTCAGACATACCTTACCGGGTAAGGCGCCGATACTGGTAAGGTGGCTGTTCAGACATGCCTTAGCTGGTACGGTGCTGATACTGGTAAAAATACACTGTCAACAGCTGCGAACTAAGGAAGGCAGATATTTTGTGATGGTGGGGGGCATAGCTGAACTGTTGTATGTGTGGCCCGCTCAGCGGCCAAATGGCGGGACCCGCTGTAGGGCTGCAGCGCTACTCGGAGTCGCAAAAACGAATCCACATATCCCGAGACTAATCTTGGTACACACACACACATATATATATATACACACACACACACACACATACACACACACACACACGCACACACGCACGCACGCGCGCACGCACACACACACAGACACACACACACACACACACACACACACACACACACACACACACACACACACACACGCACGCACGCACGCACGCACGCACGCACCCACGCACCCACCCACACACGCACGCACGCACGCACGCACGCACGCACACACACACAGACACACACACACATACGCGCACGCACGCACGCACGAACTTACGCACGCGCACGCACACACATACACGTACACACACCACGTACACGTACATACACCTCGATAAACATTGTTTATATGCTCCAATACGCAATCCGCGTGCAGGTTCGTTTCACATTAAATCATTTCGGATTCTTCAATTCTCCTATAATATTTTGCTACTAACCACCAAGCACAAGCCAGCGACCACTTCATCTTTGCCTATGGCCAATCCCGCGTGTCCACCGGACGAGACGACCTGGTACCTCAGTCCAGGATGGCTTCAGCCACCTCATCTGGCCGGAGCCACCAGCACGTGTCTTCAGCTGCGTCAGCTGGCCACCCACCTGTTTCGCCGTAGCTGCGAACCACGCTGCCGCCGTACGGGATGGGAGCTCGACTGCGGCCGCGAGCGTCGGCCACGCTGTTGTACAGGTCCAGCATGTAACGCGGAGTCGGAGAGCGGCCCGAGTTACCGACCGAGCCGTCGGTAGGGAAGCCCAGCACCTGTCGTCATGGGCGTCACACGTGACACCACAGTATCCAGGACGGGTGCATATTGGCATGTGCAATAGCATATATATATGTGTGTATATTGATATATGACTGTGAGAGAAATGTCAAGAGCGCATCGCGGTCTGCTGGTGCAAGGGAGTATGCAGGCGTCGTGGTGCGTTTCCTCGAGTGCCTCGAGCACGTCCCCAAACAATTTCTGAAATTTGACCATTGGAATATTTAGTGGAACGAAGATGCTGTTAAGAATGCATTTGTTACAGACAATAAAGTGTGATATGCGAATTGGACTTGCTACCGCACTCTTCCTCTCTTTTCTGGAACTGTAAAATGCTTACACGCGGACTCATCGTAACATGCAACATGTTGGCACCCGGTGTCACACTTGACACCAGCCGTGGCTGTCCAGCATTGCTGCTGTATGACATAACGAAGGCAAGATAAGGACAAATGTTCAAGGTGGTCCCACACAAGAGTGTGAAGAACCGAAACTGCCGTGTGCTAAAACCATCGATCGGTACTTAAACTGCCCCACATTCCGACTCATTGGTGTTGATGCTGCTGTGCATTCCGATTCACTGGTGTTCAGACGGCGTGTATTCCAATTAATCGGTGTTCAGTCTGTCTTGTGTTCAGATGTGTGGCGTGCTCCCACTGACGAGCGTCGGACTAGCGTCAGGTTAATAACGTTGGCAGATTAATGGCTAGTGCCATCGTGAAAAGCAATCAAATACTACTAAACAATGATATCATTTCTATCTTGACCAACTTCGAACCCAACCAACGTACGTAGTTTATGACATACTCTTCGAATCCCGGCTTTCTAAAGCTCTTCACTCGTTGGTTAGCGGAGTCTAGCCTTGTCTCGACTTGTAACCGCCGTTATTAGGGTGCGAATTAAAACCTATAAAAACAGATCAATATCAGAAGTAACATGACTACTTCCTGGCCCGGTCTTGTTCTCCCGGATGGGCGTACGGCCGTGTTCCACCCTTCCACGAGCCAGCCGTGCAGGCTTGCACCTCTTGGTCGGAGTGCAGAGCCATATTCAGCGGGCCGCGATGCCCATCGGGCCAGCTACACGAGCGCAGGTGTCGCCGCCGCTGTAGCACGTGTGTAGTGCCATGCAGTACCATGTAGTACCATGTGGTACCAGGTGAGCGCGGTGCTCAGCCGTCAGATGACACGGGCAGAGTGCCAGCTGACAGCCTGGTTGTCGTCGTGCTGTGTGTAGCGAACATTACGGGGTGACGAGCCGCAACACACCATCGAAAACGGATCGGTGCCATCGGCACGTGCAAAAGTGACTGACACGACCTGGTGGGCTCGCCGCGCCCAAGGGGATACGGCCTGGTGTCGCGACGAGGGACGACGTCCGCTCTGTATAAATGGCTCACCAACATAGAATGAGTAATTGCACTTGAGTGTTATGTAGCCTGCAATGAGTGGTGCTTCTGACAAATGTGTATGAATTGTGAGCATAATATATTGTGACGATGTCCAAGTCGACACCTCGCATTAATCTAGCGCAGTGTGTGGAAGGGCTTCCACCACCGCTCGAGAGAATCCTTGGTGAAGTCCGTGAAACGCCATCTAATCGTTCGTGCCAGAAAATATTTTGAACAGCTCTAGATCGGTACTGTTGTCACTCTCGGTAAAAGCCCCAGTGTCGCTCGCTATGTATGCCGATCACTTTGTGAAGCAAACCCCTTTAAATTGCTCTGGATTATCAAAGTCTTTCCCTGGATCAACCATCTCCACGACCTATGCTTCGACACAATATCCCAGTTACGCTCCCGAATCAGCACCTCCACTGCGGCCAAAAATACCTGACGGCAACCTTAATCAGCACCTCCACCACCTATAAAACTCATGACACATATGGATCGGCACCTCCTTCCCAGACACAAGTACTGGAAACTGCATTGAATCAGCACCTCCATCAAACTGTCAAGCCAAGCATCTGATGACACAGATGACTGTTCTTACTTGACATCTTCATCACCCCACATCCCAGAGAAACTCCTGGCTTCATCATTGAATCTGCACCTCCACATCTGTCCCGGTTCACATGGCTGCCGTTGGTTGCGGTCAACTGACATCGTCCTATTGCTGACATCGAAAAGTCGAACTTGATATTGTCATGAAGCCTTAAGTCATGCATAGAATAACAGAGTTAGCAACTTTATTGACAAATACAAAGTAGTATCACATCCATCCCAATGTTGAGTTATGGCTGGAAAGTTGAGTTTGGTAAGTTCAGAGCATATCTTATAGCTTCGGTCTCTCCACCCACTAAGCAAATATTTCCTCGGGCAACGGAAAGTGCGCTACTAGAAACGTGATATAGCCTCATTATAAAGTGAACGCGACATCCTCCCCTCTCCGCCAGCACACACAATCGATTCCAAAGAGCGTCACACGTGTTCCAGTGTCCGACTACTGTCCGAGTCCCCATCATCACCAATGCCGATTCGCACAGCCCAACTTTGGCTGGCTCTTGTTATTTTTGCTAAACACTAAGTTTGGTACACCATTTCATGGACTGGGCACAAAATCCGGCACGTTTCAGTTGGTTCTTAGTAGCATTATCTGTTTTCCTGGTTAATTTTTCGCTTAAACATAGACACTGATGTAATCCGAAGACTGTATGTGACATTGAGGCATTCACTACATTCGTCTGTAATGAGAGAACTTAGCGCTTTGAAATGTTTTATCTTTGTTTCGATTGGATTTATTTGATCGATCGATTGGATTATATTATAGTATGCAACAAATTTCATTCTACGCGTCTGATCTACGCATTGGCTGTGTGTATTCATTCCGGAAGGGAACGAACAATCTATTTGTTTCGTTTCTGTTTTGTTTTTAATCAGAGAGGCAAGGCAATCAAGCTGCAGCAAAGTTTGTATTGTGTTTGCGTCCATTTCTATCGGCCCGAAAGTACATCAGGGTAAAATAGATGAAAATTAAATCCAGGTATTTATACAATTTGTGTATATATGAAGTCTAACCGATACATCTGATCAGCATGACAATGCATCCACGTTTAGGTGGGAAATGTTCACCTCGAAAAATTGGGAAAACCACCCCTGGTATCGGCATTCCTAGCGCTACATAGAACATGCGCGAAGTTACGCTCACATGACGGGAGGCATGCAAAGGCTGTCGGAGAGAAATTATATCAAATTCACAAACTATAGTGCGAGAGAGGGAGCTTCTGATCATGTTTGGGTATCTCGCACAGCCTGGTGTACCGGATACTCACTCATTTCGATGAAACTATTCCAACCTCACGCTATCTACCTACTTGTTTGCTAGCAAACGCTGCTTCCCAGAGCCTCGCTGTCCGTCCTCTCGCTCCAGTCTGTTAAAGATCGAGATATGAATAACACTCCGGCAATAATGACCCCATTGTGCGACATTTTTATGTCACATTAGGTGGATCATCGTGATTACAACCATAGCTTATTGGAGCTGAGTGTTAACCCAGTCCAGGTCAGATCCTCACACACCGCCTCAAGGGAGGGGGCGGTTAGTAACCCCCTCTAAAATACAAACTAAGCATCGCACGAAAACGAAATCGGTGTCATCGGAACGCACTCGACGAGTAGGGTCTGGGTCTACCCCAAGACAATTTCCCCCAAAAAGTGACGTCACCAGGGGCTAGATTTTCACGAATTTTCAAGACGTACATTATTATTTTTTGGCTCTGGGGAGTTCATTTTGGGGATATATGAAAAACAAAACTTATTTGGAATCAGAAAAGGACAGCGAAATCGACCAGGGCTTTAATTTTTTGCCCCCCCTCATTTTTTTTTACTTTCAAAATTTTTGTGTTTATAAGTTTTCTTTAACTTTTATTTTCCAATTGGTAGAGCAGACCGAGAAACGTTGTTGGAAGTCAACCTGCCCTAATGAATAAATGCTTACTTTAGCCAGAATCCTGTAATTGAACTGCAATTTGGCAGATACGCAACATTTATATGTAGTCAGGAACGAAAAAAGCAAAAATTCCACTCATACGTTTTGTTGCATCCCTAAAGATAAGTTAACGCTGAAAGTTTCATTAAAAATTTTGTGTCTGTTAAAGCGTGACGACTTGTTGAACTTTTTTGGAGGTGACCCCACTTGACCTTGACTAACTCGCTGACCCTAGATGACCTGACTTCAAAGTTTAGGAACAGCATGCCAAATTGATGTGGAAAAAGGTATGACAAATTTGGGTGCGCTGCCGCGCGCCGTTCGTCCAGTATCGGCGAAAATCCGGAGGGGGAGCGGTTGAAGACTCCCCCGAGACAGGATGGGTTAAATGATAATGAACTTGAAATGTAAATGCTCAGGGCGGAACCAGTAGCATTTATCACGTCAAGCGCTCTCGGTGGGACGCCTTCATAAGTGCCAAGTGTCACAAGTGCCAGGAGTCATAAGCTCTAAAAATGCCAGATTTTGTTTCATATGTTCCAAAAGTTGCCAGATAACTTCCAAAATAACAATCAGGATGGGTTCACAAGCACCCAAGCTCATAAGTACCGGGTTTCATAAGTTCAAAAAAATAGTTCTGCATTCAACCGCTATATGCCACCGTAAACGCTCAGCGGCACTAGACCTTACATTCGTGCCAAAATTGTTGACATTTGTTGTGAGCAAATAAATCAGCACAATTCCTGTTGACTTTTTGCAATGAAGGAAAAGCCGTTGGAAATCGGACACGTGTGAAAGCGTTCCTGCAGTTGGATCCCGATCAAGTTCTTGCAGGGTTGATGCTCAGCCCTTGGATGAGGTTCTACCACAGACAAGTGAATGCTGTGAGTCAGTATTTGTGAAATGACGAACCAGCTTAAATAAGTAGGGCTTAGTTCCTAAATTCAAGTAGGTAGGCAGGCTGGGACTTATATCAAACTGGAGTGCAAATATATCACAAACCTGGCTGGTATTTCATAGTGCCAAAACAGTTGTAGATGCCTACATTGGTTACGGAAAAGGTGCGTATGTGAACACGTTCTGTTTACTGAACACATACCTTTGGACATCTCCAACCTTACGTTCAGTGAATAAATGACAAATCTACAAAAATATGAAGGCTTGATCACATATCTACCTATTCTTTGTACATGGGGCTAGCAAAGTTCACAGGCACCATTTTTAGAGCACATGTAGAGGCAACATTTTGTTACAAAAACCACAAAAACACACCTCAATTGCACCTTGTACTGTCGCATAGTGAATCGCATTCATTTGACATATGGGGCATTCCACGTCAAATCGCACAAGAATTGGCTATTTTGAACCCGACCCCCTCCGATTTTGATGAAAATTGATACACCTGTAGTGCCAAGTGAACGAACCTCACACGCCAATTTTCAGCCCTGGGTGACCTCTGGGGTCAGATTTAGAGGTCATCCTAGGTCGCCTATTTTTACCGACTTGACAACAATCAAATGCATATATCTTAGATGTTCATTAACTTAGCGGAACGACATTGATGTTAAAGTGCGCAGAAATCCTTGGCCATTCAGAAATATGGCAAAAGTTGCACGTGACCTCTCCGTGACCCTTGACCTAACGAGGTCAAAGTATACAAATGCATTTTTATATATGTTTGCCTGCCCCTAATTCGACGAAACGTGGCTGAATTAATGGTCGTGATATTATCTAAGAACGTGCAAAAAAAAAATATTGTGATATATCACAATATTTACCTACTCATAAAAACATGCACATTAACATAAGCTATACTATATATATATATATATATATATATATATATATATATATATATATATATATATATATATATATACACATATATATGTGTATATATATATATACATACATAAACACAAAACCAGAAACATAGAAGAGCTGGTTACTTAATTTATGTTTCCCACTCAAACTAACCACTTTCCGTAGCAGCCAGCAGCCACACGAGTCACAACCTTCACTCAAGCTCAGCCCCCAGAGAGGCAAATGTGTATGTCCCAAGGTATTGCAAGACGGCATGCCTGCACACTGAACGAGCTATTCTCCGGTTACTCTAACTCCAACTGAGGAATTTGCAGAAACATGCTTTTGAGCTACCACATGATGGAAAAATTTGACAGTTTTCAAAGATGCTCTCTGTAGTTGCACAGTGCACGAATCAGAGTTGGCTGCATTGGTGTTTTCTGTTCTAAAATGTCTGCCAACTAATCCAATGCAACATATTTTTGCTATGTCAAAACAATTAGCAACTTTCAACACACTGTTAACAGTGTCACGCCTCAAACACATGACCTTGACTGGACCTTTGCATTGCTCAAAATCCGATGATGGCATGAGTTGCGTCTAAGGTATTATGTGGTTAACTAGCTGCATATATAATTGGCTGCGGTATAGGATCTGAGTGGTTGGTGAAGTGTGATTTTTTGTGCATGGGTAGCCTTGTACTGAATCCAAAAGTGAATGGAATGCATACTGCCGTGAGTTATGAGAGACCAAGCCTTGCTGATTATTATGATTCATTGCCAGGCAGTGCCATGCATTATTCACCTCTTTCTTGCTATGTATTGGCAGTTGGCTGGGACTGCCAGTCTTGTTCTAATGAAGCTCAAGTCTTTGTTGTGTTCCAGTAATCAGTTTTATCTAAGTCAAGCTCACCTGAGCTGACCTGACCATGAGTGGAACCAGTGGAGCAGCGAGGATTTTCCTAGTGTGGTAGATCCTGACGCAATCATAGATGTGAAGAAACGGAAAGCTTTTGGCATGAGGCTCTTGCTTTTTTGTTAACTTGGGCGCTTGCGCCTCCTTGGACCATTTCGTGCTGGCTGCACGAATCTCACTGAAAATGTGTGGTATTTGCAGCTTAAGGACATTTCTCATCTTTTTTCCTTTTTAAATTTATCTTTTTCTTCACATTTTATAAATGTATTTAATACGAGCCAACCACTCACTTCCTCTGCAAAGGCATACTTTGCAATTCAGATGCAAAATATTGCCCAAAAAGGGACATGGAGTTTGGTAATATAGCACAAGAAGTAAAGCTCAAAGTGAAATAAAAAAATGTTGGACAACCTAATATAGCCTGGCCAATCCTCCATGATAGAATGCAAACTACTGTATGATGAACATGGTCATTGTACCTCAAATCCTCCAAGGAACACAAATTCTTTTTTTTCAATAGGAAATTTTCAAGGGCTTTTTCCTGAAAAATTGTAAAGGTAAAAACACCAACATAACTTAGTCTGACCTGTTTTTAATACACACATTATGTCTGAAGAATTGCATTGAAAAGGTGATGAATTTGCAGTTCATGATAACTTCTGATTTCTTGGAATTTATTTTTATAATGCAATGTTTATGAATATGGTACCGAATATGATACCTAGTACCATTATGAATATGGTAACCATTCAGGCTTGAAAAAGAGTAGTTACAAGACATGTATATTGAAATCTATCTATAGATGTTTTGATACATAAATACAAAGTAGCTTCTTTTGCCCGACACATTTTGTGTTGTTTTCTGATGTCTGAATGAATTTGATATTTTTTATCTTCGAAATGTAACTGCACTTTGGGACATGAGGTTTTCAGGTTAATGTATATATAATTGTGCGTCCATGGGTTATAATTGCATCAAAAATTAATTTGCCTCAGAATACAAAAATGATGATGGGCTAGGCTGGGGTTAACATAGGCTTAGTAGCCTTGTACGTATCTAGGTACGTATGGTGGATGTACATACGCAAATATACGTATGTAAATGTACGTAAGCGCAGATATACGTATGCCAATTGTATGTTGGCACAGATGTACGCATGACAAATGTACGTGAGCGTAAACGAACTCATGGGAACTGTATGTATCCGCATACGTACGCATTCACAAAGGTACGTATGCGCAATTGCACGTAAGCGCAAAAGTATGTGTGCGCAAATGTATATGAGCGGAAAAGTACGAAGTGCAAATGCATCCATGCACAAGTTTACGTAATAGAAAATGTACATATGTGCAAATGTACGTAAACGTAAATGTACCTAAGTGCACACGTACGTAGGCGCAGAAGTATGCAAGCGCAAGTGTATGCATGCGTAAATGTACGTAAGCGCAATAACACGTAAACGTAAAAGATTCAGCAGCAAATATACGTACGAGTCATTGTACGCACTTTTGGGCATACGTCTCTTTGCGTTTAAACACACTTGGTTAGGTGCATATACTATGCATACATTGGCTATTACGCACATTTCCTATCACGTACATTTACTATCACGTACATTTTCCATCACGTACATCTACCATGAGTACATTTCTCATATGTACTTTCGTGCTCAGGCACACAACTTTCATGCTCGTATCATCAAACCCACAAATCTTCCAACTAATTCATATATCGGAAATACTATTAGGGGAGGGTCAAAATACACGAAGGCAATGGGCTGGCCCAAATGGGTTTAGAGCACACTCCATATAACCGATGTTGAAAGTTGAAAATATGCAGGGACAATACCAACATTGGGGTAATTGTAGGTCATTATCTAACTTATTCCCCTCACAATTATATAGCACCACATCCCTGGTGGTCACTCATAATAATCGCATTCAACACATGCAAAATACTAATGGGATGAATGTGGGCAATTTGAGAAAATGAAATATAAAAGATATTCAGACAAAAAAAAAAAAGATCCAAGGAGAATGTGAGATAATTGATCAGCAGACGATATTAGGCCTAGCATTGGTCCATGACTAGGGAGATAGGTTGCAGGGCATTTATATGGGATCTTATAATGTACAGTAGGACGTGGGTGATGCTATGTTACCTACCAGCTGAATGTGTCGTAAAAGAACCCAAGGTTTTCATTATGTGCCCATGACTGTTGGTCCAGTCTCAGACTGTGACTGGCTGTTGCTGATGCCTTGGCTTTCTGCAGAGGTTGATCCATACATTTTTGTGAGGGCGTGGTACCTTTTGGCGTCTTTAGGCCGAAATTAGTTGACTGGGGAGGGGGTGCACTGAAGTCCCCAAGAGAAGTGCCCTATTCTCATCAGAATGGCATCACCTGTCCATGGGTTTGCTCATACTATTCTTTAAAACAAATATACAGTGATCCAATGTGATTCGTTTTTGTGCATGCAAACAAAATTCCAAATGTTGTATGGCATCAGCGTAGCATGGCATCAGACAACCTATACCTAATTTTTCTTTTGTACCATGGCCCTAATTCATTTCTTAGTTATATATATATATAGGTATATATATATATGCCCATAGGTATGCCCATAGGTATGAAGTAGGCAGGTGGCCTTGGTTGATATCATACGGCATTTCGGAATATGCTAACACACAGAGACTAAATACAGAGTAACCCTGTGGTCTCTTTGAGGATGATCTAAGCGAAGCAAAACGGTTTGTGCATTAGAAGAAGATTATATATATATATATATACATACGCATGTGTGTGTGCATGTGTGTGTCTTAGCATAATCCCAAATCCCGTATGATATCGACTAAGGTCACCTGTCTACTTCATACCTATGGGTAGGATAATTAGAGTGTTTCATACGTTCATATCTCATTCCAAAAATGTTTTCTGCCGACTTTCGGCAGCGACGCAATCAGCATTCATGCTGTGCTATCAAGAGGGGGATGTAGTTGACATGGAACAATGTTGATGTCCATGTGCTCGCTATTATGTCCATATCCGTTATTCCATCTTATATTTCTGTTCACAATCCCTCATGTCAAGCTGAATAATACTGCGTTGTGTGTCTTCTTGAATGTGTGACCTAACTTATGCAGCTTAACCGTGCCCGGCAGGTGTGCAGCCCGTGTGCGCTATGCGGTGTCCGCGTCTGCCGTCACGCGGCATGCGGCTGCAGGATTATTTGGAACCGTCATATGATGCCAGTTTCAGTGAACGCATATCACACAGTCATATTTCCAGTGAGCGGAAATAACATGGCTGCACCAGCAGTGCGCTGACATCCTACAGGCGAATCGTCGCAGGGCGTACGCCGTCCGCATGGTCAGTTAGCCAGCATGATGCGGATGCATCGTCACTGAGGGCATGTCAAACGGTCGATGATGCAAAGAAACGCCTTCTGACTGTGGCGTGGATGAGAGCGAGCCCTGGGACCGAATCGATTTGGAGCACACGTTACACGGCTAATGTCTCCGCGATCGCACGCCACCTGGCGGAAGCGTTGTGGAACACCATCGCAGGGCTAGTGACAGGGGCCATCGTTGTACGGTTGCAACATTAGTGAGCGAACTAGTACGCTGTACTCCCAGCGTCAGTGGATGTATAAACCGTAACGTCACAATCCATCGTCAAGTAGTCGCGGCGTCATTGAGTGCAAGTCCCATGGTGGTAGCATCAAGGAGATTTGCTATAAGGTCGTAGCATTGTGGAACATGACTGCTGAGCGAGGGCTACCTGTGGCGTGAAATACGATGGTGTTTTCGTCTCCCACAGACCACGTCTATTGCGATATGAAATGGTTACCTTGTCAATGTATTTTGTTTGATTTGTGCGTGATGTGCCGTACTTGCGGACACTTTCTTCCGACTTTCGGCAGCATGTTGATGTCCATACGCTCGATATTATATCCATATCCGCTATTCCATTATATGTTTCTTTCCACCATCCCTCGTGTCAAGATATATGTATGTATGCATATATGTATATGTGGGTACATGTATATATGAATATATGTATATATACATATATATATGTGGGTATATGTATATATGAATATATGTATATATATATATATATATATATATATATATATATATATATATATATAAATGCTACTTAGGATGGAATGTTGGATGGAATATTGCCGTAACCGTCACACGACTAGAGCATTTCGCCGTATTTGTGCGCATAGCGTGAGCTGCAGCAACTCCGCGAAGCTTTGCAAACAAGGAGAACATTTAACAAATATTAGGGTGCTGCACGTCATGATGCCTTGCTGTTCACACCAACTTGGTATGCTCTGGGCTGCTATCGTATATGCCATATTTCAGGCTCATAAAGCTGAACATCTACGGAAAGAAAACAAACTTTGCCCTTCTCCACCCAGTATGTCGTTTTATGAAAATGATTGGGATGTCTCCAGTGTCCGAAGATATGGACGGGATCCTCGCAAACACACTAAGCACATAAGCACGGAAAATGCTAAAGCGTTTTTATTATTAGGCGCACTATTTGACTACGACATGTTGAATGCCATATAACATATTCCATCGTGGTATGAAAAGACCCAGACATGTTCTTTATTTCGCATTTCTCAGGTCTTGATAGCACATTCGATTCACGGAACTTCTCGGTTGACATTCTACCACACCATTCATCGCTAAATCCGACGACAGGGCCATCGTGATGGGGCCTCTAAGCCGATATCAGAGGCCTCGGACCAACGTGAGAAACTCTGGACCGACATGCAAGGCCACAAACCATCCCCACGTGGTGGCCTATGTGACGAATTATACATCATTATCGGAAAGGAAACAAGATGAACCCTCTTCAGGCGGTGTTTTGTTTTCGAAGATATGCGCTCCAAACTACCTTGAAAAAATCCAGGAAGACTAATGCCAGCTATGGTGACATGACGCCAGAAATTACAGCACGCAAATTTCGGAGGCCACCCCATCCCCCCGCTCCAGAACATATTTTCATTATAGGGGCACTTTTATCACTTACAGAAGGGGCATTAAGACCAGAGGGGCACCAAAATTCTGGGTACCCCAGAATATTTTGCCTGACGGGCAGAGTATTTCTTTCGCCATTCGGGATAATAAATATTATTGGATTTCCGATAGGTTCTTGGTCGTCTGGCCAGCACCGAACGGCTAACAGGATATAATCCTTCGGACGGGATATGTGTGTCACCTTGTGACATTGGCTCAGAGGCCAATTTACCTTTCTGATGGTATGTGTCTCCGGATCGACTAAAAAATATTGTTGAGCGGAGGAGTACACTCGAGCCTTCTGAATGTTTGACTCCACAGGCCCTAAAGTCAAGAATGTGTTTGATGGGGAGAGGAGGAAATAAATCGTTGGAAAGGGCAAACTAATGATTGGATGGGGAGCAGTGCCCATTTACGTATGGAAAGTAACACCCCTGGGACAGGGCATAGATTCTTGAAAAGGAATTACTTTCCGGGCGGCATTGAACGTACACAGAAAAACGCGCGAATGTAGTGGTGGTCCTGCAGGTCCCAGAAGTGGTACTGCCGCTTAGACAGGGGTACCGCCGAATATGTGGCTGTGGTGGAAACGTTCCCGGAAATACGTTGATAAAATACAAAAGCAAATAAGGCGCCCGTGTGACCTTACGGTACTGTAAATTCGATTGGGGATCGTCGGGAAAATCGTGGGATGAAGTCAAAAAGTGTTGAGGCTAAATGATAAAACAGGTTTATGTGAGACAGGAAAAAAGTACACCGAAAAACACACAATCAAAATTATATCGTGAGTTCCAAAGGCACTATCTAACCGAACACATCCACACCATTCCCCCGATCTCACGCAACACGAGTGATCGAGCAACACTAGCGTGAGTCACACGAAATACCCGCATGGATTAGTCTTAAAGCAGCATCAATTCAATTCTGGTCGAAGCGCTTTAAATCCCAAATAACAAACTAACGCAGCTGTTTATGAACGTCCCACTTAGGGTGTAGGGTCATGCTGATTAGCGTGTCAAAGGCCACCTTTGTGAACATTTTGAAGGAAGTCTGAGTAGTCTGACCTTAGTGGCCCTGTCATTTGACTTTAAATAACTCATGTGTTTATGAACTCTTAGGCTCCATACTCATGTGATCAGCGCAGCGAGAACTACTTGTGTGTTTTAAGGAAACATGATCAGTCCGATCTCAGTGACCCTGGCCTTTAGTGTCGACTAACGGCTGTGTATGAACACCCTTCTTAGTCTTTATGTGCATGGTGATCTGGACATGGAGGAGTATTTGTGTGCTAATTTTAACGAAATTTGAGTATTCGGGCTACGGTGCCCCCTGTTCTTTAGCCCAGCTTATCTTCGCTGCGTATTGTGGTACACCTATATTTGGTGTTCATCATGATTAGAGTATCACGTTCTATGATCCACGCACAATACGCAAAAGCAACATAAGTTTGCTCGCAGATATATATTCGTTTGTATCGCTGTACAATATATCAACACCGGTAATGCATGAAGATTTCCCGACTCAAATAACTCAGCTATTTTTGAACGCCCCTCTTAGCTGTTATGTTCATGATGACCAGCACGTCAAGGACTGCCCGTGTGCAATTTTGAAGTATATGCGAGTATTCCGACCTCAGTGACCTGTACTAACTATATATATAATGCATATATTTATATACACACACACATATATATATATTTGTATACATATGCATATATATGTATATATGCATTTATATGTACACATATATATACATATATGTACATGCACATATATATATATGTATATATATATATATATATATATATATATATATATATATATATATATATATATATATACCTAGTAAACATGGTGGCAGCGAACCGCTGTCAGCTGGTGAGCGGAATGTCCGCACACGTTGACATGCAGCCGACACCCAGCTGACATCCAGCCGACGGCAGACTGGTCAACTCGTCAGACAGGCAGACTGGTCCAGTCGGGCGGCACGCCGCGGGCTATGGTAGCATTGATACAGCAGACCCGTGATGGCATAGTCTGACGAATTTGCCCACCAGATTCAGATGTCACCTTATATAGAAACTTGGAAACTGCCGGAAGATGACATATTTTCCCGAAGTTTTCCGGCATATCAGGATGATTCGGGCCTCGGAACTCAGGTACGGCGAAGCCAATGCACAACCGCGATAAGTATAGGTACAACAGACAAGGAAGTTGATGTCAATCCCATGTTCTTCCGGAGACCAATGGAAAGTCATATGCATTCGTGGTATTCTGTTAGTTACTACAATTAATTATGAAATAACTGCCCGCATCCGATAGTCCAATCACTGCCCATCTCCCGCTGCGCGAATTATACAGGCTGTCACGCGAGCCGGCTGGCATTTGAATTGGTTGCTTGGCGCGCAATGTAACGGCTTACGCGGCAACGACTTGCTGGACGTACTAGCGGTCCACGTACTGTTTTGAGGCACGAATGAACTTTCACCGATAAGCACAACAATGCTATTGTCGTCCAGAGAGCTGATTCCAAGAAGAGAGAGAGAGAGAGAGAGAGAGAGAGAGAGAGATTAAGAGGGAGAGAAAGAGAGACAGAGAGACAGACAGACAGACAGACAGATAGGCAGGCTGACAGACAGACAGGCAGCCAGACAGGCAGACAGGCAGGCAGACAGACAGACAGACAGACAGACAGACAGACAGACAGACAGACAGACAGACAGACAGACAAACAGCAAAAACCAACATCATGCATTCAATTAAAAATGGAATATGCCATCCGTTCCCCAATTTGGCGGTAACTCTTGAAGCTACGTTCCTAGCACTTAGGCCCGAATGGTATGAACATCTATTTTGTATGCTTCGGCACAGTTCAATCAATTCTACATCTTTCGATTTCTGCCCTTCAGCATGGGGTCCTACCCGAGAACCAATTTGGAGGGAAATCGGATGAGTCCGATCTCGATGACATTTGACTTTTGACCCTAAATATTTCCGTGGTGTTGTGCAATACGTCTTCTTGTGTTTGCTCATGATAATCAGGGTGTCGAACTCTAGCAGTATACTGGTTTTCATGATGTTCCACTGGTAAGAATTAAATATTAATCCAGCTTGACGTGCAGTTTGTCATTGGTGTTGTGTTTTAATCGCTGCATAAGCACACCGGGAAATATTTTCACCCAATAATCCGGCTGCTCATGAACGCCATTGTTAGCCTTCATGTTCATGATCCTCAACTCATCCTGGATTAGATGTGAGGTAATCTTGAAATAATTATGAGAGTTCAACCTTTATGATCCTAACGTTGACCTGTTTACAAACTTACGAATCTGTTTACGAATCTGTTTACGCCCCTCTTAACCTTTATGCTCATGATGACCAGTGCAAGTACTACCCGTGCAACAATTCTGAAGGAAATCTAGACGAGGCCGATCTCGATGGCCTTTGATATTTGCCCCTGGATATCTCCGTGCCTTTTTGTGATAGGGCTTTTTGAATGTGCTCATGATAATCAGGTGCGCCAAGTTCAACCAGTAGAGTTTCGGACAAATATACTCAGGGCAGATATACGCAAGCAAATGTAAGTAAGCAAATGCACGTATGCACAAAAGCACGTATGACAAATGTGCGTATGGCAGATGCACTTTAGAGCAAATGCACCTATGACACACATACGTGAGCAAATGTAGGTAAGTGCAAATGTACGTAAGCGCAAATGCACGCTAGCGCATACGTAACGACACCACACCACCACCTGCAGCCACACCTGACGACATCACACCACCACCTGCAGCCACACCTGACGACACCGCCACCTGCAGCCACACCTGACGACACCACACCGCCACCTGCAGGCACACCTGACGATACCACACCGCCACCTGAAGCCACATCTGTCAACACCACACCGCCACTTGCAGCCACCCCTGACGATACCACACCGCCACCAGCAGCCACACCTGACGACATCACACCACCACCTGCAGCCACACCTGACGACACCACACCGCCACCTGAAGCCACACCTGACGACACCACACCGCCACCTGAAGCCACACCAGACGACACCACACCGCCACCTGAAGCCACACCTGCCAGCATCACACCACCACTTGCAGCCACACCTGACAGCATCACACCACCACCTGAAGTCACCCTTGACGGCATCACACCACCACCTACAGCCACACCTGACAGCACCGCACCACCACCTACAGCACGCGATATAGGAGCATTGCACGCAACTGAGGAACACGGCATGCAACAGAGGCACACGGCACGCGACAGAGGCACACGGCACGCGACAGAGGCACACGGCACGCGACAGAGACACACGGCACGCGACAGAGGCGCACGGCACGCGACAGAGACACACGGCACGCGACAGAGGCACACGGCACGCGACAGAGGCGCACGGCACGCGACAGAGGCACACGGCACGCGACAGAGGCGCACGGCACGCAACAGAGGCACACGGCACGCGACAGAGGCACACTGCACGCGACAGAGGCACACGGCACGCGACAGAGACACACGGCACGCGACAGAGGCACACGGCACACGACAGAGGCACACTGCACGCGACAGAGGCACACAGCACGCGACAGAGACACACGGCACGCGGCGCGGCGGTCGGCCGTACCTTGGCCAGTCGTCTGACGGCGGGACTTTCGGCACCGATGCGCTGCGACGTCGTGCCCGCGCCGCAGGTGGCCATCAGCACGAGCATGGGCAGCAGCCGGGAGACGTCCATGCCGGCCGACAGGAGCAGTGCCACTGGCCGGTGCTCGCGACACCCGCGTGCTGGCTCGGCGCGACACACGCCCCTGCCCCCGCCCCCGCCCCCGCCCCAGTCCCCGCCAGGCGCGCGCGCGCTCAGGGCGGGGCCAGCGCGTCGCGTGCGACGCGTCGCCGCCGGCGCGCGCGGCAGTTCTGGCGTGGGACGCCGAGTCGGCTGCCCGACGACGCGCGGTCACTAACCGGGCCCAGTCTGAGTCACCGGCTGGAATCTGGACGATGCAGTGGGGAAATTTGTTGCGCAGGTCTTGGAACATCATCGCATGGCATAGCTGATCTTCCCTGGAATAATATTATGGTAGTGGTGCCGGGTGTTGTCAAATGTTGGCATTCTTGGCGTCTGATCCGCTCCAGCCACCCACGTGCATCATTTCCAATTAATCCGCCGCCGTGTCACGGCTAATGTGGCAAATGGCTAGGCTGACACAAATCAAAACACTCATCGAACGTGACTACGCAATCCTTAGCACCAATTGAGTCGCGCCATTGATAATTATAAGGGTTCTGTTAGAGGCTAAGATCTAACTAGCACGTGGCGTGCCAACAGCGAAAAATACGTGCTCTACGAGGAAGACTCGAAACGTATGCGTCTAACAATACAAAATTGTATATATAAAAGTTTGAAACCAAGGGGAACTATGATTGAACCAAGAAGTGATGATTATGCTGCCTGCGAATTTCCTTTTCAGATAATTATTGATCAAGGTCCCAAAATCTGGCGTTAGAGAAATTGTTCCGAATTGATACGGCTTGAGCGGGAGATGTTTTGACGAGGACATGCTGATAATAATACAAAGCTAATATCTGTCTGCTTGGGGGACACAAATAGCAATGTGTAACTACTAATCCTTGATCGGTATCCAAAAACACACGATTATTTTCTCAAGCAAACCAGCATTCCATTGACCAGCTCAACACTGGAATACCGGCTATTATCGGGCTAGAAATTTACCCAGCTGTAGGCCTGTGGTGCTTCAGTTCCGCAATTATCAGCTTACGTAACATGAAACGGCAGGAGCGTTCAATGTACCGCTCGGCACCAGGCTGGCGGCCGAACGCGCCCAACTGTAGTCACACCCTCCTCCCGCATGTTTAGCTTAAAATGTCACGAACGGATTCCATTGCTTTTGGCGGATAGCACAGAGCTCAAAGCAATGTGCTTAGATAGGTAAAGTATTTCACCTGACTGTTACGTATGACAGCATGGGTCATTTCCAAGATTAATAGTTGTCAAATTGGCAAAGTTTCGACGTCAGTAGAAACTTTGCCAATTGAGAAGATTCTACTGAGTGCAGAGAAGAAGCCGGGTTCGGGTGCCGTCATGCGCCTTGCATTCTAAGATAGACAAGAAAAGCATCCATAAGTACCGATAAGATCGAGGTAATGGTGCACCATGTTGTATTCTTAGGTCGAATGTTGAATCTGGTCGGATGCTCATGCGGAGAATGTTCTACACCAAGCTCTTCCCAGGAGCCCGACCGGCGCTTTGACACATTTGCCCAAGAATTTTGAGGTATATGACTTACAGTATATTTCGACTTAAAAAAAAACAAATGCGGTGGAAAGGACTACAAGATTTTAATACAACGCAAAGGCTAGTTACGCTGGTACAGGGTCCATACCAACAGCAAACGGTGCTGCGACAACGTGACACACTCAATTTCTTATTACAGTGAAACCAGCACTGAATATTTGTACGCCATATATGAAATAATTTTAAGGTCATTGACTTGCAATTTGCCATGCATAATCACAATCTGAGTCCGAATAACACATATCTCACGGTTTTCCAAAAAGTCGAAACATTTGGAAATAACTATACGATATATATTGTCAGAAAACCAGGTTGCAAAACAAAAGAGGGTTCCGATTTGACAGTATTATTGCCCCCTTAGATTAACGGTCAATTGGCGAAAGCTAATTGTTGACATCTTTGTTCTTCGATATATTTGAGTTTTTAACCTGCACACCATTTCGTTCAAAGTCTTGGCTGGTGTCGTCACCATGGCGTCATTCATTCCTGACCCATAAATGCTAGGTTGTTCCTTTTTCTACCACACACTGAGAAGGTGACATTCCGACAAGTACTGAAAGGTTCAACGTGAAATTGCCGTTAATTTTATATTTATTGAACAAATTGTCATGGATAGATTCTGCCAACCTTCAGACCTTTGAAAAAAGAGTGGTAAAATATTAGGCACTTGGTGGCTTCATGAACTACGGGATTGTCCAACGTGCCACTGAATGATTGGCTGATTAGTGATTTCTGTTATGTCTACGTCAATCTTATCAACAAGCACGTGACATTCACTTCATGTGATACACAATCTATGACAACTCTAAGTCATGAACTTGATCCAGACTGGTCGCTACTAGTTAGCATGGATGTAATCACTGGGGGGGGCTGGGGCATGTCCCCCAATTTCTGAAAAATGGCGATTTGTTCCCCTCATTTTTTTCCGTGTCCCCCTAAGCCTCGGCTACCTGAGTATGATCGTCGCAAATGTATACTTAATAATTCATGAAGTTAAACTATCTATACAAGAGAATCACCAAAGCTACTAGAAACAAAATTGTGCTTTGCCAGGCAACAATAATGCATTATCACAAGGCTTTATTATAGTCTTAGGTTGCATTCCCTTGCACAAAAATTGATATATCTTGAACAAACATGACTCTGGGTGCCCATGGGTATCTTCAAGACCATGGAGGGAAGTCATGGGCAGCCTTAACACGGGTCCTGGAGGGAGGGGGCGAAATCCGCCCACCACTCCGGTTTTTCGTAGATAACTCCAGATTTTGCCGGCCGATGTACTCCATTGTTTGAGTACCTGCTTCGAAATGACCGCCACATGGCTTAAAGTAAGAAAAACGAAAATCAGCCGACAATTTTTCGATGTAGGGGTCGTTAAAGTAAAAACAATTATCAGCGCCAGACTACAAATGTCGGTGCTCATGCGCTTTCCGTATCTTAGCAAAAAGGTGTTCTTGGCAACACAAGTGACTTGTTTGATGCATATTGTTTTGTCACATTGTTTTGAAGTCATGTCAAGTCACCGAGGTCGAGTCAGATCAAGTTCATGACAGGCTTACACACGCCCTGGAGGGGGAGGGCGAAATCCGCCAATTCCTCCGATTTTTCGTGCGTAACTCCACATTGTACCGGCCGATGTACGCCATTTTTTGCATACCTGCTTAGAAATGACCGGCGCATTGCTTAAGGTGAGACAAATGAAAATCGACCGAAACTTTTTCGAGTTAGAGGCCGTTAAAGTTAAAAAAAATATCAGCGCCAGACCACAAAAATCGGCGCTGATGCGCTTCCCGTATATTGGCAAAAGGGAAGTGTTCTTAACAACACTAGCGAATCGTTTGCTGCATATTGCTATGCTACATAATTTAAAAGTCATGTCAGGTCGCCGAGGTCAAGTCAGGTCAAGTTCGTGACAGGCTAATAGAACCAAACTTGGTCAACTAGAATGTTGTCATAAATGCAAATGACTGCCAAGCGACTGATGCCACTTTGCATGTTACTCCCTACACATCCCGAAATCTACTGTTTGTCATTGTGTGCCTAAGCGTTTCCATGCAGTATTCATGTATTTCACTCCTTTCTTCGCTGAAGCCGATTGTGCCGAGCCGCCCAACGGAGCAGTCGGATGGGCAGCCCGGTTCCGGTAACTGGAGCAGGTAATGCCTGATAAAGTGTTCCTATATGGGTGACCTGAGGTCAAATGGCGGATCTGACATCTGCATTGCATCATTAACAATGTCCAAAACATCATTGATGGCAATTTTGGAGCATTTAAACACAAACACAGCTATCCACAACAATGACAAGCCAAACCAAGGAATACCAGAAAAGTTTGATATTTTGACATCATTTGACCTTGAAAATATTGACCTGAGCTCATACAATTTGCATACAATAGAGTTCACTGTCATGCCCACCCACTCTCCTAATTCCGTTGCTCTAGCCTTCAGTGGCGTCGCCACGAAATTCTTCCAGGGGGGGCAAGTTCGAAAGGGGGCCTCCTGCTCCCCGAAAAGGGGCCTCCATTGCGTTAGGGCCTCCTATTGTTTTAAGACCCTTAGTATGGTTCGGGAATGGGAACATGATTTCATATTAATGTACTGTTTGTTCTTGGCATGGTGCATTATTTACTCAACACCCAAAAGCAATATATTTTTTTTTCGCTGAAAACTAGGACATACCAAGGTATAAATAAGGAACATGTGGATGTTCCATATTCCTTATAAGGAACGTGTCAAAATCAACCAACGTCTCAATGCTTTTTCGAACAGAAGAATCTTCCCGCTGGCCTCTAAATACAGTGAGGCTGATGCTAAGCATATCTTTCAGACATCTCCCATTGATCAACCCACCGTTATGTATTCCAAGAATAACTGAATATAGCTAGATTCACCACTACTGTTATTTATTCCCACCAGCTTGATGCCCTAAGCAAAGCTTAAGCGATCATTTTTCAGTATTAGGACGATAATTTCGCGAAGGTGACAATAAGAAGTGGGTTACATTGGTTTTCTGATCGCAATCTTAGGAATTTGCGAAATTTTGTAACATTTGGTGTTGGTTGCAAGGCACCTGCCAAACAAGTTAAAATAACAAATTCTGGGCGAATTAATTCACGCGCCTGGGATTTAGACCGCAATTTTGTGAAAGGGGACCTATCGAAATGAAATGATTCCTGATCAACCAAATTATCCTGTGAAGGGGCCTAATCTACCACTATCTTTCCTGATTCGTCGGATTTGAACCCTAACTCCCGCACCCAATTCCATGGTTTTATTTTGGTATCCCTTGATAAATCAACGTACACTGCGAAATTACACCCATACCACAACAACTGGATCGGTATCCGAAAATGTCTATGGGGCCCGGTGCGTCCTTCTGGGCCTCCAGGGTGATTTTCAAGGGCTGCGACGCGATTTTTTTATATAGTCCAATGTGATCTTTTGGGCCCCGGCGTCATTTGCTTGGATCCCTAGCGCGAGCTTTAGCTGCCTCGACACTTTTTTTGGGTCTAAAACGTTTTAGGTTTTTTGGCGTCATTGTTGGGCCCCAGAGTTCGAGTGTTTTATGTGAGTGTTTTTCAGAGTTGGACCCATGTCCGGAGTGTTTTTGTTGCTCTGGCTTCATTTGTTTTGGTCCCAATGAGACTTTGTTGTGGATTGGTACGACCTGACGTTCCACTATATATATTTATTTTCTTTTCTTTTCATGGTCCGGTCGTAAATCTTTGGTACACCCGGGCCCAGCGTGATTTTCAAAGTCCCCGGCCGGATTTTTTTCGTCCATGACGTAAATTTGAAACACCCCTGCACGACTTTTACCATCTCTTAGGGGTTTCTTGCAAATTATAGGCCTCATCTTGCGTCATAAGTATCTCGTCCCATTTCCTGGAGCCTCTTTACCGGTTTTCAACGTCTTATGTCCTACCCTCCTCCATATTCATTGCCCTCCTCTCTCGTTTTGAAAGACCTTCTCTTACATCCTGGGGCCCTTTACCATGGCATGGGGCTTACTCTCATGTCCCAGGGACATTATCTGCCAAATTAGGGGCCTCATGCCACGCTTCGTGGGCTTCCTCCTTTATCCTTTAGTAAGGCCTTTAGTAAGGACTTTGACAAGGTACCCCTTAAACGGTTAAGTTGTGGCTTTCAGATAGACAGCAAAGAGTGATGCTAAATGGCATAAAGTCATCATGGCAAAATGTTCTTAATGGAGTTCCCCAGGGGTCAGTACTGGGGCCACTACTGTTCATTATATTTGTAAATAACATTGAAAGTGGCCTAAGCAGTAATTTTTTTAAATTTGCCGATGATTTGAAGGTCTTTAGGGCAATAGCAGGTCAAGATGAGCATATCTCGCTGCAAAAAGACTTAGACGAACTTGTGAAGTGGTCCGAAGAATAGCAAATTTAATTTAATTTTGATAAGTGCAAAATCATGCATGTAGGTAAGCAGCATCTGAAGGCTCCATACTTGATGGGTGGCCAAGTGCTATCAGTGACTCAGCAGGAGAAGGATTTAGGTGTTATTCTAAACACAAACTGGGGGCATCAGAACAGACCAAGGAAGCTAGGAAGAAGGCACTGAGAATGTTTGGATAAATAAATAGGAATGTATCATACAGAAGTGAGGAAGTGATCAGGAAGCTTTACTGTGCATATGTCAGGCCACATTTGGAATACTGCATCCAAACTTGGTCTCCTAGCTATGAAAAAGATTGTTGGCTTTTAGAGAGAGTACAAAAGAGGGCTACACAAATGGTTAATGGCATAAGCAACCTGGCATATGAGGAAAGATTGAAGAAATTGAATATGTTTTCACTTAGATATAGAAGGCTGAGAGGAAATCTCATTGAGGTCTTTAAACTTGTCCATGGTCTGGAGAGGGGATATCTTGGGGAAATGTTTGAATTGAACAGAAATGATGCAATTAGAGGTCATAAATTCAAAATTAAAGTTAACCACAGCAGAACAATGTTAAGGCAGACTTTCTTCACCAACAGGGTAGTAGAACACTGGAACTAGCTGCCAGAAAACATTGTCAGTAGCAGCACATTGAACATCTTTAAAAACAGCATAGACAATCATTATAAGAATAGAGGGCTTGCTTTTCAGTATTATAGGGAGGGCTGATTGACAGATTTGGTGGGCAACTGGTTCAGTGTACAGAGTGCAACCAAGAAGGGCCCTTGTGGCTCATAGTTGCACTAATCTTTTATGTCTCTATGTCTTTATCCTGGAAAAGCCTTACCAGTCTTGAGGGAGTCTTTAATTTTGGAAACCTTACACCCCTTCAAACCTGTTACCACTCCCATCTTAAGGACTTCCTCGCATTTTCTTGGAAATATTTCTGGTCTTCGGTGCCTCATTCAGTCCTGTAGACCTACTCCTTTTTGGGGGACTCCTCTCGAATCTGGCAGGGCCGTCATTTCTTTTCTAGAGTCCTTTTTTCAAATTAGTGGCCTCCTCTCACGTCTTGGGGACCTCATGCTCTGCGTTTTAATTCGAACTTCGCCCATCTTAAGGGTGATGTCCTATCTCTTGGTGGACTCCTCTTCTCTCCCAGGTTCCTCCTCTATCAAATTATACACAACCTTTCTTATCTCAGTGGCCTTGTTACTTCCCGGGGACCTTTTTGGACATCTGCGAGCCTTTTCCGCCTGGGAGCTATCCTTCTTATCCAATGGCCTTTCTCTCCAATTGTACGGCCTCCTCGTTCATCATGGGGTCTTATTTCCAACCTTGTGTCGTACTCTTCCGAATTAGGAGCCTCATGCCATGTCACTGGATCATCCTTTTCTATTTTGGTGGAACCTTACTCGTTTTGGTGCTTATTGTTGCGTCTCCGAAGCCTCATCCCATATCCACAGGCTTTCTTTTCCATCTTAGGGCCTCCTCTCACTTTCTGGAGCCTCCCTTTCCGTATTGGGGCCTCCTTTGCAATTCTGGGCGTGCAAATTTTTGGCACTCTCTTGATTTCTGGGGCTTCCTACACTCTCCTAGGTGACTCCTTTTTAAAATTATGGGACTCCTTTCACGTCTTGGAGGCCTCCCCATCTGTGCTTGGAGCCTCATTATTCTCTTAGCATGTTGCTTTTGCATCCTAGTCTTAAATCTTCTCTTCTAGGGTTCTCGTCTTCTAAAATGTGGGCCTCATCTGGCCGGTCTCAGTGGCCTTTTCTCCTTCCTAGGGAGACCCATTGGGCCCCCTCCTGCGTCCGGATAAACATCTCTTGTCATTATTTTCTATTGTAGGGTCCTTCCCTTCCATCTTGGGGCCTCGTTTTCCAAATTAAGAATATCTTGCCACCCATCGGAAGCCTTCTCGTGTAACCCTGTGTGGCTTCTTGTCCGTCTCGGTGGTATCCTTTTCGTCCTGGAGGTCTCTTTTTTGTCCTGGGGGCCTCCTTTTCATCTTGGGGGCCTCCTCACAATCTCTGTTCTATGTGTCTTATAGGTACCTGCTTATATTTCCTGGGGGCCTTGTTATCAATCTTGGATCCACCTTAACATCATCATTTTCTGTCCCGTTGGTCTCCTTGCTCACCTTTGTGTTTATGCCTTTCCGGATAGTGGTCTCCTCAAATTGCAGGGGGCGCCCCCACCCCGAAGTCTCAAGGGGTGGAGACGATTGCCCCCGCTGCTCCCACCCCGGTAGCGACGTCCCTCCTCCGAAACCTAATCTCATATGCACTGGCTTTCTTTTCCGGCTTAGGGTCTCCTCTCATTTTATTGGGCCTCCCTTCCCGTATTGGGACTCCTTTGCAATGTTGGGGGCCTCCGTGCCAATTTTTGTGTTTTCTCTTTTTCGTCTTGGATCCTTTTCGTCATGGGGCCTTCGTTTCGTCCTGGGGTCTCTTTTTCGTCCTGGGGGCATCCTTTTCGTCCTGGGGGCCTCCTTTTCGTCCTGGAGGGCCTCCTTTTCATCCTGGAGGGCCTCCTTTTCGTCCTGGACGGCCTACCGTTCATCCTGGGGCCTCCTTTTCGTCCTGGGGGCTTCCTTTTCTTCATGGGGCCTCCTTTTCGTCATGGGGTCCTCCTTTTCGTCCTGGGGGCATTCGTTTCGTTCTGGGGGCCTCCTTTTCGTCCTGGAGAGCCTCTTTTTCGTCCTGCGGGTCTACTTTTCGTCCTGGGGGCATTCTTTTCGTTCTGGGAGCCTCCTTTTCGTCCTGGAGGGCCTTCTTTTCATCCTGGAGGGCCTCCTTTTCGTCCTGGAGGGCCTAATTTTCATCCTGGGGCCTCCTTTTCGTTCTGGGTGCCTCCTTTTCGTCATGGGGCATCCTTTTGTCCTGGGGGCCTACTTTCGTCCTGAAGGGCTTCCTTTTCGTCCTGCGGGTGTACTCTTCGTCCTGGGGCATCCTTTTCGTCCTGGGGGCATTCTTTTCGCCCTAGGCGTCTCCTTTTCGTCCTGGGGGCCGCCTTTTCGTCCTGGGGGCCGCCTTTTCGTCCTGGAGGGCCTCCTTTCAATCCTAGGGGCCTCCTTTTCGTCCTGTGGCCTCCGTGTGAATATTTGGCACTCGCTTGATTTCTGGGGCCTCCTACCTTCTCCTAGGTGACTTCTTTGATAATTATGGACCTCGTCCTGGAGGCCCTAATTTGTGGAATCTCTGTCGTCTTGGGGCCTCCTTTTCGTCCTGGGGCTTTCCTTCTGTCCTGGACGGCCTTATTTTCGTCATGGGGGCCTTATTTTCGTCCTGATGGCCTCCTTTCCATCCTGGGGGCCTCCTTTTCGTCCTGGGGCTTCCTTACCATCCTGGGGGCATCCTTTTCGTCCTGGAGGGCCTCCTGTTGTCCTGGAGGGCCCCTTTTCGTCCTGGGGCCTCATTTTCATCCTGGAGGGCCTCCTTTTCGTCATAGAGGGCCTCCTTTTCATCCTGGAGGGCTTCCTTTTCGTCCTGGAGAGCCTCCTCTTCGTCCTGGATGGCCTTATTTTCGCCCTGGAGGGCCTCCTTTCCGTCATGGGGCCTCCTTTTCGTCCTGGGGACCTCCTTTCCATCCTGGGGGCCTCTTTTTCGTCCTGGGGCCTCCTTTTCGTCCTGGAGGGCCTCCTTTTCGTCCTGGAGGGCCTCCTTTTCGTCCTGGAGGGCCTCCTTTTCGTCATGGCGGCCTCCTTGTCGTCCTGGGGGCCTCCTTTCCATCCTGTAGGCCTCCTTTTCGTCCTCGAGGGCCTCCTTTTCGTCCTGGAGGGCCTCCTTTTCGTCCTGGGGGCCTCCTCAAATTTCAGGGGGCGGCCCCCAGTCCCACGGCAGGGGGGGGGGCAATTGTCCCCTCTGCCCCCCCAGTGGCGACGCCCATGCTAGCCTTAATAATAGCCGAAATCTCAGGGGGGCAGAATCCGCCTCCCTTCCAGTGCGTGCGATTTTCAGAGGCCCACCAGCACGCGTGTTAAGCAGGTACGTCAAGTTTGCGTCGTATTCGTATTCGTATTCAGCGAAGTGTTCGCCAGAGGTGTATTTGTATTGGCATAGGTGTTCAGCGACGGGTGTATGATCATTCGGATCAATTACCACAAATGCTTCTGCTTGCACTGAACACGCTGGAAGCAACAACATAAGTTTCACATTACCGCTTTAACGGTCAAGGTCCAACACAAACCGGTTTCTTCGGTTGCCTTCCCTTTTTTCTTTTTCACCCAAACATGCCCAAATCTAGTATCAAGCAATAGCCTGTTGTGAACCATCGTGTAAAATTTCAAACCGGTACATGTCAATGACAAACTTCTAGGTCAAATGTTAGCTTTATTTATTATTTGGCGATATTGTAGCGATATCGGCCGACGCGAGGTTCCGTTGCTATCGCTTCAATTTCCATAAAATGGGCGTCATTGAACGTTCCTTGCTATGCGGTACCGGAACGATAAGCAATCGAATTATTTCTCGAGGACAAAGGCCAAGCTGATTCGCCAAATTTTATTTCGTTCTCGTTCAAACCCATCCAAATCTGGTATCATGCAACGGCCTGTGGTGAACACACGAGTAACATTTCAAATCGGGACATGTCAAGCCAAAGATTTCATTGAGTTCTTCAATAACCTCGCGTCTCGTCGCTATGACTTCAATTTGCAGAAAATGGATGGCACTCGACGTCGCTTTTTGTGCGGTATCAGAAAGTTGATTATTCGAAATCATCTCGACTGGTCAAAATTCAAGCTGATCTCCTCGTTCACCCAACAATTTTTTCCTAGTTTTCGCTCAAGCCTACCCAGATCCACTATCAAGCGATAGTCCATGGTGAACCATCGAGCAACATTTTGAAACCGAGATATATCATGGGCAAACCTCGAGGTCAATGGCTAATTTGCATTTTTCGAAGTCATCATGATCCATCGCTATGGGTTCAATTTGCATCAAGTGGGTGCCATTTGACGCGTCTTGTGCCGTATTATGATGCTACTAAATCGAACTAATTTCAAAGACCAAAGGTCAAACCAATTTTTTATCGCCTCGTATTTTTTCGTCGCCCTAACATACCCACATCTCTTGTCAAGCAATAGCCCGTGACGAAAATGCTACAAATAAAATCAAATGCAACATAACCTAACCTAACCTAACCTAACCTAACCTAACCTAGCCTAACTTCTTGTTTAAAAGCTAGAAAAAAATTTCAAGCGATTTATTTTCTGAAAATTCTCAAAAAAGATTATGACTCAGCCTAACCTAACCTAGCCTAAGCTGCTTTCGAAGAAAACAAGTCAATTTTTGTTCGAACATTTTTGGTGAAAAATGCGTGGACGGTATGATGGAGATTTTAGGTTGTAAAAAGAATAGTTTTTGCAAGCATTTGCATCCATAAAGCAAGCAAATTGGTGAATTAAACAAAAAATCAGACAAAATTTCATTTTTGTCTTCATTTCCACAGAAAATAAGTGGTTCCAACATCTTAGTCACCTTCTTAAACATGATGCTCTGAATACATTTTTTAACCGAATTCTGCAAATTTGCCCATTTGTGTACACAAAATGTCATTTTTTAATATTGCAAATCTGGAAACTAGACATTGAAAAAAGTGGCTGAAATCCGAGGATTTTCTGGGGGTGGGGTGGGTGTGGGGGGTGGGGTTCCCATCTAGCTTGTCCAAGCTTACCACGTCCCTGATTTATCCCCCCTCCCCCAATTTCGAAACCGTGGTCACACCCATGCTGGTTGGTGGTGAACAAAAGGGAAAATTTGACAATGTTAAGCTTACCGTGCCGTAATTGTATTTCTTCAGAGAAATTCAGCGTGCTTTAGTGCTTTTGGCATAGCAGTCAAATAATGTCATCTGACCTGAGCTGTTACATCATTCGTGATCCATTCTGAGATCATGGGTGAGCCATCTTGTACTGAGATAGTTCGTGGGCGAGTGTAGGACGCGCCCTGGAGGGGGGCAAAATCCGCCCACCCCTCAGGTTTTTCGTAGACAACTCCCGATTTTACCGGCCGATATGCGCCATTGTTTGTGTACCTGCTTAGAATGTGATTGGCACGTTGCTTAAAGTAAGAAAAACGAAAATGGACCGAACATTTTTCTAGTTAGGGGTCGGTAAGGTAAAATAAAATTATCAGCGCCAGACCACAAATATTGGCGAAAAGGAAGTGTTCTTGGCAAAACTAGCGAATTGTTTTATGTATATTGTAATGCTACAGTGTTTCAGAGTCATGTCAGGTCACCGAGGTCAACTCAGGTCAAGTTAATGACAGATTAACACACGCCCTGGAGGGGGAGGGCGAAATCTGCCCATCACTACGATTTTTCGTATGTAACTCCATGTTGTGCCGGCCGATATACGCCATTTTCTCCGTACCTGTTTAAACATGACTGATCCGTTGTTTAAAGTACGAAAAAACGAAAATCGTCCGAAAAGTTTTTAAGTTAGGGCAGCTAAATATTTTTTATTTGCAGCGCCAGACCACAAAAATCGCCGCTGATTCGCTTCCCGTATATTTGCAAAAGATAAGTGTTCTTAACAACATTAGCGCCTTGTTTGCTGCATATTGTTATGCTATATGATTTAAAAGTCATGTTAGATCGCCGAGGTCATCATGACAGGCTAATGGAACCAAACTTGGTCAACTGGAATGTTGTCATGAATGGAAATGCCTCATGCGATTAATGCCACTTTGCATGCTACTTCTAGTTAGTTATTAGGGGTTTAGGGCGCATCAATTGCAGTGGTTATACAGCGCCCATTACATGCTACTTCCTACAAATCCGGAAATCTACTGTTTGTCATTGTATGCCTAAGCGTTTCTGTACTTTATTCATGCATTTCACTCCTTTCTTTGCGAAGCTAATTGTGCCGAGCCGCCCAACGGAGCAGTCAGGTGGGCAGCCCGGTTCCGGTAACTGGAGCAGATAATGACCTGATAAAGTGCTCCTATATAGGTGACCTGAGGTCAAATAGCGGTTCGGGCATATGTATTGCATCATTAGTAATGTCCAAAGCATCATTAATGCCAATTTTTGAGCATTTAAACACAATCACAACGATGGATAACAATGACAAGCCAAGCAACGCAAAACCATAATATTTTTGAAAATTTGACCTCATTTGACCTGGAAGATATTGGTCTAAGATTACGAAATTTGCACAAAATAGAGATAACTATCGTGCACATCCACCATTCGCTCCTTCCAGTGGCGTAATTTTCAGAGGCCCTCCAGGGCACGTGTTAAAGTATCCCCAGTCGCAGCGATGTTCCGCCCCAGTCAGTTCTGGGTCAGTAGGTTCTGATATCACCTTCTGATGGCCGTGATCCAGTTAGTGCTGGATCAATATATCCTGGCATAATCTCATGATGATGGTGATATGGTTGTCGTGATCTAGTCAGTGCCGGATCAGTAGGTCCTGATTTATTGTTTATTGTTTATTGTCCACAATTTCCAACAGCATAATGTGCCCTTTACAGCAGAAGTCCATGGCTAAAAAACGTAAACAGAACAAGTGAACAGTTTTATATTCAAATAGTTAAGCGGCTGTGAGAACTGCATTGATACCCAATGACTACGCGACTCAGATGTGATCGTGTGGCGCAACACAGTATCTAACCACCTGGGTAATCGCTTTGGGTAGTTTTGTTTTGTATCTAACCACCTGGGTAGTTTTGGTGTAATCGCTAAAAATGTGTTCGTTTCTCTGTTACTCTGTTAGATAAGCCACACCTAATGATTTGTAAATATGCATACGGTACATGAAATAAAATAGGTTGCCTATTTCTCCTGACTGGGACCCATAATCTAAAGTTATGCAACAACGCTGATGAGTCTATCCTACCACAAACGTGATATGTGGTAGGATGGGCTCATCAGTGTTATTGCAGTACTTCGGATTATGTGTCCCAGTCAGGAGAAAAAGACAACCTGTTTTGTTTCATGTACTGTATGCACGTGTAGAAACAATTAGATGTTACCTATTTAACAGAGAATCAAGAGAAACCAACACATTTGTCATGATGTCAATTTCACGATGGTAATAATATGATGGTCGTGATCCAGTCGTTCCAATATATTGATCGTGACAAATTCCGTAGAACAACATCTTGGTAGGGTATTTAGAAACTATTGCAACTGATACATTCGATGCAATTTGAATGGCAAATGTCATGTTAATATATGTAACCATTGTAATTGGCTATGAGCATGTGTATATACGCCGGCGATTCTCAGCAGGTTTGTGCGAATTCGATGAACATTATTGAATTCAAGGCCCGTCATTTGCATGGTATGAACTATGGTTTGGCTTCTTGACAAGCTGGTTGAACCTGGGAGCTGTAGGTATTTAATACTCGGTGGCAAGCCCTGTTTTTTTTCCGGTCACGTGTGTGTGAGAATAGGAGCGATTCGTGCCTGAACAGAGCTTCGAGACTGCGCCTTTTGCGACTCTTTGTTTCACGCTGCCATGCATTACTGTTCAAGGGCGATAGTGCCGAATATTCCTATAAAATATAGGATTAAGGACCACAGAAGGTCGGTTCGGAATTAGTTGATACTGAATGAAGGATGGGAAAATTTTATATCCGGGTGTTTATTATTATGATATCACGGCATGAAATACCATAGGATAATCGTGGTGGTAGTAGTTACATATGCTTTCATATGACACATATTCTGTTCAATTGCTTCCACCTTTGGACAAAGATAATGGAAAAAATGGAGAAGCGTAATGGAAGAACTTGAAATTAACTAACTCATTTGATGGCAAGCTTTCTAGGCTTTCGGTTTATTGGCTAACATCAGTTTCTGATAAAGTTTGGAAAACGAATCGTTGAGAAAGCTTCATATATTGTGAAAGTAAGTTTAGTAAACTGAGGTTTACCGTTCAATTTTCCATTTACTGTTACCATCAAGGTGACTAGAAGTTTACTTCTGGAGCTGTTTATTCAATGCATACTGACTTTAAATATATATTTCCTTGCTGGCTGGCAATAATTTCCGGTCTCACTTACGAAACAATTCTCCATTTCCTGGATGCGCTCAACTGAAGCGATGACAAATTGTGCGCTCAGCACCTCTAATGGTGCTTATCTTTAAGACTGGGAAGCATACATAGGCGCAGTTTCCTCCTTCTGCTGGATTAGTGAACTTGTCTGCCACAGAAATGATGCTATTGCCATCTAGCGGAGCACGAATACATACCCTCGGTGCTGGACCTCCTGCCAGACGAGGTGAGAGGAGAGCTGAGCGTCCAAACTACACACGGACAGTGGGCTACGCTCACCACCGCCCCCTCCCCACCACCACCACCCAGCAGCTGACTGTGGTAAGCATAGCGAGACTGAAACAGGCCAAAGAAACTAATGCTTACCTCTCTTATTTCTAACCTCTCACCCTCCCTCTTTCACCCCTTCTCTCGCTCTCTCTCTCTCTCTCTCTCTCTCTCCCTTCTCTCTCTGTCTCACTCTCTTTCGCTCTCTGCCTCTCTTTCTTTCTTTCCCCCTCTTTCTTTTTCCTCTATCTCGCTATCCCTCTCTCTCTCTCTCTTTTGTCCTCCCTCCCTCTTCTTTTCGAACGCTTCTCTATCTCTCTCTCTCTCTATCTATCTCTCTCTCTCTCTTCTCTCTCTGTCTCACTCACTGTCTCACTCTCTTTCGCTCTCTGCCTCTCTTTCTTTCTTTCCCCCTCTTTCTTTTTTCTCTCTCTCGCTATCCATCTCTCTCTTTTGTCCTCCCTCCCTCTTCTTTTCGAACGCTTCTCTATCTCTCTCTTTCCATTTCTATCACTCTTTGTCCCTTTTTATGTCCTCTATCCATTCTCTTTTTATTTCTTGCTCTATGCCCTCCCCCTCCTCGATACCTGTATCGCTCACAATGTCTAAATTGTCATCATGCCGTTGGAAATGGTCTCAAATCTTGCATCCATAAAAAATCCGGCGCTAGACGGCCGTGGTACATTCGGAGTAGCGCGCAAGATCCACTATCTAGCTGTAAACTGTACAGTAGTTCGCTGCGAGCCACACACCGTGCATCATTGACGGACAAACAGCGGTTTTCCACTGTTGTTGCTTACTTTTTTCCACGGGATCGGGCCTTGGCCACCGGTATTCCCGCAGGGGGACCGGTCACCAATGCATCCGAAACGGGCCGTGGCCGCCGGTATTCCCAGAGGGGGGCCGATCACCTGTGCATCCGGGACGGGCCGTGGTCGCCGGTATTTCCAGAGGGGGAACGGTCATCAATGGATCCGAGACGGGCCGTGGCAGCCGGTATTCCCAGGGGGGGACCGGCCACCAGTGTATCCGGTATAGGCCGTGGCCCCCGGTAAGTGTCGCCCAGAGGGGGACCGGTCACCAGTGGATCCGGGACGGGCCGTGGTCGCCGGTATTTCCAGAGGGGGAACGGTCATCAATGGATCCGAGACGGGCCGTGGCCGCCGGTATTCCCAGAGGGGGGCCGATCACATGTGTATACTGTACGGGCCATGACCGCCGGTATTTCCAGAGGGGGAACGGTCACCAATGGATCCGAGACGGGCCGTGGCCGCCGGTATTCCCAGAGGGGGGCCGGTCACCTGTGTATCCGGGACGGGCCGTTGCCGCCGGCATTCCCAGAGGGGGACCGCTCACCAGTGTATCCGGGACGAGACTGCGCGCTGCCGGATTCCGGCAAGCTTCTCAGCGGCCAGCTCATCGGTCAAGTGTCGCCGTGCAGGCATGTTTCTCGACCGGGACGACGAGTCGGTCGGTGTCTTGGCACGAGCCTCGGCGGATCCCGGACCTTCGCAAATGGGCTCCGCTGTCGGCCCGCGACAGAGCTGACAGCACCAACACTCGCCGACACTGGCCTGGGTCGCAGCGGTGGCAGTGGTGCAAGTCAGGCGATTGTTCAGCAAGTCCGGCCCGATCGTCGAACGGCATGTAAAAGGCAGTTATAAATAGCGCCAGATTAGCACGGTCACTGTAGCTGGCGCCGCCGCCAGTCTGGCATCTGAGCATGCGTCACATTCCTGGCTAAAGTGTGAGACTGATGATACCATGCGTCATGCCTCTTCTGGCAACGGATTACAAAATGCGACCTATCGCAAACACTGTGACATGATCGATATTTGTCTGATGGCGCTTCCCGACCTGCACGCCAATCTCACTGTTTGATGTCATCTGAGCTGTGTTTGCTTGTGGTATTCGTTTTTTGTTGTTATTGAAGATCCATATCTGACCACACTGCATCGTATATGACTCACCACGACTTAGCATGTTCGCTATCTATTCACCTTTTGCAATGTTTCTACCAGCTAGGTTTTCCACATACACATGATCGCAATGAGCCAATTAGTGGAAAGGGTTTCGACAGCATCCAAATGAATCGACGCGTCAGCATTCATCACGTCTAGAACGATGCCCAAAGCAGTTGGTAGTGTTAGGAACATCAACTGCAATCAATGGGAACAATGCAGGGGAGGGGAGAAACAAACTGGGCGAAGACCTCCAAAAATACCTTACAGAAAAGTTTCAGAGATCAACAAGTTTCAGTGGTAACGGTTCGAGGATTTGTCCAGCAGGAGATCAAGACAACCATAGATCATGGTGAGCCTTCTTCTAACGTGGTTCAGCATACTAACACTTATAATTTTGTTCGACATTACTGCCGATGCTGGACAGCTCTACACCGACACAAGGCTACATCAGTAGTGCTGGAGCGGGGAACAAGCCGCGCTACCAGCTACCAATGTAGCCTGCAAATATTCATATTCGTATATGGATTGAAACTTCAGAAGAACATTATATAAATTGACCAATCGCCATACCACCAGCCTATCACGACGACTCAACTACCACCTGTATTCCGGGATACCAGATGCCCACACTCGCCTAAAACACGGCCGCAGCCTAGACCAACATGGTCTCGTGAACATCACCATAAGCGTCTTCCCGCCATCGAAGCCATTGTCATCATCTGGCAGCTATCCATCATCAACAGCCAAAATGGTCTGAAAGTAACTTCGCAATATGTGATTTTTGTCTGCATATATTTGTGTGCATGCCTATGTGCGTGCACTTACAACAACTGGAAGTCTTGGTCATAACACATTGCTGAGCCTGCCTTCTCAGTATCTCCAGTGGAGCATCATGCGATTCGAGTCCAATATGTGTCGCATACGTCTGCCATACTCCATGGCTGACGCATTAACACTAGGCGGAATATTGCAGCATACGGTTTGGCTTACTGGAGCGTAAATTGAAGCTGACCGACGGTGGCGATAACTTCGGAGAACGTTCGGTGACATGCTGCACCGACTGATAAAGACGACTCGAGTTACCTGGAACGCCAGCTTCCTTATCGGGCCGGTGCATCACCAGACAGCCTTCCCACTAACCTTCAGCCTGCTCCAGCCCACACGCTGCTGCAACGCGCTCGTTTGCTGTACAGCATCTGCATCGTGAAGCTTCACGACCAACACAATCGGCTTATGCGCCGGCCAACATCATAGGAATGGACACGTGTACGAAGCCCATGCTGATCTGTTCTGCAACGACAGAGCGCCTACTCCAGCCGAATGACGAGCGATTGATACCCGACCAACGGCTGGTCGGTTTCGGCTCTGCGTAGGCTAGTCTATTGGCTTATGAATGTGAACTTCGTGTTGATGAGAGGTCCGGCGTTTTGACCATTGCGCTTTTACTAGTGCTTTGGCAGGAGTGGACAGAGTCCGCCCATCCCTCCTATATTTGAGCAATGTCCAACAAACAGGCATGTATGAAATTTGGAGAATTTGTGACTGTAAGCATTGATAAGCGAATCCCATGCAACAATAACTTGTCAAATCCGTTGGCAAAGACAGGAACTGCGGGGTGCAACGTCAACCGACCGGCAGCCCGGCTCTCGAGCCTCATTGTTATAGTTTTGGTCTGCCCGGTGGCTCGGTTCCGCGATATGCTCACCGATCTCATTTCACCATGTCATTCACCTAAGGCCATGCGATGTATACTGCAGTGAATTCACTACAGCCGTAATCTACCCTCAAGATTGTGTGGTTTACCTTTCATTAGTTCCTGGGATCATATAGGGAGAGCGCATCTTCTCTACTCACCAGCGCGCCTCCTGTGAGAGGTCCCCCGGCTCGCGTGTTAAAGTCTATAATCACACGATTACCAGCTATACAAAGTCTATTTTCAGACAGTTTTCATCGTGCTATTTGGGTGTTGAAGAAGAAGTTCGCAATGGTTCGCAGTTCTGGCGCCCTTATGACGCAACTTACGGCACAACGATCACAATAGGCAGTGCCGCCTATAGTGACCGGCAGCTCTGCTTCTGTCGGCTCTCCAGAGAGGGCACTGCGGCTGCTCTACAAGCTTTCTGTTATGAACAGTTTGCTTTTGATCCTGTTTCTGCAGCACACGAGTCCTATCTGACAAACATTTATCTTGTTTTTTTTTTCATTGCTCCATCGACGTCCTGAACCAACTATCATTATTCCATGCAGAAGCAATATATTGAACTGTGGCTTAGCTTTTGCCTTCCCACGGGTCTTTTGCCTTACGCAACGTCGCATGTATTTGCTTCCACACAAAAAAAAAACTTCATCTTTTCATCCTTTTCCATCGCCAACATTATTTATGCCAGCTTCCGCACTAAGTTATTCATCTCCTTCACCACATAGCCCTCAAATGGCTAGAGCTCACCTCGTAGAATCTAATGCGAACACGACGCATCGGTCGAATCGTTGCTGTGATTGCCCTCCTAGACGTCAAACCCGATTTATTTTCGCTTCTTGAAAAACATCATGCGGTCCACTAGCACTATGCACCATGTATTTCGTGATAATCAAGGAACACACAGCAGGCATGCAATTTTGGTCAGAATACTAAGCAATAACATTTCATTCGTTGGCTATAAATATCAACTCGAAAACGAATATTACATTTAGTACCAAGGGAAGTGTACATGCAGTATATGGGTGCCCTCTCATACAGTAAGAAGCAGCCCAAATACAGCAATGGTTTGCACGCATATGAATGTTTTTGGTGCGCACATTTACCAGAACCACAAGCTTAAATATTATCTGATCCCATGCACAGCTCCCTAATATCAACGAGGACCAATACAATAATGTAATTGCTACATATCGCGTCCTACGGCTGCATATACAGCATGCAAAGGTATATCAGTAGTGCTAAGCATACTTGTATTACGTTGAAATCGTTTCATTACATGCATACTCAAAAGAGGCCTCATGATACCGCAGAAGCTAAATGGCATGACATGCCGTTTCCTACCGATAGACATTTAATGATTTGGCATTCTCCACTGAATGCATGGAATAACGCTACATTCTTAACCTGTGTCTTGGCAGAACGCCCTAACCAGTGACGTGGCAATAATTATCCACCATCAAGAATCAATATTTGGTGCTGGTGCCTTGTGCCTAATGCAGATGTTACAAGCAACATAAGCCTTCCTTAGTTATTCGTGGGCCAGTTCTATCACCTCACAGGCTATCAAAACCGAGAATGACATTGAAGAGTACAATATCAGCCAAACATTAAACACTCACAGAAAGCTATACAGACCGCTTATGGTATGATGAACGAATTCGCAACGGCATTCACTACAAGTACCGATCCCGGTATTTCCTTGCAGCCTCATAGCACGGTGCGTGAGGAAATGTAAAGGTTTATAATACCACCGACATCCGACTAAGGTGCCATTTACTCTGTTAGCCATTTCGAGCCACTTTGTGTGCGATGAAGCATCAAGAACAATTAAAAGATATGAATCGGCATCAAATTGCAGCAAATGAAACCTGACCACCAGATCTTGGTGGATAATTCTTGCCACGTCACTGGTCAGGGCGTTCTGCCAAGACACAGGTTTGGTGGAGATCTGAACACGGTCTCATGCTGACATCAATAAAGATCTCACTATCACAGGGCAATCAAAGGTATTATTAGGTGCTACAGGGTGCGGCACAAATGCAGGGGAATAATTATAATGTTGACAACAAAAATATGAAATCATAAAGTCCTGATGGCTACGTTTATTGTGCTGGTTCATTACCACAAGCATTGGCCGATGTCTAAGCCGCGCAGCATCGACCAACGAGGGGTGAATAGTTCTCCCTTATCTCAGGGACGGCTAAGTCGATTTTAAGACTTCAACCGGCAACCGATAGCTCCGTAACGCCTGGTCTCGGAGAGCATAAGAACCTATATTTTGGCAGGTCCGTGCAGGACCACGTCGCCGCCCTGTCGCCACGCTGGCCTGGCCGGTCGATTCTGCGCCGTGTGGGAGTGCTATGAACTGCAGCACATTTCAAGCCATAACTCTGTCATTCGGATACAAGATTGTCTAACATTTTACAAACATACTGCCTTACAAGTTCCTTAAGAAGAGCAGACATTTTTCATAGTCAATTCTAGGACAAATTGGTCTTGTTCGAAATATTGAATGTTAGGGTTGAAGTACATTTTTATCAATATGTTTTATATTGAAATGCCAATATTTCAAAATGGAAGGTAAAGAACACACAGGAACATAATATGGAAATTAGCAACTATTTGTCTATTGGCTGACGATAATAGACATAAAACGTCTTCATTCGTTCGATTTGTATGCCAATTTATGCGAAGCGATGAGATTTTGTCAAAAACCGGCCAACATCACGTGACTAAGACGTTACCAACACCTGACTTATCATGGACTCATGGTGTTTTGCTTGGCATGACGCGTCGAATTGGCAGAATTGATCAAAGGACAACTATTGAGCATTTCGTGGATATTTCTGAACGCATTTTACAGTCATTACGAATATCCGACTGGAAGATAATTCACGCATCCCGCCCAATTCCGTGCTAGTTTGCTCAGGCAATGGAGCAAAAACACGGGCTGATTTCGACATCCAAGTTGCAGCGAGAAGCCGGTACGACTGCAGTCTGTTGTGGAAGCGTCCCGCACTGCAGACGGCAGCTCAGTGGCACGAGCAATTGGTGACACTGAGCATGGCCCTCTCCTGGCCATCTTCTGTGCGGTAGAAGTGCTGTTGGCTACCCGATGCCACGCAGCCCAGCCGCTGGTACTGCAGCGTCATCAGACACTTGGAAGGCTGCAGTGGGTCGCTGAAACGCATTCAGAAAGTAAGCAGCAGGAAAGCTTTGTGGATACCTAGAAAACACCTAGCGGCAAAATTACACACCTATATTTATACTTATATCCTAGGGAATGCCATCTTCGATATGCCCTAGGTCAATAATCTGGACTGAACATGGATTAACATTTTTTCCGAACATGTGCAAATGATGAGAAAATTAAGAATATAAATTGTGTCTCTGCGTGCCACGGTGTTTTCGGTTAGGGCTGAAACATATTAGAGAGCTGTTCAAATACGGAACCCATGAGAGAGTAGTACACCCCCGCCCCCTAGCTCGGGACTGATCAAACTGAACTTCGGCCAACCGCAACGATAGGTCAGCCAGGTTGAAGGTATCCAGTGGTCCTATATTATTTGAATAATTCGCCCGCCTAGATTGCCAACGCCCTGCTACGATCACCAGAGGAGATTGGCGCCTGGCTGGCGGTCGCTCGGTGCGCTCGGAAGGCGCCGCCACGTCGCCCTCCCCTCCCCCCACCGCCACCAGCCAGCACACAAAGAACCAATCAACAGTGCAGTCGACAGTGCGTCCAAACATGGCGCTGGCATTAGCTCGAGTCAACACTGCACCAGTGAGTTAGTGCGAGAGTGCCCCCAGCGTCGACAGTCCGGACCGAACATGGTGCGGAGTGGCGACCGGCCGACCCGAGGTGGCCCTGTATACGGCGCGCGTGCCGCCGAGACAGGTCGCGCCACTGGGGCGGCCGGCCGGCCAGAGAACACCGCTGCCTTTAAAGGCCGCCGCCGGTGGGGATTACACGTTCCCACAGGCGCCGTCAAGACGCACTGCGGCCAGCATTCCTCTCCTTCTTGGGATCGTCGAGGGCGAACGGGACGCAATGAAAGCTGCCGGCGCCGGGGCCATTAATTGGGCTTGAGGATGCTTAGTGTCACCCGTGTGCAAGACAATGCCCGACGACCGGGATGCATGCACAGCCAGCAGTTATGCGCAAAGGACGTGTACATAAAAACGAACAAAATTATTAACTGATGAAGGGAAATATCTGATCATGAAAGCATGCAGCTATCTTGATCTCCTCCTCACCCATTCCCATCATCCTCTTGTTCTTCTTATTCCTAGTTTAAGATATAAGGTATTAATTTAGATACACATCAAGCTGCATATTCCCGGTACCTCTGAGTGAGGCCTAATCAGTATCTCAGGCGGGATCGCCGCCTCCGCGCTTCGCGTGACATGGCGGCGCGGCCGCGATCGCTTCCATCTGATGCTTCCGGCGTGACTCGCAGCTTAGAGGGGCCTGTCACGTGATTACTTGCCGGCCGCTCCTGAGTTCACCGGGGACGCCTGTCATTACGCAGCTCACGAAGTTAACCTGTCATTACGTCAGCTTACGAAGTGAACCTGTCACTACGTCAGCTAGCGAAGTGAGCCTGTCACTACGTCAGCTAGCGAAGTGAGCCTGTCATTACGTCAGCTCGCGAAGTTAACCTGTCATTACGTCAGCTTACGAAGTGAACATGTCACTACGTCAGCTAGCGAAGTGAGCCTGTCATTACGTCAGCTCGCGAAGTGAACTTGGCATTACGTCAGCTCACGAAGTGAGCCTGTCATTACGTGAGCTCGCGAAGTGAGCCTGTCATTACGTCAGCTCGCGAAGTGAGCTTGGCATTACGTCAGCTCACGAAGTGAGCCTGTCATTACGTGAGCCCATGAAGTAAACGCCCACGTTCAGTGAGAACACGGCTATTTTTATGGACAAAGCGGAATCCAATGGTGGTACGCCGCACCCCGTCTTCCCCACATCTCCGTCTTCGCTCTCTCAGTCGATGATCCGAATGGTAATGGAGCGACCCCCGGACACAATGTAGCCCATAACCCACCGGATGGCCAGCCTTGGCCGTTTCCGCCCAGCCAATCACTCGTTGGAGCGTAACACACGAAGACTGCAATTCTGAGTGTAGCAGCATCCGAGAAAACTGCATTGCATCACAAGGCAATAACACCAGTGGGGCAGGGTCGGCCCGACCCGGCAGAAGTGGGTTGTCAACATGCAGAGGGCGCGACCCGACAGACCGGCGCCCTGCGATCAGCCGACGGGCGCCATTCAGTCCACAGTCTAGACACCCGTCGCTGCAACACTTGCCTGAGGACGCAATCGCGACCGTTCTGGTCCTTGGTGCAGGCGCCAACACACCTTCCGACGTCCACGACCTGGAACAACACCCCGGTGTGGCATTCAGTTCAGCGGCGCGGTAACACTGTCGTCACGCGGAGTGGGATATCGTGTGGGGAGGAGGAGGGGTACGGGTGGCACCTCTCGGCATATGTTCTGTGGTGGCCGGATCGCCCAGTCACGCCGCGACCTCAGTTCTATCGCCAGACAGCCGCCCCGAGCATTGTTGATGCGCTGTCTGTCGTGCGGACAATCGTGCCGCCGACACGTGGCTCGTGCGGTGAACAGAGTACTGGTACTGTCTACGACGCTTACGTCGCCACCTGTCACTTCCAATGGTAGGCATTCAGATGTGTGAGATGGCGTTAAGTTGACGAGAAGCTTACTCAATTCCACTTCTGCTCTTTCTCTTTATTCTCTTTCTATCTCTCTCTCTTTTTCTCTCTCACTCTCTATTTTTTTTCTCTGATCTATTTAATCTTTAGCATTGCTGTTCGTACTACCACTTTCAGTAAAACGAAATCCGACAGTAAGGCAAAAAAAACTGTTCCACAACACTAGTGCTCCGCAGAGAGCATGATTTAATCGTGCAAAGGACAAAAGTTGGGATCGTTGTACCTTTCATCCCATACTAAATAGGCTTCAAACAGCTTAGTCGTAGACCTGCCTATTTTTTCAATACCTCAGTGTAGACGAAGCATATTTTGAATCCTTAATGACGGGATGTAGCACACAATTGATAATGTTGAGCGAGGGCATGACGTGCAGCGATTACTTATTTATTCATTGTTCGGAATGTTGAGGGCGAATTTCTAGCGCAGATTGATGTCCTGTGCTTTCACTTAGCACTACATATCCAAATTTTACCTTTATCCGTGGTACTGCTTCGAGGTCAGAGTAGTCATAGACTTGGTCCATCACAGACATCCTATAGCAGCCGTGGGCGCAGACACACTCCTCTACAACTTGTACCACCTCTGCCCCTGAAACGGTCGCCGAATGTGATGTAGTTGAATATAGCATGGATGTGAATAGTTCGCAGTATCAGATGAGTACGGTACAGCCGTTGATAATCTTGTGGTATTAGGGCGATATGTTATCCTCACAACGTGTTTAACTGACACTGTGCGCGAGGCTCCACAATATTGGCTGACATTGAAAACGTCTCGCTGCTTGAAGCACAAGTTGACTATATGAGATTTCCCGCCTAATTTGTAGGCTGACAACCACGTTTTTATCGATCTGAATCTCGCGAATCTTATGCTGTTCGAAAATTTACTTTTGGATATAAATTGAAAACATTCTGATCTGGCAGTGTAATTTCTGGAAACAGATAAGCCTGCATTCCTTTCATGCAGAGCAGTGGATATTTTGTTATTGCCTAGTTCGCCATTAAAAAATCAACTTCTTCCCACATACTCAACCCGTCCCGTCTCGGGGGGTCTTCAACCGCCCTCCCCCCTCAGTTTTTTTTCGCGGATGGCGAACGAACGGGGTTGTAAACGAATGAGGTGTCATCGGAAAGCGCTCGACGAGTAGGGAGTAGGTCCACCCCCAAAACAATTTTCCCCCAAAAGTGACATCACTAGGGGGATAGATTTTCACGACTTTTCACGACTTACATTATGTTTTTGGCTCCGGGGAGTTCATTTTGGGGGATATCTGAAAAAGGTATTTGGAATGAGAATATGACAGCGAAATCGTACAGGGCTTTAATCATTTTAGCGCCCAAAAAAACATTTCTGTTTTTCAAAATTTCAAAATTTTGAGTTTTCAAGTTTTCTTTAATTTGAGTAGAGCAGTTGAATCAGTAGAGCAGACCGAGAAACGTTGTTGGAAGTCAACTTGCCCTAATAAGAATGCTTACTTTAGCCAGAATCCTGTGTTTGAACTGCAATATGGCAAATACGCAAAATTGATATGTAGTCAAAAACGAAAAAAGAGAAAAATTGATCTCATCCGTTTTGTTGCATCCGTAAAGATAAGCAAACGCTGAAAGTTTCATTTAAATATCTGCATCAGTTAAAGTGTAACGACTGGTTGAACATTTTTGAAAGTGACCTCACTTGACCTTGACTAACTCGTTGACCCTAAATGACCTGACTTCAAATTATGAGTCAGTGTGCCAAATTGATGTGGGAAAAGGTATGACAAATTTGGGCGCGCTGCCGCACGCCGTTCGTCCAATATCCGCGAAAAACCTGAGGAGGGGGGGGGGCGTTGAAGACCCCCCAAGACGGGACGGGTTAATGAAGCTTTCAGCGTTTGCATTTTTTAGGGATGCAACAAAACGCACGAATGGAATTTTTCTCTTTTTTTACTTCATATAAATTTTGCATATTTGCCAATTGCAGTTCAAATAGAAGATTCTGGCTAAAGTAAACATTTTGTATTACAGCAAGTTGACTTCCAACAGCGTTTCTCGGTATGCTCTACCCATTGGAAAAGGAAAATTAAAGAAAACTTGATAGCGCAAAATTTTGAAATAAAAAAATGGGGAGTGGAAAATATAGCCCTCGTCGATTTCCCTGTCCTTTTCTCATTCCAGATAAGTATAGTCTTTTTATATATCCCAAAATGAACTCCCCAGATCCAAAAACATAATGGAAGTCGTGAAGTCTTGCAAATCTAGCCCCTTGGTGACGTCACTTTTGGGGGAAAATTGTTTTGGGGATGGATCCGGACCCTACTAGTCGAGCGCTTTCCGATGCTACCTCTTCCATTTTCCTGCAATGTTTAGCTTGGATTTTAGACGGGGGTTTCTGTAGCCCCCTCCCCGAGACGGGGTGTGAGGATCTGACCGCAGAGGTGTCGCGGGTTAACAGCTCACTCTGCATTATACATTACATGAATGTGAAAGGTTCTTGCGCATCACAGTTCATGTAAAATCAGCACGATTCGTTAGCGGGCTACTACATCATGCCGATGCCGACGTTCTCATTCACGAGCGATAGGTAGGCTATCAGTTTACACTTTAATGTTAAGAAAACGAAACATGCTTTCTGCAAGTGTCTGTAGACATCTCTGCTCATGATACTCATACAAATGCATAAATAACCCAAATATCCGGTCTCTCCAGTTAGATCCTCACACCACGTTTCTGTGGGTGGGGGGGGGGTGTTGATAGGAACCCCCTCTAAATATCCAAACTAAGCTTTGCACGAAAACGAAAGAGGTGTCAGTTGAAAGCGCTGTACGAGTATGGCCCCACACCACGCCCCGAACAAAAAAAAATTGATGTCACTAGGAGGCTAGCTTTTCCGAACTTACGTCATGTTCATTAGGCTCTGGGGAGTTCATTTTTGGAGGATTTGAAAACAAAAATTTGGAATCAGAAGAGGACAGCGAAATCGACCAGGACCATCAATTTTTGCCCACCGAAAAAGAATCAAACTTAGTTTGGTGAAAGTTCAAACTTTTGAATTTTCAAGTTTTCTTTCATTTTCCTTTTCTAATGGGTGGAGCGGGCCAATACACGATGTTCAAAGTCAACTTGCTCCAACAAAAAATGCTTACTTCAGCCAGAATCTTCAATTTGAACTCTAATGTGCAAATATCAAGATTAATAAGTAATAAAAAACGGGAAGAAGGGAGAAATTCCTCTGCTGCGGTTTGCTGCATGCCTAAAGATAAACAAAGGCTGAAAGTTTCATTAAAATATCCGTATCCGTTTAAGTGTGACGACTGGTTGTATGTTTTGCAGGTGACCTCACTTGACCTAGACTAGCTCGTTGACCCTAGATGACCTGACTTCAAAATGTTGACACTACATGCCAAACATACGTGGGAAAAGGTGTGCCAAATATCGGCGCGCTACCTCACGCCGTTCTTTCACGATGGGCAGAAGGCCTTAGGGGGAGCGGTTGAAGCCCCCCTCACCCGAGACGGCACGGGTTAATTAACTCGCGAAAGCCCAAAGCAACTGAGTAAATATAAAAATAGCATCATTCAATGCACAAAGCTCTTCACGAAACTCGCACTATGGTAATGCACCGTTTGTCTTGTCCATGTGTTTGTATTGCACCTACCGTTAGGCCCTTCAATCGTCACGGTTTTGTTTCGTAGAGGATGGCATTCATCACCTGAAAAAAAAACATTCAGTGCATTACTACACGCGCCCTGGAGGGGGAGGGGCGAAATCCGCCCACCCCTCCGGTTTTTCGTACAAATCTCCAGATTTTACCGGCCGATATACTCCATTATTTGCGTACCTGCTTAGAAATGACCGGCGCGTTGAGTAAGAACAACGAAAATCTGCCGAGCTGTTTTCGAGTTAGGGGCCGTTAAAGTAAAACACTAGCGACTTATTTGATGTATATTGTTATACTATATAGTTTCAAAGTCATGTTAGGTTGCAGAGGTCAAGTTAGGTCAAGTTCATGAACGATTTATGGAACCACACTTGGTCAACTGGAATGCTGTCATAAATGCAAATGACTGTCATGGGTTTAGGTCACTTTGCATGTTACTCCCTACACATCCTGAAAATCCTTTGTCATCGTGTACCTAAGCCTTTCCATACTTTATTCATGTACTTCACTCCTTTCTGTACAAAGCCGATTGGGTGGAGTCGCCCAACGGAGCAGCCGATTGCGTTGGGCGAGGGTCCAAGTTCCGGTAACTGGAGCAGGTAATAACCTGATAAAGTGTTGCTATATACGTGACCTGGGGTCAAATGCCGGATCTAGCAACTGCATTATATCATCAGTAATGTCAAAAACACATTGATGTCATTTTGGAGCATTTAAGCACAATCTCAGCGATCCATAACAGTGGCAAGGAAAGTCACACAATACCAGAACATTTTGACATTTTGACTTAATTTGACCTTGAAAATATTAATCCAATGTCGTGAAATTGCACAGAACAGAGTTCATTACCGTACACATCCACCTTGGAAATTTAATTACTACAGCTTTAATAGGAGCCGAGATCTTAGGGGGAGGGGCGGAATCCGCCCCGTCCAGTGCAGGTAGTTTTCAGGGGCCCTCCAGGGCGCGTGTTAGCAACCATTCCAGATAGCGGAACTTCAATCCTGAAGTACATTGGAAGAGGTGGTCAGTATTCACTCAATGAAGTCATTCAACGGTAAAGGAAACCAATGATAAATATACAATTGATTGATGCGTCGACAGTAGAGCCTGCTTTGCTACCTGCAGTACTATTCACCTTATTATTGCCAAGCAAGTAGTACTAGTAATTCCATTGCTTGCTGCTTTGTATATTGGTCCCCACAAATTGCGTTATCTACCTACCTGAAGTAATTTGCCTGGAAAATTATCGATATTCACGACCATAAAGGAAAACATTTCTGACTCAAAGGCATGGATGAGTAAAATATGTTTGGGTGCTGCCTGAATTCCCATTTTTATAGTGCAGCACCTATAAGCCAAAGTACGTCGGCAAGGGGTGCAGAATCTGGCGCGGGACGCGTAGATCCGACGCGCGGCGCACTCACCACGGCCGGCGCAGTGGCCGCCGCACGCGCCGACGTCGACGGTCCGCTGGTGCGGCCCGCCCGGGTGGAAGGTGACCCGGCGCGCCAGCCGCTCACAGCTGGCGGGCGGTGTCACGCAGCCGCACTCCCAGACGACGGCGCTGGTGACCTGACCCTGCAGCGTGTAGTGGCGCTCCATGGTCGTCTCCAGCGGCTGACAGGAGTCGGGCCGACGACAGGACGCCCGCCGAGCCTCGTGGCGTCGGAACAACTGCTCGCGCGGGCCACCAGTCAGTCACCAGCGGCACTGCGGTGCTGCTGGTAGCGGTGGCACACCTCTCATTACTGCTCTACATCCATAGTGTGCTGTCATTAGATTAGAAAGCATATCAGAATGGCAGTTCTGTCATCAACTCACTATTAGCTTCATCCACTACTATTAGTCATTTTACATTAATTATTTACGGATGCTTGTGCTAATGTCTTTGCATTTCACTTTACAAAGAACAGCCATGCGTCCGTAAAACATCCAAACAGTAGCTCATTGAATATGAGAACGCATGGGACAAGTCACATAATAATCAACCAACGTAGGCCGCCGGGTATTCAGAAGCGATAGCAGTGCTTCCAAGCTGAGAAAATATTCATCTATGGTCTTTTTACTTTATGATCACCCTCACGGCGATAAGCCGTGAAGGTGACTGCACTGTCACCCGACTGCCTTTTCCTACTGCCGGTACCAATAAGGTAAACGATGATCTCACAGCCTCTGCCAGGTACGGGCTGGAACCTGAGGCCCACATCATCATCAATCTCAAATCACCACTGTTCTGTCACGATGTTGCCAAATTGTCCGGCATCGCGGTAATCCGCAGCTGGCTCGGTCCTGGCGGCGCCGGCCCCGCTCAGATAGCGCCACGCACCAACCTCGATGGGATTCGCGTCGGCATTGTCGTCTAGGAGCTTCAGGAACTTCTTCTTGGAAATTCCGCCAGAGTGATAGCAGTGGCGGCGACACTTGCCCACGTCCACCACCAAGTCGCCACCGACAGCATCTGAGGGGAAAACACAGTTGCAGCCATATCATGGATGATAGCAGAATAAAGTAGGGTTGTGTTGTCTTACTACGCATATGCTTGAGGATCTGCAGGATTAGCTCGATGGGTAGCTTGCAGATTTGTGACTGCCACCCGCACAGCTACAGCTTTACCTATCCTGGCAGCCTGGCCCCAATAATGCGACCGATGATTTCACAGGAAGCTGCCAGGCACGAGCTGGAACCTGAGGTCGTCGTGTCGTCATCAGTGCCCTGCCCAGGAATTACGTCAGGGGGCAAGTTGATTTAGAGAAGGCTCACCTACCCCTTTTGGAAAGTCCACCGGTTGCAAACACTATTTTTCAAATTTTCCATTTTATTTGGATTTAATTCAAATAATTAATGGCCAGCAATAGCTGCTGAATAATATATATATAATGAACAATAGTTTACAATTATTGTTCTGTGGAGGAGTCTAACCTAACATCATCGTTCCTAAGTCACCGGATTTTAATAACTTTCCACTGTGCAAAGTCTTTTTCTGGTATGCAATGATAAATAGGTTCACAATGTTGAAAATACACCACTAAGGATGTGCATTTTATATTTCACACATTTCAATTCATAACGCCCGGTCACTACCACGCCAACGTCCGGTCACCTGCACACCCGACTTGCTCATTTTGTGCACGCGGCGCTTGCACGGTTCCGCGGTTTCCGCCAGGCCTGGACAGTTTTGTTGATTGCTGCCTCATCATGGTCCTGTGGCAGATTTAACGCGAAGGAATGCTTAGGATGATGGCCACTGCGAAAATTCGACGAATTTAATTCGAAGTGTGTTTCTGTTATTCTGAAATTTTCCGTTTGCAAAAAGAAGTCGTATACATCGCTAAGTTTCAACGCCCATCGTCTCTTTGATTGATCATGCTCATAGGTGTGCTACCAAACGAGACGCTGCTTTGATGTTTTTTTTGGTCACGTTGCACATTTTTCATCTCCTGGTGTATTTTAGGGTCCCAGTTCCTATTTGTTAGGGGCTCGGAACGTTTTTGAGATCCCGGAGCCATTTTGGGATTACTGCGTTTGTGTGGCCCATGGCGATTTTGAGAGACCGACTCGTTTTCGAAGGCCGATATGTTCGTGTAGTGTCTTATTAATTTTATTTTGTTGGAACAAGCCTCTTTTTGGAAAGGCTCCAGTTTGTTCGCGAGGCCCTCATGTTGCCTTTGCGGTCCCGGAATGGTTTGAGGGCATCCGGTGTGTTTTATGGCTCCCTGTGCGTTTATTTAGGGCCCAGCACATGTTTCAAGACTGCCACTTTTCGCGATAATTTTTGGAGGTCCCAGGGCGTGTTCGGACTCGCGTTGCGATTTCAGATCAACGCTGTGTATATTGAGGGCCTCAACGCGATTTGGGTGTGTGTTAGGGGATCCTCCGATGAGATTTCTCTAGACTCTAGATAATTTTTTAGAACCCAAACGTCCTGGTAATAGACGCGAGCTTTCTGGGTTCCGAGCAAATTTTGGGGCCTCTTCTGAATATTGAGAAATCCTAATCCCGGCGTGGTCTTTCGAGCCCTCACCAACATATCTGTGTGCCTGGCCAGGATATATTGATCGAGGGTACGTTTCTCTGGGTCCTACGGGATTTTTGATGGTCTACGGCGCGATTTTTCAGGTTTCAGATGATTTTCTGGGACTGGATATCGATTTGTCAGCATCTTTCCTTACTTCTTTTTGTGGGGAGGGTGGTTGAGTTTTTTCGTCTCTCCATGCGATTATTTGGTCCACTTTGTATTTATTTGGAACATCCAACGATGTTCTTGCTCCAGTGCAATCTTTTTGATCCAGGTACGAATTTTCGTAGCCTCGAAGCGAGTTCCCTGGCCTTTCCGGGATAGTTCGAGAACCCTCTGTATTTATATGGGATCTTCAACGCGATTGTGTAAGGATTCGACGGGAAATAGTGGAGGCCAATCGCAATGTTTTTGTTGGGGGGGGGGGGCTCAGCATGATTGTCGGAGCCCGGCGAGGGTTTCTTTGGAACCCACTCTACTTATATGGGACCATAGACATGAATTTGCGGGGTCTCCGATGGAAATTTTATGGATCCAACGTGTGTTTTGGGGCCACGCTCGATTTCTTGGTTCCAGGCATGAATTATTTCGGTCCGCTGCACTAAGTTAAGGCTCTGGAACAACTGTGCTGAACCATTTGTTTTTTTTTTTGGCGAAGGCGCGATTTATGGGATTCTTGTGGGAATTTACGAGGTCCCACTACATTTATTTAGACCCCCGATATGAATGTTTGTGGGCCCAGACAGGAATTTTGGAGACGTCAGCACGACTACTGTTGGTCCCAGCGAGATTGTCCGTCTCCGGCTTGAGTGTGCTGGAAACGTATGAATTAATACGTTTATATACTTAGTATTAATGGGGTTAAAATTCGAGTTTACACAGGGCCCTTGACGACAAATGCGTCAGTACCAGATTACAATTTTGAGGACGCAGCACGTTTTGTGGGCCCGACGCTAATTTGTAGGCGTATGATGGGGATTGTGTGGTCGGAGCTCCATATTTTGTGGTCAGGCGCAATTGTTCGGGCCACGGCATGATGTTTTCGGGGCCGTGATGAGAATTTTGGGGGAACCGAGGATAACTTTTGGGACCAAGGGCGATTATTGGTGGTCTACCACCTCTCAAAGGACATGCCCCCCATCTTGAGCACGCCGCTGGTCATCAGTGTCGTGTCGATGACTACATCATAGGTTTGAATATACTTGACCGGGATTGAGTGAATCTCCAAAAGTTCTTTTTTTTCGTTGCGGCTACGGACGAATAAAGCGCGAGCGCGGACCACCGCTTCGCTTGCTAATCGCGCATCATCGTGCCACCTTGCGATAGGCAGTTGCCGGTTACGTCATCACCATGAACACTTTTGCACAATTTTAACTGAAGTCGACAGCTATCAACAATTAATATCAAGAATTATCCCTTACGAATGGCCAATAGTGGGTGCGATATTATGATAAACAGCTCATATCGAGTGACATTGTTAACCTGTTAATCGAAATGACATCATACATCTCGTTTGACACTTTGAATTCCGGCCTAAAATTTAAGACAAATTAAGAACCAAAAACATGTCTGGCTTAAAACATAAGGCAGGTAATTATATATATATATATATATATATATATATATATATATATATATATATATATATATATATATATATATATATATATATATATATATATATATATACATATCTATATGTGAATATATACATATAGGCATATATATATGCATATATATATATATATATATATATATATATATATATATATATATATATATATATATATATATATATATATATATATATATATATATATATATATATATATATATATATATATATATATATATATATATATATGTATATGTATAATCCAATCGCCCAAAGAGCACGAACAATAATTATACCGTGTTCAATTCTATAGCAATCCTACATTTTCCTTTCGATAACTTTATATATATCGGCATTTTAATTTCTAGCAACATATTTTGGAGCAGAGCTAAACAGCGTTCAAGCCAAAGACATGTTCAAGCAAATCTTCCCACCGGGAAGCCTCATGAGGCGCCTTTGTGCAAATATTCAGTTTTTAAGTTCTGCCCTAGAAATCCCTTGGACTTTCATCGATTTAGTAGTCCTACAGCTATGTATTCAGTCTATATATATACATGTATATATATATATATATATATATATATATATATATATATATATATATATATATACATACAGGGGTATCCATTTTATAAACATTGGGGATCGAAGTGTACTTGACTCCCCCCAAAAACAACAACGTATCGGATTTCGCCCACTATATTTTCAGACCTACATTTTCCTTTCGATAACTTTATATATCGACATTTCAATTTCTAGCAACATATTTTGGAGCAGAGCTAAACAGCGTTCAAGCCAAAGACATGTTCAAGCAAATCTTCCCACCGGGAAGCCTCATGAGGCGCCTTTGTGCAAATATTCAGTTTTTAAGTTCTGCCCTAGAAATCCCTTGGACTTTTATCGATTTAGTAGTCCTACAGCTATGTATTCAGTCTATATATATATACATGTATATATATATATATATATATATATATATATATATATATATATATATATATATATATATATATATATATATATATATATATATATATATATATATATATATATACATACATAAGGGGGGGGTATCCATTTTATAAACATTGGAGGCCGAAGTGTACTTGACCCCCCAAAAACAAAAACTTATCGGATTTCGCCCACTATATTTTCAGACCTGAATAATTTCAGACCTCAAGACGATGTGTATGTTTGCTTATTCAGCACCCTCGCCAATGGGAAAGATTGTCCAGTAACAGGTGAAGTCGCATAAGCAAACGAGCAGTGTACCGTGCATGTCAACATAAAAACTGTGAGTCGTAGCATGCGACTAGAGTGTCATAAAGTGTACTAGGGTCCATCGTCATCGTCAACGTCACCGTCGGCCTCCCCTCACTCCAAACAAGGGGACGAGTAGTCTCGGGGTAAGCTGCTCGTCTCACAATCGAAAGGTTGTGGGTTCGAGTCTCACCTGTCGCTACTCTTCGCTCGCGACCAATTTGCGTGAGAGATTGGCGACGCTACATGACTCAGCGGTCGATGTGTCGTAAAACCAATAACCAACCAATCACTCCAAACACCAACAAACACACAACGGCTTAAATAAAATCATCGGAGCACAGCCGGCATGAGCTGTGATGATGATGGGTGAAGGTACTTCTTTGGTGCCAAACATAAGGAGGGACGAAGCCAGCGTTCTGGTGGGACTAGTTCAGGATCGGGAAGTCCACTACCTAAACCTAGTTTGTTACAAAATATGCTGGTTAACGTCAACTACTTTTTATATGTGACGTGGTGTTTTTCTTTTGTCTTCCTTTAGCTTTATTATCAGCATAAAACAGCATAGGACATTGGGGGGGGGGGGCGAAATCAAGATTAGGGGGGCCACGATCAACATTGGTGGGGCCATGGCCCTCACAAAAGAATACAAATGGACACCCCTGCATATATATATATGCAGGGATGTCGATTTGTATGCTTTATATATATCTATATCTATATATATATATATATATATATATATATATATATATATATAAATACATACTGAATTTTTTCGCAAAGATGCCTCATGAGGCTTCACGGTGGAAAAATTTGATTGAACTTGCATTTGGCTTGAACGCTCTTTAGCTCTACGTTTTCTGCTCCAAAGCATGCTGCTATGAATTAAAATGCCGACATACGAAGTACTCGAAATGGACATGTAGCATTGCTATAACACTGAACACGGTATAATGATTGTTCATGTTCCCTGGGCGATTGGATGCTGAAGAGAGCGGCAACAATGGACTGTCAGACTGCAGTGGCGCCACCTTTACCCGCTGTTCCGTGACGCTGTGTCCAAGGGTGTGCGAGCGTGGAATAGCACACTTACCCTGGACATGCACGAGCCACACGCGGAGAAGTTCGCTAAGTAATGCAAGCCAGGGTGCCGAACTCATATTGTAAATCGGGAGATGTATTGTAGCTTGGTTCTGCTTTCTCAGTTAGTATATGTGCCATACTATTAAACAGTGGAGGCACCAGGTATGAAAGCACGTGAGGAAAACTTCTTTCAGATGGGTCGCTATGACGTGCTATCTAGCGTGGACATTGACATTGTCCTGAGGGCGGGGGGGGGGGGGCGGTCACTATGGCATTCATGCTAACTGGTGGACATAGCCACCTTCCCAGTGAAGTCCCATTTCCCATTGCTACTCGTCCGTGTGGATGAGGGGGAGGTTGGATGCAGCCATGGTTCAAATTTTCGGCGAAAGAGGAAAGTTGCAAGCGCTCAACGATCTAAGGTTTTTGGTAGCTCATGGGTGTAACCATTGTGGAGCTTGGAGGACATGTTCCCCACAATTTCTTAAAAGTAGCTATTTGTCCCCCCCCACACACACATACATTTTTATCCGTGTCCCCCAAGCCTCGCTACCTGGGTATCATCGCCGCAAAATTATACTTAATCATTTATAGCGTAAAAATATATACGCAAGAGAATCACCAAACATACTAAAAGCCTATGGAGCCAATAAACGATCTTCACAGGCCATCTACCATCACAAAATCTCAGAACAGTATATCAGGAAACGTTAGAAATTTCTGCTTCCAGGCCATTTTTGAATAACATGAACATTGACCATCATCTGTTTTCGCTTGAGTGAAAAACTGTGCACTGCTAGGCAACATATCTGCATTATCGCTAGGCTCTATATATCTTAGGTTGTATTCCCATGTTCATATATTGATATAGCTTAAACAAATGCGACTCTGGGTTTTCTTGGGTATCTTCAAGACTATTGAAGGAACTCATAGGCAGCTTACATCAAGTTAACGTATTCGTATTCGTATTCAGCGACGAGTTCGCCAGAGGCGTATTTGTATTTCCATCGGCATTCAGCGACAAGTTTGTGATCGTTCGAATTAATTAACCTGTCCCGTCTCATGGGGGGGTCTTCAATCGCCCCCTCAGGTTTTTTTCGCGGATAGCGGACGAACAGCGCGCAGCATCGCGCCCAAATTTTGCATACTGCACCCCTGGCGACGTCACTTTTGGGGAAAAATTGTTTTGGAGGATGGACTTGGACCCTACTCGTCGAGCGCATTCCGATGATACCTATTTCGTTTTCGTGCGATGCTTAGTTTGGATTTTAGAGGGGATCTTCAACCACACCTCCACCCCCTACCCCTCGAGACGGGGTGTGAGGATTTGACCGGAAAGACCGGGCGGGTGAACACTGAGCACGCTGGAAGGAACTACGTAGGTCTCACATTACCACTTTAACGGTTAAGGTTCAACGTAAGCCAGCTTCTTCCGCACCAAAACCTGCCCATACTTGACATAAAGTAATAGCCTGTGGTGAGCGTACTGCAACTTTTCAAGTCCGTACTGCCAAAGACAAACTCCTAGGTCAAAGGCTACCTTATTTTATTAGATGGCGATATTGAAGCGATATCGACCGAACGAGAGGTTCGGTTGCTATCGCTTTAATTTCCATTAGATGAGCGTCATTCGACGTGTCTTACTATGCAGAATTAGAAATGTAAGCAACCCAATTATTTGTCAAGGACAAAGTCCAAGCTGATACTTCGATCGCCGATTTTTTCCCGTTTTCTCTCAAACTTGTCCAAATTTTGTATCAAGCAATAACCTGTGGTGAACACTCGAGTAACATTTCAAACCGGTACATGTCAAGGTCAAAGGTTTGATTAAGTTCTTCGATGTTATCGCGTTGCGTCGCTATGGCTTCAATTTGCAGAAAATGGATGTCATTCGTGCTGTATAATTCGTGTTGTCTTGTTATGCAGTATAATAATGCTGATATTTCGAAATAATCTGGACGGGTCAAAATTCAAACTGATATCTTCAGTCGCCTCACAATTTTTTGTGGTTTTCACCCAGGCTACCCAGCTCCATTTCAAACCAGGACATGTCAAAGTCAAAGGTTTGATTGGGTTCTTCGATGCCATCGCGTTTCGTCGCTTTAGCTTCAATTTGCAGAAAATTGATGGCATTCGTGACAACGAATGGACAATCGTAGCAATGTATTTCAAGTGACAGCCCATGGCGAACCCTCGAGTAACATTTTAAAACCTGGATATGACGAGGTCAAACCTCATGCTCAAAGGCTAGGTTGGATTATTCGAAGTCCGCGATTCGTCGCTATGGGTTCAATTTGCACCAGGTCGGTATCATTCGACGTGAATTTTGTCGTATTTTAATGTTACCAAATGTAACTAATTTCTAAGGTCGAAGGTCAAACCGATTTCTTTGGTCTCCTCGCATTTTTTCGCCCTAAACTACCCAGACCTTGTATCAAGCAATAGCCCGTGGTGCACATCTAGTAACATTTCAAACCTAGACATGTCAATGGTACTGTAGTAAATTGTTCAGAAATCACATAATTTTCAAAGTCAAAGGTCAAGCTCATTTCTTGATGCTTGACATCAAGAGAATGCCCGTGGGCAACCCTCGAGTAACGTTTCAACCAGGGACATGTCAGATCATGGCTCAAGGTCAAATGTTCGCTTAATTTTCAGAGTCTCACGTTTCGTGGCTATGGTTTCAATTTGCATTATATGGGTGTCATTCCACATGGTTTTCCGTACGGTATCATAATGTTGATATATTAAAATAATTTCAAAGTTGTCGGAGGTCCCGCGTGTGTACAATGATTGCGTGTAATAGGAATGGGAGGGTCATATATAGTTTTTCAGCCGTTTTGATCGCAAGCACTCGTATCCTGTACGACTAGGGCCTCCCCAGGAAATACGTCATAACCTAATCGGACGGCGCTCTCATCGCTGGTTTTTAATTGCACTTCCACATTGCTGTCTCGGACCGGAAAATATAGTACTTTTTGAAACTTACACTTTCCTCTTAATGGTTCAACCGAAGTTGATTTTTTTTCAAGAGAAGCCACACGTGAATGCGCACAATTTTATAACCGCGGGGTTTATAACCGCGAGAGAGCAATGTTATAATTAGGAGTAGATCCAGAAATCGTCATGGGGCACTTGTCTGGAGGGGCGTCATTTCTTTGGAGCGGCGCCACAGCGAAAGCACCTGGAGGGGCGCCGCTGTATGTAAAATTGGACGGGGCGGGTGGCACTCGGACCTTCCTGAAAAAAAACTCGGCCTTTTTATTTCATAGGGGCGCCTCCGGCTGAAAAATTCGAGCGAGTACACCGGAACCACTTGAGAGGGCCGCCCTTTCCTGGCCTGGCGGACGCCATTTTCCACGTGGGGGTACATGCCCTCGGTGCTACACCCTTTGTCCATCCTGGTTGTCATTGCATCGAAATATGTGCCAGTAAAACAGGAAAACATGTGAACGATAATTGTAGGTCCATATCGTCTATCATGAAACCATTGTCCAATATCTTATGCTTTTCCTGCTACAAGAGAGCAACGTTTAACCTGCGCCGTCTTTCGGGTCAGATCCTAATACCCCGTCTCGGGGGAGGGGGAGGCGGTTAGTAACCCCCCTCTAAGATCCAAATTAATCATCGCACGAAAACGAAAGATGCGTCATAGGAAAGCGCTCGACGAGTAGGGTCTGGGTGCACCCCCAAAATAACTTTCCCACAAAAGTGACGTCACCAGGGAGCTAAATTTTCACGACTTTTCAGGACTTACATTATGTGTAACTCTGGGATGTTCATTTTGGGGATATATGAAAAACAAATTATTTTGAATGAGAAAAGGACCATGAAATCGACCAGGGCTTTAATTTTTTGGCCGTCCAATTATTTTTTATTTCAAAATGTTTTGTTTCAAGTTTTCTTCAATATTCCTTTTTCAATGGTTAGAGTAGACTGAAAACATTGTTCGAAGTCAACTTGCCCAAATAAAAAATGCTTACTTTAGCTAGTATCCTCTATTTGTACTGCTTTTTGCCAAATATGCAAAATTTATATGCAGTCAAAAACGGAAAAAGAGAAAAATTCCACTCGTACGTTTTGTTGCATCCCTAAAGATAAGCAAACGCTGAAAGTTTCATTAAAATATCTGTATCCGTTAAAGCGTGACGACTGTTTGAACGTTTGTGGAGGTGACCTCACTTGACCTTGACTAGCTCGTTGAACCTAGATGACCTGACTTCAAAATTTTGAAACAGCATGCCAAATTGACGTGGGAAAGGGTATGCCAAATTTGGGCGCGCTGCCGCGCGCCGTTCGTCCACTATCAGCGAAAAAATCTGATGGGGGCGGTTGAAGACCCCCCCCCCCGAGACGAGACGGGTTAAGCTTCCAAGACCGGTTGACCGGTCATCATGACCGGTTGAAAGTATACGACGATGCATTAACACGCGCACGTACGGGGGGGGGTGGCAGATATCTGTCTCCCTTCGGTTTTTCCTAATTTGCCGCCATACTAATCAGGTTAGTGGCCAAACCTGGCATGACTGCTCATTCGTCTTTTCCGCATATCCTCATATATTTTAACCCTGGGTCATCTCAGGTCAGGTCACTAGGTCAAGCGAAGTCACTAAACATGCCTAGGAGTTCTAGGTGGCATAACTTCCACAATAATTGTGCGATTTATTTCAAAAACTTACAACACGTCATCAGGGGCCATCATATATATCTATTTTTTCGTAGCGTTGACCTGAGGTCAGGTCGCAGCCATGGCTTCCCCCATTATATTGCTGTGGTAAAATATACGAATGCTTCCTGGTTACATATTTTCTCTAGGAATGACCTCACAACGGTTGTGGCGTGTAGTTGGAAGTTATGCTCAATGTTACCCCTGACATTTTTATTCAGTGACCTTACCAAGGTCATCTGAGGTCACCTGAAATCACTAGCACATTTCTGTACATTATATCGCACTGTATTGAGGTAGAAGGCTGAAATTACCGTCATTGTGCTTGTATCGCCAAGACGTGTCGATTGATATATTACATGCCCTCCCTAGGCTAGTTCATGAACTTGACCTGAGATCATAGTTTCGGAGTACGAAGTATTCCTGCTGGGCACGTAGTTGGCGCCTCGATTGTCCTCTGTAAATCAAATAGCGTTCGCCGTTTGTTTCTATACGTTACAGGTCCTGAGATATGTGTCAATATCTGAAATTCCCACCCTATCTAGTCGAATTTAACCCATAATGACCCAGTGACCTGAATATTGACCTGAGCGAAAAAATGACCGAAACACTTTCGATAGAGCTTGTCACCAGCTACCCAACGCCTTTTTCAATTTGTCGCTAGCTAGCATGGTTCTAGTGATCTTAAGGGGGCAGACATCTGCCCCCCTCGGACCGGCGAAGTTGGCGCAGACCGCCAGACGTGCGAGTGTTAACTTCATATGTGTCATGCACAGCGAAATTGAAATATGTCTCATGCCATTGACCTCTATATATAATTAGACAGACAACTCGACTTCTCAAAACTGTCCTGTCTGCGGCGCCGCATATGGGCAAAACGGCATCGCTGGTAGGCACTGCGAAGTGTGTTGTGGATGTAAAGCGAAGATTCTGGGGCGTTTTAGGTGGTAAAAATGACTATGCCATTTTCAAATGATATGTTCATATACGATGAAAAAACCTTGCCTGATATATATGCATATATTAAGCAAAAATCTCATCATCTATTCGCCATTAAGCCAGCACTCCGACCTGCCCGGTCCATGCTTTTCATACCCTTTCAGAAACAGATACCGAAGCCATAGGGGACATGTATCCGCTCATGGCAAGGTGGTGCCCAGCTTTTCAGTAAAAATGGACCTACAATGAGGCTCGAGTGCAACCCTTTCGAATTTTTCATCTAAAGACCCCTCTCTGGATGCAAATGTGGACTTTAGAATCATCGAGTACACCCCTTGAATTTTCAGACGAAGTCTTCCAAGTCCCTCGATTGCACCCTTCTAGAACTTTTAAGCTGAATGCACACCTGGGGCTCATTCAATGGTGCCAGATATACCCCTTCCATGAAAATCCTAAATCCACACCTTGGCCTCTTGGCTACGCCCTTGGAAGAGGTCCTGGGCTGGTATAATTAATTACAAATAAGGAGGAAATATTGAGCGCACGGGTGTTGATTTCTGACAATCATTCAGGTCGGGGGATGAAGGAGGGCAAAATACATACAGGCAATGGGCAGGCCCAAATTGTTTGGGGGAACACACTCTATAGGGTCCCATATTAAGACTTGAAATTATTGGCGGGGGCAAAGCCAACATTGATGTGACACTTCTTCCACCGAACGTATATAAAGCATCACCCCTGTCTGAGCAACAACCCTTGTCTTGTAGGATGGTCGTGCGGATTCATGGATGCTACGCTGATTCAGGGACATATCCACATGGAATTTGGAACCTGCACCCCTCCGGGCAGACTCGAGTGTTCCTCTTCATATTTTTGCAACCAGAAGCACCACTTTAGTGTGCTCAAGTATAAGCCCCTCCCTGCTAAACGAATTTTCGTTTAGCGCCTTCAGGTATTTTTGCAGGGTGCACCTCCTAAGAAATGGTGCCTCCAGACAAATACCCCTCTCCCATGACAATTCCTGGAACCCACACTGATTAGGATATAGGGTGCACACCCAGTGCACGTATGCTATGAACTGCAAACATTCCCAGCGTTACTTCACAAGCGTGCATGGGGTCATAATTCCATGGGGTACACATACCGAATACCGCACGAAGTTTGCAAAACGATGATAGAACTAAAACATCAAAAGCACAATTCCAATATTTTACAAGATGTTTCCCTATTTCTATTTGCTCGCCATGAACCCAACATTATTTTTACTGCTGTTTATGAAAATATATCCATAAATTTTCATTTTACAACATTTCATTCCAAGGTCAAAATGCATGGGAGTGGGAGGCGCGCTGGATCTTTTTCCCATATACCGCTGCTCAAGCCGGGACCGGACGGAATAGGACGCGACAAGTCGTCGAGTTATAGTCGTCTAGACAAGTCGTCTAGCTATATATAAAGGTCAATGCCAGATGCTATCAGTTCTTACCACAGTAGAGGAAAAAGCTGTGACGTCACCAAGGTTTCCAGGAAAACTTTGGTGTACCTTCTAACGAATGGTATCATTGGTGGCATTTGATGCGCGGTACCAGACATTGGTCCTGCCCAATAACACTTATATGGTGTTGTATGACTGGGTCTGCACAACTTAGTGCCTACCTATTGCCTTAGTGCAGGAATATCGATTGTAACATAGTGTCCATGCAGCTTCTTGCTGTTAAGCTGGCAGATTGGCTCAGATGTGGCTCTCGTTAGTTCAGTTTGAGGAACCTAAGTAACTAAGTTAATATCTCATTGGGCATGTACCTAGGTACCTAGATAAATATCAAGTTCATAGGGTGATGGGTGGGCTACTGGATAGTTTTTATGGTTTGTATGTCCACAATCTCAATGATAAATGTGACTGTTATTAACTGTACTGGATTATATGTAAGTTTTACAATGCCTGGAAATTGAGAATGGAATGAATCATGTTCAAGTTCAATATGCATGTGGTTTTGCCATTAGTGGCGTGTACAAACATCAGTATGACAGTGCAAATGTTGTTTAGTGGCTTAACATAATTTTCAAATAATCTTGAGGTGCATAAGCATCAGCTAATCTCAACATTTTATGATGTAGGTAAGTTTTCCTTCCACGGTGGAGGTAAATCCAGCTATTTTGTTGTTGTTTTTTAAACAGTTTTTAAGTTTACAGCAAAAGGTAAAGAGCCAGTCTTATCCAAATATGTTTCTCTTCAGTGCAAAATGTGTGAACAAGGTTTTCGATTTAGCACGATGCATGTTTCATCTTCTCCTTCAGATTTTATCAGCATAGCATAGCATAGCAATGGCATAGGTTATTGGAGGGGGCAAATCAACATTGTCGGGGGGGACAAGATCAACATTGGTGGGGCCATGGCCCCCACAAATGTGTACAAATCGACGACCTGAGAATATGTCTGTCCTTATTTTCAGTCTGGATTCTCCATTCTCAACCTTCTGAAGTAGTAGCTTCTGTCTCCAACCTCTCCTCTCTCGATCTTATGCCTGCATCAGAATTCGGCCCCAGACCAGCCTCTGCCTGCTGGGATCCAGCATTTCTATTAAATCAAAAATATTGGCAGGATGGGCAACCTCCAAATCCATCCGGTCCATCTCATACAAATCCTAGGCACGCCATGGGGGAGGGGGGCTGACGCAAAAATCCGCCCCCCCCCCCCCAAAAAAAAAAACCGATGAGCTCGATCCGCCAGTGCTGTGAGGTTATGGCAGAAAGCCTTCAGTGGGATCAAATTAAACCCTACCCTCCAGTCCCGTCCCCCCTGCGAAGCCAGGGCTAACATATGTTAATTTCATTCTCAGAGGCAGCATTCTGTCATCTTTCTCCAAGTGTGATCTATTTTTAAAGACGGATGTCACAGGTATCTATGTCAGTAATTCTAAGTGAGCCATGTTTTCGCGTGCTGATGCCTTTATTAGCAGTACGCTTGTTAACCCGTCTCTCCTGTCAGATCCTCACACCCCTTCTCGAAGGGGGCGATAGAGACCCCACTCTAATCTCCAAACTAAGCGTCGCACGAATACGAAACAGGTGTCATCGGAAAGCGCTTAACAAGTAGGGCCAGACGCCACCCCCAAAATTTTCCCCTAAAATAGTGACGTCAGTAGGGGCTAAAGCGTTTCACGACTCACATTATGCTTGTGGCTCTGAGGGTTATATTTTTAGGGAGATTTGGGACAAAATTGTTCCAAATCAGAAAAGGAAAGCAAAACTGCCAAGGGCCATAACATTTTTGGCCACTCAAAAATCAACATTATAAAAACATGATGGTGCTGGCGCCGACGGCGACTGATCTGCTGTTGGCGGGAGTCGTAACAGCGGCCGCGCCGACAGTTCACTCATCTCATTGCCGGTCACGATCGACATACATAAGAGAGATTTGGAAAATAATATTAAATATGCATGTCAGTGTGTACTTCGGTCAAGCATGCATTCTGGCAAATATCAAGCTACAAGCATAGGCCATATTAAAAACTATGACTGAAAGCGTAGCCAGTGCTAAGTCTGTGTTAGCATGCAGAATCCGGAGTATAGCTGTTGGCATAGCATATGTAGCAGAGCTTAGCTGTCAGTAGAGTAGTAGAGTATGGTTATCCGGAGCATAGCACCGCAAGACAACGTTCCCGTGCTGACAAACGCGGAGCATGTTAGATTCCGCTGCTGTTCAATCTTTGGTTTCACTTTTCTAGCGACCCAAACAGCACCAACATTCACTGGTTCATGTGCCGCCCTGTGGGAGGCATGACACATCACACCGGCGAAGCAGCGCTGGACGCAAGCTGCGGGCGCCGAGAGCAAAGGCGTTGGATTCGTGTGGGTTGGTAGTTGCGTAGGTTGGACTGTGTCCGGAATGGATGATTCACACGAGCACGGAGTGGGTGTTATGACAGGGCTGCAGTGGTAATTCAGGTCGAGTAATCCGCAGCCAGCCGTGGGTGGGGTGGGGATGTGGGAGGGGTGGCAGGGCCGTCACTTCTTGCCGCCTCTGGGTTTTCCGGGTATCTGAGGGTAACTGACGTCAACCTTTTGCGAAACGCGAATGGTTCAACCTGACCAGGTTAAAATGTCAGGTTTACTGGACCTTTAACCGATAACCGGACAAATGTACGTAAAGCAAATGTACGTATGGCAGATGTACGTACGCAAATGTACGTAGGCAAATGTACGTAAGCGCAGATGTACGTATGGAAATTGTACGCAAGCGCAAATGTACGTATAGCTAATGTACGTATGCGCAAATGTGCATATGACAAATGTACGTATGCGCAAAAGTACGTATGGGTGCTGTATAACAACTTCAGTTGATGCGCTCTAAAATCCTAATAACCAACTAACCAACGCAAAAGTACGTATGCGCAAATGTACGTAAGTACAAATGTACGTAAGCGCAAATGTACGTAAGCGCAAATGTACGTAAGCGCAAATGTACGTAAAGCCAAATGTACTTATGCGCAAATGTGCGCATAGCAATTATACGTATGCGCAAATGTACGCAAGAGTGAATGTATGTATTGCATATGAACCTAACTAAAGATGCTTAAACGCAAAGGCACGTACGCCTAAATGTACGTACATTGGCTCATACGTAAGTTTCCTCTTGCATTATTTTACGTTTAGATACTGCTGTCCTTACGCACATTTGCGCTTATGTACTTTTACGCATACGTACATTTGCCCTTACGTACTTTGGCGCTTACGTACATTTGTGCTCACCTACATTTGCGCATACGTACATTTGCGTATACTTACATTGGCGCTCACGTACAGTTGCGCATGGATATTTTTGCGCATACGTACATTTGCGTTTACGTACTTTTGCCTTGGCGTATATTGGCGTTTACGTACTTTTGCGCTTACGTACATTTGCGTTTACGCATATTTTCGCTTACGTAAATTTGCGCTTAAGTACATTTGCGCATTGTCACATTTGCGTATACGCACTTTTGCGCATACGTACATTTGCGTTTGCGTACTTCTGCGGTTACGTAAATTTGCGCTTACGTACATTTGCCATACGTTGCACATTTGCGCTTACGTATATTAGCCATACGTACATCTTTACTTACGTACAGTTGCCATACGTACATCTGCGCTTACGTACATTTGCTTGCGTGCATTGTCTTACGTACATCTGCCATACGTACATTTGTCCTTACGTTCATTTGTCCTAGAATCCCGTTAACCATGCATATGATACGGTTAGGATCATAACGTTGTAAAGTCAGTGTTCAGACTCAATAAGAGCCATAAGGGGCTATCCGGTTTAAGTCTGTAAATGGAAGATACCATAACCCTAGCAGAAAGACATTTATCACCCCAGCCAACACCACATCCCTTATTCCAAATAATCCATCTATGAACATCCCACACACGTATCAGTGCCTATCTATCTCACCCATCCAGCCCTATTCACTTGTTATCATGCATGAGATGTGGCTTGTGAGCCATATCAACCATTGTCGGCTCCATCCATGCCTTCTTAAAGGGGCCTGTGCAGTGCGCACCTACTTGGCATAAATCCCACCTCACCCACCACTGCTTAGAACTGAAAAACACACCTGCATCCTGGAAAAATATATCTACTCTATCTTTCGACATATTTGGTGAAGGACTCCCCACATCAGCCGACAGCCTATTCTACTGATCAACAATCATTTGACTGAAGACCTGCTGTCACTTAACTGTCCTACACCTTTATTTGTCTAACCTGAATTGGTGACCCCTGTGCGATAGCCTAAATAGAAGGGTATCATTCAGTTGGACCTGATCTAGACCTTTAATAAATTTATACATTTAAACTATATCACGCCTTAACAAGCGCCCTGAAGGGCCTCGAAAAACAAGGTGCACTGGCGGGCGCGGATTCGGCCCCCTTAAATCTCGGCTCCTACTGGGGCTAGAGCAATAAAATTCGCAGGGTGGATGGGCACGATAGTGAACTGTGGTGTGTACAAATTGCGTGACCTTAGGTCAATATTTTCCAGGTCAAATGAGGTTAAAATAACAACATTTTCTGGTTTTGTGTGGCTTGACTTGTCATTGCTATGGATCGCTGTGATTGTGCTTAAATGCTCTAGCATTGGCATTAATGATGTTTTTGACATTATTAATGATGCAATACAGATGCCAGATCCGCCATTTGACCTCAGGTCACCTATCTAAGAGCACCTTATCAGGTCATTACCTGCTCAAGTTACCGGAACCGGTCTGACCATCCGACTGCTCCGTTGGGCCGCTCAGCACAATCGGCTTCGCAAAGAAAGAAGTGAAATGCATGAATAAAGTATGAAAATGTTTAGGCACACAATGGCAAACAGTAGATTTCGGGATGTGTAGGGAGTAACATGCAAAGTGACACCAATCGCATGACAGTCATTTGCATTTATGACAACATTCCAGTTGACCAAGTTTGGTTTCAATAGCATCCCATGAACTTGACCTGACTTAAACTCGGTGACCTAACATGACTTTTAAATTATGTAGCATAACAATATGCATCGAACAAGTCGCTAGTGTTGTCAAGAACACTTCCCTTTTGCCAATATACGGGAAGCGCATCAGCGCAGATTTTTGTTGTCGCGAATTTATTTTACTTTAATGGCCCCTACCTTGGAAAATATTCGGCCGATTTTCATGTTTCTTACTTCAAACAATGCGCCGGTCATTTCTAAGCAGGTACTTAAATAATAGCGTATATTGGCCGACACAATATGGAGTTATGTACCAAAAATCAGAGGATTGGGCTGATTTCGCCATCCCCCTCCAGGGCGTGTGTTAACCTGTCATGAACTTGACCTGACTTGACCTCGGTGACCTGACATGACTTTGAAACAATATACCATAACAATATACATCAAACAAGTCGCTAGTTTTGCCATGAACCCTTCATTTTCGTCAATATAGGGGAAGCGCATCAGAGCCGAAATTTGCGGTCTGGCGCTGAAATTTTTTTTGACTTTAGCGACTCCTAACTCGAAAAAATCGGTCGATTTTCATTTTTCTTCTTTTAATCAACGCGGCGGTCATTTATAAGCAGGTACACAAAATGGCGTATATTGGCCGGTAAAATCTGGACGTATCTACGAAAAACCGGAGGGGTGGCCGGATTTCCCCCCTCCAGGGCGCGTGTTAATCTCCTATGCTTGCGTGAGTACACATTTAATTGTATAACCCTTCCATCCTATTCTAAGTTACCAAGTCCATTGATGAGTCTAATGGCTTTGCGCTACACTTTGTGCATAAATATATCGATTAGTACCAACGTACGGTGCGATCTGGTGCTGACTACCGATCGTTCACCAAGTGAAAATATTTCGATCTCTGTAGACTATGCTAAAATGTCTGCGCAAAACAAGTGGATCATGTAGGATTGAATGAAGGGATTTAAATTCGAATCACGACACTGAATATTTGGGAACATTATCCTTTTCATAGGTCGACTAATTAAGTGGATGGGCAACAGTATGAAGATCAGTTGAAATGTCAGCCTCGTGCTCATAATAATACAATAAATTCCAAATTAATATCGATATATTTCGCTTACCGAGCATCTTCATGACCAATACGACCAGAAAATGCAAACGCCACAAGTCGCCCAGCCAGCAAATGCAATCGTTTGAAACGTGATGGAGTCCTACATTCACGGCAAACAAAAACAAGCAAACACCGGGGAGGTACTTGACTGACGCGAACAAGATGAAAGGTGAAGGGAAAGGGGGAGGAATAGGAGGCAAACAGCACGAGAGAGAGACACAGGAAAAGAGAGCGAGAGGCGAGAGTGTGACATAAAGAAATGGGGAAATAGATATAGAGATCGGAATAGCGACAGGAAGAGTCAGGCAGAGAGAGAGAGAGGGGGGAGAGAGAGAGTGGGATATGGGATGGATGAATGGATGGCTGGAGGGGCAGTTGCACAGAAACATCAGAGAATGAGTGACGCTGTAGCACCGATCATCCACGGGACGACCTGATTACAACACTATCAGCAGGCATTGTTGTGTCAACAGCATATAATAATAATGTTGATAATCAATTTCATGATTTCACATATAAAAATTCAACATGCAGATTTCAGCCAACGCGATATCATCAAAGGTATACAACATGCTGAAAGGCATGCCAACAGCAAAGTAAGATTTAACTTCGTCATCAAATACCGCAAAGCCGACGTCATTCCCGATTTTATCAGGTTTGTATCGCACGAGATTGAAAATATTTGTAGCAACCGTACGCGACCGAACATTATTTATTTCGTGCTTCCAGGAGGAAAGCTTCCCACTGAGTCAATTACAGATGCGTTTCGCACAGAAGCGTTTCTAGTACGAGTGAGTAAGCGCCTAACACTAGTGAGATCCCATGTACTGACAGAAAACGTATGTGAATGGATGGTCGATACAGCATTTGTTTTATATCAAGATACCTTCAGCGGTGGGGGAGGGTGGTCACTGTCTAGGCCACAACTTTCTGCGATTCGGCAAGGAATACTGCAAGCGACAAGAAGGACTCACCATAAGCAACAGTATTGCGCCGCCATTATCATTTTCATGAACGCCATTGAGTGCATGATACTTGCGACTTCCGTGCCCAACACGTCCTGTATCTGCAGTAGATGGATGACATTCTTGGAATCTATTTACATAGCTCGAATACACTAGGCACCAATTCAGCGGTATCAACTATTGTCATCCTGCCAGCAAGTTCACACTATTCAACGTACCGACTCATCACCAAATATTCAGGTGCCGTTCTTGGTACTCTTCTGACAGTTGCCATGAATGGACAATACACCAGATAATTGTACGCCAAGCCAATGGCCGCACCGGCCATTTTTTCCATATATGTCACGCAACCAATGCAAACTACGGACTTCTTAGTTTTACACACATTTCTTAGTAAGAAGCATGTGACATATTTACAACTCCGTATAGCAGAGCATAGGCAACAGTATATTTTCAGTACCAGTAACAGTATATATACTTTTAATGTAATAATACTATAACGGCTCAACAGCGTTGCAGCGTGGGATGACGAAGATGAAAAGTATATCCAGGGCTAATGACACCCAAATCAAATCATCACCGGGGAAAGTTTTCAGCTGCAGCACAACACCAGCCAGGCTCGACAAGCCATCATCGTCGTACATCATCCATTCGATTTGTGCAGTCACTTAAGTATAGTCTACAAGGCAACAATATTTTCACTCGAAGAACTAGTGCGTAGTCCTTTACCATTTCGCACCTATCTGATAAAAGCTAATTATGCCAAGCGCTACAAGGAAAGTAAATCAAACTCTATATACACCCAACCATTTCGCCCTGTCCGCAATCGGGAAACTTCGGGGAAACTCCAGCCGGGAAACTGTCACTTTGACAGTGACAAGGCTACCTACATCAGCCGTTCGTACATTGATGAAATAGCACACAAGATACACTCGGCTATCAGATCGTCAAAACTGCCTATTAAGATAGCCTGGAAAATTGGAATAACCTGATCACAAATAGTGATGCACGCACTCTGCCCTCGACCCATCACCTTTCCCAGCAGGAAGCGGGCAATGCTTTGCGTGTGCTGCCGGTGTGAAAGTTGTATGCCACACAGAGAGCGTGGTGTATCAAATCACCCGCCAAGCCTGTACCGATCCTAAGCCATTCTGTATTGGAGAACCAAAAAGAAGTGTTCGCGATCGATGCAATGAACACCTGAAATACGCAAAGAATAGAGCACCGAACACGTCTTTTGGTGAGCACATGAAGCGACACCACAACACAGACGTCATCCACATCAATACATCACTACGTCATCCACATCACTACAACTGTCGGTTCTCTGCACCTGCAAAGACATGGCAGATCTAAAAAAAAGCTGAATCCATTGAAATCAGGAACCTCTAGCCGCGTCTGAACAGTATGACCTCTTCTTCTTGGAAGTCCATCAAACCCACTCCGTACAACTGTACGGAGTGGGTTTGACTATCATCAGTTGTGTTAGCAATATTGACGCTTGCTGACAGTGTTATGATCAGATCACATGGTGGACGATCCGTGTTACAGGTTACAGTCTCACTAATTATCTGGTGTCTCTGTGTACATCCCCCATCCACCCATCTCTCTCACTCTCTCTCTCTCTCTCTCTCTCTCTCTCTCTCTCTCTCTCTCTCTCTCTCTCTCTCTCTCTCTCTCTCTCTTTTCTGTTATTTATTATATATATTTATTATATATATATTAAAAAAAAAAAAAAAAAAAAAAAAAAAAAAAAAAAAAAAATATATATTTTTTTTTTTCTCCCCCCCCCCCCCCCCCCCCCCCCTTTTTTTTCTCTCTCTCTTCTTTCTTTCTCTCTCTCTCTCTCTCTCTCTCCCCCCCCCCCCCTCTCTCTCTCTCTCTCTCTCTCTCTCTCTCTCTCTCTCTCTCTCTCTCTATCTCTCTCTCAACTCTCTCTCTCTATATATCTCTGTCTCGCTCTCTCTCCCTGTCTATCTCTTTCTCTCTCTCTCTCTTTTCTCTCTTTTCTCTATCCCTTTTCTCTCTTTTTATTTATCTCTATCTCTCTTCTCCATATCTCTCTCGTCCCCCCTTTCCTTGCACTTTTCCTCTTGCCTCTTTCATCGGCACCCTCATCTAGGTCTACGTGAAGTGTTAGCTTTTCGTTGTGCTGGTCGCGCCATTTGTGACCTTGTTCTTTGCCGTAGTGTTAGGTATCTGTTGAAGTCGCTTCATAAGACGCTTCGATATATATCTAGAGGAACTTCGAACTCGTAACTATTGTATGAACATAGGGCTGGCATTTCAACTGAACATTTACCCCTTTGATCTATCCCATATCAATAACCCTGATGATCTCGATCTAAGATGTGCACGTGACACGTGACATGTAACGTGTGGTGTGCACGTGCACGTGACATCTAAAAGGATGCATGACAAGCTACTGAAAATATGGTGTCTCTATGTCTACTCATACGGGAGTAGACTATCTCGGAAAAAAACCCTGATGGTTAACGAGTAGCCAGAGCCCACGACTGCGAAGGGACATCCCTGCCTATCTATCAATGGAAAGAAGCCAAAAAGTAGCCTGATCCCATTAAGCACTACCGGTCCTAGCTTAGGTTATTCTCTGGCAATATTGTGGCCGTGATGAAGGCGGTCGTCAGCGACCGGAGCTACCTAGCCGCTGATGGGCCGGAGCTGGCAGTCCGCGGCGATTGCCAGTCGCCGAGTCGGGGGTTCAAACAGGTGTTCGAACACGTGGCTTGTGCTGGCAGATTACTGGCTAACCGGCAGCCGACATGACGAGATGTCGTCGACTCACCTTAATCCTGGTGCATTCCTGCACCATCCTATCCCGTCCACCATCCTACCGAGCATATTTAAGAAGGCATACACTTTAGGCCATGCAACTAAAGTGTGTTGACTACGGTGAAAGGAGATACCAATGCGTGGGAATTGGAAAGAATGTTCATGTTTCATGAAAAGAAATTGAGGCCTGTCTTCGTAAACTGCTTGAATTCCTACCAACTGAAGTCTACGTAAGCTCCTGAATAGGCTGACACTTAAACATTTTTTCCTGAATTTTCAACCGGCCGCCCCTTCAATTTGTGAGGTTGGACATAAAAACAACGTGTGTAAAATAATTTTGAAAAATATTAATATTTAAAAGTAGTTTACTGACGTCAAAGTCACCATTTTTTACGCAAAAATGCATTTTCACATTTATTAATTATAAATGTTCTGGACTCTAATTTGTGCCGGGACGCCCCTCCCCCCCCGCTCATTTGGTTCGATTTGACATAAAACAAAGTGTGTAAAATCATTTTGAAAAATATTAATATTTAGAGGTTGCGCACTGAGGTCAAATTTGCCATTTTCGCAATTTTTCCCATTTATTATTATAAATGTTCTGCATTTTAAATGTGCCATTTTTAGGTTTCTGAACATTGTGAGGTTGGACACAAAAACCCCGTGAGTGTATTTTTATCAAAATAAATAAATATTCAGGAGTAGCTCAAAGCACTTGAAGTTTTGCTATGGATGACCAATTACACAAACTGCTGATAACATCGTCTGATGAGGCATTTCTTTTCCAACACGAACTCAGGAGCTTTTTGGATTAAAATTGTTTATCTGCACTACTCACAAGCGTAGCTAGCATGAGCATGTATTCATGGGGAGGGGGCAAAAGGGGCAAAATGTATTTCTTGGGGCAAAACTACGTCCCTCCCACACATGCCAGCAATGCGTTGTCGGTATTGGGAGACAAGGACGAAACCTGGTTATGTAAACCCCTCCCTCAACCAGATATTGCATACATATTACATACCCTGTCATACCCTGACACACCCTAGCATACCCTGTCTGCTGTTGCAGGCCGGTAGTCTTCTTGTCAAGTGACAACATGGCGGCTTCGACGAGGTCAAAGACTGCAGTGTACCTCCTTGGAAAACTGGACAATAGCATGATCGCCTCAAAGCTCCTATCCAGTCGCGAGACGCTCGGATTTTTCCTCTACCTTCACCTGGACAACAAGAGGACCAGAACAGAGGCGGCCGCGGAGACGATCAAAGAGGTGGCCACATTATGGACTCGGGCGCACATTCCCATAGAGAAGGAGGACAGGGCGCGGAAGAAGGTGTTGAAACTTTTTGAAGAGTGGAGGCACCTTAAGAAGAACAGTCAGAGGCGTTCGAAGACGCAGGCAGCAGCTGAAGAGGCGTTCCTGGAGAAACAGGGAGACCTATTCGATATCGCGCATGCCGACGCTCTCACCCTGATCAGGATAGAAGAGGATCGGGCATTCCTAACTGCTGAGCGCGAGACAGGACGCTGGGGACGCATGGCGGGAGCTGATGTCCGGCTCGCTGCGCAACACAAGCGACAGCGGCATCGCGCTGTCGAAGAACAGCAGCGCCGCCAGCGACACGAGCGCGAGTGCCACGAGGCCGGGCAAACCCTCGAAATTTCCTCCAATGCGTCCGATACCGACAACGAGTCGCAGCCGCCGCCGTCGCTCATCCCGGCTTCCCTACCCAAGCGGCGCGCAACAAAGAGCCTCATGAGCGCAGATATGTCTGCTGCATTGGATCGGACCAAGATTTCCAGTCGTGCCGCTGTTCATGTCCTAGCTGCCACAGCCCAAAGCCTCGGACCCGATCCGTCTGAACTCGTACTCAACCGGGAGTCGTTTTGCGTGGCACGGATGAAGTTCCGTGAGGAAGCGGCGAGACAGATCAAGGAAGCATTCTGCCCTGACGTTCCGCTGACAGTGCACTGGGACGGCAAGATCGTCGAGGATGTGGGAGGTGGGCATGTTGACCGACTTCCGGTGCTGATGTCTGGTGACGGAATCGCCAAGCTCCTCGCCGTGCCGAAGCTGCCTGGTGGCTCAGGACTTGCCATGGCGACAGCCGTGATGAACGCGCTTCATGACTGGGGCATCGCCGACCGAGTTACAGCCCAGAGTGGTACGCGGCGCCGCGCCCCATCCCAGCTCCAGCGCAGGACCTGGCACGCGCCAAGGCGCTGGACGACCACCCGGACGAAGGCGTCTCGAAGGCGACGACCACAGTCTTCAGTCGCCACTTGTGATACATGAGCGAAATAGTAGTGGGTCTGGCCTTCTTCGAAGAAGCGATCCCCATGGCGGAGAAGAGGAGAATGGTGCGGGCCTTGAAGAACGACGATGGATGTGACGACCCGCCACGACGGCTGGACCTCAAGTGTGCCGCGTTGAAGAGAAGCAGCATCAGCCACTACGTCACCCGGAACACCGCATCGTTCTTCACGAGCCTCGGGATGGACCCCGCCTTCCTGGACGCGGACCCGAGCGACTGGGCGGAGCACCCGGCGTTCATCGCCGCCTCTCGTCGAGCCCGCGGACTCCAGGTCGTCAACAACTTCACTGAGCGGGGCGTCGCCCTGGTGGAGGACTTCAACCTGAGACTCACCAAGAACGAGGAACAGAGGCAGTTCCTGCTTTAGGTAGTGGAGGACCACCGTCGCCGCTTCCCCAACGCCAGCAAGTCTACCGTGACCGATGCGAAGGAGGCGCGCGAGTAAGTGGTACGTGAGCACGCCTACGCGCCCATGTCAGCGCAGAATGTGAGAACATGAAGAAAGCCCATTGTTGCCCCCTCATTCTACGACGGCTCATCATGGTGGAACCTGAAGATCAAAATAAGCGTGTATTGCTGACAGTGGTCTTTAGATTGGGCCGGAGCCATGTTTTGAACGAATAAATGTCTCAAATATGGTAGAAGGGGAAATGGGTGACCCGAGCGTGCTATTCACCGTTTTGTGTAATAGGCCGTCTATAGCCAAATTTCAGGTGCATTGAGCTACCCCTAAGTATGAATGTATTTTGATAAAAATCCACACTCGGAGGTTTTGTGTCCAGCCTCACAATTTGCGGGGGTGGCGCGATAAAAATTCGCAAATTTATTTTTACCCTATGGTTAACTGCCACTTTACTCCTGAACCGTACCGGTAACCACTTTGCCTCTTGCGTACTACGTACATTGGGGTCATCATTTGCTTCAATTACCTTTATGGAAATCGGTGATATTTGTGGTTCGTAGCTCCTATGTCTCATGTCTGAACGAGAGGAGATAGCTGTTTCCCATAGTAGGTATGTGGGCAGCTTTTTGGCGGCTGAAATTGCTTGGGCATAATGGCGTGTGACCTACGGTGATCTTAACCATAGCAACACATTGATACTCCGCTATTTATCAGTGTTGGTATGGGATAAGATTGGCGGTTTCCCAAACTCTAATGACATTTGTTCTGCATCGCTTTCCCGTGTTTATCCCCAACTGCAACATGTAGACCTCAAGGAGCGGAACTGCTGGTCTAGCAGTCTGGGAAGCCGGTCCCTCGACATATGACACGCTTTCCAAGGCTCCGAATGCTTACTAATGGGGAAAGCAGTCGGGGCGCTTAAGCCATCTTCCACAGTGGTCAAATTTGAATGTGGGGTCACAGCGTATTTATGCTGCTGCCAGTCGTGTGTCTGCACACGTCAAGCTGTCTGACGAAGCTCCCAGACACTTCACGGTGGCGTTGTAAGCATTCATTCCCTGTTCCCAGCTTCTGCAAGAGCGTCTGTTGTAGATGTCAGTGATTCTCTGTACAACTGCGAAGTGAAGCACTCCCAAAATTCCAAGAGCGTCATTGCAAGCTGCCAGGGAGTCCTCTGAAACTGACGGCGCTTTTGGTAGCTTCGAGAACACCCCTATGCACATGATATGGCGCATTGTGAAGTTGTCACGCACCCTAAGAAAACTGCCGGGGAAGCGCATCTGCTGAACTTACAGGAAATGCTGGCGATACTATGGCATCCCTTCGTAGAGCTCAACAGCGGTATTAGACTGGGTTATGCTTCGCATGGCGTTGATTTAAGGTACGTTCTTTTCACCAGCAATAAGCAATTCGTAGGTGAGATTTCCGTATGTGCGCAGTTATCACAGCAGGCCCGGTATGAAACCATCGATATCGTTTAGGTAGTACGTGTCATCTCAGGTAGCACCGGATGAACACTCGCTTTGAACAAAACGAAGTGAACATCAATTTAACGAGTCGCAAAGCGCAAATCTGTTTCAGAGCCTGTGCCATAATTCCCACTGAGACCACAAAGGTGTCCCTTTGAAGCTGTCTCCTCTGAAGGTGCTGCGGCAGCACTCCTCTGGAGCTCTGAGAGCCCCTCCATGGCTGTCAGGATGTCCCCTGTAAGCTACAAGGATGATCCATCCTTGTATGGCATACGCATCCTCAATGTTGCGTGTGTCATGGCGCATCTCGGCAGCTTTGAGGGCACTCACAGCTGCCGAGGTTTAGATGGTACGGCAGCTTGCGCATAGCCAATGATGCCCTCTTATTTTCTGCAATAACACAATTTCCATCCTCATTGCGGCTACCAGTGTCCATCTGCAGCCGCTGTTCCTGTCAGGGCGCCATTCGGGAATGTGCGCCATTGGATGTCTTACGGTGAGTCGTTTGGGGAAGTCAGGCTGTGCCTTTGGAAACGAGTACCCAGAACCCATTTTTCGTATGCCAATGCAAGTTGAATTATGCACCTAATGATGCAAAGTTTGCCAGATCTCTGCCACTTGTTCAGGTGTTGGCATTCTAATTCAACAGTGATAGTGTGATCCCGATCAATGCATCCATTTTGTCCCGCTGTCCCCGTGCCTGCTGTCCCTGCGCCTGCTATCCCCGTATCGGCTGTCTTCGTGCCTGCTGTCCCCGTATCTGCTGTCCCCATACCTGCTGTCCCCATACCTGCTGACCCCGTCCCTGCTGTCTCCGTGCCTGCTGTCTCCGTTCCTGCTGTCTCCGTGCCTGCGGCGGTACGGTATCACACGTGCAGTTTATGGTTCTTTTCATGTCGGAAAATGTAGGATACCGATGAATTCACATCCTATCGATCAAAGTAGAGTCGGATAAAATGTTTCAATTGATCTTTAGCCACAGAGGCCCATCTGGGTTAAGCCTCTGAAGAGAAGATACAATACAACTAGAACAATAAAGCATTGACGTCACTAATTACGGCTATATCATGCGTTCTAGAGATACAATCGACTCCAGCATGTCTAGCCTCCTCTTCGATCAATTCCGACAATTCCAATTGATCACCGACTCGGGCAATCGTCACCGGATCAGCCAGCTGAGCCGCGAGTCGTGTTCGACGCCGGTCACACCTGGCGGTCCGCTGCTGAGCGAGAGCCGCCGCAGTCGCTCAGATGGACGCGACAGCACGGTGCCGGCCGGCCGGCGGCGGCGGCACGCCCGCCCAGCTGGCCGGCGGTAATCCGTCGGCCGGCCGGCCGCCGCTCTTACAGACCCACCCGACCGGTGCAAACTCGCAGACAGCGGCCGAATGGCCAGACGTGAATAAGCTGTGTGTCAGGCGCTGGGAGTGGCCCGGCCGGCGGCCTGTCGTCATTAAGATGTATCAGCCAGTGCCGAGGCGGCACCCACACATCTCGGCGCCGCGTCAACAGGTGTCCGTTCCGGCTGCAGACGGTGTGATGGGTCCACCGCGGGGGTTCGGCTGGGAGGCGGGTTTGCGCTCTGGCCGACCGGCCGCCGCCGGCCACACCTTGTCCGACTGCGCTCTTGGCGGAGCAACGTGAGAGTTTGACCTCACACACTCTCGGGAGTGTGAGAGGCCGGATCGCGTGGCACGTGCTGGCAAATCAGAAGCGTGGTGCCGTGGTGGTCTGGTTTTCAGGCCATATAGGTTGGCTCACCAAGCGTTTGGGAGGTGAGAGGGGTCAAACTGGCAGCTCCAGGGTTTCCTAAGAACAGCGGAAAAACGAAGAAGCAGTACACGAGAAAATTTGCATGGCTATCGAAAATTGAGCAGAGGAACTTCATGGTAGTGTCATTTTGATATCATTAAAGGTATCTAAGGTGCTCTCTGTGATTCATGGGTCAAGCTCAGCATAAGCATATGACTAGCTTGTTGCAAACAAAACAGTAAATGCGGGCATGCTTGCAATATGGAAATATAATGTATGGTCATATAGTTCATTATGTTACGAAAGCTTAGATTCAAATGTAAGATGCAAGAGAATTGCGGATGCATTTGCTCAGACGAGATAAGGTCAGATTCTATTAGCTTTCCAGATATAAAAAAAGGAAAGGAGATAAAAGTGAAATATTTTGGTCGTATTGATGAGGATTGGTCAATGGCATACGCTACCATAGGGTTTCAGTCAGTACAAAAGCCTCCTGGTATTTTCCCAATCTGAAAATGGGAAAGCGATAGAAATAAGTCGTGCATGGTGAATGAAGCGGAAACGCCGACGGAAATACTCTTACAGTGCGGAAGTATTCCTCTGTGGCATGTATTTTAAAATCAGCTTAGTAATTGTAGACCATTAATGTGCTGTATGTAATCGCGACACCAAGAGAAACACGACAAAAGACAAACGAAAAACAGTTCGCAGACACCAAACTACACTTCTAAGCACTGTATACCGACAGATTCGTGCTGTGCGTTTCGTCCCCACCATCCCACTGATAGTGCTACCATCGAATTGCCAGCGCAATATCTACAAAGATTAGTGGTTGTAACAAGCTTTGCCTCATGAGAATTATGAAAGACTTTTGGTTGTGTTGACTATGATGCGTTCCTGACAACGTCCCAGTGCCACAAAACATTAATGTATTGGTTTAGGAATACATTTGGCAATCGAACACAGTCAATTAAAACGGAGAAGCCCTGTAAGAGTAGCGCGGGCTAGTGTACGGGTGCCACCTCCACCGGCTCCTGTTGAATCTGCTTACAGCGACCTACCCCTTCATCTTTCATCAAATGTATCCGTTGTCGGACGTGCAGACGAAGCACAAATAATGAACTATGCCGCGCCCACGTCCGCCGGACTAAGAGCATCGACACAACCGAAGAGGCTGATCTGGCAGTCGTCTCCGCGTGATTTACGTCGAACATGCTTCAAAGCAGCCCTCAAAACATAATGCATAGTTTTGGAACATAAGCAGCAACAACAACAGCCACTTCTCTGTGAACTTCCGATGAGTCGTCTTGAAACTGGTAAACCAAATGGTCGGCATATATTTATACAAAAAATTATCAACATGTCGAGGACAACTAGTCACGTTGTACAACGTTTTTACAGCGGTCTTATTACCATCAGTAAAATAAAAAACACTCTTCCATAAACTACACTAAGACAGCCCGGGGAACCACTGATGTTCCGGGCTTAGCGTGCTGCCTGCCATCAAGGGCTCTGCCCACATAGAATAGTTGCATGCTTGGAAAACGAATTGCTCTCCGTATTTTAGCACACAATCCTCAACACGAACGCGTGTAAGAGAAAGGCAACCAGCAAAAGTGCATCATATTCGACTCCATGGTCAAACTCAGAAAACTATGTACAGATCTACGAAAGCCATGAGCTCATCGCATGTGGAATGGCGTGACTCGTGATCTACAGAGTCTTGAAGTCAAACTCGTGATACACAGAGTTCCGGGGGTTTATGTCGAGAGTCGATTACCCCATAAAACCTTGGCATGGTTAATCACTTCATGAGCGTGCTAGCCGAGTTGTCTATCAGCCTACAATATCCAACTGTGCCCACTGATGTTCAACAAGCAAGATTAATTGTCGATAATTCGCGACTTAACCAAGACCTTGCTTAGCATGTTCCTACTTGTGACGACCCAGCTCAATGACCTAACATGACATCTTCGAATTTGCATTTTATGAGGGAGACAAACGATATTCTATCAGGCTATTTGTGTCCTTTGTCGACCTTATGACGCACTAAGCTGAAAATGTCATGTAATTTGACTGACTCACTTGACCTCAGTTGACCTTCTTTGCCTTCAGTGTGCATTTTTTGTTACTTTTAATGCTTGGTGTGAATTTGGAATTCATGTGTACCCCTAGGTAAGACAAATAACATTGTTTGTTACCATGTCGAAAGTATTCAAAATGAATATACGACCATGGCCTCATCACACTTTTCACATATTGGTAAAAATGCAACAAATGTAATATGTTTAGTAGGGTGTATCGTCCAAATATGTGCAAGGTGAACCTATGATTTTATCATGCTCTGTTCAGTGGGAATAATATTTGACCACTCATTTCCCAAATATTGCAATCCCCATTCTGCACAGAAGCGGCGAAGCTTTTGCATGTTCGACACTAGCGCCGCCATGCGGCCAACACACGAACTACACCTCCAACTTACGTTGACGCAGCCCAAACTTTCTCCCTATTGGAGGAAGAGGTGTGGAATGAACACGAACGGGTTCCTGAACGTCCTAGCTACAAAAGGACGTTTGTACATACGTAATCATATTACATTTAGACTCACTATATTGGCCCCGACTGAAATCAAGCAACATGTCAAACCTGGCACAGCGAAGAACAAGACGGCCCTCAGCATCACAATATTTGACCTCTAAGTTCAAATTCTATTATCATTGTTCAGATTCCAAATGATGAAGCGACGATCAATGCCTATCTACTCTCTGTCTCCAGCGGCCTATGCTGACTTCAGACGCTTTGGAATGGCTCTAGTCCGTTATGCCAACAGCCACGTGTTCACTGTCGGTTGTCTAGCTCATCAGTCATACCCCAGAGCCCATGGCCAGCGCGAATGACCGTTTACTCCCAACAGCCGGCAGCTGCTCTCGGTGCCTTAGCCGACTACAGATGAATCCGTGCCGCTGGATCTCACCGACGACCACACTGGCCGCCCCCGTCACCGCCTTCACGGGCCTTTCCACTGCCTTGGTGTGGACGGGATAGTTACCCACTTCCAGCAGGACATTCCGGATGTCCTCCAGCGCGGCATCGCTCAAAGCCCTCGTGAGAGGCGGCTCAGTTATCAGGGTCTTGAAGAAGCGCTCTTCTTTCTCCCAGGCAGGATTTTTGCCGACACAGAAATCCTTTGTGATCTTGTTCACGCGTTGATACCTCTTGTAGCACTCAGCAATCTTTCTCTGAATGCATTTGATTGCTGGAATCCCATCGTTCTCCTATGTCTTGATCACTTCCAGAGCCACAGGCCTAAAAATACGTTCAGAGAGGTCGTGGGTTCACCGTTTCGCCTAACAAAAGTCGCACATAGTTAACTACGTTCTTGTTTGTTGGCACCTGGCTTTTTGGCAGGTTTCTCGGCGGTCAGTTACAGGAATGATTGGCTTTGCTGCGCAAGGACATCTTCACTGTGATGAGTACCTGTGAAGGATTAAAGGATGGAAATGGTGGTATGAAAATGTAAATTATGAACGTTTTGAAAAACATGTTCGTACGTCAGCATGGGCAAGAAATAGATTGCCATTGGGAATTTAGGAGGTGAAATGTTTTCTCCCTATGGTGTGAATTCTCAGCCAGAATTCCCAATCCTATCTCCCTGAGGAAAATGTTGGCAAAGCAATAACTACTAACTCTGGGCTACATCATATTGTCACTGTCTGGGTCACATCTCGCACCGCCGCGCTGGGGGCGGGGACGGTCAACTCCATTCGCGTTTGGTGAGAGTTGTTCACCGGCATGAATAGCAACGAAAATACAAGGAACACTCAGATCAACTAATAACTAAGATGAGAACATCAACTCCACACCGACACCAGACGTACAGATGTTCACCGGTGTGAATACTAAGGTTGATACAGGAAACGCGCCTATCAAATGACTACTGAATTGGAAAATCAACACCCATACAGACGCACGGCTGTTCGTCGGTAGGAACGCCAATGTGTTAGCATAAGGCACATGGAAAAGGTTACCATTAAAATAATAAAACACCCATAACAGACGTAGATAGTATAGGGAGAGGAAGGCGACAGGGGGAAGCCAGTCCAAAGTGCGGGAGATGCAGCCGCGTGATAATTACAAGAAGTGCAGGGTGATGGTGCAGGCAAGGTACAGGGAGAAGCTGGCGGCAGGGACGGGTAGGAATAATGACACCTAGGTACAGTGCGGCTGAGGCAGCAGGGAGAGCAGAATTACATGTATGGGGTCAGTACTAGGGCCATTACTGTTCATTATATTTGTAAATAACATTGAAAGTAGCCTAAGCAGTAACGTTTTGAAATTTGTTGATGATTTGAAGGTCTTTAGGGCAATAACAGGTCAGGATGAGCATATCTCGCTGCAAAAAGACTTAGACGAACTTGTGAAGTTGTCCGAAGAATGGCAAATGAAATTTAACTTTGATAAGTGCAAAATCATGCATGTAGGTAAGCAGCATATGAAGGCTCCATACTTGATGGGTGGCCAAGTGCTATCAGTGACTCAACAGGAGAAGGATTTAGGTGTTATTCTAAATACAAAACTGGGGGCATCAGAACAGACCAAGGAAGCCAGGAAGAAGGCACTGAGAATGCTCGGGGCAATAAATAGGAATGTATCATACAGAAGTGAGGAAGTGATCACGAAGCTTTACTGTGCATACGTCAGGCCACATTTGGAATACTGCATCCAAGCTTGGTCTCCTAGCTATGAAAAAGATTGTTGGCTTTTAGAGAGAGTACAAAAGAGGGTTACACAAATGGTTAATGGCATAAGCAACCTGGCATATGAGGAAAGATTGAAGAAATTGAATATGTTTTCACTTAGATATAGAAGGCTGAGAGGAGATCTCATCGAGGTCTTTACATTTGTCAATGGTCTGGAGAGGGGATACCTTGGGGAAATGTTTGAATTTAACAGAAATGATGCAATTAGAGGTCATAAATTCAAAATTAAAGTTAGCCGCAGCAGAGCAGGGTTAAGGCAGACTTTCTTCGCCAACAGGGTGGTGGAGCGCTGGAACCGGCTGCCGGAAGGCATCGTCAGTGGCAGCACATTGAGCATCTTTGGGAACAGCATGGACAATCATTATAAGAGTGGAGGGCTTGCTTTTCAGTGTTGCAGGGGGGGCTGATTGACATATTAGGTGGGTAACTGGTTCAGTGTACAGAGTGCAACCAAGAAGGGCCCTTGTGGCTCATAGTTGCACTAATCTTTTATGTATTTATGTCTTTATGTCTTTATGGCATGGCAAGGGCAGGCAGGACGTCAAACGTCATGATGCAGACTAGAGCTACACACCAACAATGCCATCAGAGCTTCTATGGGGTTTGATCCCACCCGAGAGCTTTCATCGGAGCTGGAGCGTGATGTTATGACGCCCACTCGCTGTAAGAATTCTCTGGAATAAGTCAGCAATCATATTTTATATCCGTGACCTTTGCATGAGGAGCTACAGCAACCACAAGCGAAGTTGTCACGGTAGGTTGGACTTTGGCCGCGTGGCGGCGCTAGTGTAGCCTGTACATAAGCTCACCCAAAATTGTTCCGCTTTGTGCAGGATGGGGGATAATCTTCAAGAACAATGAATGGTGGCATATTGTTCTCACGTCCATGGAGCATGATAAAATCATAGGTTCGCCGTGATCAGCGGCAAAAAAGGTGTCGACGATACAGCCTAATGTTTAGTATCCCAATGTACTGAAATACGATATATGCGACATTTAAATCGTGTATCAGCCATTGGTTTCATGCAGGGAATGATGGAACCTCAAGAGTGTAGTTTTTGCAAGAACGGTCCATTAAACTGACTTGAAATGTCCACTAGTAATTAAATGCATCGACATCAGGTAACAATCGAGATATTTCATCGCTTGCAACATGCTAGTTTTGTTCCATGTCGTTAGCTCGTGGGCCTTGAGACGTCATAAAGGTAAACATGTCAGGGAGTGTGCGGTTAACGTTCGTTCGTGAATGATTCGCAATCAACCCTTGCACCGTGGGAGTCAATTTGACCACTACGGTTTCACTCAGACAATTCCTGGATTTTTCAAGGTATCACTTTGATATTTAATGTACCCATCTGTAATTAACGAGCTGACTTCTTTGCTAACGCAGGTCCAGTGTGCAAATGTGCATGCAATTGGGCAGATCGAATTTAGTCGGGTTGTAACATCTAAAAATACTCAGTCATCAGTTAGGTGTCGACATCATCAACGACCTGGTAGCAGAATCCACGTGACCATGATGGTGTTTAGAATATAATCGTTAATCCAACGGTGAATACTGAAATGTAACTGGTCAGCCTTAACCAGATAAAACAATCTGGTGCAAAACATCTGTTCTATCCACGCAACAATAACGCACGTGGGGCCATAAATCCGTGTTCGCATTGATGGGTGCATATTTCACCGATCCACTACGAGTGCTATCTCTTGCATTAAGGCAGTGAGGATGGTTAAATTATCTCAAATGCAAGATGAAGTTCGTGAACTAATACATACCACAACACAGCACTTAATAATCTGTAGCCAGCCAGGCCACTCACATCGTCGGCAATGGCACCAAAGGTAAGTGACTTGGTTACCTAACGTGATTTGAATTCATCCTAGGGTGTATCAATACACATAGGATGGACCGATCGTTCTGATTTCCAGCCTCTCGTTGCAACATAATTCTACACGAGCGCCAAATAACAGCCTGTCGTCACCAATATCCGGACCGTCAGCCCTCCACCCAGCAGCCGCCTGGCCGGGCGTCACTCGGGCGTCGCTCAGGCCTCCTGCCCGCCAGCCCTGGGTACCGACCAGTGCGGGCGCCCCGGGTCATCAGCCGGCCAGCCTGTCCGGTCCCGGTGAGGATAGTCACGTGCCGCCGACCTGGGGCGCCATTAACCCGTCCCGTCTCGGGGGTCTTCAACCGCCCCCTCAGGTTTTTCACGGATAGCGGACGAACGGCGCGCGGCAGCGCGCCCAAATTTAGCATACCTTTTCCCACATCAATTTCACATGCTGATTCAAAATTTTATGTCAGGTAACCTAGGGTCAACGAGTTAGTCAAGGTCAAGTGAGGTCACCTCCGAAAAAGGTCAACCAGTCGTCGCGCTTTAACGGATACAGATATTTTAATGAAACTTTCAGCGTTTGCTTATCTTTAGGGATGCAACAAAACGTATCAGTTGAATTTGCTCTTTTTAGCGTTTTTGACTACATATAAATGTTGCGTATTTGCCATATTTCAGTTCAAACGCAAGATTCTGGCTAAAGTAAGAATTTTTTATTGGGGCAAGTTGACTTCCAATAACGTTTCTCGGTCTCCTCTACCTATTGGAAAAGGAAAATTAAGGAAAACTTGAAAACTCAAAGTTTTGAAATTTCACATTTATTTTTATTTTTTGGGGCCGTACAAAATTATAGCACTGGTCAATTTCGCTGCCCTTTTCTCATTCCAAATAAATTTTGCTTTTTACATATCCCCCAAATTAACTCCCCAGAGTAAAAAAAAACATAATGTAAATCGTGAGAAGTCGTGAAAATCTAGCCCCCCTGGTGACGTCACTTTTGGCGATATTTTTTTTTCGGGTGGACCCGGACCCTACTCGTCGAGCGCTTTCCGATGACACCTCTTTCGTTTTCGTGCGATGCTTAGTTTGGATTTTAGATTGGGAGTCTTTAACCGCCACCCCCCCCCCGAGACGGGGTGGGAGGATTTGACAGGAAAGACGATGCGGGTTAAGTTAGCATTGGGATCCTCTGGCTGACGACCCTCACCTATGCTAAGCCATTCCGCTCCGGCTGCAACATGCAAAGATATCGCCGGATACACTTCCCAATTATCTCTAACGTGCTAGAGCAGGGAAGGCAGCTTAGGCATAAAGACATAAAAGATTAGTGCAACTCTGAGCCACAAGGGCCCTTCTTGGTTGCACTCTGTACACTGAACCAGTTGCCCACCAAATCTGCCAATCAGCCCTCCCTGTAATACTGAAAAGCAAGCCCTCTATTCTTATAATGATTGTCTATGCTGTTTTTAAAGATGTTCAATGTGCTGCTACTGACGATGTTTTCTGGCAGCTGGTTCCAGTGTTCCACTACCCTGTTGGTAAAGAAAGTTTGCCTTAACCTTGTTCTGCTGTGGTTAATTTTAATTTTGAATTTATGACCTCTAATTGCATCATTTCTGTTAAATTCAAACATTTCCCCAAGGTATCCCCTCTCCAGACCATTGACAAATTTAAAGACCTCGATGAGATCTCCTCTCAGCCTTCTATATCTAAGTGAAAACATATTCAATTTCTTCAATCTTTCCTCATATGCCAGGTTGCTTATGCCATTAACCATTTTTGTAGCCCTCTTTTGTACTCTCTCTAAAAGCCAACAATCTTTTTCATAGCTAGGAGACCAAGCTTGGATGCAGTATTCCAAATATGGCCTGACGTATGCACAGTAAAGCTTCCTGATCACTTCCTCACTTCTGTATGATACATTCCTATTTATTGCCCCGAGCATTCTCAGTGCCTTCTTCCTGGCTTCCTTGGTCTGTTCTGATGCCCCCAGTTTTGTGTTTAGAATAACACCTAAATCCTTCTTCTGTTGAGTCACTGATAGCACTTGGCCACCCATCGAGTATGGAGCCTTCATATGCTGCTTACCTACATGCATGATTTTGCACTTATCAAAGTTAAATTTCATTTGCCATTCTTCGGACCACTTCACAAGTTCGTCTAAGTCTTTTTGCAGCGAGATATGCTCATCCTGACCTGTTATTGCCCTAAAGACCTTCAAATCATCTGCAAATTTCAAAACTTTACTGCTTAGGCACCTTTCAATGTTATTTACAAACATAATGAACAGTAATGGCCCTAGTACTGACCCCTGGGGGACTCCACTAAGAACATTTTGCCATGATGACTTTGTACCATTTAGCATCACTCTTTGCTGTCTATCTGAAAGCCACAACTCTATCCATTTTAAGATGCTACCTGCAATACCATGGGACTGAAGCTGTATCATTAACCGTTCATGGGGTACCTTGTCAAAGGCCTTACTAAAGTCAAGATATGCTACATCAACCTGATTTCCTTGATCAAATTGTTCTGTGGCGAAGTTCAAAAAGTCCAAGAGGTTTGTGAGACACGATCGTCCTTTTCTAAATCCATGTTGAGTATCTTGAATCAATCTGCTACCTTCCAGATAACTAACTATTCTATCCTTGATAATTGATTCGAGTACCTTGCAGACTAGGGATGTGAGACTTATTGGCCTATAGTTTTCAACTTTCCCTCTTTCTCCTTTCTTGAAAATAGGAACTACATTTGCCTTTTTCCAATCGGTTGGAATTTCATTATGTGAAACTGATCTACAAAATATTATACTAAGTGGAAATGCCAGTTCCTTTTCAGTTTCCCGCAACACCCTAGCATAAATATCATCAGGTCCTGCTGCCTTATTTGGCTTTATTTTCCTGATATGATTGTAAACAACATCACTACCAATGAAATCAACATCATTTGTCAGATCCCATGTAACTGAACTATGGTGTACGGTCGGCAGATTGGTCATATCTTGCAATGTAAACACTGATTTGAGCTGCTTGCTCAGCTCCTCAACCATCTCACTATCCTCACCCAATGTAGTCCCGTTTACTTCCAGTGGACCAATTGTGCTAGAAACTTTACTCAGCTTGTAGAAACTAAAGAACTTTTTACTGTCCCCATTACAGTTTCTAGCTAAATCCAGTTCCTTTGCTCGCTTTGCTGCTCTGGTTTTTTGCTTCACAGTGTCTCTAGCTTTTCGATACGACTTTAGATTAATGACATTTGAGGCTTCTTTAAAAACTCTAAATGCAGTTTTCTTAGCCTTAATTGCTTTTATCACGTATGGTGTAAGCCATGCTGGCTTTCCTACCCTTCTTTTGCGTCTGTGCTTTTGGGGGACATGTCTAATCTGAGTTTCCTTTAAGTAAGATTTGAACTTTTCCCACATTTCACAGGCATTTAAATTGGAGAATTCTTCTTCCCATCTGATGGCACTTAAAGCCGCTCTCATGCCGTTAAAGTCTGCTCTGTTGAAATTTGGAACCTTTACCAAATTATCCTTGATAATTTCCCCTACATGTGCCTTGAATCTAACTATGTTATGGTCACTTTTTCCCAGAGTTTCGCCTACAGTCAGCTTGGAATTCACAGCAACTGATATCTAAAACTTCTCCGAGAACGATACGGGATGTGGAGGCAGGCTTCCACTCTCAAGCTGCAGTGGTATTCAATGGATGGGACACGGAAGGAGGACTTCCACTCTCACGCCATGGTGACACTCAGCACACAGCCGCGAAGCGCCGCAAGCTAAGCTCTGTTGCCGCCCAGTACAGGAGTAAAGCCGTCTAAACCGAGATCGCCCAGGTGGCGGCCAAGGAGACTATGATCTTCCCGAAGTGCTTAACCTGCTAAATAACGAGAAGAGATGCACCTGCTCGGAAGGGTTGGGCAGGAACTTTCGGAGCTTAATGTTCGCAGCATTGGATTTTTGAAGGTTTCGATTCTGTACAATTCATCTGCATGTTCCAGCATTTGTTTAGCCTAACTTTGTTCAGTTTATTTGATTACCATGAAATGGCTTAGATCACAGACGAAGTGAGTCGGTCTAACCAAGTCATGCTTAAAATAATCGTTAAATGTATATTGCAACAAAAAGTTAAGCGCAATATCCCTCGATGCAAGATAAAATCAGTGACATGCTTATATCGCATGCAATATAGCAAGCTTCTTGGTAGCTAATGCGCTCTGGTGGTGCCAGATGTCTGTCTGAGGACAGCACAGATTCCAGGGATTTGGCACAAGATTCCACTTTGCACAGTGTTCACCCTAGCGTAGGGAACGCGGAAGCATGCTATCAGACTGAGTGCCCGTGCTGCTGTCTGCCAGTGGAAACATTGGCCAGAGGAAGGATTCCTTTACATGTTTATGCGCGTTTCGCATAAGCATCACATCATGTTGCTGACATCGGGCTGTAAGTCACAAGAGATAAATGCTGCACCAATTGACTACTCCAGTGATATTGGCATCAGTGATACAGCATGATATTGACATCTTCCACACAGAGCTAGTTACAAGATGTGATCTGTACCTCTTCAATCCGCTTTAGGTGCACACATATGGGCTTCGGCAGCTCCTATGCAAATTGCACCACAATGCTTCACAATTGAGCGAATATTAGCACAATAAGCTTCCATAATATCTTGCAATAACATTCATGCAGTTGTATATTTCATCCTCACAGACGAATGCTGATGTATCGTCACAGCCGTGCACGTCGCACACCACATGAACTAGCATAGTTAAGTACAGCTTGGCAAAGTCTAGTAAAGGATACATCATGAAGTCCGTACCGCATGAAATATCAGCCAAGATATGGTGAAAACTTGTATTGTCTATTCATAAAGTAAACTTTTGCCATCTATTTCGTGCAATTAGACCTGTAGTATCACATCTAGCGCTGAGCAAGTTCATCTCGTGTTCATGTTCGTGCGCATTCCCCAACACGCACACAATATGAAGATCCCTTATATGTGTGTGCCTCAGTAGGCATAGGGAGTTTTTTTGGCTTCAGCAAAGTGGCAATTGAAATGTGTACGTAGAAAAAGAAGGATTCAACCAAACGACCAGTTCAACCAAACAGCATTTGCAATCACGCATGCGTTCTCCAGATCTGTGTCCTATCTAAGTCATGACATATTTGTTTACAGAGGAAATGCATGACAAGGTAACAGCACTCTGTCTTTTATCAATATCAGTAAATCACTATAGCATTCATGTTGTGATAAACCGAGTCAGGATGCTGATATATCAGTTCAAGAGGCAGTGCAAAATGATGACACTCCATCTACTGGATGCGGCAGATCTCCGGATTTGCAAATGGATTCACCACACCTTTACAGTAATCTGGGATTAATTCTACACATAACCAGTTGTTGGATTAAGCTCAGGACTCACGAGGTCTTCATTCAATGGTTAGGCGAACCGTCCTGGGTGTGAACTGTCTTCAGCAAGAAAACACGAACACTTCGTCACAATTAACCAACACAGCGGGTTTAGAAATGCATGCAACATAGTGCACAAAGCGCACAACAAAGCACACATGAGCACATGCATGTGCATGTGCATGTATATTCACATGTACGTGCAAATGAAGGTCGGTACATTCAGGAGACAACAAAATTCGGACGGCCATAACATAAAATGACAAATTGATTATCTAGGGGCAACTGGAATCGTCATGCGAACTACAAATTTGGTTGTATTTCAGGGAAAGCATTCATAAAGTAAGCAACTAAACTATTTCAGTACATGAGAACACTTCCCACTGAAAGCTCGTGAGATGTTCCCGTTGTGTGTGAGTGATGCCGTGAACACACGTATATATATGCGTGTGTGTGTGTGTGTGTATGTGTGTGTACCGTATAGACAGCCTGGCGATACCACATGCAATGTGGAGGACAGCTGGCTCCTAATGGATACAGAGATAAGCATAACAAAGCCGATGCAATTAAATTTACACCTCTCCGGCCTCATGTGAAGAACACTTAGCTGCGTTCTGTCTAATTAACGATCTTTGAGCGATAAGCCTACATAACATACACCTGAAATCATATAGAATTCGCCGAAAGTATTTCTTTCGCACTACCCTACTGTCCAATAAGCTCCCTTCCGCATGTTGATAATTGACTTTAGCACTCTCAATGAATGAACACATGCTTACTTTCTCTGGTCGAGAAACATACAAACGGTTAAATTCGCAGCCATATATCATCAATCCGAGGGGCGCCTCGACTTCTTTCTCAACCTATACATGGCGGGCCTCCCGAAGGCGCAACTTGAGGGGTGTTCGTCGGATGTTTACACGGCCGGAATTTATCTTCCGGCGCGTATCGGCCAACTGAATCACCGCCCAGTATTCCAGGCAACCGGCCGCGGCCGACTGTCCATCACGCCGGCCAAACGAACGACATGACATATCGCCTCGGGCGGCAGGAATAGCACCCTGTCAACAAGCGCCGCCCGGCCGCTACTCACCGACGCCCACTTTGATGAAGTGCTGCTCGCGACGACAGCACACGTCGCCGTCGCCGCCCACCTGCGAGGCTAATTCGATCGTCGGCGCCGACGCAGCGCGCGGCATGGCGCCGACGGCGCGCGTGCCGAGCGCGAGCAGCTGGAGCGCGAGGAGGGCAGCGGCGCGCGCCGGTCGCCAACACATGATGCCGTGAACAGACTGGCGGCCACCGGCGGCGCCGGCTCCGGTTACCCTTTGCTGTGGCCGCTCGGGGCGCCGACAAGGCCGCCGACGGCCTGGTCGCCACCGCCGCCGCCGCCATTGGCTGTCTGCGTCGCCGGCAGCCCGCGGCGATATTTGTCGCCAGTGGCGATCACGTGCCCGCCGCCGGCAGCAGACCCCCCCCCCCCCAGGACCTGCTCGTGGGAAGGTGGACGCGCCGTTTTGCTGGTGAGGGACTTTCATTCACCGGGGATTTCCATGGGCGAACGGGAGCTGATGGTCAATTAGCACGAGTCACCGGTGGTTTCATTTATGCTGCTGCGGTGGTTGCATTTTGTTTGGATGCATTCGAATTGTATGAAACTGATCTATAAAGCTGCATTGTAGTGCTCCAGTTATTTCTGCGATATGTGCAAGACTTTCACTTGAAGGTTTACTGCGGTTCGCCGGAAACTGACGATGTTCAGGCATGCTTCTCTTTTTTTAGCTAATGTGGAATTGTGTCACACCGCCTGCGGTTTTCACGCTCCATGTAAGAACAGTTTCAGTCGACCACATGACACTTGGCTAATTCCCCGACTATGGTTTGTACTTACAAATGTCAAAGCCTACGCCAGTCTTAGCCCAACCCAAAGGACAGATGGTGTAAACTGAGGCTTTTAATATTGTGACTCTGTTGGCATTGTCTCATTTTCCGGGTCACGCGGCGAAGCACTGGCTACATTTAGCGCATCATGCTGCGGGGAATGGCTGTGCACCATGCGCAGTTGGCTTGTTACACCTGTTGGCATGTTCTCCCGGCTCTTGTGTTTGGTGGAGTCGCGTTTCAGAATTGCTGCTTCCGACGTGTTGAAGCAAAATGCAGAGCAACTGTAAGCAATTTTACCAGAACTGCCTGAATACATTATCGCAGATGTCACTTTCACAACATTGGGAACTGCCAAGATGATGCTAAAGGACGGTTCCAGAACAAGAGTCTGAGTCACATCCGGGTTATATTTTGTGTTCGTGGAAGTCAACGACTGGATATACACGAGTGTGAGATACAGAAGAGTACAGGCGTCCAGTCTGTCCGATTTGTTTGGGCCCAGTAGCTGATTTAGAAAAACTGAATAGAGGCTAAGTAAACCGACAAATTCATTTTTTGGAAGACGGGAATTCCGGTGCATTTAACGCCATGTTTGTCAGATTTCAGTGCTAAGCTCCTCGTATCATACACTTGATATTTTCCGACGTATTCCCAGCAAAAAGATAAAAGCAGGGGAGTCGATTTGTATCCTTTTATGGGGGCCATGGTCCCACCAATGTTGATCTTGCCCCCCCCCCCTCAATGCAGGTTTTGGGCCCCCCAATACTCTATATGCTTTTATGCTGATAAGAAAGTTAAGGGAAGAACAAAGATAAGCACCATGCTACATATAAAAATTAGTCGATATTTACCAGTATATTTTGTAATGTAAAGAAACGGATTAGGTTTAGATAGTGGACTTCCCAACCCTGAACTCGCCCCGCCAAAACGTTGGCTTTGTCCCTCCCTAATGTTTGCCACCAAGGAAATACCTTCACCCATCATCATCACAGCACAGGCTGGCTGTGCTCCGATTATTTTATTTAAGCTGTTGTGTGTTTGTTGGTGTTTGGAGTGAGGGAAGGGTGACGGTAACGTTGACGATGATGATATTTTTTCATCATTGATTTGAGGTCGTCATCCCGTTAAGGTGTTCCTTGCTGCACTTCTGGTTGAGATAAAAAAAAGACGGCAGATTATAATCCATTGAATGCTCACTAAATCCCCTCATTTCCATCAAAGATGCTCACGCTTGCGCAAGCACTAACATCGTGACTTGTAGATAAGCAAAGGAATACAAGAAATGCACGAGGATACGCCCTCACCATCCCAGGGGTGGATTGCACTCACGGGTGTTTTTGCGACCACAGGAAAATGGCGCCCGGCAGTGCGCTCCTGTTGAGGAGGGTCAATGATGCCTTCTTGCGGAATTGTTGACCAGGAATAATGTGGGAAGATATGTGCTACCACCAAGTGATTAAGTTCCCAATCCATGTCGTCATTCCTCTTGAGGCATCACTGCTATGCGAATACAAGTTCGTGTGTTTGTGTTTACTGAGGATCATGTCATTGACTGCCCAAATCATTGACAGTTCCTTCGTTTAGAATTGTTGCATTATGGGTGATCGTCACGGTCACTGGCCTCCATTTACCCATCATCATCATTGGGTACGTTTGTAGATTGGTATCCATAGAATAGGCGGCCATGCTTACTCGTGTGAAGCATTTTGCAAATGCATTACAGAGGTCATCTTGCGCGATGCAATTCATCATCCATGCCCATGTATTTCATTCATCCATGCACTTCATTCGCCAATGAACTTCATTCACCCATGATGCACTTTATTCACCCATGCACCTCATTCACCCGTGCACTTCATCCATCCATGCACTTCATTCACCCATGCACTTTATTAATCCATACATTTCATCAGGCATGGATGAAGTGCAACGGCTAATAATAGCCTGGTCTCTTGCGGTTAACCCTGTTAGACTTTTACGGTTAACCCTGGTCTCTGGCCTCTACTGTCAGATCCTCGCACCCCATCTCGGGGGAGGCGGGTCGATGAGACCCCCCTCTAATCTACAAACTAAACGTCGCACGAAAACGAAATAGGTATCATCGGAACGCACTCGACAAGTAGGGCCAGACGCCACCCCACAAAATAAATCACCGAAAAAAACTCACGTCGATATGGGTCCTAAGGTTTCACGACTTACATCATGTTTGTAGCTCTAGGGGGTTTATTTTGTGGCAGATTTGATGAATAAGAAACTATTTGGAATCAAAAAAAGGAAAGCGAAATCGACCAGGACCATACAATTTTTGGCCACCGAAATATCAACATTATATTTTATTGAAAGTCCAAATTTTTTAGTTTTCAAGTTTTCTTCAATTTTCCTTTAATAATTTGTAAGGAGGACCGCAAAAAAATGTGAGACCTATGTAGTTGTTTCCAGCATGTTCAGAACAAGCAGAAGTATTTGTGGGATTTTTCGAGCGATCATAAACCCGGCGCTGAATGTCAATGCCAATGCAAATACACCTCTGGTGAACTCGTCGCTGAATATGAATACGAATACGACGTTAACTTGACGTACCTGCTTAATGCTCTCCGTGACTCCCCTCCATGGTCTTGATACCTAAGGGCACCCAGTCACGCTTCCCCAAAATATGTCAACATATGCGCAGGGGAATGCACCTTAAGATAGATAATATCTTGCGAGAATGTAAATTTGTTGCCTCGCAAAGGGCAAATTTCCGCCCAAGCCAGAACACACAATGATCAAGATCCATGTTATTCAAGAATGAAGAAAGAATTTCTAACGTTTGTTGATTTACCATTCGGAGATTTCGTGACGGCAGGTAGCCCATAAAGCTCGGTGATTGGCTAGACCGGCATCTAGTATTTTCGGTGATTCTCCTGCATATATATATATTCACCTTATAAATGATTACGTATAATTTTGCGGCGATCATACTCAGGTGGTTGAGGCTTCAGGGGGACACGAAGGAAATTGCAGGGGACAAATCGACACTTTTCAGAAATTGTGGGGGACATGTCCTCCCCCCAATAGTTATACCCATGGCTTAATGGACGTCGAGCGCCGACGGTTGCTACCTAGTGGATCTGGAGGACCGCCGAGCGGTGACGTGACAAAAGGAAAGTTCTACCCTTCAACAATACTAAGCAAAATCGGCTTTGTCACGCCAAAATGGTGTAGGAGAAATTCACGGATGTAGATGCATTATCTCCATTTAAAGGCCATAGCGTAATGTTATTAAACGATATCGAGAAAACCTGTTAGCCTCAATTACAATGGTGGTGTAACTCATGCCAAGCACATCGCCTATCGTTTCAAATCTGAAAATCTGCTTGTAACTTTGGCGTTGGACCAGATCAGGGAATGGTCCGCACCCCACCATATTATGAATGGCGGAGTGCGGCCGGGGACGGGCCGGGAGCTGCCGGCGTAGCCGCCAGCAGCCGGACGTCAATGGTTGGAAATAGTTCGAGAACACAAAACGCAAAGTAAGAATATGCGCAATATATCACTGTAATTGGCAATGAAATTGACGTCTGAAGGCAAGATAACTTGCATAAATGCATTTCGCATCATATTTTATGGAGACAGAGTTTCATAAATTGTAACTATATTCTTCGTGAACACACCAGTTTAAATATTCGGCCGATTTTCATTTTTCTTGCTTTAAGCCATGCGCCGGTCATTTCTAAGCAGGTACACAAAAAATGCCGTATATCGGCCGGTACAGTATGGAGTTATGTACGAAAAATCTGATGGATGGGCGGACTTCGTCATCCCCTCTCCAGGGCGTGTGTTAATCTGTCATGAACTTGACCTGACTTGACCTCGGTGACCTGACATGACTTTGAAACAACATAACATGACAATATACGTCAAACAAGTCGCTAGGTTTGCCAAGAACATTTCCTTTTTGGCCAATATGTGGGTAGCGCATCAGCACCGATATTTGTGGTCTTGTGCTATCAAGTTTGTTTGACTTTAACGACCCCTAACACGAAAATGTTTCAGTCGATTTTTATTTTTCTTACTTTAAGCAACGCGCCGGTCATTTCTAAGCAGGTACACAGACAATGGCATATATCGGCCAGTTCAATCTGGAGTTATCTACGAAATACCGGAGGGGTGGGCGGATTTCGCCCCCCTCCAGGGCGCATGTTAACAAGTATATATAAGTCGAAGTCAGTCACGTTTAGCCTTACAAGCTTGGTCCAGGGCTGTGTTCTGAATCCGGAATGATCTATAGGCGGGCTTGTCACCACCTGCCCTTGATAAACTATGGCAGCGCTGATGATACCCGATAGCAGGCAAAACATGCCCGCACCTTAATCTGATACGGTGCCAGTCCCACCCTCCATTGCAACAAAGCCTTCGTGAGTTTCATTTAAACTGAACTTAACCGGAACAATGTCCTAAAGCCACATTCTGTGGAAATGTCTACTGCTAATTTTCACAAAATGGGCGTGTTCATTTTCCTTCGGAGTCCACCTGGGCTATCGAAGACATTCCCTAGCCCCGATCCGCATTCTTTTGCCCAACAATGGTTGCTATTAAGTATGCTAATCGGCTGACGGTCTGCCGATGCATCACTGGATGCAGAGACACCTGTTCAGTGGAAGTGCATCGTGCTTCCGGTGGCAGTTTCTGTTCGGCCGACTGGTTTGCTCGGACCCGTCATGACATAGCTTGCATTCAGCTGGTACATTGCAGCATCCGGCTATTCGTCGTTCGTGTCAGGAACTCCTAGCCTTTCTACGGCGCGGTATGGCGTGTGCGATTGATCGCCTTTGACAGAGGTATCAGAAGCCAGCTCTGGCTGCAGTGCGTCAGCTCTGGCTCAATCTCGCCTGCACTACGACTGGTCAACCTGTCCGTCTTCTCACAGTGGACGGCTATTTTTCTACCATCTACATTTGTATGTCTGCATGGATCGGAAAATAAGCTCGATGACATCCTTCTAGTTCGCTTTGCTCTTTAGAACAATCAGCTTCATTACTATTTCCTGGCATAGTTCGTGTTAATTACAAATACAATCACAGTACACTTTTAGCTCAGAGCGTAAACCATCACAGGATCTAAATAGAAATAGTGAAGGTCATAATTTATGCAGAGTACAGTGGGTAAAATCGCCTTGAAGAATCGCTTTTAATTCGCACACACACACACACACACACACACACACACACACACCCCGGAGAATAGAAGTTAAATATGGTATCAGCACGTTATGTGAGGTCAGTGACAGAGCACGTGGCTAAGTGTATGTGTAGATGACGTGTGATTTGTTGTATGTTCACATGCATACTTGTATGCACTCATACATGCTGTTGTTGACCTGATGTGTAACCTGAATGACGTTGCACCATTTATGCGCAATATGCATGCAGCCTTGCACGAATGGTCTGCTAAATTATCCCATAATATTCGTATTGTTGAGATAATTTATTGCTACTATAGTTCTATTGGCCCCCAATGTATCGGCCAAATCTCGACAAGTCAAGTAATATTCTATCCGTAGCCACGATTAGCAGCTGCTAGAACCGACATCTAGCCGTATACCAATTCACCAACAACCTTAAACTGCGCATTGCCACATTCGGCAGGCGCTTCTCCACATGCGCAGGTCTGGTGGCAAAGCCTTGCCACCCATCCTGTCGATGTCCTCTTGATCAGGATCTTGCCCTTGGCTAACCTGCCGTCCGTCGCATGCACCGGGGCGACAGCGGCCGGCCGCCGAGCAGGGCCGTCAGCTGACTGAGGTACCGCGCAGATCCAGCACATCCACAATAAAACTAGCATTTGCGGATTTTGCGCGAACAATTAGCAACTTTGGCTTTTGGATCGACGACTTGAAGGCATTGGCTTGTCCATGTGTGCAAAAATATCCGCTGAACTTGGCTGAACTCACTTTTTAAGTTTACATTTGCCTTGGGAAGCTTCCTTATAGCTTATTACTTCAATCTTCGTGGTTTAATTATACGAAACGGGTTAGCATTTTTCCGCTAACATTACATTTGCGATGGGTTTCACACGCGGATGAAACCAGCAACCCCGTGCTGTTCTTTCTTTCATCATGTCATCGCTAAATCAGAATATACAGCTTGATGAACGGAGCTAGTTTACAGCTCAGCTCGGAAGCCGGTTTTGAACATCGCGGCATCGGTTGACCTCGACAGCATATTGCACCAGCAAGATGATGTTTACGGCCAAAATAAATGCAAGCATGAGGTGCACCATTCATGTTTCATATGTGCATATCCGTCGTCAGAAGAACAAAGTTGAAAGTTGACTTTGAATAAAAAGCGGTTTTGAAGGCTATGTGGCAGGGTGTAACTTGTATAGGGGTGTAACTTTGCATACTTTTCAGTGGACAAGTACTCTCTCAATGTTGGCTTTGCCTCGCCCCCACAGTAATTGCAACTTTTAACATGTGCTTCATGTATTCCCCTCCACTCACCCAATAATTTTCAGAAATCAACACCCGTTCCAGTATTTCATGAATTACTGTATACCGCACAACCGTAGGCCAGATTCTACGTCACTCATCCAATTTGTGCCCGTAGTGTTGTCACAACATGGCGATTTGTCGCAACCTAGACAAGAGGTACACAATAATTGCAACACTTTATATCATGTGGCGCAGTTGCCACGCCTTGGCCACGTGTTAGTTGGCGCCACCTTAGTCCTGCAGCCTGCCATAGGAAGAAAACTAGTTGTGCCTCAAATACTTGTTGGCAGTGAAGTGGTATGTACACACCACCGATCTCATCAAAAGATAAGAGCTGACACTTCTCGCTCCCACCTCTCCCACGGAAGAGGTTTCATATTCGATTTCATTAACCTGAGGCGCCACTTGGGATTCGAATAAAGTCATTTTGACACTTTAATCATGATGATCATAGTACAAACGACATCCATTGACAGAACCGCTTACATTGTGTAATAACGTTGATTGCAACATCAGATCGTAGCTAATATGTGCGTTCACCATCTTTTTACTGCTTATAGAAGGTTCAAGTAAATATACCGATATGTTGCCTATGGGAGGAGACGGGGCAAGGGGGAGGTTAAGCATGGATTGCTTGATTATTCGGAACTCATGGAACATGATGAAAGTAAACTTAGATGATAGCCAAAGCTGAATGACATGTGTTACTGCACGAAATGAGGTTGCCAGACAAGAGTGTGCTACAATTTCCTCTTTGACAGGCCGTTTTTCTTCTGTTATGCTTTGAAAAGTCCAACTGCAGACAATCACCGGGTGACACATGGCGGTTCGCATGGAAAAGTAATAATTGCCTTCCTTACTGTGACAGGTGCACTGACGATGGGTGCTCTTCCCATTGATGTCGGTCGCTACGATAGCGTAATGGCTCCGAGCACGCTATCGGGCGGCGTGCCGATTGTCCCGGAAGTCCGAGGCACACATAAGGAACTTAGGAGATCGTTTTTAGATGAGTGGTCAGTCGGGAATAAATGATGTCATGTCTGTCGCGTGACGTCACTAAAAAATTGGCTCCGCGCCGTCGAGGTGTCACAAAGCCGGGGTAACGTATTGCTGTTGGAACACCTGGAGTGATTGGTGAAGTCAGCGTTATGACCGCGTTGACACATTTATGAGATACACAATACCACTCTTCTCCGTGTGCTTTGCTTTGTCTGTAGCTTCTGAAGCCTATAAGCGACCATCCTGAGGACTAGTGACTTCGCTAGCGTATTTTCTATATAGGATGCCAGTTTTAACCTTTCTACTTTGTAGCTGCGGAAGCACATTTACTTTACTCTCTACTTTGCTTGGGGGACGACATTCCAGGAGCACACTCGGAAGCACACTCAGAAAAAATATTCTCAGTTTTCTTGTTCGCATCGTGGTATGCTTGTATTATACCTGCTGTCCCTCTAAATATATTTAACCATTCTGAAACACACTTCATGCCTAATATTGAAAGGACATTGGCCACATTTCCTGATGGCAATGTCCTTGCCCTGATGGTTCTCATGCCCTCCAGAGGAACGCCCTCATGTCCTATAGAGGCACGCCCTCATGTCCTCAAGACCGTCCTCATGTCCTCCAGACACGTCCTCATGGCCTCCAAGGACACGTCCAGGGATGGGAAAGGAATTGAATACACGTTTTACTGCCAAAGTTCATATGATTGATGCCACCAGAAAACTGTTAAGGTACATGAAAGACTTGGGAGATATGATAAAGCTTTGGAATATTTCTTAAGTATATTTTTGTCTCGAGTTGTGGCCGCGTTGTGGGCTGAGTAATTGAGGACTTACAATTTGCGTGCTACCCGTGGCTGTGTCTGGAGTGGGTATGACAGGGCTGATTAGTTTGGATCTGCGAATGTATAGAGCGTATTGTACTTAATCATTTATATATGGTAAACATATCCACACCCGAAAATCACCAAAAATACTAGAAGCCGATCTAACTAGCTGACAGGCTCCACAGGCTACCCGTCGCCACAAATTCTCACAGTGGTAAATCAGCAAGCGTTAGAAATTTCTGCTTCCAAACCATTCTTGAATGAAATCAACCCTCACCATCTTCGTGCTTCGATTTGGTGACACGTTATGCTTTGCGAGGCACCAAATTTGCATTTTCGGAAGGCCGTATATGTTTCAGGTTGCTTCCTCTGCAAAGCATAGCATGCAAAGAATACATGTATCGAAATATCTTGGACAAACATGACTCTGGGTGTGTTTAGGTATCTTCAAGGCCATGAATAGCAGTCTTGGGCACCCTTAACCCGCTCGTCTTTCCGGTAAAATCCTCATACCCCGTCTCGTGGGGGGGGGGCGGAGAGTAACCCTCTCTAAAATATAAACTAAGCGTCACACGAAAACGAAAATGGAGTCATCAGAAAGCGCTCGACGAGTACGGTCCCGATCCACCCATGAAAAAAAAATATGGAAGGTGACGTCACTAGATTTTCACGACTTTTCATGACTTACATTATGTTTTTGGCTCTGGGGAGTTCATTTTGGGGGATATTTGGGGAAAAATTGGAATCAGAAAAGTACAGCGAACTCGCCCAGGACGATGCAATTGTTTGCCCCCCCCCCAAAAAGTAAAAAAATATTTTTTTCGTTTAAATTTCAAATATTTGAGTTTTCAAGTTTTCTTTAATTTTCCTTTTCTCGTGGGTAGAGCAGACCGATAACCGTTGTTGGAAGTCAACGTGCCCTCATAAAAATATTATTGCTTTACCCAGAATCTTCTATTTGAATTGCAAGAGGGAAATATGCAAAATTTACATGTAGTCAAAAACGAGAGAAAAAAAATTCCCCTCGTACGTTTTCTTGCATCCCTAAAGATAAGCAAACCCTGAAGGTTTCATTAAAATATCAGTATCCATTAAAGCGTGACGACTGGCTGAACTTCTTTTGAGGTGAACTCACTTGACCATGACTAATTCGTCGACCCTAGATGATCTGATTTAAAATGTTGATGCAGCATTCCAAATTGATGTGAGAAAAGGTATGCCAAGTTTTGGCGCGATGCCGCGCGCCGTTCGTTCACTATCTGCGAAAAACCTGTGGGGGGGGCGGTTGAAGACCCCCGAGATGAGACGGGTTAAGCACGGCCGCCAACGTCGTATTCATATTCGCATTAAGCAACGAGTTCGCCAGATATATTTCGTATTCGTATTCGCATTTAGCGACTTGTATATGTCCGTTTCAGACAACCATCACACGTGCGTTTGCATGCACAAACACGCTAGAGGCAACTACATAGGTGTCAAATAATCATTTTAACGGTGAAGGTCCAGCCAAAGCTGGTTTATTCGGTCACCTGGATTTTTTATGCCAAACCAGCCCAAATCTAGGATCAAGCGATAGGCCGTGGTAAACACTCGTACCACATTTCAAACCGGGACATATCAAGGTGAAACATCAAGTTCAAAAGTTTGCTCGATATATCAGATGGTGATATTGAAGCGATAATGACCGAACGTGAAGTTCGGTTGCTATCGCCTCAATTTCTACGACATCGGCATCATTCGAAGTGGCTTGTTGTGTGGTATCTGAAAGTTGATCAAAGGAGTTATTTTTCAATGTCAAAGGCCAAACCATTTTTTTCTCGGGCATGTCGCATTTATTCGTTTCCGTCCAAGCACACCAACGTCTCGTATCAAGCGAAAGCACGTGGTCAACCCTCGAGATATATTTAAAACCGAGACATGTCTAGGTCAAACTTCGAGGCGAAAGGTTCGTTTGACTCCTTCCATTGCTTCACGTTTGGTTTTGGTTGCTATGTCTTCAAGTTGCATTCATTTGTGCCATTCGACATGACTTGTTTCGCTGTGCTATGAAGTTTAGAAAAAAAATTATAGAAGAAAGTGATTTTCCCAGTCGCATCACATTATTATTTTGTCTTCCCTAAAGCCTACACTAGTATCAAGCGGTAGCACGTAGTTCATCCGCTCGGTCTCCACTTTCAGACGCCAATAACGTGGGCAGTCCAACGTTGCCATTATAATTATTGACGTCCGAGTAATTCCGGAGATGCATCAAAATATGTACCGATGAAATCAGTCTTGGACCCAATGGTTAATTTGCCATAGGGTTTAGCATGGGACCACGCGGGACTGGAAATCGCGACACCTTCGATTTTTCACAAAATCGCCACAAACGTATATAGTGCCAAAACACGTAGACAACTATCGCTGTTTCCCGGGGCATCGAAAGATGTGACCTCCAGAGGTCAACGAGTTCCGGTTCGATTTTGGACTTTGACCTATATGTGTGGATGGAGCATGCGACTGTCATTAGCTGGCATGCTCAAGTCGTAATGGAAGAAAGCAAATCAATGACGCTTCAAATCTTAAGCGAAATTTCAAACGTCAAGGAGCCACGTGACCTTGCCAGGTAAGAGGTCATGTCAGGTAAGGAAGTAAATATGACGACATGTGCATACAAGACACAGATGACAATCCAACGGTGGCATCACAATCATTGACGTCCGATTAATTCCGGAGATATATCAACATATGTTCAAATGAAATCAGTTCTGGACCAAATGGTTTATTCGCTATAGGGTTTAGCATGGGACCATGTGCGACTGGAAATTGCTAGCCCTTAAGAAAAGTCGAAGGGGATTCTGCGTGATTGATTAGGGATCTTGGGACTAACGTGTCACCGAGTTGCAGCGAAATCGAAGAGATCGTTGATTTCTGCCGAATATGAATGTTGAACTCCTGCCAACTTCACGGACGTCTGGTTGAACCTGTTTGGAGGTGACCTCACTTGACCTTGGCTCCCTCGTTGACCCTAGATGACCTGACCTCAAAATTTTGATACAACGTGCCAAATTGATGTGGGAAAAGGTATGCAAATTTCGGCGTGCTGCCGCCCGGGCCATTCTTTCACAGCCCACGGAAAACTCTAGGGGGTTGTCAATGAACCCTGCCCCTCGGGATGGCGCGGGTTAAATATCAAGTAACATTTGGATCCAGGACAAGTCAAGGTCAAACCTCAAGGTCAAATATTAGGTTAAACTTTTCGAAGTCCTCGCGTTTCGATGCTATGGCTTCGATTTCCATCAATTGGATGTCATTTGAAGCGGTTTGTCATACGATATGAGCAAGTTGGTACATCGAAACAAGCCTAAATGTCAAAAGATGAATCTGATTCTTCGGTCGCCCCACATTTCTCGTTTTCGCCCAAACCTACCCAGATCCATTATCAAGCCCGTGGTGAAACCTTGAGCAACATTTGGCAACCGGAACATGTCAAGGTTTAACACGCGCCCTGGAGGGCCTCTGAAAATTACGCGCACTGGAGGGGGCGGATTCCGCCCCCTTAAGATCTCGGCTTCTCTTAAGGCTAGAGCAACGAAATTCACAGGGTGGATGGGTACGATAGTGATCTTTATTATCTGGAGATTGAACGACCTTAGGTCCATATCTTCAAGGTCAAATGAGAACAACATAACACAATTTTCTGGTTGTGCGTGGCTTGGCTTGTCATTGTTATGGATCGCTGTGATTGTGTTTATATGTTGAAAAATTTGTATTAATGATGTTTTGGACATTACGAATGATGCAATACAAAGGCCAGATCCGCCATTTGGCCTCAGGTCACCTATATAGTAGCACTTTATCAGGTCATTACCTGCTCCAGTTATCGGAACTGGGCTGCCCACCCGACTGCTCCGTTGGGTGGCTCGGCACAATCGACTTCGCAAAGAAAGGAATGAAATACATGAATGTTTATGCTTGGATAAATACACGGAAACGCTTAGGCACACAATGACAAACAGTATATTTTCGGATGTGTAGGGAGTAACATGCAAAGTGACATCAATCACATGACGGTCACTTGCATTTATGACAACATTCCAGTTGACCAAGTTTGGTTCCATTAGCCTGTCATGAACTTGATCTGACTTGACTTTGGCGACCTAACATGATTTATATTATATGGCATAACAATATGCATCATACAAGTCGCTAGTATTGTCAGGAACCTTTCCCTTTTGCCAATATACGGGTAGCACATCAGCGCCGACTTTTGTGGTCTAGTGCTGCGATTATTTTTACATTAACGGCCCCTAATTTCAAAAATTTTTCGGCAGAGTTTCATTTTGCTTGCTTTAAGCAATTCGCCGGTCATTTCGAATCAGGTACACAAACAATGGCGTATAACGGCAGGTAAAATCTGGAGTTATCTACGAAAAATCGGAGTGGTGGGCGGATGTCGCCCCCCTTCCTCCATGGCGCGTTTTAACGTCAAGATCCAAGGTTGATTTGAATTTTTCGTTATTGGTCACTGTGGCTTTAATTTGCCCCAGGTGAGTGCCATTCTAAGTAGCTTGCTGTGCCGTATTAGAAAGATAAGAAGCCGAATTAATTACAAAGGTGGAAGGTCTAGTCGATATATTTGGTCGTCTCGAAAGTTTTTTCTTCGACAAAGCGTACCCACAGTCCTCTTATATCTTATATCAATCAACAGTCCTCGAGTAACATTTCAAACCTGGACATGTCAATACCAAACCTAAAGGTCAAAAGTTAGTTGCAATTGTATTCGAAGTATTCGCGCTTCGTCACCATGGCTTCAATTTCCATCAAGTGGCTGTCATTCGACGTGATGTGAGGTACTCCAGCAAACTGTTCAGAATCCAAATTAGTTTCAGGGTCGAAGGTCGAATGGGTTAATGGTTCAACGGAAGCGGTCAAATTTGTGGGAGAAGCCACCCCTAGACTGCGTGATTTGATAATCAGCTGGAGTTCATAGCAGCAAGAGAGCAAAACGCAGCACTCAGGGGTGGAACCAGAAATTGTCATGAGGAGCTTGTCTAGAGGAGCACCATTTCTTTCAAGGGGCGCCACTACGAAAGTACCGGGAGGGGCGCCTCCGGCTGAAACATTCAAAGGGGTGTACTCGGGCCTTTCGGGAGGGACGCATTTGCTTCCAAGGTGGCGCCATTTTCTCTCAGAGGGGTGCCTCTGGCTTAAAAATTCGAGGGAGTACACTCGAACCATTCCCGAGGGCGAATTTACCCACCTGAAGGGATGCCAGGCCCTGGGAGCACATGGCCCAATGCCACCTCATATATCCACCCTTGATTTTTATTGCATCGAAATATGTTCCCGTAAAGCAGGAAAGCAGGGGGAAAGGTGAGTGCAAATCCATACTTACTACAAAGACCATCGCCCAATATTTTCTGTTTTCCTGTTACAAAAGGGGAAAGTTTTAGCGAAGTTACAGCATTGCTCTATGATGATTGTGAAATCTGACCCAGCCGTAAACGTAAATATGAGTGCTAGTGGGCATAAATCAGCAATGAAATTTGCTAATTTTTGCCAAACATTTTGTTCCAAGAATATTAGATTCAACAACGGTAAATATCCTCCGGTACATGCGTAGGACACCGGTAGCCTGGAGGAAATCACCAGCAATACATATCTGTTTCTGAAAGAGGGATACCTAGCTATAGTGATATAGCACGAAGCAATCAGTCTTTTGCTCAATATATATGCATTTTCGTATATTTTCAGTAATATAAAGATGGCATGCCTTCGTGTATAGCTTGGCGTGTCTTCAGCTAACTTCACTGGTGGGGAGCATAAATCGTTGCTGAAACACCTGACATACCGTGCTCTACACAAACATAATACCAGCTGGTGAAGTCAGTCACAGCAGACTTGCTTGGCTTCCAGGCAGAGCCACGACTAAGGAAATAGATAATTAATCAAATCCATCAACATACGCAGTGCTTAGTGGACCACAAAGAAGTAACACTTGCAGAGCAACATAGACATGTCTATTCATTATTACATCACAGCTATTTAGGCTGCCGTCAGTCATACGCAACTGTCGGCGGGTGAGGTCACATATGGGGCTCTACCTCATCGCCGGTACACCGAGGCAGCTGTATCCAGAGTTCACGAACGAGGATGTGACCAAGCCTGTGATCACTCTGCATCGACAGAGTGGCACGTCTTGACCGGCCGGACGGCGAGGCAGACGTCGGCGCCGCCGTCGCTGATCTCCGGTGACGAGAGCGCCGCGTGTGCCGCTGATCCGCGGCGAAGGCGGCCGCCACTCCCTGGATCGCGAGTCGTCTGTCTGCAGGTCCGTGTGACGGCCGGGGTGCGGCACCCGGCAGCCGGCAGCCGGTCGATCCGCCGCACCGGTGGGCCGCGCGTCAGCTGGGCGGACTGTCGGCCACTGTCGCGCCGGTGGGCTGCGCGTCAGCTGGGCGGACTGTCGGCCACTGTCGCACCGGTGGGCTGCGCGTCAGATGGGCGGACTGTCGGCCACTGTCGCGCCGGTGGGCTGCGCGTCAGCTGGGCGGACTGTCGGCCACTGTCGCACCGGTGGGCTGCGCGTCAGATGGGCGGACTGTCGGCCACTGTCGCGCCGGTGGGCCGTGCGTCAACTGGGCGGACTGTCGGCCACTGTCACGCCGGTGGGCTGCGCGTCAGCTGGGCGGACTGTCGGCCACTGTCGCGCCGGTGGGCTGCGCGTCAGCTGGGCGGACTGTCGGCCACTGTCGCGCCGGTGGGCTGCGCGTCAGCTGGGCGGACTGTCGGCCACTGTCACGCCGGTGGGCTGCGCGTCAGCTGGGCGGACTGTCGGCCACTGTCGCGCCGGTGGGCCGCGCGTCAGCTGGGCGGACTGTCGGCCACTGTCGCGCCGGTGGGCCGCGCGTCAGCTGGGCGGACTGTCGGCCACTGTCACGCCGGTGGGCTGCGCGTCAGCTGGGCGGACTGTCGGCCACTGTCGCGCCGGTGGGCTGCGCGTCAGCTGGGCGGACTGTCGGCCACTGTCGCGCCGGTGGGCTGCGCGTCAGCTGGGCGGACTGTCGGCCACTGTCGCACCGGTGGGCCGCACGTCAGTTGAGCGGAATATTGGCCACTGTCGCACCGGTGGGCTGCGCGTCAGCTTGGCGGACTGTCGGCCACTGTCGCGCCGGTGGGCTGCGCGTCAGCTTGACGGACTGTCGGCCACTGTCGCACCGGTGGGCTGCGCGTCAGCTGGGCGGACTGTCGGCCACTGTCGCACCGGTGGGCTGCGCGTCAGCTGGGCGGACTGTCGGCCACTGTCACGCCGGTGGGCTGCGCGTCAGCTTGGCGGACTGTCGGCCACTGTCGCACCTGTGGGCTGCGCGTCAGCTGGGCGGACTGTCGGCCACTGTCGCACCGGTGGGCCGCGCGTCAGATGGGCGGATTGTCGGCCACTGTCGCGCCGGTGGGCCGCACGTCAGCTGGGCGGACTGTCGGCCACTGTCGCACCGGTGGGCTGCGCGTCAGCTGGGCGGACTGTCGGCCACTGTCGCGCCGGTGGGCTGCGCGTCAACTGGGCGGAGGACAGACTCTGCCGTGCGTACTGGACAGACTAGGCCGTGCACTCCGGACAGACTTTGACGTGCACTCCGGACAGGGTCTGCCATGTGCGCCGAGCATGCTATGCCGCGCGTGCCGCACAGCCTCTGCAGTGTACGCCCAGCATACAGCTACGAACAGAAACACCAGCAGGAGTTTGGCACGACCACAGCGTTCAATGTTTGCGGTTCACACTTCCGATGCGTTTTCTCCTCTATTTGTGAGTATCATTATCAGGAGTGGCCAGCTCACGTGAGACATTCGAAGCGGCCGGTTTCGGGCCTGCCGTTTGGCCTCGCAACAGCACCACGCATTCGAGGGTCGCGCGACGCCGCCGCAGCCGGGCGGCTATTTTCACCCGCCATCGGTCAAGCCGGCTAAATCAGACCACTACGTGGCGTCGGCGGCCCCCGCTCGGCCGCGAATAGTCGTCAGATGATTCAACCGAACGCCGGCGACACGAATAGTCGGAGCGGCGGCGGTGCCATTCAGCAGGTCGGCCGGCCGTCGCCGCCTCATCAATCGCGGCCTATTTCGGCCGGCGCCGCCGCCGAATTGATCGGCGCCTGCATTCCGCAAGGAGGTGGCGGTCCGTTTTGAGCCGGGTCGGCGCGCGCCGACAGGTCACGCCGCGCAGTTCGGACGTCGTCAATCATAAATGCCGGACCGGAATAGCGCCGATGTCGGTCCGATAGGGCAGAACGCCGGCGTCGGCGACACGGTGACGCCTGCTTGACGATCACGAGGTCTGACGAAAGTCATAAGACGCAAAAGTACTTGATTAATTGTGTGCAGCCAGAAGCGGAATAGCGTGGTCTACGCCTTGCACACAGTGGAGCCTTTCTGATCCGCTTCGTCCACGATCGATGCATGTCAAAGTAAACTTAGGAATGATGGAGCGAAATGTGACAGCCAATCCACTGTATAGGAACTCAAAATATCATCTAGACATGGGAAGGCAACGTTGTTTGCACACCATCACTCAACATCGGACGAGATTATGAGGTCCCTGACAACAAATTGCACGTCTGTTTGTAATAGGTGCAGTGCGGTGACTCATGTAGGATGAGCGGGCTTTCTGCTCTGAAAAACATACCGTGGTCCCATCAATTCCACAAGATAAATTTGTTAGTTTTCTGTACCTGTTTACATGTCCGAAAAATTGTGTTGTTGTATTTAATCAAACCTATTAATTGCTTAATAAGTATTGGTGTTTAGGGTCGAATCGACTGCAATGGTCATGCAGCACCGAATAATCATCGTTCCACAGCAAATTTTATCGACATTTTATGGTGTCGTCTGATTTCACACTGCCTAATATCGGACACGTAAGGCCTTCCCTTTCTCCGCGGTACAGTACGAGTAGGATCCTGGTAGGAGTAACTGGATGCAGATGAGCGAAGGGGGCAGCTAGTTACGACCGTCCACCGACGTCAAATCTTTACTGCTAATTTCTGTGATCTCGGCGTAACTTCATCATAAATGTGGCCTTTTATGTGGAAACTGGTGCTTTGTTATCGGCAACGATTGCGAGCCGAGTCTGCCGGTGACGTCACACGCCACTTTAGTGAGCTGTGACGACAGCGGCGCCGAGGGCTGCAGGATGTAATCCGGGAATAAATCGTGACACATGTCCATCAGTGCGCCGCGCAGCGCGCAATTGCAGTCGTGGGCCCTGCAGTGTGGTCAGCCCGTCGTGCGCCGGCTGGCCAGCGAACCACGCCGGAGCCAGTAGCGGAGTCGTGCGGCGTAGGCCAGACTGAGGAGACGCGTGCTCGTCGCGGGAAGTCCCTTGCCGAGGGTCTGCGGCGGTGCGCATTCCCCGGCTCCGTTGGCGTCCCACGACGCAGTTGGCTCAGTGGGGGATCTGCGCAGTATGCCGTAGCCGTGTGACTTCGAAGGCCACCGAAGTGATACCGCTACCTCCGAGCAGAGCTGGGATGTTGACCAGGCCAGATGTCAAGTCGCGGGGGCACGCAATGCCACTAACTCGACACAATCGCTAAGCTGGAGGCGACTAAAACCTACAACAGCAACCGGGATCTAAACCAGGCAACATTCCGTTAGGCAGATACCTTTTCAGAAGGGTGTCTAAGGTAAACTGAGCACTCCTGATGGAGCTTTTGAAAAGGTGCTTCTTTGCGGTTGGTTTGTTTTCTGGTTCCCATCGCAACCTCAAAGCCAATGTGTAAATAGCCCCTAATGGTGATCAAGTAAATCGAGATGCCACTCAAACGCCGTCGCCTGAAGTCGAAACACCACCCGTTGGCCTATGAAAACATCCACAAAATGGAGCCTGTGTCCCATGTCCATTATAAACCTCGCCGGTGCAAGGTGTTGACACAATCCCTAATAAAGCCTTCTTTCTCGACCACGGATGAAGGCGCTCCAGTGCGCGAGACTAACTTGTTTACGTGATTGGAACCTTCACGAGCCGCACCATGTGTACATTTGAAGATATCAGATCAAGCATTGTCAGCCTTTCGTTCCCCTTGCTAAAACCATGATAACTTCGCTCAGTCGTCTTCTTTCATGCTACTTTCTTCCATGCATCCAGGCGAAGCGCAAGCTAATTCCATATGAATTAGCTTGCGCTCCGCCCATCTCAAGTACCGATCTACTTGGCTCGAAAAACTCTGAATGCGTAGTGACCTAGAAATGCAACGAACTAATGTTCGACCGTAGTAAAAAGAAGTGCATGTCCTCACCCAATCCGTGAGGCAATCTCTGACCTGACGTCGCCCCTGTGACGCTCCATCCGAGCGCGTGAAGGGTGCGCCGGTGACCTTCCCTCGGCAGGGCGCGCCTCAACAAGACGACATCAGAGCACGACATCGGAGCAGCGGGAAGGCGGCGACGCCGACAGACGCCACGTCACTTCCGACGCGCCGTCGGAGGTTGCCGACGGTCTGATGGCGGTGCCAGCCGCTCTCGACAGAGGCATCAGAGGCCACGCGGGAGGTCCGGGAGGTGCGGGCAGCCGGAGAGGCGCGGGCTGTCCGGGGCAGGCCGTCCGGGAGGTGCGGGCAGCCCGAGAGGCGCGGGCTGTCCGAGGAAGGCCGTCCGGGGGGTGCGGGCAGCCGGGGATGCGCGGGCTGTCCGAGGCTCGCAGTCCGCGAGGGGCGGGCTGTCTGAGGCTGGTAGTCCGCGAGGTGCGGGCAGCCGGAGAGGCGCGGGCTGTCCGAGGCAGGCCGTCCAGGAGGTGTGGGCAGCCGGAGAGGCGTGGGCTGTCCGAGGCAGGCCGTCCGGGAGGTGTGGGCAGCCGGAGAGGCGCGGGCTGTCCGGGGCAGGCCGTCCGGGAGGTGTGGGCAGCCGGAGAGGCGCGGGCTGTCCGGGGCAGGCCGTCCGGGAGGTGTGGGCAGCCGGAGAGGCGCGGCTGTCCGAGGCAGGCCGTCCAGGAGGTGTGGGCAGCCGGAGAGGCGCGGGCTGTCCGGGGCAGGCCGTCCGGGAGGTGTGGGCAGCCGGAGAGGCGCGGCTGTCCGAGGCAGGCCGTCCGGGAGGTGTGGGCAGCCGGAGAGGCGCGGCTGTCCGAGGCAGGCCGTCCGGGAGGTGCGGGCAGCCGGGGATGTGCGGCTGTCCGAGGCTCGCAGTCCGCGAGGGCCGGGCTGTCCGAGGCTCGCAGTCCGCGAGGGGCGGGCTGTCTGAGGCTGGTAGTCCGCGAGGTGCGGGCAGCCGGAGAGGCGTGGCTGTCCGAGGCAGGCCGTCCGGGAGGTGCGGGCAGCCGGGGATGCGCGGCTGTCCGAGGCTCGCAGTCCGCGAGGGGCGGGCTGTCTGAGGCTGGTAGTCCGCGAGGTGCGGACTGTCCGAGGCTGCTAGTCCGCGAGGTGCGGGCTGTCCTAGGCGGGCCGTCCGGGAGGTGCGGGCAGCCGGATAGGCGCGGTCGGCCGGCCGCCAGCAAATTAATGGGCAGGTGGAAGGCAACGTCGCCAGACGGCACTAGCGCCGGCACTATTCATGAGGTGTCGCGACCAGACGAACGCCTACCCACGTGTCGGCGCCTGTGCTGAGTGTCTCGGCGGTAATGGACCGTTTGACAGACCAAGCTCGGGTCGGCGAGGCATTCCACGAAGTGCATGCAGTTGGGAGTGGAGAACCGGAAGTTGACGTGCATTAAATCGCAGCTGGCTGCATTTGTGTCGCGTCGCAACGGTCGTCCCCATTCAGCTGACGCTGACGTTACCATAATTACACCCTAATAACAGCTGGCGTGACCATGATGCCATCAAGATAAAGCTGACGTCATAATGATGCCACCCCAATAATGCTGACGCCACCATGATGCCACCACAATAAAGCTGGCGTCACCATGATGCCACCCCAATACCACTAAGGTCACCATGATGCTGCCCCAAAAACTCTGAGGGGTCACCATGATGCCGTCCCAATAACGCTGAGGTCACCATGAAATGGAGAGGAGCGACGCCAAGCCAAGCCAGATTTTTTCTCTCAAATTAAATTGCAAAACATGCAATTTAACCGAGGAGGAAAAAATTCAGAATGAGAAGGGCATTGGCTTATTTGACAAAATTTGTACCCCATTTGGGCGAAAGTTGCGGAGTTTCACTACGGCTAGACATATTACTGCTAAAGGGATGCTGTCAGTATTTCTGATGGTGTGCATCTTGCAAGAAATAATATTCATGTGTGTGAGTATCTTAAACGACCTGACCGACCCTCAGGTGGTAGAGATGCCGGTGTGGTAGAGATACCGGCTAGAGATGCCGCAGCAAGCTTAGACAGGACAGAGGGCTCCCACCCCGTCCCACCCCAAACACCAAGAAAATCCCAGTAATTCAGCCCGTTCTCTTTCAGTGTCTGGCTTTCAAAATAACCATTGTTAAAAATTATATTTTGCGGGGAAAAAAACGCCAAATTAGCCAGTTTCACACCATATCACTGCCCATGAACGTCTACATTCATGTTGTATGTGTTGTGTCCGATTTCACATCATCGTAGAGCCATGCTGTAAGTATGCCAAACGTTACCCTCTTGTAGCAGGAGAAACATAAAACATTGGACGTTGGCTTTATTGTAGCAAATATGGACATACTGCTTTCCTTGCTTACCTTTCTCATGCTTTCCTGTTTTACGGAGACACATTTCGATGCAATGACAGCCAGGGCGGATACAGGGTATGGCACTGAGGGCATGTGCTCCATCGTAGAAGGTTGTTCTCAGGCCGGCAAAAAGCGCCGCTCTGAAAAGGCTCCAGTGTGCACGCTCGAATTGTTCATCCAGAAACGCCCCTATGTAAGAAAAAGTCATCCGCTTGGAATGAAAGGCGCCTATTGGGGAAGGGCCCAGTGCATCCCGTCCCGTTTAATTTTCGAGCCAGAGGCCCCACTCCAGGTGTTTTCCGAGTGGCGCCGATCCAAAGAAATTGTGCCCTACTAGTCAAGTGCCTCCATGATAATTCCTGGATCCACTCTCATTACAACATTGCTCTCTCGCGGCTATGAACTCCGGCTGATTATGCAATTGTGCGCATTGACGTGTGGTTTCTCTTCCAAATTTGACAACTTCCGTTGGACCATTAACCCGTCCCGTCTCGGGGGGTCTTTAACCGCCCCATCATATTTTTTTTCTCGCGGATGAACGGCGCACGGCAGCGCGTCAAAATTTGGCATACCTTTGGCATAATTTTGCATAATTTGACATACCGCGTCACATCAATTTGGCATGCTGTTACAAAATTTTGAAGTCAGATCATCTAGGGTCAACGAGTTAGTGAAGGTCAAGTGAGGTCACCTCCAAAAAAGTTAAACCAGTCGTCACGCTTTAACGGACGCAAATATTTTAATGAAATTTTCAGGGTTTGCTTATCTTTAGGAATTCAACGAAACGTACCAAAGGAAATTTTCTTTTTTTCCGTTTTTGACTGCATATAAATTTTGAATATGTACCTGTTGCAGTTCAAACACAGGATTCTGGCTAAAGTAAGCTTTTTTTTATTACGGCAAGTTGACTTCCAACAACGTTTCTCGGTGTGCTCTACCTATTGGAAAAGGAAAATTAAAGAAAACTTGAAAACTCAAAATTTTAAAATTTTGAAATAATAAAATTTGTATTTTGGTGGGCCAAACAAAATTATAACACTGGTCGACTTCGCTGTCCTTTTCTCATTCCAAGTAAAAGAAAATTATTTCATATATCCCCAACATGAACACCCCAGAGTAAAAAACATAATGTAAGTCGTGAAGTCGTGAAAATCTAGCCCCCTAGTGACGTCACTTTTGGGGAAAATTGTTTTCACGGAAGGATCCGGACCCTACTCGTCGAGCGCTTTCCGATGACCCCTATTTCGTTCTCGTGCGACGCTTAGTTTGGATTTTAGAGTGGGGCCACTACCCCCTCCCCCCGGAGACGGGGTGTGGATCTGATCGGAAAGACGGCGCGGGAAATTTGAAAGCGGATAATTTGAACAATATCTACATTTTGCATGTCCAGAACAGCAATGTGGCAGTGTAAATGAAAAACAAGCGATGAGAGCACCGTCCGAGCAGTGTTGGCTCCCCATCATGCAAAATGTTCAGGAAATGCCTTGAAGAGGACCTGTTCTTACACCAGTTTGTATCGGAACCTACCAGGCATGGTTCGTTCTTGGACCTTGTATTCTCGGATTTAAGTGACTTGGTTCAAGACTTGACTGTAGGTGAAACTCTGGGAAAAAGTGACCATAACATAGTTAGATTCAAGGCACATGTAGGGGAAATTATCAAGGATAATTTGGTAAAGGTTCCAAATTTCAACAGAGCTGACTTTAACGGCATGAGAGCGGCTTTAAGTGCCATCAAATGGGAAGAAGAATTCTCCAATTTAAATGCCTGTGAAATGTGGGAGAAGTTAAAATCTTACTTAAAGGAAACTCAGATTAGACATGTCCCCCAAAAGCAAAGACGCAAAAGAAGGGTGTTCACAAGAAATCAGGAGTGTTCACCACCATCCGGCCACAAACCAGCGTCTAACATTATAGTTTAGACCCTAATTTCTTGTTGGATTCAGGGTCAGTCATATGCCTCCTTTGGATATGACTACTTACAGCATTCTTTATTATTAGTCTTACTGCTCTAATACCCGATGCTTTGTATGCTTATTTATATGTTTTCCATCTCTTAGCTGGGAGTGCAGCGACTTTACTGTTTATTTTATGGTGTTAACGTAAGGTGCTTGCAGTCGTTGGGTAAGGGGAGGGGGCGCTCCTGGTCACCTGATCTTGGGTGGCGGACATTAAAAAAAAAAAAAAAAAAAAAAGTAGGAAAGCCAGCATGGCTTACACCAGACGTGATAAAAGCAATTAGGGCTAAGAAAACTGCATTTAGAGTTTTTAAAGAAGCCTCAAATGTCATTAATCTAAAGGCGTATCGAAAAGCTAGAGACACTGTGAAGCAAAAAACCAGAGCAGCAAAGCGAGCAAAGGAACTGGATTTAGCTAGAAACTGTAATGGGGACAGTAAAAAGTTCTTTAGTTTCTACAAGCTGAGTAAAGTTTCTAGCACAATTGGTCCACTGGAAGTAAACGGGACTACATTGGGTGAGGATAGTGAGATGGTTGAGGAGCTGAGCAAGCAGTTCAAATCAGTGTTTACATTGGAAGATATGACCAATCTGCCGACCGTACACCATAGTTCAGTTACATGGGATCTGACAAATGATGTTGATTTCATTGGTAGTGATGTTGTTTACAATCATATCAGGAAAATAAAGCCAAATAAGGCAGCAGGACCTGATGATATTTATGCTAGGGTGTTGCGGGAAACTGAAAAGGAACTGGCATTTCCACTTAGTATAATATTTTGTAGATCAGTTTCACATAATGAAATTCCAACCGATTGGAAAAGGGCAAATGTAGTTCCTATTTTCAAGAAAGGAGAAAGAGGGAAAGTTGAAGTTTTGAAATTTGCAGATGATTTGAGGGTCTTTAGGGCAATAACAGGTCAGGATGAGCATATCTCGCTGCAAAAAGACTTAGACGAACTTGTGAAGTGGTCCGAAGAATGGCAAATGAAATTTAACTTTTATAAGTGCAAAATCATGCATGTAGGTAAGCAGCATATGAAGGCTCCATACTTGATGGGTGGCCAAGTACTATCAGTGACTCAACAGGAGAAGGATTTAGGTGTTATTCTAAACACAAAATTGGGGGCATCAGAACAGACCAAGGAAGCCAGGAAGAAGGCACTGAGAATGCTCGGGGCAATAAATAGGAATGTATCATACAGAAGTGAGGAAGTTGAGTTCGTCAGAAACTATTCACTTACCGTGATAGTGAAGCGCCCTACATTCTCCACAGGCTCTTTATTGGATGTCATCATAACAAATTCACCCACCTCTGTCGACAGACTCAAAGTGAGTTTCTGCCACTACAGTCCCCACAAATTTATCACATGTTCAATTAAAGTAAACAGGCCTGCCTCAATTAACACCGTGATAAAATCACGTTCTTTCGGACGAGTGGACACCTCCGAAATGACCCTTGACCTTGGTGAGATCGACTGGGTCCAGGTCACTGGTCGCATCTCAGTAACCGATAAATGGGACACACTGCTGAGATTGCTGACACCTATCCTCGACGAGCACCTGCCACTCAGAAACATCAAAATTCGGAACCCAACAGCACCACATGTTAGCGAAGCTACCAAACAACTCATGCATCGGCGAAATGTAGCCTTGCGCTTACAAGATAGAAACACTTACAAAATACTTAACCGACAAGTTCGATCAGCTATTAGAGCTGACTGTAGGGAAGAGATTAGCGGAAAGATAGCTCAAAAAGGCCCATCAGCTGCGTGGCGTGCTATCAAGCCTATTATCGATATAAAAAAAGGATCTCACAGAGTACAACCTCAGGTTCTACCTGAGCAGCTAAATCATTATTTTGTTAGTGTCGGACCAAAAATATCAGCAGAAGTCAAGCTGCAGGCAAACATGCCTGAACACACATCTCCCAGTTGTCGGCTATCGCGCGTCTCTACCAGCTCCTATAAAGTATCACCCATATCTCTTGAACAGCTAGCCAATATCGTCATAAACATGAGAAGCACAAGTGCGTGCGGACCCGACGGGATCTGTATTAAGGTCATCAAATTTCTGTTCTTTTTTATCAGCGAAGTGCTGCTTGACATTATAAACACATGCCTGACTACAGCTGATATACCCTCCACTTGGAAACAGTCAATAGTAACTCCCATTCACAAATCAGGAGATCCTTCGGATCCCTCTAATTTTAGACCCATCTCACTGGTTCCGGTTATCGCCAAGATCACTGAGAGAGTGGTGCAGAAACAACTCTATCACTACCTAAACTCAAACCACTTACTGGCCCAAACTCAGCACGGATTCAGACCACGCCACTCTACGGAAACCGCCCTTATCTCAGTCACGGACGAAATACTAGCAGCAATGGACCGTTCGGAAGTAGCTCTCCTTTGCATTCTGGATCTCAGTAAATGTTTCGATGTAATAGACCACACCAAACTGCTCACTAAACTTCAACTCCATGGAATCGATACGGACTGGTTTAAAGCATATCTGGGAGGTCATACGCAGGCTGTTAGGATCTCAGATCAACACGGAAACAGGCATCTCTCCTCCTTTCTCCCAAACAACATAGGTGTCTTTCAAGGCTCATAATTAGGTCCACTTCTCTATTGCATCTTTTCGAACGACCTCAGTCTGCACGTCCCGGTAGCACATGTCACCCAGTTCGCAGACGACACACAGGTCCTCATCTCCGGTCGGAAATCTGATCTCCCAAATTTGATAAGTCAGATGGAAACATGCCTGAGCCAACTCTATGACTACTTCCTGGATAACGGCTTGAAGGTGAACCCGACCAAAACCCAGCTTCTTACTCTCGGATCGCGTCAAAATCTGCGCAATATTACCCCGATACGAGTGTGCTTTAGGGACGCCGTGATAGATGAGAAACATTCGTGTAAGAACCTTGGGGTAACATTTGATCGCCACATGTCTTGGGATTCCCATGTAGCTGTTGTTGTCCAGAAGTGTACTGGGTTCCTTCTGGCCCTGAACCATCTGCGTCACCATCTGCCGACCAGCACCCTCTTCACTATAGTCAATAGCCTAGTTATATCCAATATCCGATACTGCATATCTGTTTACGGGAACGGGTCGTCAGCAAATATCCACAGACTAGACAAGATCATTAACTTCGCCACTAGAGTCGTGTCAGGTCTCCGAAAATTTGATCATATTACTGATGTCCGAAACGAGTTGGGTCTCCTCACTGCAGCTGATCTGTACCTATTTCACAGTCTCACTTTGCTCCACAAGATCATTCTGACGGGTGAGCCTACGCACATTGCTGGTGAAATCACTTCAAACTCTACCCTGGGAAGCCGTCACACACGTGCAGACGACCATCTGCGCCTGCCAGCCATACACAGAGAGGCTGGCCGCAGGAGATTTCTCTACTCGTCTGTCTTCCACTACAACAAACTTCCTACTGAAACTAAAACATCGAGGCTGTCTAACTTCAAGAAACATGCACTAGCGTATCTCCACGAACAACACTAGTCCCACAAAAAACTTACAACATGGATATGTGTACACTACGAAGTCACCTTTAGGCCATCGCTTTCCTATCACTTATACAAGCCACTCGTATATAGCTCGTGTCGCAAGTACGGTGTATGCAGTGCGGAAAGTGATATGGATATTGTATTATGTTGTACGAATGTTTGTTGCGCATCTGCTCCCACTATTGACCACACATCTATCCTTTCTTTGTAAATATCTGTGAGTTCAGCCCAGACTGTCCGTAACAGCCACTGCACGTGGAGGACATGTATTGTTAAATAAATAAATAAATAAATAAATAAGTGATCAGGAAGCTTTACTGTGCATACGTCAGGCCACATTTGGAATACTGCATCCAAGCTTGGTCTCCTAGCTATGAAAAAGATTGTTGGCTTTTAGAGAGAGTACAAAAGAGGGCTACAAAAATGGCTAATGGCATAAGCAACCTTGCATATGAGGAAAGATTGAAGAAATTGAATATGTTTTCACTTAGATATAGAAGGCTGAGAGGAGATCTCATCGAGGTCTTTAAATTTGTCAATGGTCTGGAGAGGGGATACCTTGGGGAAATGTTTGAATTTAACAGAAATGATGCAATTGGAGGTCATAAATTCAAAATTAAAATTAACCACAGCAGAACAAGGTTAAGGCAAACTTTCTTCACCAACAGGGTAGTGGAACACTGGAACCAGCTGCCAGAAAACATCGTCAGTAGCAGCACATTGAACATCTTTAAAAACAGCATAGACAATCATTATAAGAATAGAGGGCTTGCTTTTCAGTATTACAGGGAGGGCTGATTGGCAGATTTGGTGGGCAACTGGCTCAGTGTACAGAGTGCAACCAAGAAGGGCCCTTGTGGCTCAGAGTTGCACTAATCTTTTATGTCTTTATGTCTTTATGCTACCAGAACAGCTGTAAACAAATGAACAGGCTGGATCCTCATATTCCTATTACACTCAATCATTGTACACACAGCAGACCTTCGACACCATTTAATTTTTCACTCGGCATCACCTTATTCTAATCCAGTACGGCAAGCCACGCCAAATGACACCCACATCATGCAAATCGAAGCCATAACGACGAAACACGAGGACTTTTGAGATAAAAAAATTAGCTAAGCTTACCTGAGGCTTGATCTGGTTGAAATGTTGCTCGAGGTTTTCCACGGGCTATCCTTGGTACCCAACATGGGTCGCTTTGGGAGAAAACGAAGAGTCGCTGGGCGACGGAAGAAATGATCTCGATCACTGACTTTGAAAATCAAGGTGATTTCTGAACAGTTTTCTAGAGTACCTCACGGTACATCGAATGACGCCCACTTGGTGAAAATTAAGACATAGCGACGAGACGGGAGGATTTCCAAAAATATAAGCTAACCTTCGAGCTTGTAGTTTGAAATTGACATATTCCGGTTTAAAATGGTACTCGCTTGATACCAGATGTGGATAAGTTAGGGCGAATAAAAAACGAGGCGACCAAAGAAATCGGATTGACCTTTGACCTTTGAAATTAGCTCGACTTGATAGCATTATAATACGGCACAAGCAGCGTCGAATGACACCCACTTCGTACAAATTGAACACATACAGTCAAATCGCGAGAACTTCGAAGAATTCAAACTAGCCTTTGACCTTAAGTTTTGACCTTGACATATCCCGGTTTCAAAATGTTACTCGAGGGTTCACTTGGACTACCGCTTGATAGTGTATCTGGGTAGGCTTGGGGCACAACGAAGAAAAAAATGTGAGGCGACGAAAGAAATCACCTTGAATTTTCACTCGTCGAGATGATTTCGAATAATCAACTTTCTGATACCGCATATTAAGCGACGACGAATGGCCTCCGTTTCTGCAAATTGAAGTCATAACGGTGAAATGCGAGGTCATCGAAGAACTCAATCAAACCATTGTCCCTGACATATCCCGGTTTGAAATGTTACTCGAGTGTCCACCACTGGTTATTGCTTGATATCAGATTTGGATGGGTCTGCGCGAAAACGAAAACAATATTGAACGTATCGGATGATCAGCTTCGGCTTTGCTCTTAAAAAATCGATTTCTTAGCTTCTAATACCGCCCAACTAGCCACTTCGAATGACGCCAATTTGATTGAAAGTGAAGCGATAACAACCGAACCTTCCGTTCGATCGATACCTCTTCAATACCGCCATCTATTAAATCAAGCCAACCTTTAACACAAAAGGTTGACCTCGATGTGTACCGGTTTGAAATGTAAAACAATTACCCCGCTTACATGAGCAGCAAAGCTTCCGAATGCGATGCGATTAGAAAAACTTGCGAAAGTAATGCTCTTGTAAACGGGCTTTCGCGTAGCAAAACATTCGAATATCTTAACGCAAATTTACGCTTCGGTAGGTGGAAGTTTGCGATTAGTGCCAACCGTTAACCCGTCCCGTCTCAGGGGGGTCCTCAACCGCCCCCTCAGGTTTTTCGTGTATAGCACAAAAACAGCTCCGCTTGCCAAGAGAACTTGGTGCTTCGAGATGCGTTGCTTGAAAGCCATTTACTGATAATTTGCATCCAATATATTGCGTATGCAGCAATGTTTCAGGCAACAACGCGGCAAGCAACGCGCTTCATTCGACATCCACAAACACAAGAAAAGCATCAAAATAGTTAACAGTCCTACACAGTAGAGGGTATAGTAAAGTACTCAGTAGGTACTAGCTAAACAACTCACCACCGCCAATGTTACGATCACGCACCAAACGTAACACACGGGCGGTTGATGGCTTCCTCTAAATGTGTGAAATACGCCAGCAAGTGGTGATAACAGAGCCCCCATGTGAACTCGGGCGTGGGACCGGGTCTGACGTGCGTTCCAGGCCGTCCAGCCGGCAGAGGATCTGCGGCTCGTCCGAAAGACACGACCCAGTGTGTTGTTCGGGACCGGCCGGACGGCAAGGAATTAACGGGCACCCCGTGGATTCTATCCATGATGGGAAAATATCATGTAGGGTACTTGGCTGGTGGCTACGACCGTCACGATTTTGTTTCTATAAAGCGTGTGCCTCACTAACGCGTTGCATGGCACTCGATCAGCGCGGAGGATACAGTGCTGTAGCGAACAGCCAATGCTGAAGTTGATTAGCATTGAATAGTCACAGAGGGTATGTATATCTTTGCATAACTTTGCCCAGAATACAACGCACGAACACTTAAACTGAACCAGAGTAGGATATGGCCGACGCTCCGAACACGAGGATCAAGACCCTACCGGACGTCCGAAGACTCTGTACTCGCCCTGGTAACCATGATCGCACACTTGATTCGGGGACGCAGAAAACGCATGGCAGCAACGCACGCCCAGTCCGCACATGCAACACACATTTCCCTGGCACTCTGTGCATTCAGAAGGCTGGATCCAATCCTCACTGATGCACATGAACCCACCAACGAAGGATTTTCTGGTCAGGCGCGACAAACTCCTGAAGCGCGACATGAATTCTAGATACCAAGTTGCACAAATCCCACAAGTCTACGTTCACCCTACTAGTTTATCACAGTTCATGATAGCGATCCGGTCAATCCTCCAGATACAACCTGGCCTACAAGAAGATAAGACGTCGCATAGTCTACCTGTTTCGTGCCGTATCTTTAGCCGACGAACCGTGATACTTGGCCAGTCACACGTCGTGCTGACCCACCACCTGGTCCTCACGAGCCACCCCACCGCGCCGGCGACGGATAGCTATCCTAATTCCTCGCGTCCACCGTGGCTCGGCCCCATCGAGGACCACAGCCGGGAACACTCAAAAGCATCCCGTTATCGACGGTGCACTTGACACAGCTGTTGCGGCCGATCACCGTGCACTCCGCGGGCTATGGTGGCATCACGGAGCATCCTGTTGTACAGCGCGCCACTGCGAGACGCGACCCAACGTGAGTTCCCGCGGCGGCCGCAACGTGTTTCCAGCATCGGCAATGCCGCCGACTTTGACCACGATTTGGTCCCGCCGCCCGCCGGACGTCACTATGAACAGGCAGAAATAACAGCTGACAGCTAAGTATCGGCATCGCCAGTCATCGCCTATTGGATTACGCTCGCTTTGCACTGACGAGTCGATCACTGCGCCGACCGGCGCTAGATGTCAGCAGTATCGCGACAGCCACCGGCTGTCTGCAACAGTCCGCCGCCGACAGCGGCCGCCAGATGTCAGCAGTGTCGCGACTGCTGCCCACAGTCCGCCAGATGTCAGCAGTGTCGCGACTGCCGCCCACTGTCCGCCGCAGTCGGCGCCCGCTAGATGTCAGCAGTGTCGCGACTGCCGCCCACAGTCCGCCGCAGTCGGCGCCCGCTAGATGTCAGCAGTGTCGCGACTGCCGCCCACAGTCCGCCGCAGTCGGCGCCCGCTAGATGTCAGCAGTGTCGCGACTGCCGCCCACAGTCCGCCGCCGACAGCGGCCGCCAGATGTCAGCAGTGTCGCGACTGCCGCCCACTGTCCCCCGCAGTCGGCGCCCGCTAGATGTCAGCAGTGTCGCGACTGCCGCCCACAGTCCGCCGCAGTCGGCGCCCGCTAGATGTCAGCAGTGTCGCGACTGCCGCCCACAGTCCGCCGCCGACAGCGGCCGCTAGATGTCCTGCACGAGGCTGTGCGCCGCGCTGTCGATCAGGTAGCTCAGCACGGACACGTGCTGTCTGATCTTGCGCCACTGCGCCGGCAGCTGGTCGGCCGGCAGTCGGCCAGCGTCGTGCAGCAGGTCCACCAGGCCGGGGAACGTGACGCCCGTGTACCCGTCCAGCGCGCTGGGACTGAAGATCACGTGGCTGTCGACACAGAGCGGCCGTAGAGGTGGCGTCCGAGCAACACAGAGCGGCCGTAGAGGTGGCGTCCAAGCAACACAGAGCGGCCGTAGAGGTGGCGTCCGAGCAACACAGAGCGGCCGTAGAGGTGGCGTCCGAGCAACACACAGCTGTAGCGCGGGTGTCACACACTGCACAGTCAATGTCGCTCTGCCCGCCAGCAAGCAATGCCTCATATTTCCACACACTACAGTCTCCGACACAAACTCGGTGACGGGACGGTCGCGGACATCTCGCGCACGACATGGTACAGTCGCTTGACACCCTCCCCTGCACACCCAGTACAGCCGCTCGGTCACCACTCACTTGAAGTCGGGACGATCGGGCAGTCCCTGTCGGTTGAGGAACGAGCGCTCCACACCCATCAGGATGTCGTTGGCCTGGCGCACCGCCAGAGGGCTGGAAAAGGCAGGGGAAAATTTCGGAACAGTACCGGTCAGCTCACAACAATGAGTGCAGCTCTCACCACATAACAGGATGGCACTCCATCATCATCAAATCAATCGGCACGACACCATGCGCCCCGGGTATTGAACACAAAACAACACATCGTTGCTATGACCACGAAACACCAGGATACACCGACCAGCGTCTTAACGTAGTCCTAACAGGTATTTAGTCGGCTTCATGCTGGGATACACACATATGCTGCATTTGAAACAACAAAACATCCGGCTTTGAACATAACGGGGCAGGCTTTTGCAAAGCTCTTAACATTACGCAGACGAACGACTGGCATCGTAATATAGTAATATACGGGACTGCTACATTAGCATTAGCTTAACGAACACATTAGCTTGACCACCATGTGAGGACGATTACAATCATATTTTCGGCATGGCTATGCAGGCGAATGCTGTACAACTTTCAAGATATCTTCAAGAGTGTTTTGTGCCTCAAATGAATGTGCCAGCTGAAATTCGCCATAGAGGGAGGGGCATACGTTACATGAATATTTCATATTTGCCAATACGAAAAAAAACTCCACAAAATCGCAGCCTTCGGCATCTTGCCTCCAGGCAATATTGGCAAACAAACCCAATTGCATGGGTTTTCCTGTTAATAGTGATGTCGGCCACACAGCAGCTCGTACCAAGATTATTAATCGTGCTGCTACAACCTCTTTCTTTATATTCTGAAAGGAACTCGACTGAGAGATTGAAAAAAAATACTACATTCGCAGCCAGGCAGTTGCACACCAGCGATGTAGCTTCATGCTGGCTGAATAGCACGGAATATGGATGCAGCAGCTTCATGCTGGCTGAATTAAATGTAACAGCGATGCAGCAGCTTCATAGCGACTGCACGCAATGGAACAGGGATGCAGTAGCTTCGTGCTGGCTACATGAAATGCATCCGACAGAATACCAGAAACAGATGAGGAAGTTGCATGCCAGTAGCTGGAGCATTTTTGCATTCAAACCGCACTTAGGAAAACTAAGAAGGCGCTTTCTTCGGGTAACGACACAAGGCACCCCTGATCGTACTGAGGTCATGCAGGCTGTTGGCTCTTATTCAATGCGATGCATTCAAGACAAATGTATTCGCTTTCGGCCAGCTGCTCAATGAAAAGTGCAATCCAAAAGTATGCCAATTTTAGGAGGTATCATCTCCATGGCACTTTCCCATAATACAAGCGGAAAACTGCAGGTTCAGATCTCCATCGAGTTCAGATGCCAGGTCAACAGCACACTACCTAAGCACACAGATGTGCATACGCAAACTCTCACTTGTCCAGGTCCAGCTGGTGAAGGACGTGCTTCTGGAAGTGCTCAGCAGCCTTCGAAAACCCGTCTATCGCTGCTTTGACATAGTCTGTGAGAAGATAAGCTGATGTCAACACTTCAGTAATATCTCCATTAATGCGAATCACATTATGAGCAATATTAAACACATCAAACAGCCCAAGTCAGCATGGAGGCACAGGCTAGTATGATGCAGCTGACGCTAGCAACCAGTCATGGCTAAGGAAACGAACACACATTTAGCCACCACTGTCCTAATCAACATAAGAACTTGGTAACAACCATTCCCGCAGCTGCACGATGACGTACGATGACGTACGATTACGTGGGGGACGGAAGGACAACTCCGGCGTCATGTCTTCCGCCAATATCAACATCTACAAGGTCGACATCTCCCAACGGGGCGATGCTTCCCCCAATGTTGACATATCCAACCAAGATCGATATCTCCCACCAGAATCGATATCTTCCGCCAATGTTGACATATCCCACCAATGCTGACATCCCCTGCCAATGCCGACACCCCCCGGCGCCCTGCCCAGCTGTCCAGCTGAGCAGCTGACACCACTCCCCAGCAGGCTGCCGACTGCTGGGCGGCGCGTACCGAGCGACACGCCGTTCCGCCTCAGCTCGGGACCCAGCTCCGTCTCGGCGGCGGCAATGGACCTCTGCAGGTAGTTGGCGTACCGCAGCACACTCATCGGTATCACGGCGTCGTCAGCGAGCCTGCAACACAGCGGCCACACATGCGGCAGCGTCCCCTGACGGAGCGACCCGTGGACACAGCGTGACGCAACGACCGGCGCAGCACCAAACACGCTGAGGAACCGGCCAGCGTTCACGTGTCAGGCACGCCGATATTATTGTCACCATCACAGGATGCTGATGTGTGCGCTGGACGACAGAGGGAAAACGTTGAAAGCGGAACGTAGTTGAACGCAGCTTCGCGTACGTCAGCCATGTTAACGTTGCCTTCGTGTTCCAGAACCTGACGGATTCGGACATGCATAAAAAGTTGAAGCAACCCCAGATGCGATACATTCACCAAACTCTAACATAATTATGCACGTTCATACCAAACGTCCACCTGGAGTAGCACATGACCACAGGCACCAGCGACGAGAACGATACATTTTACAGCCATGGCTGCCATTCAAATATAAGACCATCACACATAGTGCTCACGTAACGTGGATAGAACCTATCCCGCAGAGCGCAAAAAAAGTGGCCAATTCAACGAACTCGCCTGTACACTCCACACAGCACAATTGGTGCTGACTGATGCATATATAAATATATATATATATATATATATATATATATATATTTATAGATATATATATATATTTATAGATATAAATATATATATATATATGTATATATATATATATATATATATGTATATATACACATATACACACATATACATAGATACATACACACACACACACACACTATATATATATATATATATATATATATATATATATATATATATATATATATATATAATGCATACATTGGGTGGTTCTTATTTGTACAAGTAAAAATCAAAATTTGAATTTATAATGTCTCACCTGACAAAGTTATTCCAATGTGATCCAACACAATCACGCTAAAATTTGGTGACGCTAGCTCAACAACTTCTGGTGCCGCAAGGTACTTCAAGTTTGCCTATTATGACGTCTTTGAGTCGAGTTATAAGAAAGACACCTTCGTTTCACGAATCAGTGCAGTGTTTGCTCTCACGACGAACAAACGTGTTATCTCACTGCTGTAGCTTTACCTTCAGACATGGAGAAGCCGAAGAAACCAACGACACAAAAAGGCACCGAAGTATGGTTGGTTGGGTAGCCCCTAACTGAACTGACTGGTGGGAAGCTACCGTCGAACAAAGAAGTCTTGCAGCGGCTCTTTCACCTCATCCGCCTCCACAAGACCACTCTTCGCGGCGCTGCTCTTCATCTCGACAAAGAAGTTGCGGCATTCTGGACCCGAGCTCCGATCCCCGTCGTTGAACCTCAGAACCACGTGGAGAACATTGAGCAGCTCTACGAGAAATGGAGGCAGCTGGGCAAGGGCAAGAGCCGACGGTCTGCGACCGAGCTGACGAAGAGAGAATATTTCAAAGTCAAACTGTCCTTCCTCTTCGACATTGCTCACGCCGAGGCCTTGTCTTTTATGAAGAACAAGGATGTGAGATTCTTGCAGCGTCAATGAGAGGCCGGCCGCCCCGGGAGCATGTTGGGGATGGACAAAAAGTTGGTGAAGCAGGAGAGGAAGGTGAAGAGGGACAAGGCGGAAGTGACCCACCGAGACAAGGAGCGTAGAAGGAATGAAGCTGCAAGAGAAGCCACGGCGGAACTCTCGGACGATGATGATGGTGCTGGAGACCAACCTGGGCTGTCATCAGCTGTTCTGGAGGAATCTCCCGCCAGGCGAGCTCGCGCCGGGTCTCTGCCATCACTACTGCCCCCTGTGATGCCCTCGATCGAACCAAGACCACGGACCGGGCGGCGGTGCATATCTTGACTGCCGCTGCTTCAGCCTACGACCAAGACCCAGCTGAGATGGCTCTGAACCAACAGAGCACCAGGAGAGCCCGCATTGAGGCCAGAGCTATCGCCGCCTCGACCTCTCGCGCCTCTCTGCCCGAGGGTGTTGTCTTGGCCGTTCACTGGTACGGCAAGATGGTCGCCGATGGACCTGGGCAAGAACTGGCAGAGCGATGTCCAATTTTGGTGTCAGGCGAAGGAATGGCGAAGCTCCTGAATGTCCCCAAGCTCTCAACTAGCACGGGAGCGGCCATAGCGGATGCCGTATTCGCCACACTTGAGGACTGGGGACTCGCCGACCGTGTTGTTGGAATGGCTTTTGATACCACGGCCTCCAACACTGAACAACTGTCAGGGGCTTGTCTTCTTCAGCAGAATTTGGGCAAGCATCTCCTTCACTTCGCTTGCCGCCATCACATCTTTGAGCTCGTGGTTAGAAAGGTCCTCGGCCTCTGCGCCTCCCTTGTTACGTCTGGACCCGACATACAACTGTTCAATCGTTACAAGGAAAAATGGGACGCCATAGACACTGCAAGGTTCCAGACTCTGCTTGACGATCCTGCCGATCCGACTCAATCGTTCGCCCAAGTGAGGGACTTAGCCTTGTAGCAGATGAGCGTTCATCATCCACGCCACTACTATCGCGATCTCCTGGAACTCACTGTCATTGTTCTGGGGGGGGGGGGGGGGTTCCGCAGGGGGATATGCTTTGACAGGCACGGGCCGTATCACCTTACTCGATGGATGGCGAAGATCATCTACTCAATCAAGATCTTCCTCTCTCACGAAAAATTCCACATTCGTCAACCGAATATCCAAGGCCTGAGGCGCTCCGTCACTTTCTGCGTGACACTCTACGTCCCGATGTGGTTTCGAGCTCCCGTAGCTTCAACCGCCCCTGCCCTGGACCTGCAGTTTTTACAAGACATCTCTGTTTATCTGGACTCCGAAGTCGCCATCACCAGCTGCGATGGCTTTCGGACAACACCTCTGGTACCTCTCCGAGCAGTTGGTCGGCCTTGCCTTCTTTGACGACCATGTCGACGTCGACATAAAGAGAAAGATGTTAGGTGCCCTGTCCAAGGTGGAGTCGGAGGGCACCCTAAAACGCGTGACGATGGACCTCAGTCCCAATACCATCAAGCAAAAACATCTCTGGGACTTCGTCACGAGCACCACCCGCCACTCTGTGTCAGCGCTCGGAATCAGGGACGGTTTCCTGGACGCTGACCCTCAGACATGGAATGGCCAGGAAGACTTCCAGAAGGCCAAGTCAACTGTCGCTGAATTGAAGGTCACCAACGACTTCGCCGAGAGAGAGAGGTAGCCCTCATGCAAGACAACCTTTCCCACCTGACACGCAACGAAGAGCAGCGCCAGTTCCTCTTTCAGTCCGTCGAAGCCCACCGCCAGATATTCCAGGATTCCAAAAAGAAACACGTTGTTGGCGGGCTACCTGTTAATAACTAGGCAACAATGAATGGGAGATAGGCACCCATGCCCCCCCCCCTCCAGAGGGGATAATACTCATTTCATGTGAGGGGGACCTAGACATTCCACTAGATAGATAATATGCAAAAATTCGGAGTCATTGCGGCACCAGAAATAATTGAGCTATGTTCACCAAATTCGGCATTCGTAGGTATTAGACCAAATGGAACAATTCTGCAGAGTAAAACATTACACTTTTCGAAAGAAAAAAAAATAGGTACCACCCTAATACATATACACATACACAAATACCTTCACATCCAATAATTATGCTCAGGAAAAACAAAGAAATATACGAGTATGAGCTTCATAATCACTTCACGACGAGAGCTGCCAGCGCCAACTGTTCAGGTCTCTTGTTTATTAAACAACCGAGCAGATTCAAACGCCGATAATAATGCTTTATCCTGTAGCATGAATGGCGCTTGTTTCAGATTGCAGTGTCAAGTTAGTAAAAACTTATAGGTGTAATCCATTGTAGTTGTACGCTTCTAAACACAAACGATGATCTTCTAATAACTTCTATCTCATTATAAATCAAGGCAATCTTAACGTTGATCAATCCACCATACATGTGGAACGTTAATAACTCCAAAATAGCACACAATCTGCACAAGCAAACACACCTACAGACAGAGTCTTTCCATGGGATAGTCGGAACAAGTTCTAAGGATGGACACGCGTTCGCTGGATTGGATTGAACACGCTATGTGGTGAGAAAGGGCACACAAAGTAAGCACCAGGGGCGGAGCAATCCCCATCCCACCTACCCACAGGCAGTGCTACTGCCAACATCCATTTTCACATCGATACAATGAAATTGGATCACTTCACTAGCAGTTTCGTCCTCAATCTCCGGTGGGTCTGGGGAACTATGAGGTGACATTTCATGGTCTGTGACACTCGGCTTGATATAATTATGACCCTGCAAGAATATCTGAAGAGATCCATTGTGGGATTAGAGAGACAGCTTTGCAGATGCCTGAAATAAACTGAAAAAGCAACACCGGCAAGAACATGTTACCAATTCTGACTTTTCCGACGCTGCGCAAGCCATTGTAGCTTTTTCAATACGAAAAAGATCGTCCATCTGTTCATGGTACTGTATAATATAAACTAAATATAAAATAAAAGAAAAAAAAGAAAATAATACTAAATATAAACACTGCAGGATTTTTACAATCACATAATACAAGTAAGATGCAACTATTTATTCATAACGTAATTTACATTTTCCATACACCACATCGTTCCGCCCATCCCGGCGCAGGCCACACAACACACAGACTGGTCTTATTGGTGGCGGGGAGAAATACGTAATTGGGAGAATGCGATAATGAACGAAAACAGAAGTAGATGTTTCATATGACCATTGCTGTTACTAACGAGTGATTCAATCACACTGTTCCATGCAATGGTGTACACCGGATGGTAAATCGAGAAAATCTTTGGTGGTGCATTAGCAGAACAAAATATATCGGCCTTTTCATTAGCAAAGGCCTTCTGTAACCTGATATATCGAGCAACACTTGCTTATTTTCTTAAGAGGAGTTTGGTGTCCTCTCATAATGCAGGAAGTGAATTCCAGCGTTTGGTGAAGAACAACACCAAATTTGTTTCCTGTTGTTGTACCGGCAAAACCAAAAGTACATGAATTTTCACGCCTGAAAGGGGACCGTGTCGTCGTGCAATAACTCTGAGCTTTGCACACGCAATCCCATGTCGATCGATCAGTATGTGCAACCCACATCGAATACGAAGTAATGAAATGCAATGCATCAATCTATTTACACAACGGGGTGACGGGCGAGAGGGTTTTAGGCTATTTTTCCCATAAAATGCCACAGACGCAATATAAAATCTAATCGGTGCCGCCACCAATTATGTACATGGGGATGAGGGACGAGAGGGCTTTCAGGTGAGTTGTTCTTCGCATACAACGCCACAAGCGCAATATTAAATTCCATTAAGTATGGAGAGCCAGTTCCTCGTCCCCACGACGGCAAGGGTCATCAATGCGTTGTACACCGGCGTCGGCACGGCTCTCGCGAACGCCTACACCCAGACCGGCACTCGCCAGGCACGGAACAACCAGAACGAACAGCTCGCATTTCGCGTGTGACTGCCGAGCGAACTAACCGAGAAGTAGACGAAGAACCTTGGGCTGTTCTACGACACACTCAACTGCCGGATCACATAGAGTCGCCAACGTCTCACGCCGCTTGGTCGCGGTAATCCCGCCGGTTGTGGGAATTGAACCCACGAACTTACGACTAAGAGTTGCACGCCTTACCGACTGCGCTACCACGACTCGATACTCACCGTCTGGCCATCTCGCCCCACATCTTGGCTACGGCGGCGGTGAACAGCAGACCGCGGTCCGCGATTTCCGTCACGTAGAAGTACGTCTCGTACAGCGTGTGGTACAGCTGGTACGTAGCGTCCGACTGTCGAAACACCGCTGCGTCACACAGCGCAGGGGCAGTGTCGCTCACTGAAACTTCAGCAGCTCCTGTTGGCGTTACATCACACGCCGTGATTTGTCACACGCAGTGAGGGTCAGGGCGTCCAGTCATGGCCGTGCGAGTGCTGGAGCACCAGACACGACGACCACGCCTCTGACAGTCATCTTGACCAGCGTGACGAACGTGTCGCCAGGACCGACATGAGAAGTGCCGTGAGCCACTAAAATTTCACGTCAACACAGCATCTACGATTCAAGTATATGACGACACGAAAGCCACTTGTCACGAATCATCCGTGAACACGCAACACAAAAGTGAGCATTTGACAAAACATGAATATTCCTCGTAACGGTAATTGCTATTGGTTGATTTCGAAGCAGCTTCGTAAAAAGAAACGGATTAGTAAGGTTATGTCGTATCAACTAGGAAGATCAGTACTGAACTGACCATGCAGATAACTGGGCTTAACATTTCTAACGGATCTAGTTAACCTAGCAACTAGGCACGCTGGCCACGCAATGTTGGCTCAGTGCTAGCCATCTTTTGCTTTCGATTTTCTCGCCTACTTGATACTGATCTGCTCAATGAGTAGGAGGAGAAAGGCAGAGGTTCACATTGCATTTAATTGATTCCCAATTTGGGCTTAAGGGCGCGCCGACTACGAGGTCATTTAACGTCCACCTTACATTTCAAAACCAGCTCCACCACACAACACGCTGCAACACTCCAGAGAGCTGCTTCTCAGAACCAAGCCAGTACGGCGCTTCCAAAACACTGCACGCAAAACGGGGGCAACGGGGATTGACCATCGCGTGGAGCAAACAACTCTTAAAAAATGCACTTGATGGCAACACCACAGCACTACCAAAGCGCAAGAGCTCCTACGTCATCAGCGTTCACCCACACAAATTTCCAGGACAAACAAAAGACGCCCGCTAGGGGTGGGGGAAGGGACGGCAACATGCCGTACACGTGCACATGCATAATGCGCGCTGCACAGCCGAACGGAAGCACCTGGCCAGAGCAGAAGGCACATGCTTGATCATGTTCAGCATCCGCAGACAATGGACACAACAGGCCAGAATTAATGGCCGAGCGACCACTCCGCACAATGGCGGCCGCTTTTTAGTCCACGTGCAGGCACAGCTTGCAGTGTGCAATGAGTGCGAGAGCAAAGCCGTCCACACAGAGGTCGACTGGGCTGGAGACGATACCATGCCCGCTTACCGCCCATCAATTTGAAGAAGCACCAAACGGTTCACATCCACTCAGCCAAAAAGTCGAACAGTACCGAGACATAACTGAGCAAATCAAACATAACACTGCATTCAGGACGCAAGACATGCAACATGGCTAGAAGCGGAAGCGCATGCGAGCACCACAGTCCCGTCACCTTGAGAGAGTATCGGTGGTCCGTCGATGGGATCCCCTCGACGTTCAGAAACTGACTGTAATCGCTGGCCTTTCCCGGCAATAACACCCTGATGGAACATGATGGGATCAGACAGGGTCAGCAGAGTTCAGGGTCGACGCACCGAGTACGTGATGCTGGTGGCGGCGACACCTTCATTGTGCAGGAAGCCCTTGTGGTCGCTGCCGTCTCCCAGTATGGCCACTCTAGTGACACATCGAGCGGTGAAATGCATGTGAACGCACATGGTGAAAACAGAAGTTCACGGCGCAGGCTAGAAACGTGTACCACGCATAGCTGGTCTAACGAGAAGGTCAAACAGTCTCGTCAACACGTCCAACACATTTATCAACCTTCCATTCTTTTGGAATTTTATCCTTTGCGGAAATATTGTCCAGGTCATATTTGACATCGGCATACCCCGCCAATAATATCCTCAATACAATAATATTACGATGACTCTCCTCCTGCGAATAACAAGCCACTGGCCAACATAGCCGCACAACGTACCTAACCGGGGCCCTCATATTTCAGATAGAACCTTCCTTGGCAGCATTACGACCACACTGCTCACGACATGTCTCAACGTTGCGTCACAATACGTTAGGGGACACGCTTGTCACACAAAAGAAATACACTCCGCGCATGTACACACCCCCTAGCACGGTGTGTACATGCGGACGGTGTGCATAACCTATACGGAAACAACGGCCAATGTGCCTTGATACCACACCAGCGCATACCACACCATGTACTGATCTGCGAAATATATTGTTTTTATTGCAGTCACTAGAAAATTAAGGGGGGGGGGTAATTGCGCAAGGATCTCTACACGTCTTCTGCTTCTCCAAGACGTTGAAAATCAACGCCAACTTTCTGCCAAAATTCCGCTGACTTTGCCAACCGCTCTTTCTACTGACGAACAAAACTGAGTGAACAAATCTCCCAGTGGGTGAGGTAAACTTGACTTGAAGATTAAAAAACAACCTATACGGAAACAACGGCTAGCGCAATCAACGTGTCTCGACTTATCGCCGCTTGCTCTCTCCCACCCGTAGCCTGGAAATCGTCACTCCCACGAGCTTTTGTGTATTTGTTTATTTGCGAATACTCACCAACAGAGTAAATCGTGGACGGTTCCGGCAGAATTATGTTGTGTGACCAAACTTCTGGCAGCGGAAGGAGCCCATGGGATTTGGGATGAACTGCCTAACCTTGACAGTTATGTAACCTATACGGACAGACGCGGGTAAGTCCATCCAGTTGAATGTCAGACCAATAATGTCGGTGGGCCGCGGCTGATTACCCTTCCTCACTGTGATATTTCGTGTTAGAATAACGCCATCATCAGCTAAGCCATCTGTAATTTCACCGTCACTGACACCTCTCAAATCGAAACAGTTGATGACTCATTTAGAATGGTTTTAGTTTTGTGTGTTTCGACCGTGATGGGTATCGCCATGATCTCTCTACCCTCATGATCCCAGGTTGAATACATAAATTCCTTTGTCGTAAGTGTTTTATTCGACTCGTCAGCGTCTTCAAATTCTACTTCAGGGCAACCATCTCTGAGTTTGTCACGTTTGATGCGTCAAAAACGATTGCAACCGTCCCGTCTCTGGAATGGAGAAAGAGAAGACAGCTTCCTTGCTACTTCAGCGGCTTTTAAACAAGAATACGGGGGAAGAGAACCTGCTGGCTCCACCGCAGGGGTATGTATTTCTGGTTGCGTTCCGGCCACCGTAAGGCGGACCAGGTTGGGTTTCTGTGTTTTGTGATGCTATATAAGAATGTTGGTTTCCACTCCTCGGGCGCCCCACCCCATAGGGACCCTACTGGGGGGACGCCGGGATCCTGCGGACGGGAGGTCGCCAGGCGCCCGAGGAGCTATACGGGGCAGGCGGCGCTTTCGCCCGGCCGGGAGAGAGATACAACGCCGACCGGGATCCAGCACCGCCCACCCCTTGACACCAGGCGGCCGAGCCGGCAAACACTGGGAGGAATCCCAGGCCCCCGGCCCGAGGCGACTAGCCACTTGGTCCACGTGAGGCCCCACGGGCCCGCCCGCCCCTCCGGGATATCAGGACCAAAGAGGTATGTTGGTCACCCGTCACAACTAGCACCGTGCGACGGGGGACTTCAACCTCCAGGACTCCGTCAAGTTAGTTCTTAGGGCTTCAGGACGCATCGCAGGACTCCGTCAACCCCGGGGGGCGGGCCGAGGGTGCGGTTACACCGATAAAACCGGGCTGGTGGGCAGGACCGAGGAAGTTGCCCTGCCTGCTCATAGCAGGGATAGTTGGTGTTGTAGGGCCAGATGAAGGACATGGATATCGGGATGAGATAGGCATTGGAATGGGAGCGTATGGACGGAACGACGAGTGAGGCACTCCTGGTCTCGCCCCTCGCCGGCATGATGGTCGCCGGGTCATTGGGGAACTCAATCTCCCCCACCGCGTCAAGGTGGTGCCTCATCGGGGGGGGGGATGCGCGGGTATTTTAAAATAGAACGCACATTGGGAAGAACGCAGCCATTGCAGTGATGCGCTTGACATTGGGATATGTTTACCCAGCCTGAAGGGGAGGGGTCTCATCAGACGGGTTGCGGACCCATCAGCGAAATGCTGGCTCCTTTAGCCCGAGCGCTGCATGCACGGGTGCGCCGAGCCACGGGAGAACTGCGTGCCTTAGTGTCACCACAGGTACATGAACTGCCATGGCAGCACTAATGTAACCGTGACCCTGTCAACTGTTTCATTGCGGTCTGTATTTAGCACACAATCGCACATCTCGACATAGGTCGGCAGTTATCTAGGCAATTCAGTTTAACGGCTTGTTACCCCTGGTAGGCCCCATCATCTACCACTTTACACCATGAGGTCGCAGTCGTCGCCGAATCGTGCGGTCCAAGCAGATATTCCGCGGAGGGCAGGCACCGCACCGCCACCGCCGCCATCCGACTAACGTAGCTAGGTTTTAGAAACCTATTACCTATAGAAACCTCTAACCTATAGAAACCAGCGTGGCCACGCAATATAACCTATAGAAACCTCTAAAACCTCTTTAGGTTTTAGAGCGCTTCGACTAAAATTGTGATCATTTAGCGCCTATAACGTGTATTTAGCGTGCAGGAAACCTATACTATTACTGATATGAGTATAAGGAATTAAATCCTACCACCCTTAGGTACCTAAATATGCTTCCGGAATGAATGATTTCCGAGTCACCTGCTAGAAAGTCGCGATGATAAATGTCCGATCCTATTTCCAAAGAACAACCTTCGCTCCCTTTAAAAGTGTTGGCACGAGTAAAACACATGTCCCGGCGTGAGGGCTTCCGGATAGCGGGGGCGCTTGGGTCTGTCTTTCCCGCAGAAGAAGCATTGGTGAGAAGCGTTTGCGGCCGTTTCGTAGTCTACACAGAGCACATCGTGACTCCTGCATCTGAGATGGCATGGTGACCAGTCCGCGAGTTGTGGTTTCACTGAATACAGCTTATTGTTGGACTGTGTGTTCAAACTCATATGCCACTCAGCATTCATGCAAGATAAGATTCCAGAGATGTGGTCCTTAGCCGGATGTGAGAGAATAGGTGTTGGGGATCTTTGGGCTGCCCATTCAACTGCGAAATCCTGACTTTGATTAAGATCGCAGACTATAATGGGTCTGTCGCTAACCAGCCGAGTTGCAGAGGGCGGCCGCGATACTATACAGAACTGCGACTCTTTGCCATGGGACGTGATGGGACATGTCTACCAAACATTTTCGATGTGTGACGGTAAGCGAATGGACGTTGCATGAAAAAAATCCACATAAAAAGTCAAATGATTCACTCTCCCACCGCAATTTGTTGGTTATGACGGCTCACCATCCCACTCCACCAACTCCGGCTCCCGGCGGACCCACTCCGGCTAGCCACCACACTCCACCCCTCCGGTTAATATGCCCCGCCACTTATCCAGCTCCTAGCCTCATTCCACACATTCAAGCTGTTCCGTTCCACTATGCTCACTCGGGCTCCTTCGCCTCAATCCACTCACCCCACCCCACTCTACTCCCTCAGACTCTCCGTCCCACTCCACTCACTCCGGCTCCCCGGTGACGTTGTCCAGCTTGTTGAGCAGCCACGTGTCGTAGACGGTGTGGCGACCGGCGGCCACCTCCGCCGGGTCCGGGTTGGGCACCACACGCGCCGACTCGAAAAGCACGTCTTGCAGCAGCGGTACGCCCAGCGCCCTCAGAGTATCGTTACCTGGGGACGGCACGATCCGTCACTCAGAGTATTGTTACCTGGGGACGGCACGATCCGTCCCTCAGAGTATCGTTATCTGGGGACGGCACGATCCGTCACTCAGAGTATCGTTACCTGGGGACGGCACGATCCGTCACTCAGAGTATTGTTACCTGGGGACGGCACGATCCGTCCCTCAGAGTATCGTTACCCTCGGGTCCGCACGGCCCGTTACTCAGCGTATCGTTACATGGGGACGGCACAGTCCGTCACGCCTCAGGTCACGTGGTCCAGATATGAGCAAAACATGGGAGCTAGGAGTGATCGTATCTTCCACGAGGGTGGGTGATCATGATTGAAGGCGACATTCGTGACCTCCATCGCAAACACTTCGGCAACTTTTCGTGGAGGGGAGGGGATAAGGGGAGGGGATAAGGAGAGGGGGAGGGTATGGGAGGAGATGGGTATAGATGGGATGGGATGGGATGGGATGGAATGGGATGGGATGGAATGGGATGGGATGGAATGGGATGGGATGGGATGGGACGGATGGGATGGGATGGGATGGGATGGGATGGGATGGGATGGGATGGAATTTGAGTGGAGGGGAGGGGGAGGAGGGGATGGGAAGGGAGGGGAGAGGAGGGGATAGCGACTGCGGTTGTCACACAGCAACCAGTGTTATAGACAAAGCAAGAACCTGGCAGTTAAGACAATGCAGCATCAATCTGGGCTGGTTCCTTGCAAGTCTTCTCTTTCGTAACAGTGCGGAAACACCCGTAGGTTAATTACCAATGCATTTCAGATACGCTTGCCCTATTCATGGATCGCACTTGGGCCTAAAATAGTGTTGTAAAATGTACAGTTGTGCGACAAATTAAATGAACGTCGTACCGTGGGCTTATGTCCAGAAACAGTGTTGTGTGGTGTTATGCCCAGAAACACAACACTGTTTCTGGGCATAAGCCCACGGTACGACGTTCAAAAGGGAACCGTTCGGGAAAATGCCTGGCCTGACCAAATCGCCTCTCATTAACAGCACGCGCCACTACCTCACGACATACTACACCATGGGCAACCACGAATCCCACATCTTCCCATATATTATGAATTGCTTCACATCTTAATGATGATGTCATACGCCACATCCTCACTCATCCAATCTAAGACTTAACGACCCACTAATTGCACACTGACGGAAAACCAACGCACCATCCATAGCGCACCATCAGATTCGTAGTACTTCGTACTGCTATGGATGGATGCGCGAGGGTAGCCCTCATACCGTTGATGTAAAGAAGTTTTATAGATGTACCATTCTGACAGTAAAATGGTGCATATTCCCGTAACGCCGTTGTGTACGTGTGCTGCTGCAATGTCGGTGTATCGGCCGGCTGTCGCCATGTAGCGACCGGACGTCGGTGTTGGGCTGCCAGCTGAACAATGGTTGGTCGCATTCCAAGCATCCCTCCTCCCCCGAGGAGAGAATGTACCCACGGGACTTGCTCTGGCGCGGTGGAGAGGTTACCGAGTTGGATCAGCAGAGGACGTCATTAGTTACCAATAGGAATCGGGGCACAAATACGTCATTATTAAGTTAAGTAATCAGCAAGTGACGAATCGTCCTAAGCAAATGGACAGCTGTTTGGGGAGGGATGTTGATGTGTTCTAGCCCCTCCGAGGCAGACGCCGGGAGACAGTCAAACGACGCGGTTCTGCGGTCATTTTGTGCGCTAATGTGTTTTTTCTTCTAATCATCTTCTCGTAGTTTCGGCTGCCGTCTTGCCACTTCTAAACTTGTCTGAACGTTTCCGTGTTGATTATTAAAACTGCTCAATATACCGTGCAGTTGACGATCTATGCCGGACAGCCGACGTGAAGCGAGCATGAGGCCCTAGTCCATCACATTTCCTAACGAGTAAAAAAAACAAACTATTATTACATTGATGGTCCAGTGTAGTGAGGTAAACTTTCTACCGTTGATGGTCCAGTGTCGTGAGATATAATTTATACCGTTATTAGTCCAGTGTCGTGAGGTAGACTTCCTACCGTTGCTGGTCCAGTGTCGTGAGGTAGTCTTCCTATCGTTAATTACAAGTTGTGGGTGACGTAGCCTCCCTGCCGTTGCTAGTCCAGTGCCGGCGAGGTTATAGGTCGGTATCCCTACCGTTAAACCAGGTGTCGTGAGGTAGCTTCCCTGCCGTTGACGGTCAGGAATCGCAAGGTAGCCTCCCTACTGTTGAACATGATGTCGGTGAGATAGTCTCGCTACCGCTGACGGTCAGATGTCTGAGGTAGCCTCCGCACCGTTGGGTCAGGCGACGTGAGGTAGCCTTCATACCGTTGATGGTCCAGTGTCGTGAGGTAGCCTCCCTAACGTTGGCGGTCCAGTGTCGTGCGGTAGTCTCCGTACCGTTGACGGTCAGCTGTCTGTGTGGCAGCCTCCCTACCGTTGGGTCAGGTGTCGTGAGGTAGCCTCCCTACCGTTGATGGTCAGGTCGACGTTGAGATACGCGATGGCTCGCGCCGACAGCTGCTGTCGGCGATGTTGCACCCACTCAACGGAGCCCACCAGACCGTACTCCTCCGCCCCCCAGCTGCAGAACACGATCGACCGCCGCGGCCGCCAGCCTGCACACAGGGCGAGAGTGGTCAGGTGGACAGCCACCCTGTTGAGAGGTGGAGGGTGAGAGGCATGGCCAGCCTGCACACAGGATGAGAGGGGTCAGATGGACAGCCACCCTGTTGAGAGGTGGAGGGTGAGAGGCATGGCCAGCCTGCACACAGGATGAGAGGGGTCAGATGGACAGCCACCCTGTTGAGAGGCGGAGGGTGAGAGGCATGACCAGCCTGTACAGAGGGCGAGAGGGGGGACAGGGACGGTCGCTGTGTTAAGGGGCGGTGGGGTGAGAAGCATGGTCAGCTTGCACAGAGGGTGGGGTGGATTAGAGGGAGAGCTACTCCTCGGATGGGCAGAGGGGTGGGATACACCGTCAACTTATATACATTACAAAATGGGTGAGAAGAACGGCTAACTAAACCGTGGAGATGAGACAGACGACCACTGCAACGTGGAGGAATTTAGGACAGCCACCATACATATAAACAGAGGCCACTGTCTACAGAGATAGCTATTGTGTACATGGAGGTACATGTAGAGAAGGGCATGGCATGTTTATACTTTTTTAACAACACTATGTCGTCTGCAACAATATTAGGGGGCTCAGAACATATTCCGGCATAAATGTTCCCCCAAGAAGTGCCAGTTGAGTAAAATCGGCGCCTAGAACTCAATTGTAAAATTGTGCCTCACTGACATCGGGTGAGCACATCCTTCAGTGTAGTTAACCTTATTGCACGGCCGAAAACAAACGGACAGGTCCAAACCGTCGCGCTACTTACTACCTGAACCTCCCGGTCGTTCATAAAATTCAAACGTGTGTAGCGACTTGAACTGCACTTGCCAGAGCATGGGACACCAAGACGAGGAAGCGCTGCACAACCTTTAGTAACAAGACGCATCGACCAGGGCTGATTAGCCTGTACGAACTGGACGGGTTTGAAGTGAAATGATAGGTTGCTGTATTCAGATCATTGCAGACAGATGCAAGGGGTAAGCCTGCTGGTAAGTTGCAGCAGATCAAGGATAACACGGCGGGTCTGCATAGCAGGGCCACCTAAGGAGCGGACGTGGAACCACGGTCTTGGGTTGTGGCTTTACGACGCACCCAGCAGATGAGGCTATATGGTGTCGCCTGCCTCTCACCCTGGTAGGGAGGGCGGGCATCGTGGGGATTCGAACTCCGCACCTCTGGCGTGCCAGACGGAGCGGCGATCATGGAGAGCCGATGTCACGTGACAGATACCACAGCGAGGCGCCCAGTTGGGACAGCTCCTGCATCGATCCCGCCATCATGGCAGTCCCATAATAGCACGGGCTGGGACAGTTCCTGCATCGATACCGCCATTATGGCAGTACCATAATAGCACCAGCTGTGGCAGTTCCTGCATCGATCCCGCCATTACAACGTCCCATAATGACGCCAGTTGGAACAGTCCCAAAGACTCTCAAGTCTAGTCATCCATCTCTGTTAGCGCAAGATGTCCGACAGCAGCATCTGTGCCGAGGCCGGCCACCGACGCTCACCGGTTTCCTTGCGCAGGTTGGCCAGGACCCGACTCAGCTCGAGCATCGCCGCCGTGCCTGATGACGGGTCGACGGCACCGAACGTCCACGCGTCGCGATGGTTTCCCAGCAGGACGTAGCGATCTGCCGGTGTTGGACAGGTCATCGGGGTCAGCTTGTGCCGTCCCAGTGCCAAGGGTCGCTCCGGTGCCGGCCAGACACGCTAGGAATCGGAGGCTGTCACTGCAGCGACGGGACACGGGACACCACATGGGACGTTGCTACAAGACGAACATGAGATAGATAATAAGCCGGGATTGCAGGATTTATGGCGAAACCTCCGAATTTTAGTGGAAAAGAACACATCACACATATTTTCATCTAAAGTAAATCTTCGGCTTTTTGCTAACATCACCAGTATTAGGTATACATTAGAGCGCTAAAGAAATGGGTTCCTGATAATAAAGGACAGCTGACATGAATGACATTCAATTCTTGCTTATTGGCATTGAAGTGGTCCTGAACTATACAAAAACAAAGAATCACACCTCACAGTTGCACACAAGACGGATTAGGCGTCACCCAACAATATAGCTACATATTTACTGACACAATTAGAAGATGTTACATTTTGCATCTGACACTGAAGTAAAAATGCGACTGGGCACACTGTTACTAAAACATGTCACAGAAAATATTTCAGTCAAAAAGGAGACAACTTAAACACCTTCTTTTCAGAAAGCAAGACTTTGGTAATGGTGACAATAGGCCAAATATGCAGGAAAATGCACTTACCAAGCAAAAAAGTTCCAGCACACAAACGAACCAAGTGGAAAGGCGATGCACTACACCAAACTCAATCAAGAATAAAATACACATTCAATCAAGGCCAATACTCCAACCAGTGACTGCCAATCCTGTTCCCCCCAAAATGGTACGATGCCTGGGCGGCCGGAACCATAACCAGCGCCGAGCGTGACCGGCAGACGACCACCGCTGTCAGGCCAGTCGGCGGCAGTACGGCGCGCACCTGGCTCCTCGTATCCGCGCAGCGTGGCGATCACATTGCTGACGTTGGCGCGCTGGTTTCGCGTGTGTATGTCCATCTGCACGTGCCAGTCGAGTTGCGCCGGCCCCGGCCCCAGGCTGTAGGTGACGTTCAGTCCGCCGACCCAGTCTGTCGGCGCCGGCTCGGTCGGCGGCATCAGTCTGCCGGGTAGGGCGGATCAGTCGGCAGGGCAGGGCAGATTAGTCAACATCAGTCTGCCGAGTATGGCGGATCAGTCGGCAGGACAGGGCGGATTAGTCAACAACATCAGTCTGCAGAGTAGGGCGGATCGGTCGGCAGGGCAGGACGGATTAGTCAACATCAGTCTGCCGGGTAGGGCGGATCAGTCGGCAGGGCAGGACGGATTAGTCAACATCAGTCTGCCGAGTATGGCGGATCAGTCGGCAGGACAGGGCGGATTAGTCAACAACATCAGTCTGTAGAGTAGGGCGGATCAGTCGGCAGGGGAGAGGAGTTCCAGTAGGGCAGGAAGCCACACCCAGTCGGCAGGGGAGGGGAGTTCATTCGACCTAATACGAAGGGGGCGGGGGCGGTCAACAATTGGCATCCCCCTGTGGAAGAAGTCGACATAATGCCGAGATCATGAGAAACGACGAGAACGAGGCTAAAAAACACGAGTGAAGGAGCGTGCAATGACTGGCTATTTTGAGTTGAACCAACATTACATAATGCGCACATAAGCACCTTGCTAAAGTGTAAGACGATGTTGTTATTTGAGCTTTAGGGTGTATCGATGTGATTGGTCAAATAATGCCCATAACAATATTCGGGGACGAGTAGTCTAGGGGTAAGTTGCTCGTCTCACAATCGAAAGGTTGTGGGTTCGAGTCTCACCTGTCACTACTCTTCGCCCACGACCATTCGGCGTGAGAGATTGGCGACGCTACATGACTCAACGGTCGAAGTGTCGTAAAACCAATAACCAACCAACCATAACAATATTAGCAACTAACATGTCGATATATCGCATACTTTTGAAAAACCATGAAACGAGCAAAATAATCATAGCCAACAGCATAGACCGCATAAATCATTCAGCCTATCCAGAGTAGTGTACATCTTACAGAAAACGATACTAGGAAGTGAAATGATCACCGTACTCGACGCGCTCTAAAAAAAACATGCACACACAACCAGGGGAGGGGGAGTTCCAAAAGTCGCATAAACTGGAGAATACTTGAGTCGTCGCCCGGAACTTCACGGGGTGACAGCGACAACACATGTTCAAAATCACGTCCAAGCTACCGGTCATAGCCGGAGCAGGAAAACAGGATATGAGGTACAGATATATAGGTTTTATTGCTTTGATTATTTTGGCTTTTGGACGCATGAATGGTTACTGGTTATGTGGCGCCCATACCTATTTATATCGCTCTATAATTGGCGGCATGTGTCTATTTTTGGAAGTGATAGACGTCGAGCTGGGCCGTTGAGATATATCGATATATTTTGCCTGTCTGGATGATGTCCGAATTAATCTGTTGTTACCTAACATATCAGAGTATTCGATCTATCATACAGTTTGGGCAAAGAAAACGGTATGTGTCGAACCGTCATCGGTGAGCCACATCGGGAACGGCATGGTCTCGCCTCCCTTCTCAAAAGGTAACCGTGAGTTGCATACGTGTGCCCTATTCTCAGACGTGCAAGAATGACCTCTTCTCTCCTACATTTTTTTAGTGATGATGTTCATGAAGCCAGAACTGGTTTGATAGATCGGAGCTTAAAATCTGGGAGTTCCAGCTTTCTTGCCACTTTCCTTGGAAAACATCATTTACTCTTGCGTAGTAATTCCTGCCGGGGAGGGGTAGAGCTCGAGTCCTATGTGATTGCGCGGCACGCTTTGCAGCAGCGTCTGCGAGCTCATTTTCCGTGATACCGGTATGACTCGGTACTCAGCAGAGGACAATGATCCTACCCGCTCTACCCAATGAAGTCAAACGTGCAATGAGTTCTTGAGCGAAATGGTCAGATGGGTAAAAGGACTGAAGTGTCTGAAGGCTACTTAACAAGTCTGTCAAAATAAGATGTAGAGTTTCGTCTCCAACTTCAATAAAACATAGCACCTTAATAATGGCATCCAGCCCAGCAGTGTACGCAGACGCGTGCGGTGGTAAGGCAAAACATCCCGTGGCTGCACGACATACAAATGCACACTAAGTTCCATCGACCGTCTTGGACCCGTAGTGTATGGTCCATTGGATTGGATTGGATTGGATTGTGGCTTTACGACGCACCCAGCAGCTGAGGCCATATGGCGGCGGCTGCCACTCACCCTGCCAGGAAGGGCGGGCGTCCCGGGGAATCTAACCCCAGTACGGGGTTCGATTCTCCACGATGCCCACCCTTCCTGCCAGGGTGAGACGAGATTTTCGTCCTGTGGGGTTCAGTGAAAATTGGAATGGTCATCTCGCGTCTGTCACTAGCCTCCCGCATGCTGTATGTGAATAGTTTGGCTGCTGGCGCATATTTCGTATCATCTCTCCTCGAAAACTCCACTTCTAGCACTCCGTCACGCAGTCTAGCATCTGATGACAAGTCCGAATTTGTCGCATCCATCTCGTAGCTGAAACGGCGATATCGAGGCCAGCTGCTTGACACCATCACATGCTCGGAAAATGAGAATACGGAGACCTGCCTCGTTCACAACGGATCGGTCTGTCTGGCTCCGGTGAGAAGAGCCAGGAGTTGTGTGTTTGTGTTGAGTTGCCATCGAGTACGGTTGGTTTCGGTTCTTCAAGAACCCCACCTCACGGGGACCTACTGAGGGGACGCCTGTTTCCCGCGAACAGGACATCAGGCGCCCGAAAGACCTATACGGGGCGGGCGGCGCCTACGCCCGGCCGGGAGAGAGAGACTCACCACCTCAACCGGAATCCAGCGCCGCCCACCCCTTGATCCCAGCCAGCCGGGCCGGCAGACACTGGCAAGAATCCCCGGTCCTAGGCCCGAGGCGACAAGCCACTTGACCGGTATGGGGTCCTTCGGGCCCGCCAGCCCCTTCGGATAGTAGGACCAAAGAGGCGTGTTGGTCCCCGGTCACAGCTAGCACCGTGCGACGGGGGACGTCAGGGCCCAGGACTCCCGTCAACCCCGGGGTACCGGCCGAGGGGGCGTGACTACCGCGATTATACTGAGCGGACGGGTAGACCAGGGAAAGCTGACCTACCTGCTCGTGACAAGGGAGGGGTTGGTGTTGCAGGGCTGGATGAAAGACATACAAAGGGACGTAGACACGGGATGAGTACTGGGAAGGGAGAGAGGGATGGGCGGTGAGGACTACGTGAGTCCCCGGAAACACCTTCGTGCTCCAAGCCCCTTATCGGGGCGGCTGTGGTGACCCGAGGGAGCGCCATTTCCCTAGCCAGTGTGTAACGAGGCTGACCCCACTGCGGGATTACATATAGACAGGCGTGACATTTATGGCAGCACGCCGCATCAGCATCACATAGCAGGTATGCATGCATGCCATATTCTCAAACGACCAACGACACTGGGTGCGGCCTACTCTTACGTGAGCACGAACTCCACTTTTCAAGACGACGCGTAATAACCCTCAGATCAGATCAGGAATATTTCCACTTAGCGAGCACACACACACACATACGGTGTGTGCAGAACGATGTAACGGCACCCACCTGAGCAACTGGTAGGCGTCCTCGGCACTGATGGGCTGCACCGGGATCCGGGGCAGCAACGCCTCCGACTCGTCTATCCGGAACGCGCTCTCTGCGGCAGTGAAGCACGTGAGAACATGTCCCCGGCGGACCTCCACCAGACGCCGCCCAGCCAGCAGAACGGCACAGGGGTGCCGCTCGGCCGACCTCCGCCGGGCTGCTCTGTCCGACATTGGCGACAAACCATGACGTGTGGCTTCATCAATCCAGCACAAAAGCGACAGCTTATCCGTAGCAGACAGCTCAGTTGCCGTAGCTTATCGGCAAGACTGCTTAGCAGTGGCGGAACAACACGTCACAGCGCCTTATTATTAGGTGTAGTATGAAGGGGACGGGGTGGCAGTTCGTGTGGTGGCATAACGCACCACAACGCTTCATTATTAGGTGTAATATCAGGGGACGGGGTGGCAGCCCGTGTGGTGGCATAACGCACCACAACGCCTTATTATTAGGTGCAGTATGAAGGGGACGGGTGGCAGTCCGTGTAGTGGCATATCGCGTCACAACGCTCCATTATTAGGTGCAATATGAAGGCGACGGCTGTGACAGTCCGTGTGATGGAAAAATGCGACTGAGGAATTCCGGAACAATGACACAATTGGATCAGATGAAAGAACGACAAGATCATACTTCCACAAATCAGGTGTAAAGACTTCACGTCACACTGCCCACACATCAGCAGCATGGTCCGGGCCAGACACCGACCACCGATCAGCGAGGTCTCCTGGCCGCCCCTTTTCTCCCAGCCTCCATCGCAGACGATCACGGAAAACCTCCAGCAAGCCAACAGCGTCCCCCACCCCACAAACAGATCCAGGTGGCAATAGGCGTGTCCACGGTGTGGGAGAGGACATGTCCTCATAAACTCGTGAAATTTGGCGCTACGACAGTGGCGTTACATGGTTTAAATCGACCCATCACATCCCTCTCGTTCGACTATTCAACATCAGTGGCGACGAGCACGCGAGTGGTTGCCGGCTGGCAAAATCTCTGTCAGACCGCTGCCCAGTCAGCAGTGGCTCCATCAGACCGCTACCCAGCAAGCAGCGGCTCTATCATACCGATACCCAGTAAGCAGCGACTCTATCAGACTGCTACCCAGCCAGTAGCGGCTCTATCAGATCGATACCCAGCTGGATCTTCAGCAGCTGCCTCTGCCAGACCGCGACCCCACCGGCAGTGGCTATATCAGGCCGATACCCAGTCGAGACGTCAGGGGTGGCGCTCACCTATCGACGGGTAGAAGGGCGTGAGCGGGTCGCCGGAGCCGGTGTAGATGGTGCCCAGCTGGGCGCCGCCGGCCGGCAGGTACCTGGTGCGCGGGTAGGTGGCCTTGGGGCCGTCCGGCGCCGACTCGGCCGGGTCGCTGAAGAGGATCAGGCCGATACAGCCGAAGCGTTCGCACAGCAGAGCCTGCCGTGCAAAGGCGGGTCAGAGATGCAGAGGCGGATTAGAGGTGCAGAGGCGGGTCAGAGATGCACAGGCGGGTCAGAGGTACGGTGCCGACCAGTCCACAGAGCGTCGTCTGTCGTACAGGGGTGGGCGCACATGTAGACTAGATAGATGCAGCTGGGGTGGGCACAGGCGCAGAGATGATGATCATGACGTAGCATCGGGTTCATTTATGACGCACACTAGTGCTTGGCCATACACGCCGCCAGCCTCATACGCGGATCGGTCGCTGGTGGACTCGGCAATCTCGCCTGCTGTGTGATTCGAACCCATGATCTTATGATAATGAACCGAACGCCCCACCGACTGAGCTACCGCGACCCCTGGCAGGATATGTCATGTTGAAGCGTCCACACAACGCCGCCTGTCGGAGGAAGGCGACTCGACTGCGGCCTATCATAACACAGCCGGCCGTGCAGGGGCGCGTCACTGATGGTCTGCCGAACCGTTCATGCCGCGTTACCCGCCGTATACACGGCCGCCATCGATACCAAGGGCAAGCGCAGATAATCAAACGTACAACACTGTACGCAGTATATAGACACAGCGAATCATGGGGAATGGGTACCACGAACGCCTTACGCACAGAAACACGTGCTGGATATCGGTACATTTTTAGGAGTCTAGTAACTTTTATTAACTATGGAAATACAGTTACCAATATATTAACGTAGGGAACAGTGGCCATCTTCAGCGTCATGAATTACATAGGACTTATATTGTCTGAATTGTAATTTACGGCCATTTTTGGTAGCTCTAGGGGCAAGAACAATACTACTGACCAATTAGTATCGAAATATATTACTTCAACTAATGCACACAGCAGAACATACCTTGTTCCCTCTAAATATCTTTCCGTATCTTGCAATGACAATATGACCCTCCACTGTCATGTTAGACTTTTCCAGGTACAGAAAATCCTCTTCGCGGCCGTAGTTGGCATAAATAATTTTACCCTGCAAAAATAGATTATTGCAGATTAGATAAAACCATGTCAAACGTGTATACGACAATAGCGATACAATGTTAAATGATGGATTATCCGCGGACATGTGTTCTAATCATGTTGTTATAAGCATAACAGCGCGGGAAGTAATCGTACACCTTTCCTCTACTCGATAAAAACAGTACATTTATAGAATGCAACTAAGTGCACACAAAACACACCACAAGACGGGTCACATTCCGGATAACACACCACGGCGGGTGGAGCACACACAAGGCATGGCCAGCCAGTCGAGAGGGGGCATGTGTACTGCAATGCTTGTTCGGCGGAGAGCTCGCCGGCTTTTCGGCATGGAGCGGTGAGCACGGCTTCTGCCAAATCACCCTGCCTAGCCAGTCGTCACGATATTATGGTCATGGAAGACCCGTGAGCTTCGGAAGTTTGTTGCTATTTTAACTGAGCTGACGTCTCATGTACTAACAACATAACACCCAAACTTTTCGGTTTTGGTGTTAGTTGGCTATTTGGGGCTAAGGGCGTATCGACTGCGATGGCCGTACAGCGCCCATCGGTTTTGGTGTTAGTGAAACTGTCTATTCATTACAGTTGCCAACAGTTGAATGATAGTCATGGAAATATCGACATTGTTTTATAAATATGCACACAACTGCAGCTTATAATTGCCTATGGAAATACATCAGCAGATGTGAGTACATTCCATACAAGTTGTGAACGAATAACACGTTTAGGTTTGAAGTATGTGCCCCGAATTTTGCGTCTGTTCACACAAGGAAGCTACATGAACAGAACGAAAGCGTACACATCCCGCTTCTGCAGAAATGTATTCGACACAACTGCCCTTTTGGCATAACTTTGTTGCATTACGTGTATACTTTGGAGTCGAGTTCAGAGAACTGATCTGAAACATAAAGCTACTATTCGCAAGGGGCGGAAATTGACGAATGCATTAATTTTAGCTTGAGTTTCTGAGCGGATCGACACGGGTAGGTCACTCGGCGACCTCGAGCCCATCGCTGGGATCAACTTATCCTCTCCAAGAAAATCGCACGCAGAGGCGTGACACTCATGCACATCAACAGCAGTCGGCGTTGTGTGACCAACACCATCGGCGCGACCAAATCACCGACAAATCAACAGTGACAAAGAGCCGTGGTGACGGTGCAGCGACCAGGGCCGCTGTCCAGGGGCCGACCCCCACAGCTTCAGCCACACCACACACCACACGCCACACAGTGGCACACACCGTGGCTCGGCCCGGCGCCGAGTACGCGTTGAAGTTCTGCGGCACGTCTGGGTCGCTCTCCTCGGGCGCGTGCAGAGCCGGCTGGCGGTGGCGAGCGGTGAAGGTGGCGATGCCAGCGCTGTCCAGCACCCGCACCTGCACGGCACGCAGCAGGGGCGACCGCTAAGTGATCATGTGGTCGACGTGCCCTCAAACACAAATAATCAGTCAATCTCGGAGGGGTTGGTCGGCTGGTTACTTGAAATTAGGGGCGCATCGAATTCTTCGGTTATACAGCGCCCATAACAATGTTAGATTGACAGTTTAGGATGATTGGTGCCAACAGTAGTACACGAACATTCAGAATACGGGCATATCATTCCGAAATTCTGATGTTACTTGTCAGTAAGATGTGTAAATCGCTCTGAAGTCAACATCCAATAAAAAGCGGAGCAGTTGTCACGACGTTACCGCGCGCGAGTGGTCACTAAGGAGGTCGCGGAGTGACAGTGACTGTGCGACTCCAAACAATCGACGAGCAGAGGGCACGAGATCAAAACGTGACGCACAAACAGTGGTGCGCGACATCGAGGGCAACTTGGACTGGCTTCCTCACATAGCAGATAGTGGTGTGTTGGTGAGTGTCCAAGCCTTATCACGTCTCGTCCGGCGGTAGGCCGAGGTCCACTCTCCAATACATGGTTTTATCGTTCGTAGTTTGTTGTCCAGCAAGGTATCCCGGCTATACTGCCATTTTTAAAGTCGTGATTGTGATAATGGTCGTGATTGGACGACGATATTACATCGCTGGGAGCGGCATCAGTCGCTGGTATGGGGCTTGGTCTGCACGTTTCGTAGCAGCATTCGCTGCCTCGTTTCCCACGATGCCGACATGGTTTGGAATCCAGCAGAGGATAACAGATTTCCGGCCAGGCCGGCGGGAACTGGGAAGAATCCTAGGCCCCGGTCGCCCCTTCGGGATATCGGGACCAAAGAGGCGTGATGGTCCTCCGTCACAACTAGCACCGTGCGACGGGGGACCTCAACATCCAGGACTCCGTCAACCCCGGGGCATGGGCCGAGGGGGCGCGGCTACCCCGATAAAACTGACCTGGTGGGCAGGACTGGGGAAGTCGTCCCATCTGCTCATAGTAGGGAGGGTTGGTGTTGCAGGGTCAGGTGAAGGACATGGATGCTGAGATGAGATGGACATTGGAATGGGAGCGTATGGATGGAAGGACGAGGGAGCTACTCTTAGTCTCACCCCCCGCCGGCATGATGGTCGCCGGGTCATTGGGGAACACAATCCCCCCCCCACCACGGAAAGGTGGTGCCTCATCGGGGGGGGGGGGGGCTCGGAGGGGGTTGGTTTGTTGGTGCGTTGTCAGTTTTAAGACGACTCGTCCGCTTTGGTCTCATAGCGTCGCCAATCTCTCACGCCGATGGGTGGCGAAGGAGCAGCAACGGGTGGAAATCAAACCAACAAACCCTTGATTGGGGGACAAGCATCCTACCGCTAGACTAGTTACCTTAGTGGTGGTTACATGTGAACACTCTAGAAGACTTCAGATGTTGCGGGTTTAGAGTGGGGAATGCCATTGGAACGGCGCATTATGTCCTTTAAGCGAAATGTTCACCATGAAGAGCGGTTCCTCCTTCCCATGACCTGCACTATATTGGGGTTGTTTATGGTGATACCGCTACGAATGCTGCACAGTGATGCTGATGAATACCTCACACCAGGCAAGGGTAAGCAGAAAGCCAGTAATATCATATACAGTAACCCAGGCACGCCTAATACAAGTGCCGAAACCGAAGGGGTGCTGGGGTTTGGTTAGTTGTTCTCCTTCGTTTTGAAGTGCAGTAGTTCTACCGACCGGCGTGCTGAAAATACACACTCTCACTCCTTTTCTATAATGACGGAACAAACTTAAAACGAACGGGCATCAATGGGATTTCACTTGAGCGCGAATGCATGTTCTTGTAAGTATTACTGGGCATGAACATACAATTTAAATTGTGAAAATTAGCTGCAGAGTGTTGCATGGAAAGGCACGACCTAAAAACAATCTTGGTCACTTGCCCTTTTTGACCTTTTCAGGGAAGTCGCAACAGGGCTCTGTACATTTTATATGCAATGGGATGCAAAATATACCCGATGAACACCACCTATATCTGGATAGCACGAACTGCTTGGCGTACTTCACCTGTCGCCCGCTGCACCTCACCTGGTTCGGACTGTTCTTGTCCGGGTAGGAGAGCAGTACCTCGTACGGCAGCACTTCCACCTTGTCGAGGCCCTGCTGACGCCACGTGTCCGCCACATACTGGGCCAGCCGCTCATTTTCCGGCGTGCCGCCCAAGTGGGGTCGCCGGGTCAGCTCTCTACAGCGAGGACACCGGTCAGGCGAGGCCACCGGGTCAACTCACTGCAGCGTCAACTTTACAGTCAGGCGTCGGGTCCTCCTCATGAGTAGGTCATGGTGAGGGTTTCAACATCGAGACCACAGATCAACTCTGTCGCAGGCTGGTGGGCAGACTCTCCAGAAACATCGCTGGCTAGCTGGATGAAATGGCGTAGCGTGTCTTGTGATATCGGCTAGCAATCCACCGTGAAGTCAAGTATTGCTCAAACATTAGAGATCAGGGATGAAATGACGGTGGTAGCCGACCTGGCGCCATGCCATCAAGGATTAGTGCTGGCTTAATAATTGTATTCGATGCGTGGAGAAGCGCCATGCCCAACATGCATCACATTTTCAGCGGCGCTAAAACTGATACATTTCGACGCGAAGTACAGATGATAAAATCAGATCAAGCCTCGAGGACTTCAGAACCAGGATAATTCACGATGGCGGATCTACAGATTGTGCAGGAATTAAGGAATAGGAAAAACATGGCGATATTCGTTTCGGCGTGTTGTTTGCAAAGTTTCATTGGCAAAGGGGAAATTTGATAAGCTACCGTGTCCAAAATGAGGAAATACCCCTAAAGGCTGCGAACGGTGTTTAGCGGACTGCCATAAAAGCCACAGGTTGAAATTACCAACGGCCACAATGGGATTAGATGTCGATTTTCGTCCCAATCATCAACAACTCTCGGCGTGTTGTATATATTACTTTAATACAATCACAGCAGATGCATCAAAATGAGGACTGGGTAGTTTCCGGCCATCAAATCTAACAACATAGAGCACATTACGACATATCTCAGGAATGCAATTGTGACGATTGTATCAGTGAATCACTGCTACACATTATACTTCATGGAATGCGTAAAGCGAAACCCGTACATTGCGGTGCAAATGCCAATGGTAGTAGCTAGCCCACAGCAAGCGCATTAGCACAGACCATCAACATAACCGGCTGCATCATCAACATCCGATGCATCATGTTAACAGACACGCAGGAATAATTGTATGGCACAGAACACCGGGCATGACAGGCTGCATCATCAACATCAGAGTGAATCATGCCAACAGAGACAAGCGGGAACAGCCACATGCAGAGCGTGCCGAACTGCCAGCAGATGCAGGTGCACACACATCAGGCAGCCGGCCAGCCGGGATCACACCGCGTGCAGGCCCACAACACAACACCACACAACACAACAAACTACACCACACATACACGCCGGCGCGGCCACGGCTGCGGCCGGCGGGATCCCGAGCGCTGGATCCGGCCAGCCGGCGAAATTCGAACACACGCGCCAGACGTGAGCGTGACGACCGGCGGAGTAAACAGAACGGCCAACTTTGCGGGCTGGGCGGGACGGCTGGAGGTACGGAGAGGTGGACCGACGGCTGGAGGGACAGACGGATGAGTGGACGGATTTTTGGGGCAGGTGGACGAATGGGCCGAAATGGACACACGAACGGAATCGCAGCGGTTGTCAAGCGTGTGTGTGTGTGCGTGCGCATGTGTGTTTGTGTGTGGTGGGGGTGGGGTTGGAGGTAGGGTTTGGGGTGGGGGGGAGGCGGTGATCCACAAATAACAAGGAATAATTACCAGGGCAGGGGGCCACGCGCACATCTGCTAACGTGATACCGACCGGAACGGGTGGAAATATGACCTGGCAAACTTGAACACAATAGGGCGGTGCGGTAGCAGCTGCTTATCAATTCCCCGCGACAACGCCGAAAAAAATCATCTCCACATGCACTGGAGGGCCATTGCAGGACTGGCACTAACGAACATACGAACGCAAACCACGGCGTCGCTGCTGCCACGAACGTCAAATTGGTGCTCTTTGGACATGGTTTTTGCTAAAAGCCATGGCAGTGCAGGCATCATAATCAAATGACTAAATCGGAACCACAGATAAGACTCACCAGGCACAGAATCGCGTATCACTTACAAGCGGAGAATCTGTGAAATAGTGGCACACACAGGATCAACGGATTACTAAAGGAGAATCCGCACGTCTCTGGCAAAAAAAAACACCGACGGTCACATACATAACGACATATTAGGTAGTTTGAAGAAGAAAAAATGATGCAGGGAGTTCAGCGATAAATCAAATGTATGCCATCTGTTGGCTCCACCAAGAACCCATGTTTAAAAAATCGCATGGCACGTTTTTGGTCGCGACGGAGCGCATCAAGGATGCACGAATTCTGTCCATCTGGGTCACACTATAGGAGCAGGACGTTAGCAGAATGTAATAGCACATTCAGGTCGATAATTGTTGTCATTATCCACGGCCCATATGCATGAAACGTTGCAGAACCTATGGGGATGAGGAACACACCCAGACTATCTCTCTTTGAGTCTGACAGGTGACAGTAGCGCTCCTTCACTTGCATTGCCATATCGGTATACTCAGCGGCGGAAACTGACATCATGGCAGGATGTCAATTGCCTGTTGGAATGTAGACCTAGCTATATGATCGCAATAGTCGATGCGCCCTAAAACACCGGATCTAGACATAGACCAGCTGTCATCATCTGCCGTGCCATGACATTCTTGACCGATTCTTACTGCTATGCATGTTCAGCACCAATCGAGGCTCTGTACGCCATAGGAAAGCCTCAGGTTTAGTCCGACTGCATAACCTGAATTAGTGCACACTCGAGGAAGAAAACACGACAGGCCCATTGACTTACTAGAGCCATGATGTCAAGTAGTTGGTTATTTGGGTACTAAGGAGCCTCGATTGCTACGCTGATGTTGCGTTCACCAGCCGTGATGTCAACTGACCTAGGAGGCAAACTGTCGGGTGGAAAAGGTCGAAAACAGAATGGAGTCGAATGGAAAAAGGCCCAAATTTGAATGGAATCGAGTGAACCAGGTTGGAAGTGGAATAGTGTCGAATCGAATAAAGTGGAAAAGTAACTGGTGTGGAAGCGGATGGACTAGTGTACAATGTAACAGTGCCCAAAGTGGAACCGGGTCGAATGGAACGATGTCGAAAGTGGAATATCCACGAATGAAATATCGTCGAAAACCTGGCACAGTTGTGCAAGAGCACAGCGTAGTGCTTACGTGGCCAAGATACACCATACACCTGATTGGTAGTGCCATCGGTGGGCGGAGCGTGACAGGAAGTGGATAAGCGTGCCTCCGGATGTCAGCCGGCGGCGGAGCGCGCCCAGACGTACTGGGTGTCACGAGACCCTCGGGAACGAGTCTGCCTGACACTCGTCACTACACACCAGCAGACCAGCGCAGTGCCGGGTGTCACGGTACCCCGGGGACGAGTCGCCGGCAGACCGGAGCAGTGCCGGGTGTCACGGTACCCCGGGGACGAGTCGCCGGCAGACCGGAACAGTGTCATGTGTCACGGTACCCCGGGGACGAGTCGCCGGCAGACCGGAACAGTGCCGGGTATCACGGGACCCAGGGGACGAGTCGCCGGCAGACCGGAGCAGTGCCGGGTGTCACGGTACCCCGGGGACGAGTCGCCGGCAGACCGGAGCAGTGCCAGGTGTCACGGTACCCCGGGGACGAGTCGCCGGCAGACCGGAGCAGTGCCGGGTGTCACGGTACCCCGGGGACGAGTCGCCGGCAGACCGGAGCAGTGCCGGGTGTCACGGTACCCCGGGGACGGGTCGCCGGCAGACCGGAGCAGTGCCGGGTGTCACGGGACCCCGGGGATGAGTCGCCGACAAACCGGAGCAGTGCCAGGTGTCACGGGACCCCGGGGACGGGTGCCGTCGCGTCGCGTGCTGCGACACCCGACGCAGGTGTTCCGGCTGATATGCGAGACAGCGGAGCCTACAGCTGCTCCGGTGAACGCTATCGGCCGTCAAGCAAAACCGAATCACCAGCGGCTGAGAAACCCTGGACCAGGAGGCCTGCACCCAAATGCAGTGCCATAAAACACAACAGTACACTTAAACACATCCGACTAAACAGCTGGATGTACGCCTGCTGACATGCATACAGTTTATCTACCATACCCCACCGAAACTAACTCGGCAAGACAAGGCGGAGTGTCTAATCATGGCTAAGCCGCTGGCAAGGCCATTCATACACTGAACAGCGGCAGTAATCTTCGTCGGCTTTCGACACGGGCCAAGTCCCTGACCTAGATCGAACGTTCTTCTGGAACGTGACATATTTCGCAATTCCATGGCCACTCCCGAGACGTCAACAGAGAGAAAGGCACGTCACCCGAGACCAACTACCCTCTGACAGAACTGGTGAACGGCGGTCGGCACCTTCCTATCGAGGCCAAACATCAAGCATACCTTTCACGCACGAACACACACAGCACGATGGGACGATCGTCAAGACGCTTAGACATCATTTCAGTGATAAATTACTCCCGAAATAGGGTCGAATGTCACTGTCTGAGCACTGAATATACATCCATTCTAAGGAAGTATTAACATCGTGCTTGTTGATATTTGCTTATGACGTCCCCAAGACTCCGTTCCAAAAGTATTTTGTGTATGAATACCATACGTATACTCTCCATTATGGATTGTGATACACAAGCATCTTGCAACACAATTACAGGTACATAGATTATATATGTGTGGTGTGGTAAACAATGCTACCAACTAATGTCATGTGGACGAGTAGCCTAGGGGTAGGTAGGTTGCTCGTCTCGTAATCGAAAGGTTGTGGGTTCGAGTCTCACCTGTCGCTACTCTTCGCCCGCGACCAATCGGCGTGAAAGAATGGCGACGCTACATGACTCAACGGTCGGTGTGTCGTAAAACAAAACAAAACAATCAACTAATGCCATATAGTTGCAATCATTGTCGTTACTATAGGTGTTTCTATTTTATGAGTCTCACAAATTAAACGAAAAACACGCACTTATGACTGCAAACTGGATTAAATATTCAGTTTCAAGAACCGAAACGGTATTTTAATTGGCATGCTTCCATGGCTGATTTCGACATCCTGCTGTATTCGCTTCAACATCTCACATCTAACAAAACAACCCCAATATTTTAACACTATCATTTTGACAGTGATTCGGTCTCTAGGCTTCGTACGCAGCGACATGAATTCGACAGGCGGCGTACAGCGCTGCGTACAGTGCTGCGTACAGCGTAGGCGTCAGACAGCCCAACTCCGGTGCCCACTTCACCAGCGGGCTTGCACAACCAGCGAGCCACACAGCTTTCTTCGTCTGACGATCGATCGACGCTTAGTAGGGGAACGGTGTTACGCCTGGCTCTGGCTTGCGGGAGACGCCATTGCTACGTTCGCCACGCCACACCGATAGCTGACCGATCTAGCGCTCAGTTCGCTAGATCGCCGGTCCGCACTGGTCTCTCCCGTCCTGGCAAGAGAGGATTCGGATCGCTTCACGCGCTTGCATAGCCTCCGACTTGGAGGGTCAGCTGGCGCCTAGCCCGAAAGAGCCCGTGTCGTGGCACGGGGGCGGAGCAACCATGCTAACGCACTGGCGGCATGATCAGAACTCGGCTAAAACTCTGCCGTTGAACTGGAAGTACAGGTTTGGGCGGTGGGGCAGGGTTCACGCAGCAAGCACTGCTTATCATAGTCATGGTCCATAAAACCATCCGAGAACAAATCTGACTGCTTCTTAAACAAAACAAAAAAACACATCGCAGCATGTGCACAAGTAATGGACTGTTTTCCTTGTAACGTAAGGCTTTAACCACTCGGACGGTAAGCGCCTCACGGCTCAGCATCACTACGAAAAGTCCACGCCGAACATACTCCCTTCTCGAGTGAGTAGTCCGCAACTGGACGGCCGGTCACCGACCCTGCCAACCACTCCTATGTGCCGGTCCGGCACCAGCCCGTATGTCTAGCGTGAGACGTACGGGCTGGTGCCGGACCTCCTGACTCCTTACCTACCCTCTAACGGTCTAACGTGAGGTGTGCGGGTCGTGACCGGACCTGCCGACCACCTACCCGCCACCCCCCGACGTGTGGTGTCCGGGTCGTGACCGGACCTGCCGATTCCCTTCCCAGCCATCCCGCTGACGTGGGGTGTGCGGGCCGGCCGACTATGTTGGGCGTCACCTGCCCCGCTCTAAACACACGACGTGATGACGCGTCCACAGTCGGCAGCGTGAAGCCTGCGGCGGTTTATTTAATCAGCACTGGGCCGGATGTCGTCCCCGCACCCGTGCCACCAACGGGCGGCCGTGCTGGGCGGATTAATGACTTTCGGCCGCCTTTGGCAACCCGAGCTTCTCGTGGATATGGCCGGGATACGTCACTGCGTGTGTGGTCGATGACTCGGCCACGATGGAAACCAGCCATACCAATCGTCGACATGAACTAGATCTGTCCATGACGCATCGTTGTCTGCGACATTTACATTATAACATCCCTCAAGTCAGGAAATGTTCGAACATCCATGACATGATGAAAATTAGTTTCTGTGCTGTCCTCTTTTGACTTGGATCAGGGACACCATGCACAGTTGCCTAGGATTGAATGCAGGCTAAAATCAGCAAAATATCGGATCTGCAATTCACGGCAAATGCGTATATATTGCGGATCGCATACCGTCACCATTGGTACGGCGGCACGAACATTATCCTGATGCTTCATGAGGCAGTCACATCACCTACGACGGACGAGATCGCAAGCGAGCACAGCATGACCGGGCCATGCAGTCATCGTCCAGAGCCGACGGAGGGCCACGCGACCATCGTCCACGGCCGGCGGAGGACCACGCAACCATCGTCTAGAGCCGGAGCCGGCGGCGGATGGCCACGCAACCATCAGCTAGAGCCGGCGGAGTTCCACGCAACCATCGTCCACGGCCGGCGACACTAACCACGTCGATTCGGACGGCTGCGCTAGTACGACACGACGACGGCGCGTAGTGTCCCACCGCATAGCCGTGGCCAACGCCAGCCCGGTGTGTACACACAGCAACAGGCGAGTAGTGCAGACACACCGTGTATGTTAATGTCGCTGACATGCGTGTCGGCGGCCGGAACTGGGCTTGTGGCGCGGCGAACGGTATACAGAGCAGAAGGCTGGCAGGCGGCTCGGGGGAGCGGAGGGACACACGGCTACGCTAGGCGAACCGACAGCCGACAGCCGACAGGCGACAGCCGACAGCCGACAGCCGACAGCCGACAGCTGACATACGACAGCCGACAGACGCGGAGACATACATGCATACGACTAAAGCAGACGGAAGGCCGAATGCATCTGGCTACTAGACTCCCATACAAACACATCGGCGGACGGAACACACACACGCACACAATGGCAAGAGGGTCACGTGGTCGGCGGATGCCGGATCATTACCTGAGGAATGCCTGGATGGAGCCGGCGTCGACCCTGTCGCCGAAGTAGCTGGCGGCGGGACCGTCGCGACCAGACTGCACGACACCGGCGGGGCTGCCTCGGAACGCGAACCGCCCCAGCAGCACGCCTTCAGCACACGCGCACACTTACGGCTGGTATGCAGAACAGTGGCAGACGCGCTGGCACGTGGGCGGGTGATGCGGACAGACACAGTGGGAATCGGCGCCCAGAACGAAGGCGCAGCTGGTCAGGCGCACGTGCCTCGAGCACAGCTGACATGGTCAAAAAGCACGCAAACACGGCCATCGTGGACACGGAGGGCACAATGCATAGCGAACACACAGCTAACACACGGATACACATACTCACAGTGTACGTAACGTAACGGAATGTACACACGCACGAAGGAGGCAAGCACAGTGGATATAGTTACCGTTAACACAACCAGAGGTGCGATGAGCTCCGAACTGGCGGGTTTTAGGGCGCCTCGACTACCGAGGTTGTTTGGAGCTTCGAGCTGGATGAACGAACGATCTAAGTAGGCATACGCAGAGGAACCCAGAAAGCGCGAAGGCAGTATTCGCACACGAGCGCGTGGTACAGAGAGCATAACACGACTCGAATCACTAGCTGAAGTACATTGAGTAAAGAGGAAACGTTCGCAGTGGTGATCGCAAGTAAGACACGCAACGTTACTTTTCACAATCAAATCCCAGATAATCGTACCAGAGGACCGGACTTGACCACGCAGTAAGCAATCACAGGCTCAGGTGTTCTTTCCTCAAAGCTCCATCGAATTGGAATGATGATGAATTGGAGTTTATGGGCGTGTCGACTGCCAAGGCAATTTTTCCTCCATCGATGATGAGCGACATGACTTGCAGTTGGGGCTAGGCGTGAAACAAAGAAAGTCGGCGCGTGACAGACCGTGATGCGAGGAACCGCCCGCCAAAAATGTGTGCTGTGAGGCGCAAAAAGAAGAGCGGGCAGAAACGTGTCGAACACAAGTCATGATCTGATCGCTTCATCCATAGCATTGTGCTCTCTGGAATATTATAAATTGCAATTACGCTTTTCGAGTTGAATGACGATGCACTACAATACATTTGCAGATACCGAAAATGTTTGAGAAAAAAAAATTACTTTGACAAAAACCTATGTAGAAACTCGGCTTCCAGAAAATCGCAAAGTTCTCCGGGTTCTTACGCATTCGCTTTCAGTAATCGAACATAACTAAACAGGCCCTTGGTGAAATAATTTAACGACTATCTAACGAAACGAAGAAAACAGCACCATCAATCGAAACCCTAGATCGAAAACTTGCTCAAACTAAATGCGATCTTGTTTTTAACCTGCACCGTCTCGGGGGGGTCTTCAACCGCCCATTCAGGTTTCTCGCGGATCGTGAAAAAACGGCGCGCTGCCGCGCGCCGTTTTTACGGTCAACTCTAACCATTAGAAAGGAGAACTTAAAGAAAACCTGAAAACTCGAAATTTTGACCATTTAAAAATGATATTGAGTTCTTGGTGGCCAAAAAATTGTATAGTCCTGGTGGAGTTCGCTGTCCTTTTCTGATTCGATTTTTTTTCTTCTTCCATATATCCCCAAAATAAGCTCCCCAGAGCAAAAAACATAATGGAAGTCGCGAAATAGTGACGGGTCCCATAGTGACGTCACTTTTTTTTTTGGGGGGGGGGGTCGGGCCCTACTCGTCGAGCGCTTTCAGATGACACCTCTTTCGTTTCGTGCGACGCTTAGTTTGGTTGTGTTCTTAACAGCCCCCCCCAGAGACGGGGTGTGAGGACTTGACCGGAGAGACGGCGCGGGTTAGCAGTGAAGGTGCATATGAAGATATCGTGCCAAAACATATCGATATATATATATATATATATAACGCATATATATTCTGCACAACGTTTTTGGAGATTATATAAATGGCACGGATACGATACTTAATGGTTGCGAAAACGACAACACGGTCACGTTCAAGAACAAACGAACATTGACGTTAACACCACTAAATGCACACATATGTTAAGTAAATACCACGGAACTGTTCGGGCAGCATGGGAGAGCGACACACAGCATCCCACTCGCGGAGCACACCACAACCCATCCCGACATCAGCACGGTCAAAACGGCTATGGCTTGCCGGCGATGACCCGAGGATGCCCACCGGCCCTAACCAGCGGATAACCATGCGACTGGTCACGGCGACACTGGTGACGTCACGCGCCACAAACAGCCCACCGCCCGTCGCAGTCTGCACTGGCTGCGGCGCTACCTGCCCACGCCAGGTGGCGTGCGCCAGCCTGCACGCCGGCCACCGAGCACACGAGGTCATCAGGTCCAGCTCACAGCGTCACAGCGTCGAGGTCACAGCGAGCCCAGCTGGTGGGGCGGGTGACGCCGTGATCAGGTCGCGAGGTGAGAGGGAACGCGCGCTCGTTTGGCGGCGATAGGCGCACGATATTAGGATGCGCTAGATTAGAGCGGTATGCAAGATGTGACAAGCCCTCATTTGCATGCACTGGACATATATGGATACAAGCGAATGCAAATGGACGAGGTTAGCGGGGCAGGATCTACACAGACAAGACGCAAACTAGCGGCACACTACGGTGGTATGTCTCGGGGTGCAGCCCTGCGGAGGTGACGTGGAGCGGGGACGGGGCAGAGGGCTTGATAGGAGTCCGGCTGTCGACTGAACAGACGGATAGGAGGGGAGGGGCGTTGACAGGAAGGGAGGGAAGGGCTCACGACAAGCAATCGGACATACTTCATAAGAGGAGGCTTCACAGCTAGACCGTCGCACACCGGAGGCAGGGCTTTATCATCACGTGTCCACTCCGGAACAAGGTGTACATCAGGCCACATCGACATCGGGCACGTCATAGACAAGTCGGGGAGGGGTAGAAGAGAAGAGGCTGGTAAAACAGGAAAGTTGAAACGGACAAGGGTGCCTTCAACGAGGAAGTCCCATACAGAGCCGGAGATGAAAATTAGTGACGAATGGAACAAGATTGAAAGCGGAATAGAGTTCGGTTGGAACAAGGTTGAAACTATAATATAGATGAATAGGACAAGGTCAAAAGTAGAATAGCGTCGAATGTAATAAGGTCGACAGCCTAACACAGATATAACACTTGTGCAAGGAGGCTATATAGGGGTGCTTACGTGAACAGCGGGACAGCGTAGACAGCTGATTGGGTTAGATTTAGGTTAGGTATACGTTAGGTAATGGTAGAATGGGTTAGGCTAGAATAATATGGAATACGCTGGGCAAGGTTAGTTGTACCATCGTTGGGCGAGGGGAAGATTTCTGTGGCTTCGCACAAGTGTTTCTCCAGGCTGGATTTCTAACTACATGGTCAAGGACGTCGGCACAGAAAGAAAGGCTAGGAAGTCATATGTCGAAGCCGAGGAATAAGAATAAGCATGTCAGTGTATGGCATACTTAGGCTAACCCAATATACTAGAGAGCATATCGTGGGAGAACATCAACAGGACAAGCAAACACGGGATAATGTGTTTAAATTATGGGAGAGGTACTCTGATCTAAGCAGGTACAAAGAGGTACGCAGAGCATGTCATACTTCAAATACACGGTAAACGTGGAAAATAAAGATACATGGAGACACAGGCGAGATGGATGCAAAAGTTGGACAAATGCTACAAGGATGAATTCACGATAAGTGATGATACGGAACACGAGTGGTGACAGTCAGGGACACCGCCGACGACACCAGCGGACATATAAGATAGCAAGAGACATTGGTGCACACCAAGGCACGTTGAGGCCGGGGTGGGACGTAACAACAGGAACACTGAGTGGCAATATGAACACTGAGTGACAACACAAACACGCGGGTGACAACATGCACACGCGGGTAACAGCACGAACACAGCGGGTGACAACGGGAGCGCGGGAAGACAACGGGAACGCGGCGAAGCAACGTGAGCGCGGGGTGACGAAAGCGACATGATGAGGCGGCCGCACCTGCGATGCACGCGACGATGGCGGCTGCCAGCACGGCCGACCAGAGCAGCTTGCGCGGCACCATCGCGGACGGCATGGCGCCGCCACTGAGGCGGCCGCCAACGTACGTCATCTCGCGCTGCATGGCCGGTCACGTGACGCGACGGTGGCGCCGTGCGGCGGCGCGCGCCTCAGACAGCCAGCCTGCAACGCAGCCAGCGGCGGCGTCCAGCCCGGGGACGGGCGAAGTGAGGCGGCACGCACCGCCACCTGCGCTGTACAGAACGGGCCCGGGTATCTGACCGCAGACTCCCGACTCGCTGGTAGATAGCGTGCCAGTTCCTGAATGGTGTTAGTCCGATGGCGACATCATTGTGTAGCCATTCGCGAGGGAATCTGGAGGGAAGGCACAACAGCCCACAAACAGCGCTATTAATTTGGGTCTAAGGCGCTTCGAGCCACTCTCGCGAGACGGCAAAACGTATTGCCGACGTCGAAGCCTCAACTTGGACGCAACTGACATCTGACATATTTTGATCGTTTCGATTTGCAGGCAGGCACAATCGGTGGTACACTGCGCCCTGGCACTGTGCGTTCTCGTGCGCTGAGGTCGGCGCTGTCCATACGCACGACATGACATTAGCAGAATACAGCATTGCCGATGGATAGCATGACAACCGATTATGATTACAGCATTATAGGTACCTAACGCAATCTGTGACCTAACGGTTATCTATAGCACGGATAGTAGCTTACTATTATCCATGTCTATGGCTTCACGACACACGAAGCAGCTGAAACGACATGACTTCGTCTGCCGCTCACTCTTGCGGGGAGGGCGGAAACTGAGGCTAATCAAACCGTGCACATGAGGTCTCCCAGACGCTCTGCTTAATCACTGAGCTACCGACGTCCCTTCATCATCTAGAAGAGGATGGATTACGCTGGATAACAACAGAGTGCCGGCTGAACCACACTTCAGCCACTTTCAACATATATCAGATCTAATGGCATGCCATTACACGCATACACCCATTCATGATGAAGTTCATTTACAACTTCGCAGCCTCACACAATGTCGGCATTGCCGACTGCTACACGGGTTGACAAGGCACGCGCATATACAGGGCTAGCTCTGAGAGATCGACGTACTGTTCTTGTGGTGTTAAAATTGGAGGGTACGTCTTTTTCTGGTAATAATATGATCATCTGTCACCGGAACACTGATGCTCCAGGTGAGACTAAACAAGCTTCCACTGAACCGCAGACACCAGATACAATGCAGCCCGTCTTCCCAACTAATTGTCTACCTGATCTGACTAATTTTACCTTGACATGGCAAGACCTCGATATGGTGCGCCTCACCAGCATAATTTATCACTCTGCATAAAATGCTGCTAGTTCAGGCAATGGCAAACACAAATCTGCTCCGAACTGCGCCGAATCGTCACTGCACTGCAGCCAATGGCGCAACCAGAATTTCCTTAAGGAAGAGACCAAAACGGCCATAATAAGGCAACCCTTTAGGCGCGCGAAGAGCGTCGAAAATGTTTGGTTGTGCGTGGTAAAAATCCCAAAGTGTATTGTTTGATCTAGTGCATTTTATATTGCTAAGAAGACCCTCCGCCCTTAGCCGCGCGTTTGAATGCAGCAAGATTCACTTCTGCGATCTAACTGTGTGACGTATGGCCAGAAACTCCACCGCTACTGACACGACTCAGAACGGGGCTGCTGCTCCGCGATCGGTGCACGCTAAAATGCTTCTAGGATACTTTGGACGCGGCACCCAATTTCATAGAGCTTCCTCGGGACGTTACTGTTGCATGGAATTTCGGACACAAATGCAGTGCTCTCGACTTAGCGTCTACCCGACACATACGCTACATGCTCCGATATATATACGCTACATGCCCAGACATATACGCTATATGTCGCCGCATCTCGAACACAATTTACACGGCGCTGCTCTTCACAAAGCCTTCAGCACTACTATTCGATACATCACGGCCGAACGTGGAGACGAAGCCGGCTTCTGCTCACACGCGTAACAAAGGTGGTATCTGCTAGTGTATGCTTAATTATCGGTATGCCATAGGAATGCTGTACTCATGCTGAATGCTATAGACCCACTTACGACACATTTCGCCTGCTATTTGCTCAAGTGAATGGTTGTTAAATACCCATACAAATTTGCCGTTTTATTTCAATCTATTTTCCCCCTGTACAATTCACTTTTCTAATCCCCCACCCCATCACGTTCAGCTTGCTTCCAATTCAACATATGCTTATGACTCATAATTTCGTCGGATTCGTAGCGCGAGAAACGACCAGCAACATGACGTCTTTCCCTAGTGTTTAGTGCCTGGTCGGACTTGAGCGTGCTTGCGGGCAGATGGCTGCAACTGATGGCACGTACATACACCTGCCCCACTGGGCACATCTCCAAACTGTTCGCTCTAGCAAGCGGACTTTTTAATACCGCTGTATTCGCTCTTCTCAGGCCCTGTCACCATCGCCGACGTACGGTGTTGGATAGATTACACGGATGGCAGTGGGCTGCCATTGGCCGTCCTGCAGCCATTTGACACTGGACCTTTCTGCTCGGACGGATGACGACAATCCTAACTGGGTTAGCCTCGGACGTAAAAGAAGGACGTAAAGCAGGGCCGGCCCGATAGTCACGCTTTACATTAGGAGCAAGTATTTGCTAAAGCATTCCGGGTCCAAATTTCTACAGACAGAAGTAGACTTCTTACCCACTCGAAAATATTCCCACTGAAACACTTGCAATTTTTGCCGAACAGAAGGGCACCGTCGTAGCCGGCACTCCGCCCCGTGGTTAGGTCAGCCCAGACACAATGTCACGTGACTTGTGTGTCTAGGGGACGGACAATCAGCTGGGTCAACGGAATACAAATTCACACTGATGCACTGGATGTTTGTGAATGGCTCATCCCGAGCGGGAACAGTACAAAATATCGCCACCACATGTCACGCACCCACTCGCTTCCCTTCATTTGTGCTCCTGCACGGAACGTTACAGTCACAGCTTAAACAGCTATCTGCGGAAACAACGCACAAAGCTAACCATGCACCGAAGCATGGCAGGAGTCGTGTCTCTTGTCAGGTTGGTGTGTGATGTGTGCTGATGGTCAGACTATAATGGAGTACCGGGTAGATGGGCAGCTAACGCTGAGTGAGAAGCAAACCGGACACAATTTGCCGAAGATCGAATATATATATATATACAGATGAACAATGCCGCGGCGTTACAATGCAGAAAGAATCGTCAACACCTTTCTCAGTTTGTGGCCACAACGCAAGTGAAGAGATCGTCAAGCTTTGCGATACCGATAATCCGTGAGGTACTCAGTCATGCGACTTTTTGATAGTTCGAGCATGCAGTACAAGACCGTACATGTTGGATTCCATAAAATAACTCAAATAACTTAAACACACGCATTATTAGCCAAAGGTCCCGGGTTCGACTCTAGCGCCACTCAGGACATTTCCCAATCCCGCGGCCCACCGGCGAAACAGTGTGGACGGCGCCATTAGCCGTGAATGTGCATAAAGTGTGTCGTGAACCAACCAATAAACAACACACCCATTATTACCGTGATTACTTCATCGATCCTTTTGCTTTTCGAGACTTTTGCACAGCCATGTGTCACCATAGGTAGCAGTCAAAAGGATAAACAGAGCTCAGGTCCTATTAAGCTTCAGACGATTATTAGCACAGCTCACAACGTAACATAGCAGACTCCACGAAAGGCTTGAAAACTGTCCAGGCTATGTCTACACCAAAGCTGTCCCTGTGCCCATGGTGAGGTCCCAAGACAAGCTGGTATGCCTTAGCTTGGTGGACGCTGTGCCTCCTAAAATGAACATGCATCGCCAAAAAATAAAACGCACCGATAGATATGCCTCTTCGACCAGCGTAGAATCATCACAAAATCGTGCGCGATATGCCTTCGCGGACGAGGAACATGACAGTGTCTTCTTCGTCCACGAGACCGTCCCCAAGATCTAAGGTTGAATAACAATCCAGGACCATGGGATCCACAGCATACTAAAGCAACAACTAGAAAGCAAACACTGGTAGTGCTGCTATCCTGCTAGCAAACACGACCCAGAGACGCACCTATGTGTGCACCACGAATGCAACAGCGCGCAATACACACTGGACAATAGTGGAATAGCCGCGCGTTGCACCATCCATGTGGTACGCTCAGAAAACACGACCAACCGCCAAGCCAACATTGACCCGATGCACAGCGTCGGAGACCGCAGCGAGGCTGCCAACTAGTGCGACACACAGCGCTGCCAAACGAGTCGCCGCCTACCTGCACGCGCTTCGCCAGCATGGACGTCGGCCCTCACCACGTATATCACAAGTACCACCGGGCGGTCGGCAGCGCGCGAGGTGCACGCGGCGCAGCACGGCGCGCGCCGGCTGCCATTACACCCGCTGGCCGCCGCCGCGGGGACGGGCCGACCAGTCGGCCAGCGAGGCTGCCGAGCCACCGGAGGGGGACGGGGGGCTACCGCGGAACGACTGTTGTTGTTTTTGGCCAGCGGCGGCGGCACCGCGGCCGCTGAACAGAGCACGCAGCCGCGCCGACTCGACGAGCCGAGGCCGAGCCAGTTGGCAGCGATTCTGTCGTCTGCCCTCGACAGTGGAATGCTCAAGTGTGACCGATTCATTACCTCGGTACATCAACCCTTCCACGAGCTGGCAGTGTGCTGAAGTGCAGGAGGATGCATGTTCACGATACAAACACCGACGAGTGCACGGGCGGACTGATGAACTGATAAAAGCAGCACTAATGATATGCCGCTTGGAGCGCTCCAACGGCGCGACTAACTTTGCTACCATGCTCTCTGCAATATACACATGGAAACCCACGAATGAATGTACGCGCACGCGCGCGCACGCACGCACGCACGCACGCACGCATATATATATATACATATATATATATATATATATATATATATATATATATATATATATATATATATATATATATATATATATATATATATATATATATATATACATATATATATACATATACATATACATATATATATATATATATATATATATATATATATATATATATATATATATATATATATATATATATATATATATATATATACATATATATATACATATACATATACATATATATATATATATATATATATATATATATATATATATATATATATATATATATATATATATATATATATATATATGTATGAATATGTATATATTACGGCTAGATTGATTATGGATATATTATGACTAAAACATCGATTGTGCATCTGCCGTTATCCATGATCGATGATGAGGGAAAGGTTGTGAATTGAAGGAGCGGCGTCGATGGTGGCTCCACCGTTGTACAGAGGGATCCGCATGCACCACCAGTTACTCATGGAGTCAGTCCCGCAGAACGAAATTGGTGCTACTGTAGCGCAGTTGAAGACCTAAGAGCCTATCACAATCAGCTTCAAGTGGAGAAACCTAACCTCAATGGCCCACGATGTTTGCAATGATACAGAAAGGAGCATCCATCGATAGGAGACCGGAAAGATACGCAGCTGACTCTGGTACCATGGCTCGCATACATATGTCGGTTCGGGCATGCCGGATTCGAATCAGGGCGGACACACAGACGGCCGAGGAGACAGGCCGAGGAGTTAGGCCTGAGCCGAGGAGACGGACCAGCAGGCGCAGCTGAGATGGCAAACGGAGCCAACTGAGGAAGGCCAGCGGAGTCAACTGAGGGCGTAAGCCAGGGGAGTCAGCTGAAGAGGAAGGTCAGCGGAGTCAGCTGAGGGAAGGGGGCAGTGGAATCAGCTGAGGAGAAGGCCAGCGGAGTCAACTGAGGTACACGGCACGCGCGGCGTCCACAGCCCGGTGCTCTAGCCGGACGCCGCTGCCGTCAGCGACGACAACGGCGCAATAGCGCACGGCCCGCGCGCGAGCACCGCCCCGACCAGAGACCTCATGTAACACACTGCCAGAGCATTGTGGACGCACGCAACGGAAACCGAAACTCTGAAAAGCGCCACGCCCAACAATGGCATCTATTCTGTCCAATTCAATATTGGTCGAACAGTGCACAAACAAACGCAAAAGGCTGCTGGCCCGCATTTTTAGGTCCGGAGAACCAATCAAATGAGCATCATTTTGCTGCATGGTGTTGTATCTATGAATCCTGGGATAACATTTAAAATGTAGCACGTGTGCCACGTACGCATACGTAGCATATGACTGTCTCCTTTCCAGTATCACCGCTCCACTTCAGCTGTCCACCAGTTTCCTCTATGCACATTCACTCGGTCCTTAGTGAGCATGTTGTGATGCTAGTGTGACAATCTGAGGCTGAAAACCGGCGGCTCAACACACACAAACACAGTATACTACAATAATATAAATGGCAATACCCACCTCGCAAACATGTGATGCCAACACAACCAAAACCACTCCGAAAGTCGAATGGATGTGCACAGCTGTTTTAAGCTGCGTCCGTCCCGCTGAGTCATCAGATTGGACGAAAATCGCAGAACGGAATGTCTCCGGGGCGACCACGTACCGAGTGGAACTGCAGGCGGCTCTTACGAGGAGCCGACGGTGTCCAAAGTACAACGTCCTGTGTGTGTGCGTGCCAATGTTGGCTGGTAGACTGGTTGGACATTAGGGCGCATCGACCACAAGGGGTCACTCAACGTCCAGCGTGTGCATGGGAAGTGCATACTATTCATTCAAGCGGCGGGCAAGAGGAGGCGAACTGGTATGACTTTGAACTACGCCGTACTGCGTATTTGTACACAACGGCCGACACAGCATGTAACGGCTTCGGCTGACCGAATGGAATTCCATCGTCATACCAGTCACACGCTGCCAATTTACCCGGCGGAATTTTTCATTCACACGACATGTCGTCCGATCAAAATCCAGCGCAGCCACACCATAGGCACTCTCTGGTTGATTATTGGTTTTACGACACATCGACCGTTGAGTCATGTAGCGTCGCCAATCTCTCACGCCGATTGGTCGCGGGCGAAGAGTAGCGACAGGCGAAACTCGAACCCATAGGCACTCTCACAGCTTCCCGCGCCGCCCACCACCACGAGCCACCCCCGGCGGTAACCACACACCCAGCACCACCACCACCGCCACATAAGCGCCCTGCACGGACTGACCTGAGCGTGGCGGCGATGTTGTGTCCGCTGACGTCCTGCAGCAGCCGGTGGCGCACGTGACTGGAGCCGGTCAGCCAGACGCGCGAGTGTGCGCACGGCGCCTCCAGCGACAGGAACAGGCCGTACGCCAGCGTGAAGCCCACCACCAGGCCGATGCAGCCGGCGAACAGGACGCCCGAGCAGCAGTAGCCCCAGCGGCGCGGCTGCACCGGCCTGCGCGGCGAGATCAAGGCAGATCGGGTCAGACAGGAGTGTCGGGTCTCACAGTCAGTGAAGAGTGCATAGGATGCGATCAGGTACTGGCGGGGAGGGGATCGGGTCGCGTACTGTCCCGGGATATGGTCCAATCAGCTGAAACTGGTGGGGAGGAATGAGGTGAAATACGGCTGCCCTGGTCTGGGGAATGGTCCAGCGAGGTACCAGCAAGGAAGAAATGATGTGAAGTAAGCTTATGTTAGTCTGGAAAATGGCCTGCTGAGGTACTAGTGGAAAAGGGATGATATGAAATACAGCTGCACTAGTCTGGGGAAGGGGACACGCGAGGTGAAGTCAGGCACTGGTACGTCGGCAGGAGGGAGATAATGTGAGGAGCCGATGGGGGAAGAAACTAAGTGAAGTGTTGCTGTGGTAGAAAGGGAAGGGGTCTGACGAGGTAGGGTCGTCTACTGGTATGGGAAGGGATAACATGAAGTCAGTTAGAGGCAGATATAATCAGGTTAAGTACAAAAGCATCGGTACACCAATACATATCGGTGGTTTGATGTGTTGGTTGGTTATTGGATTTACGACACACCGACCGTTGAGTCATGCAGCGTCGTCAATCTCTCACGCCGATTGTTCGCGGGCGAAAGGTAGCGACAGGTGAGACTCGAACACCAATTTACAGCCTCAGGCTTGGAGAAAGTCCCGAAACACAGTGAAGTTATGATTGTGAGCGGTCCTGGCGTGCAATAGTGATGTTTAAGTGCAAAGCATAAACAGTGATTCCTGCAGCAGCCAGAACGTGAAGTCAACTTCGTTATGCCATGTATATTGCCAATACACATTGCACACCTCCGCTAAGACCAGGACGCACTGACAGTCATATACTTCCTGTTTTCAGTGCATTAGTATTGAAAGTTCGGGCGGAACAAAACACATCATCTCAAGGGAAGATGCTTTTCTGTCGCAAACACCTTGAAATTTCGCATTTTTTTCGTAGACCCAGATACAATGTTGATATCCACGATCAAAGTATACGGTCACCATAAACTCATTGTAATATGTATATAATTTTGACACCACACCAAGATGGCCTCACCTGTCGCGAATCTGCTTGAGGACGCTCTCCAGGGGGTGCGCCACCATCTCGTCCTCCTCGCTGGTGGAGCCCCAGTCCTCCGCGGAGGAGCGCCGGTTTCTGTCGCCGCCATAGCCACGCTGGCCAACCGGCCGTAGTGGCACGCGCAGACCATTGCTCTCCTCCTCATCCGGGTATACCATCAGCCGCTGGACCAAAACACACAGGGTCAACTAGCTGCTGGGCAGACCATCCCCTCCTCCTGCTTCAAGCATGCCACCAGCCACTACGGTCAGACATAGAGGACAACCACCCTGCTGCGATACACATAGGAGAAAACAATCAGTTGTGCAGACCCTCCCCTCCTGCTCAGTGTACCACTGCCGCTGCGGATAGGCATAGGGACAACCATCAGCTGCGTGCTGTGTGCCCATGCCTTCATCTTCCGGGCATACCACCAGCCGCTACGGCATAACACGGCAGGGACAGCCATCAGCTGCGCAAGCACTCGTCGTCCTCTTTCTGGTATGACATCAGCCGTGAGGCCATACCAGCCTACCCGCATCTCTACATATCGGCCATACCCACAGGCAGACGCAAAAAGCAACCAAGCCAACAGGCCAAGCGAAGTGAAGCAACAAGACAGTAATGACTCTGCTATTGTGACGGACACGTAGTCTGCCATGCCTGTCGAGAAGAGCAGCGGAACCATGTACATAAACGCTGCCACCGGATATCAGTTATCGATGATCTTATGATCGATACGTCGTTAAACGTCGCGGTCATTGCGCTGCCTACTGAATAGGCAGCGCAATGATCGCGAAAATGTGTGCTCACAAACAATGGACATGCCAAAAACAACGGGATCCCACTGGGACCTGGGTAGTGTGGTAGACAAGGCCACCGACCACTTCTTTTGGTGATAACCTGATACGGAAACACAACGCGTCACCTCCCAGGGCAGCCTCCGCTGCGCTGTCGATGTGCACAAGCGCGCTCGATAAGTCTGAAGTTGCTGACATACAACGAGTCTAGGGTCAGCGTCCAGCCATTGCACACTTCGCTGAACCAGTACAGTGTCCATACACACTTCAGTGGTGGTCAACTAGTCTACGGTACACGTCGACGTGACCTCGTGTTTCATATGCGGCACGCACGCGCGTCTGCATGAACACTTGTGAAGCTGCCACAACATTGCACACCCACGTATCGATCTGCATCGTAGCATTTGTCATCAGACCAGCAATCATGATGTCACATTCCGGAATGCTCTAGTGGTTGGTGGGCTCGATACCGCAGATCACGGACACCGACCGGAGCCAGCTGCGGCCGGTCCGGGGCACGGCACAGAGCACACGGCTTCGACAGATCCGTGTATCGATACTGCTGACGCGTGTCCACTGTACCATGCTGCGTCACACTATCTAGCATTCACCTCTGCACCGTGTCCCATCGGCGATGTACGTCTGTACTAAACCCTATCGTAGACCCACGTGTGCACTGCATCCAACCCGAGACACATGTCTGCAGTGCAACCCACCTGCGATCCACGTCTGTACTGAATCCAACCCGAGACACACGCTTGTAGTGCAACCACCTGAGACCCACGTTTGCACTGCACTACACTCGACACCCACCCAGCTGCACTGTATCCCACCTCAGACTCACATATGCACTGCACTCCACTCGAAACCCACCCAGCTGCATTGTATCCCACTCGAGACTCACATCCACACTTCACTCCACTCGACACCCACCCAGCTGCATTGTATCCCACTCGAGACTCACATCCACACTTCACTCCACTCGACACCCACCCAGCTGCATTGTATCCACTCGACTCACATCCACACTTCACTCCACTCGACACCCACCCAGCTGCATTGTATCCCAACTGAGACTCACATCCACACTTCCTCCACTCGACACTCAGGTAGCTGCACTGTATCCCACCTCATACTCACATATGCACTGCACTCCACTCGACACCCACCCAGCTGCACTGTATCCCACCCGAGACTCACATCCACACTTCACCCCACTCGACACCCACCCAGCTGCATTGTATCCACTCGACTCACATCCACACTTCACTCCACTCGACACCCACCCAGCTGCATTGTATCCACTCGACTCACATCCACACTTCACTCCACTCGACACCCACCCAGCTGCATTGTATCCCACTCGAGACTCACATCCACACTTCACTTCACTCGACACTCAGGTAGCTGCACTGTATCCCACCCGAGGCTCATATCAGCACTGCACTCCACTCAACACCCACCCAGCTGCACTGTATCCCAACTGAGACTCACATCCACACTTCACTCCACTCGACACTCACGTAGCTGCACTGTATCCCACCCGAGGCTCATATCAGCACTGCACTCCACTCAACACCCACCCAGCTGCACTGTATCCCACCTCAGACTCACGTCTGCATTGCACTCTACTCGACAGCCACGCAGCTGCGCCGTATCCCACCTGAGCCCAGCTACTGTTAACCGACGGGTACATGGTGAGCGGTAGTGCGCGAGCCGGCGGCTCATACCCGGTCACAGCGGGCCCCGACGCCGCCGACGGGCGGCCTGCACCAACATCGTGTCGGCTCCAGCGGGCCGGTCGGGACCGGCCGAGTAACGCCGCTGCAACTCAGCGGCTATCGCCAACTCAACCGCTCTCACGCTGACTCAGCTCACTCGCGGCAGGGCAGGCTGCTCACTGCCGCCACATTTACTCACTGCAGTTGCACTCACTCGGTGAGCTGTATTCACCAATCACCACTCACTCGCCTCCAGCACAGTCCGGCCTCTGCAGTTGTGAGCACTCACAGCAGGCGAGTTCACTCATCATACCCTATTCACGTCTAATTCACTCAATGTGCTGAGCCTCATCCTACACAATGAAGTATACCGTGTAATAAGTTCCGTGCACCTGCGGTACCATTGGACATCTGTTTGCGCCGTACGCCACACTGATGCTTTTTCCTCAATATCCTGTCACGCCACTGCACTACGTTATACACCGCCGGCAAACGTCCGCCCCGGCACTGCACCACCGGATACCGGACACCCCGACGGCACCGCTGCGACGTTGTGGCACCAGTCGCCGGATATATCAGGCACCGACGCGCCACCGCCGCCGCAACATGTGACGTCGCGTCACGCGCACGGCACCGGCGCCCGGCGGATCTCGGCGGCGAACCAGCCGCCGGCGGCGGCGCGCACACGGTCCCCGCCCCGCCCGGCGGCAGACAGGTGTATGGCGGTCGCGACAGGTGGGACAGGGGCGGTCTCCTGTCAGTCGGATCGGGCGGCGCATGAAGGTGGAGGAGGAGCAGGACTCCGCCTTCGGAAAATATCGATGGAAAATATCAAGAGCACAACACAAATACCATTGTTTACTGGCGGCAATGACAACCAACGTGCGACAATCTCGCCAATAACAACTGCAGCAATACTCTAAATTACATAGGCATAGCATATGCAAGCTTGTACTTAAACACACCTGCACTGCTTTGCACATGGCGAATGTCAATATTGCTTTTCATGCCCAACAAGAATGGAATGGTGCAGCATCACCATACCTGACATATATACCGTTATTTTTACTAATGCTGACATGGACATTTATCCAACACTGTTTGCACTGCATGCTTCCCACACGCATGCTGTGATGCACGTGGTGGTCTGCACACAGGATAACACAGCCCAGTCTTGCACGACATATGGTTCCTAGAATGATCGCCTACAATTACGGGCAGTCAAGAACAAAACAAGTGCAAGACTAATGCAAGTGCTGAACATGATCGGGCGAAGACCCAGCTATGGCATCACGAGGTCCTGGGCAGTGTTGTAGTAGCTGCAACTACCAGTGGGGCTTGGCATGGCTGTCTGGCGTGGCTTGACTTATACTTGTCATAGGCTGATGCAAATTATTCAACTACTGTATGGAAAAAGTGCTGCCGACCAGTTCAAGATAAAACTTATGCCAGGAAGTGTGACATGTAATTGCCACCAACACCATGTATATCGGTAAAGGATGACATTCATTTTGATAAGCATGACATAAGTCTTCAAAGACGCATTACTTTGGAGAATGCATTCAATTTCGTTTTGTCTGAACATTGCAAGATGCAGAATCATAGCAAGCTTCTGGTGCTATGCAATGCTAGAATATGGTATTGATGGGTACAGACAGATTTTACATACCATTTTCGAATTACTATGTGGTCTTTGACAATGCACATGTATTGCTTTTCCTTGCCTTGTGCAACATACATAAATTTACCATTAACAATATGCACAGACACTGCATCACTTGGCCCAGCTCCACACAGCATACATTGCCTTGCCTTTGTATGATTGAGCCGACAGAGAGAAATAATGGCTCACCAAAACGTTTTAAATGCACCTAGCTTTTTAATTGTATCTAGTACACTAACATTCAACATCTGGCATTCAACATATGTAGATTTAGGCTCTATTCCATCAAACATTCACATGCCTAGGCTTTACATCATCCATCATCTATAGGTGCAGGCTTTGCACAGAACAATGTTGGGGTTAGGCTAAGTTGTGGATTCTAAATTACTGCAACCCCCTCCCAGTTCCTTTACTGGTATGTCAATCAATCAATGTCTTGTAATGCTGGAGGATTTGTGCTTTGGGGCACAATTTGTGCTAATGCCTTGTGATGATGGTCATACAAAGTCAGTGCACTATAATGAAACATGTTTCAATGGTGCTCTTCTATTTAGGGCATACCATAGGCATCATCAGTTCAGGTAAGACAAGACAATGTGTAGGGCAGCTAGATGCCAACAAGTTTGCATCTGAATGATGATTCATCAATGGTAGCCTGGTGATGCAGTGAGATGCAGTGTTGTCATTCAAGTAATTACTAGGATTGGGCAGACACATTTGGTAGAATAAATATGCATAGTATTGCAGTTTAGTTCATCTTTTATATACATGTGCTATACATCCATCTTGGTATTTACCAGATGTCATACAAAATAAACACTCAAATCAGAAGCAATTAATTTCAGTCTGAATTCAGCATCAATTACCTACACACATGCTGCTATCTGCACCAAACAATGACAAAACCAAAATGGATGATAGGATGAAATATGGCCAGTACAACAAACAGCAATGATACAGTCATAAAGTCTTCAGACTTAAAAAGAGCCGGAATAACTCAGCAAGGGTTAGTATTTGAAGGGAAGATACCATAAGCCTGGACAAAACAACATTCATCACTGCAACAAATGCCACATCAAAAAGCCAAACATACCATCCAACAACATCTGACACACCAATGAACACCCATCAACCTCACCTATGCAGCTATATTCACTTGATTACTCATAATCAAATGAATATGGCTTATCAAGGACCCTACCAATAATTGTTCAGCTCCATTCATGCCTCCTTACATGGGTCCTGTGCAGTAGACCTATTCTTAGGATAAAAATGCTGATATTGCATACAATATATTGAAACATATTTCTATATTTCATCAATGACAGATGTTATTCCTATTGTCATTAATATATGTGGGAGAAGTGTTGTATGTATGACTTGCAGAAACATATGACTTGCCAGGCAAACCATCTTCTGTCATTTTGGTCTGTGCTTGAGTGTTACACAAAATTATTGAACTCAAACTTATGGAACAACATCAAAAGAAATAAAATAGCTCCAAGGTTTGTAAGGTTTGTATATGTCACTGTATCCTCTTGAGTCATGTGATTTGCCAAGTGTCCCCAAGGTTTGCTGGTAGTGAGGTTAGACATCAGTGGAAGGATAATAGCAACAGCTGACACTGTGACAATATATGACATTTACTTTCAACTTAAAAGTAAACATTTACCTTGTACATGAGTGGTCACATTGCCATACCCCTGGTAATAACCATGACATTTATTGACCATTTCTTCTCAATATCTTAGATAACAGATAGATCTTAGAACTTAGATCATGCTTGCACCTGAATATGGAATCATGCTGGAGTACCAAGGATGGTACCAACATACCTACTTATCTAGGTAGGTAGCTTCTTTAACATTTGTGATATAACATTGATTGTTTGATCAACATGGATCAGATGATTGACTGTTTAATCAGATGATCTCCAAATCAAAAAGCATGCAGCGAGTCAAAACAAACATCAGTGCCAAGAAAAAGGGTAAAATTGTCTTAAAAGGTGTTTGTGTTGCAAAGATAAATTTTCTTTAAAATAAGAAATGTTTATGAAGGTGACTAAGTTGATGGTTATACTTGCAATTGACTTGAGTTAAAACAAGAATAGACTCATGAATCATTCATTTTTGGATGAGTCACAAGTTGAATCAGTTCTTTTCCACAAAATACACCTTAAGGAATTAGTTGAATTACATTTTATAAAAAGATCAGTTGAATCAGGAGTCAATCATTCAAATATAATGTATGGGCAATGCACACTGAATGCCCAATGCACACTGGCTCATGAGTCTGATACCACTGTGTTGGAACTGAATCAATTAAAATTAATGTCAGTCTGTTTGAGTCATGAGTCAAATCAGATCTCAAGATCTGAGTCAAATGTGAGTCAACTAAAAAAATGAGTAAATTTTTATTAAAAGGTGTTTTTTTTTTGCATTTTTAGTATTTTTATATTGAATACCATGTCTATGAAGATGATTAAGATGTGAGGACCACCTATATGCTGTGCACATGCATACTTTTCAGGTTGTGAGCAAAATAATGCCAAAAGGGCTACTGAGTTAGGTAGCATAGCATAAAAAAGAAATGTTAAAAGAAATTAAATACAAATATGGCATGACCTAACCAAATTTCATGAAATAAAAAAAAATGTTAAAAAATATATTCTTAAAAAATTATTTGAAAAACAACAGCCTAATCAAAGCTGCTGTTAAAGAAAATCATTAAAAAGCCAAAAATGTTTTTGGTGTTTTGGAAAACTTTTGGTATTATTGTGATTTAAGGCAATAACAAGAAAAGTTTGTAAATGCATTTTCCTCCATAAAGCAAACAAATGGGTTTGGTTTGGTTAGGTTAGTTTCAATAAGTTTTTTTTTAATTAGATAATTTGTTTTAGTCACAGGAAATAGGTGGTCTATCATCTTAGCCACCTTCATAAACATAGTATTCTGAAGAAAGAAAACAGATGTACAACAATAATACAACATAACCACCTTTTGATACAAAAATAAATGACAGAAATTAAGTAAGAAAATGACAAGCAATTTATTTCCATATGATTTTCAAAACTAAAAAGAAACCTAGCCTAAACTACCCTTAGGTGCTTTGGAAGATTTTTTTTTTTTTAATTTGGGTTTACAATTTTTAGGAACCAGGTGCATTAGTGCTTTAAGGTGGTAACAAGAAAAGATTGCACACACATTGGCCTCCATAAAATGAACAAATGGTTTAAGTTTGTTTAGGTAAGGTTTGTATAATTTTTTATGTTGGAAATATTGTCATTAAAAAATCCTTTGTACAGAAAATAAGTGGTTCCATCACCTCAATCGCCTTCATAAGCTGGTATTCTGAATGCAAATTCTACAACATCAAAAACAACTTTCAAGACAAATTTACCAAAAATAATATAAAATGCCAGATGTGAGGAATGAGCGAATGCAGTTTAGGTTGGTCGGTTGGTTGGGTATGTGAGGTTAGGTGCACCTACATCGAGTGTGGTGGTCATACAGTGCTCAATGATTGCAGTTTAGGTTGGCACCTACCCATGCATTACAAGGAAGATCATGTCAAACATTCGATGCACACTAAAATCCAATAACAGGATCATGGTAAACAATCATACACAACTCACCTCAATGAACAAAATATAACATCAAACAAGGTTGGAATACCGGAATATCTACCTACAACTTGTGGCCTCACAACTGTTTCGACTCGAATACTCAACGGATATCAAAATACTGCCAATATTTCATACACCAACCAATATTTCATAGATGGATTCTACATGCACTGTACTGTAAGGTGGGTAAGTTTGTTTACAAAAGGAAGGGGAAGACAAAACAGTAGTCGAAGGAGTAGGTAATATGGTAACAAACACACCTGAAGGTAGGTACAAAATATTTTTTGCTTATACTGAGGCTTTGAACTAGAAAGAACGGTACCTTTGTTAAACCTGGGTATTAGGATAAACCGCATTGGTTACTGTATCGCCACTGTGCAAAGCTTTTATGCTGATAGACAAGCTTCGGTTAGGTTGAATCAGGCTAGCTTGGGTTGGGTAACATGGACGAGACTGGAGAGGGAAACACTGGTCTGAATGGGCGCCATTTACCTGTAGTAATGCACTGCGAGAGTCCCTAAAGTAGAACCTTCGGACGAACCTTGGTTGAGTGAATGGAGGGATGCATTCAAATGCCTCATCTGACTGTGACTACCATACCATGTAATTGTGATAAATCCGTTGATGGTGGGAGGGGAGGGGGTCTCTAAAACATAAGCAAAGGGGCGCCATTTCAGGGGACAGGGGATCAGGGGACGACACATTTTTGCGGGGGTGTAACCTGGGTTCCTGGCGTAATTACTTATTCTCGGTAGGCCATTCCTAGGTTAGGTGGTTAGGTCAGATCATCCCCTATGATACAAAGTTATATATGGTTTGGATATACTTCAACTCATCCGCTGTAATGTACAACATGTTTGGTTAGAACGGCTCTGAATTCGATAAACTAAGCTAAGTAGGGCAATGATGTGCAACATTATATATATTATCGCATTTTGCTGTTGCTTGCTCTACAAATATTCCTTGAACGAACGAAAACATAAACTAACTACATTTTCGCTGATGAAAATTTACTTATTTGGCACCGGAAAGCTGGAATTGGGCGGCAGATTCTACGCATCCGTTGCAATTACTCAAACGACTTGTCTTCCTGTATATATATATATATTGGGTTCTGTGGTGTTGTTGGATGGCATCGTTTTATCGGTAATTATTTTATTTTAGAGATAATCAGCATGTTTGGCATTTAAAGAAATGTATGCTGTGATCACATCAAGCTTGATTTGGAGATGATCATGCCAGATGTTTAGGAGGTAATTACATTCCGCTGAATTTGTTTTCCGACACTTTCTTTCAATTTGGCGGGAATTTGAGTAGGAAAATCGGTACTTATACTTAGATAGGTAGCTCCCTAGGTTGGAACATAACCTACATGTGCCAACAGTTTCCATAAATACTCATGCTCCCAATCAGACTGACGATCGGTGTTACAACTGGTTAATTCTTGTGTTGAAATTTTTTTTCCAAAGCATACATGCATGGCATGGCCTACCTCACAGGGTTCTTGATTTTATATGATTAATAATTCAGTTTGAAACTGTAAATATAGCCAATCGAAGCCAATATGGACCACTGTAAAAAAAAAAAAATGTACCCAAAGAATGCCCTTCCATTGGCCAGAATAGCAGGCACACCTTTTTCAAAATTATCTACATGGACAGAATATAGTTGTTTAATTGGTTATGTATATGCAATTGGACAATCATGCTTCAGTTTGCATCATCTGCTGTGTCAATTGTTAGTGATGTAATTTTGCATGTTGAATAACTTGCTTGGATGTAATGTCCCAAAGGAATTATATTTAAAAGCTTTAGATAAACTTCAGATGTTCCAGGCCATGTTTTTTCTTCTAGTTTGTCCTCATGCACTTTTATATAAATACATGCTGAGCTAGCAACCTTCTTGAAGATATGAAAAGGAATAATCTGACAACTATAAGAACAAATATTTGCATTTTGAACAAGAGGTTATGGTTGAATCATCTCCCACGACATTCAGAAACATGCTTCTGCCAAGTTTTTCCATGAGGTATCATTTAGCTTAAGGTAATAATACCCATGTACTTTAATGTACTCAAATAAGTTTTAGCTCGAATTTAAACAAAATGTTTGTAGCTGGTTGAATCAATATGGTAGCACTGTATTATGTTAGTTGCGATTTGCACCTAAGCAAATACTTGTTGAAGTATATCAATTATTTTAAAATATGTCAGTTACAGTGTATCAGGGAAATGTATCCCATTGAAGTAGGTTAATATTGTGTTATTTTAACCTATTTTCACCCTGGTGGTGTTTAAAACTTATTTTATTCACAAAATATACCCCATGTATTCCAACAAATTAAATAGGTCCTGGTGTTCCTTTTTTTTTTTTGGGGGGGGTAAAATAGTATTCCCAACTATGGAAGTAATTTACAAAAATGGAAGGTTTCCAAGAATTCAAAATATAACCATTGTTTCCCTAACTGCGATAGGTGGGTTCTGTCATTCTGTTGGGCAGTGGTATGCCTATTGCTATATCTGTGCATATATTAACTTCAGTTTTCTATTGGTAGACTGTGCCAATTCTAGTTGTCAGCTGGGGTCAGGATTGGAAATTCTGTACCTTATCATGTAAAATAATATCTCCAGGAAATGCTACTTTCCATTTACCACTGGAAAGTGGTATTGTATTCTTGAAGATTGAAATGGTATGATCATACTCCCCTTTTATGACTATGACTGTATGATACCAAGATGTGTGTTGTTTGACCCAAACTTGCAGTTTTACATTCCCTTACAAGTGCACCACAGAGCCATGAAGTACATCCTGGTATGTATTGTGCACTTCCGTTTTGAATGACAGATAAGTAGTTAGATAGGTATTGGTAGACAGGTAGGATGCTGACTGATATCTCCTTATCATTCAGGGTATGTTATTCAATAGGGTTTTGAGTATATTTTTATTGAAGCCTGTAGCAGCCTACTTTTATTGAAGCATCTTCCATCAACAGGTTTAACCCAGATATCCTGTTTGGCTCCTTTAAGTATGAACACTTAATGAATTTATTATTTTATGACTTACATTTTAAGGCTGGTTTTGCTATACTTGTTACTTATGGTATGTCAAAGAAGCCCTGTAGCTCACTTTGATGAAAACATGTGGACTGGACATAATGAAACTTCCTGCATATATCAGGAAAAAGAAGGCCTGAAGAATGCACATGCTTGTGACATTATATCTGTTCTTTCTCACACATAGGAAAATAAACCATATGATTGGGTGTTTAAGAAATCAATGAGTTAGATAATGTCAATATAATAATATTCTTCTTTTTAGGGAGTCACATGGCTGATTATCACATCAGGTTAGACAAATCAAGACTTTCTCTCAGCTCTTTGATAATCCAGTCTTCACACTTTGTGATTTTAGCCATTTTTATCCCAATTTACTACTATATAGTTAATGTTATAGGTTGTTTAACCCATGCCTTCTTTCCTGTCAAATCCTCCCACCCCATCTCAGGGGTGGTTGAAGGACCCCCTCTAAAATCCAAACTAAGCAGCACACGAAAACGAAAGAGGTGTCATCGGAAAGTGCTCGATGAGTAGGATCCGGTCCACCCCCAAAATAATGTTCCCCAAAAGTGACGTCACCAGGTGGGCTAGATTTTCACGACTTTTCACAACTTGCATTATGTTTTTTACTCTGGGGAGTTCATTTTGGGGGATATATGAAAAAAAAAAATTTATTTGGAATGAGAAAAGGACAGCGAAATCGACTAGGGCTATAATTTTTTGGAGCCCCCTAAAAATAAAAAAAAATCATATTTGTTTTCAAGTTTGTATTTAATCTTCCTTTTCCAATGGGTAGAGCAGACCCAGAACTGTTGTTGGAAGTCAACTTTCCTCTAATAAAAAATGCGTACTTTAGCCAGAATCCTGTGCTTGTACTGCAATATGACAAAATTTGTATGTAAAATTTGTATGTAGTCAAAAACGAAAAAGAAAAAGACAAATTCAACTCGTACGTTTTGTTGCATCCGTAAAGATAAGCAAACGCTGAAAGTTTCATTAAAATATCTGTATCCGTTAAAGTATGACGACTGGTTGAACTTTTTTGCAGGTGACCTCACTTGACCTTGATTCCCCCGATTGAAGATTCCCCGAGACGGGACGGGTTAACATGCGCCCTGGAGGGGGTTGGGGGATGAAATCTGCTCTCTAAGTTTTTCATGCATAACTCCAGATTTTACCGGTCGATATACGCAATTTGTGTACCTGCTTAGAAATGACACACGCACGCACGCGCACTCACGTGCACGCACGCGCACGCACGCGCACGCACGCACACGCACACGCACCCGCACATACGCACACGCACACCCACACGCACACACACACACACACACACACACACACACACACACACACACACACACACACACACACACACACACACACACACACACACACACGCACACGCACACGCCCGCACGCACACGCGCACGCACACACACATACACACATACTATTGCTTGTTGTTATAAAGATAATGTGTTCATGAACGGATCCATGTGTCCGCTGCTCTAACCACATTAATTTTGGACAGCTTCAATTTCAGGCCGGCATATTTCGGACCGAACGAAATTTATCATTCGGCGGCGGACACGGACGGCCGCCCATGCAGCAGCCACGCAGACAGCTGACGCTGTTTCAAGCCGGCTTCAAGAAGGATGGCGTCCCGATGGCTCTGCCGCCGCCGCCGACTCTCGCCTCGACCGGCCGGGGTTCGACCACCGCCCGCCCGTCGACCGGCCGAGGTTCGACCACCGCCCGCCCGTCGACCGGCCGAGGTTCGACCACCGCCCGCCCGTCGACCGGCCGAGGCTCGACCACCGCCCGGCCGTCGACCGGTCGAGGTTCGACCACCGCCCGCCCGTCGGCCGGCCGAGGCTCGACGGTTCACCAACCGTCGGGCAGCGATGACGTCATCCTCATTGAGGACGACGACGACGACATGCTGCTGGTGCAGGCACTGGAGGAGAGCATGAGGTAGGGTCGAATATATACCAACCAGAGGGAGATGAGCGCTCTGCCGGCTCGATTCAGCGTCAGCACGCTGGTTTTCCATGCAATCTCGCAGCAATATCCACTTTGCATGTGGTGTAGTTCGCAAACAAATTGACATTGCGAATCTTTGCTCAGATTGTTTGATTGTCATCCTTAAAAAATGTCCCAGGTATGCCATTAGCTAAACTCAGAACACCAGCGGTGAATATCGAGTGGGCTGTGATCCGATGGGGTCTGTCGAGCTTTATAGTTAGACAACCATCTGCCTGGTGTCAGGGAATGTGGAGCATGCAGATTACGTCCAAATGACTGTGGTATTGCGGAGCATTGACTAGGTGTGACGCATTGTTAAAATAATGGTTTTTCGTTAGGTGTGAGATGTCGAAACGAGCACAGTGGGATGTCGAGATGTGTGATGAAATTAGTGTCATTTTACATCCTTTGGAAGCCTTAGATTCAAATTTGAGCCAACAATGTGCTTATGACTTCATTAGCACCTTCATTAGTTGTTTTGAGATTCATAATTTAAGAAAAGCTGTATTCGGAGTAGCGAGAAAAAACCTATTCTGTACACTGATGCTGTGTACCAGGTCGCATTTGGAAATATCTTACCTGAAATTGCATTGCGAAATGTTCGTGCATCATCATCCCTTATCGAGAGCATGATCATGATACTTACAAACGAGGTACTGTTAGAAAGGAGGCACTATGACTTCATAAGCACGAATCAAAAAGTAGGATGTCGATACTTCCTTGGAGAAAGATGACGGTTACATGTTCAGAACGTGGTATATTCCACCCTATTCCACGAATAATTTAACACTGGTGTGACGTCAATAACAGCATGCTATAGTTCCACCCTGAGGCTGTGGACCGCACCATGTTCGTTTCATGCCAAAGGAATTGTGATGGTTAGCCTGGTTTGCGACCCATGTGCGGCAATGTCACTCAGACTGAGAATGTATCACTACTCACTTTGCTGGACCGATAGTTGCATGAACTGAGTCCGTCGTATATGTCTTGGCCAAATGGCCATTATATTCACACCCTGTTCGTGGATGTCGTCGGTGTTGTCTTCACATGTCGCACCAACCTGCTGCAATCAGCTGGATGGTTGGATTGGATTGTGGCTTTACGACGCACTCAGTAGTGGAGGCCGTATGGCGTCGCCTGCCTCTCACCCTTGCAGGAAGGGCGGGCATCGCGGGGAATCCAACCCCATACCTCTGGCTTGCCAGGCACTCGGCTTAACCACGGAGCTACCGACGCCCCTCAGCGGGATGGCATTGCGGATGAAAATTTTGTGGTGAAGCACCATGGAAGTAGACTTATGGAATAAGTTTCTATGAAAGGTTAATAACTTTCTGTGGAAGAAAATGCCATGGGATATTAACTTGTATCAAACAGTGCTCACGTTGTCTGCACATAATGGTTGGCATGGCTGGGCTTTGTGCTGCCCTTTTTTGGCGATGTCGAAAGTCAGCCTTCGAGAGGTTTCTGCTCACGTGTGTTTTTCCACCTGTATTTTAGAACCTTGAGACCCGACCTGTAGTATCGAGCTAGGTCAGTGGACATCTTCCGTCGTTGCCCTCGCTTCGTCCCACGTGGGAACCTTGCTGTAGCTCCGGCTGCGACTCCGGCGGCTGTGTAGGACTTTCATGACCAGAACACCTGTGGTCGCCTCGTTCGATGTTTTCTTTTCTAACGTGCGACCTCCATCGTGACGGTTGTTCTCGCTGCTTCAGAAATCAGGCAGCGGCACCGCCTCCTCCGGCACCATCGGCCACCGCCCTGGAGACGCTGCCGGGCTTCGACGTACCCGCCGGCGGGTCGTGGGTGTACCCGGTCAACTACCCGACCCGCCAGTACCAGCTGGACATGGTGCAGGCGGCCCTCTACCACAATACGCTCGTGTGTCTGCCCACCGGTGAGGAGGGCAGCGGGTGTGACGATGTCACTGTCCACCGATAAGAAGGGTAGCGGGCGTGACGGTGACACTGCCCACCGGTGAGAAGGGCAGCAGGCGTGACGATGTCACTGCCCACCGATAAGAAGGGTAGCGGGCGTGACGGTGACACTGCCCACCGGTGAGAAGGGCAGCAGGCGTGACGATGTCACTGCCCACCAGGGAGAATACAAAGGACTGGGCGCTACATGACCAATGTAGTCGATGCGCCCTTAAGCCCTAATAACTAACAAAGGACGGCAGTGTTGCCACCTACCCTTGACAGCTTTCAGAGATTGAAATCGATACTATTCACGCGAGGACGCTGTTTTTTTTTTGTTTGTTCAGGTATGGCTTGACTTGAACGAGGCTGTACAATAATTTATTGGCGAACGCCTTCTTTTTCAACGAGTAACCCATTCATGAATTGGTTGATGGTGTAAATTGGTTTCCGAAGTACTGCCTGCTACCAGAAAATGTTCGCTGGACATATTGACGCGCCGTACTATTTTCGTCATCCACGATGCACACCCCCAGCCCCCAACTGACGCTGGAGATGGCGACCGTTCCACGTCAGCCATCGTGTGTCATGTGCCGTGTGTGATAATTGTCATATGATTGCTGCTGGAAATCCCCAGCACCGAATAATTGCCACCAACGAGGCAGTAGCCCGAAAGAGTCGTGTCTTAATTGCAATTTTTGCCAACTTCAGGATAATATTGCCTCTGAACTGATCTGAATTGCTGTTCAACGAAATGTATGGTGAGACGCTTCACCCGTGTAAGAGACCCAGCATTTGTCTCTAGGAGGCAAGAGGATAGTCAGTAAAACAGCAGGATGAGTTTCTGGAGAGGATGGTACTCTTAATGTAAACAATCCGGGAACGGCATATGCTTCAACCCCGATCGCGACCCCTTCCTGATAATTCAACACATAGGGCAGGTCGCATTTTGTCCCAAAGAAGGCTGTCCGGTGAAAATGCAGGACTACCCTGACATTCCAGGTCTGGGCAAGACATTCATTGCGGCTGTGCTGATGTATAACTTCTACCGATGGTACCCGCGGGGCAAGATTGTCTTCATGGCTCCCACCAGGCCTCTGGTAGCACAGCAGATCAACGCCTGCTACCAGGTCATGGGAATCTCGCGCGAAGACACGGCCGAGGTCACAGGTCAGTCACAGGTGATGTCAGGTCGCGCGCCCGTAAGGAGTCTGATTTCGCGCCCCTGCGGTGCGTTGCACACAGCGATGTCTTGTTTGAATAGTATCCCTTCTCACTATCTGGTGGTGCCAGTTTATGCCCAACTGTAAAATATTCCGTTATTTTTGGCATTAAGTCTGACACCGATTGAACATGCAGCTGTTTATAGATGCCATGGTAATTCTATCGGCAGACATTAGATTACCAATTCCTAAGTCTTGCGACCGCATCCCACAATCGGCGTGATTTGGGCGTTGGTTCGCAATTTGTGGACTGCCGCATAATCGCAATATGTCGATGGTGTTTGTGGTTTTGTGATGACGTTTCCGTATGTTCCTACGCATCGACGCTGCCCTCCATCAGCTACCCAGACACCGAGCCACCAAACAAATGATAATCCGGATGTTTTCCCTGTACTGTGAAGGTTTTGGTGGATAGGAACCATGTTACACCGTAGCACGACTGAAAGCAATTTGCGATCCTCTCATGCTGTTATCTCACGTCGTGCACGTGTCGTGTACCTTTGCAAGGTCTCCACCGCTATAACCATCCATCTCCCTCCGAATGTTGCTCCCCGCCGTGACCTTGTTCCATGTTGCGACGGAACGCGTTGTGTCTTATTGTGTTCTCCTATTCTGCTCGCGCGCCGTGGTGGAGTCCGTATGTCCCCGCGCCGCGCCTCTCCCTCCTTGGCAGGGTCCGTATGTCCCCGCGCCGCGCCTCTCCCTCCTTGGCAGGGTCCGTATGTCCCCGCGCCTCGCCTTGGCAGGGTCCGTATGTCCCCGCGCCGCGCCTCTCCCTCCTTGGCAGGGTCCGTATGTCCCCGCGCCGCGCCTCTCCCTCCTTGGCAGGGTCCGTATGTCCCCGCGCCGCGCCTCTCCCGCCCTGGCAGGGTCCGTGCGTCCCCGCGCCGCGCCTCTCCCTCCTTGGCAGGGTCCGTATGTCCCCGCGCCGCGCCTCTCCCGCCCTGGCAGGGTCCGTATGTCCCCGCGCCGCGCCTCTCCCGCCCTGGCAGGGTCCGTATGTCCCCGCGCCGCGCCTCTCCCGCCCTGGCAGGGTCCGTATGTCCCCGCGCCGCGCCTCTCTCGCCTTGGCAGGGTCCGTGCGTCCCCTCAACATTCCTGCCCCGCTCCGGCAGGCTCCATGTCGCCGGCGAACCGCCGCGGTGTGTGGACGTCCCGGCGCGTGTTCTTCCTGACGCCGCAGGTGCTCAGCAACGACCTCATCACCGGCTCGTGCCCCGCCGAGCTGCTTCGCTGCGTCGTCGTCGACGAGGCGCATAAGGTCGGTCTCGATGCGGACTGCATGTACTTAAATGTACGTGAGGTGATCAGGCTGGACGCGCTGGGAAGTGTGGATGTTTGCGCAGATTTGTGTGGTGGATGGGTCGTTTTTTTTTGTATTTCGTGAGTGTGATGGTTCATTGTGTGATGAATTGTGAAGTTGTGCCATGAATAGGCCATGACTGTTTTGTTTTGCTTTGCATGTTTTTTCTCGATGCAGCTAGGTGCAGATCTCGTATGTGCTATCGTATTCACTGCTTGGTGGTCATGTATTCTTTGCGGCGCCTTAACTGCGATGGACACATCACGTCAATTTCGCAATGTTCAGTCTGAAGCCTACTATTTATGCTTTTACCATGTGTTCTGGTTAGGAAACAATTTCTGGGCTCAATGAGATGCATCGCAGGTATTTATGCTGGTCATTTACAAGGTGAATTACGATGAGGTCCGCAGGATTTATCCAGGGCCGATGTGTATCGCACAGTTGTATTTATTGCATGCTGGTGAAGCACAGGAACATGGCAGCTATGTGATTTGATCTGCAGTTACATGTTGTTGACCACCATCTCGGGTACCGATTTTTGTCCCATTCTGATGAACGCCCCTGTGCAGGTGGCTGGGCCGACCGCTGTGTTCCTTGTTTCAGGCATTAGGAAACCACGCCTACTGCCAGGTGGTACGCGAACTGCTGCGACATAACACTCAGTTCCGCGTCCTCGCACTCAGCGCCACACCGGGCAGTGATCTCAAAGCTGTACTGCAGGTAATCGCCGCCAAGTGGGCTGGCGGAAACTATCGCACCGTCCGTGGTCTAGATCCGCTCACACTTGCGTGGAAAAGTGTGTGGTGGTCGAATAATCCATATCGTAGCCGAAGAGTTGCAGGTTCGAGGCTCGCTGGCTGCGCGCACTCCCCCGTTCACTTGGGGTAGGAGAGTGACCACGTTGATAGCAAGTCAGGCGAACTCAGTATGGTCACAACTCGGAGCGGTTTTCGTGGCTATGTTATGAATTTTTTGTGGACACCGACTTGGAATGCAAGCTTGTATTGACTGCCAGGATAAGAGTTTTGCGTTTGAGAATTGACTTCCGTGTCACGTGGTACCATTCAAGTACAATATTTTATGCACATACTTTGTGACACTATTTTGAAGTCAATGTGATTGAAACGCTTGCTATGCGTATCTTCCTTTTTGTGTTTTCTTGCGCATTCCCAAGTCTTAATGCAAGGCCAAAAATACATTCCTGCATCTGGTTGAATCCAGATGGTGGCATCGCTGTCCACTACCTACCGATCGGGATTCCAACTCTGCCACGGCGTTTCGAAACATACATGTGTCTGCCTTTGTCTGCCAGTGCAGCGTTGGGTCTACACCGGTGCCTTATGCCCGCAATGTGTTCAACCCAAGACACCTCCCTCTGTCATTGGCTCCAGCCGTGGTACACCGTCCGTCAGTCAGCTCAGCTGGGACGTCTCCCGGTGCGCGAGGCTGTGAATGCCACTCGACGTGGCCGCCGAGCTGGGCGTAACCCGATCGTGTTGCGTCACGTCACGCAACGTCTAGCGAGCCGGGGTGCGACCGTCCACTGTGCGCGCGCTGTCGCCAGGTGATCTCGAACCTGCTCATCTCCCGAGTGGAGGCGCGCTCCGAGGATTGCGCCGACATAACGCCCTACACCCACGAGCGTCGGCTGGAGAAGGTGGTGGTGCGCCTCGGCGAGCAGCTCACCAGCATCCGCCGACAGTACATGCAGGTCAGCACCTGCCGACGGCCGCCTGCCACACCGTCACACTGCGACGTCATGTGTGGCGTGGCCGTAATCTGACGTGAGGTGTGGCGCTGACGTAATATGATGTAGCCTATACCACGGCCATGGTATGACCCCACGTGTGGCACGGTCATAGTATGACCGTGGTATATTATGTGTCTTACGCTGTGTTTTGTGGCCATACTATGGCGTCACTTGTGGACGGGGGCCGAGTAGTTAATCCCGCGGTCCACCGGCGAAACAGTGTGGGCGCGCCATTAGCCGTGAAGGTGCATAAAGTACGTCAAAAACCACCCAATAAACTGACGTCACTTGTGGGGTGGCCGCAGTATGACGTCACAGCGATACAGTTTATTGTTTATTGTTTATTGGTTGGTTCACGACACACTTTATGCACATTCACGGCTAATGGCGCCGCCCGCACTGTTTCGCCGGTGGGCCGCGGGATTGGGCAATGTCCTGAGTGGCGCTAGAGTCGAACCCGGGACCTTTGGTACCCATAGCCCGACACCTTAACCACTCGGCCATCCCCGCCCCACAGCGATACAGTTATAATCTAGTGGTATACAGTAGCCAGATTGCGATTGCAAAATGGCACCTCGAAAATGTTAGTGAACTACTGCTCCAGCCGAAGGCATCGACATCGTTCAACAACAGATTGCCTTGACATTGAAGCTGTATTGCACTTCGAGGTGATTTTCCTTTTGGGGGCAGATAATATACGCCTTTGTGCTGAACGTGCGGTGCTTGCCTGCATTTGGCAGGTGGTGAGCGTGTTTGTGTCTCGGCTGATCAGACAGAAGGTCATCTACACCAGGGACGAGATGACCCTGACCAAGTACCAGCTGCTGAGGGCTCGCGAAGCGTTCAAGTGAGTGGCGCTGCCTCTGAACCAACTAACCGCCTCCGGGACTTTGTGTCACTGGGCTGTGCCGGAGGCGTTCCTGATCCGCTCTGACTGAGTTTAGTCACTTTGACGGTATCGACTCACTTTGACTAGCCAAAAGCGAAATCTTGCCGTATCTGGCTGTGCCGCTGGCGGTGTGCCGGTCTGCACTGGCGCTTTCTATCGTCACGAGCTAAACTTGCGTGCATATTCGTTCTGGTTGGGCCTCGGCTTTGGCAGACCAGCTGGCTGGCGACGCGGTTGGTTCGCTGCCTCGGCCGCCTGGCAGCTGCTGTGTCGGAGCGTTAATATCGTGCTGCAGTATCGGCTGCAAATGTGCCGTCTGACTGCAGTTGCACCATCTGGCAACGTGTCCTCTTGGTATGCAAGAAGCTCTGCTCCAGATTGACCCGGCCGTGATCCGTGAGGAATATTCAGCAGTGACATTGACTGTCACCTGTGATGCACCGCGCGCTCCGACCAGCGTTCATGTCTTGGCTTTACCAGGCGTATGACGTCTGGACTGGCACTGTATCCTTGACTGGATAAATCAATCCCATAGTGTGTATGCCTGTGAGTGTGTGTGCATGTGCATGATCGTGCTCGAGTAGTGTGGAATGTGCAGACAAAGTGTATGCTGAGGTGATATGTATACGTTGCGGTTGCAATTGGATAGTTCGATCATAACTGCTTTTCTGTCCCACGGAATTATATGCTATTGGATGAGAGATTGCGTTAAATATACGCTCTTGTTCATTTACTTGCTTGTCTGGGCCGGTGCACTGGCCTCTCGCCTCTGAATTTTGTGTAAGTCCTCTGACTCATGATGCATGGCGTGCGGTCCGGTGCATCGACTACTGACTCGTATCCCTTCAGCAACTTCCGGCCTCAACAACCACAGTGACACCTGACTCATGTACCGCGGCTGTGGCTACTGGCCGCTGCCTCTGAACTGACCCAATCCGACCTCTGAACCGGAACAGGGAGCCTTAACATCTGGACCGCTGTTCTAACTTCCGAATCACTATAGTGACCGTGACCTGTAGACCATCGCAGTATCCCCTGACGCCCTGACCGATACACTGGCCAGTGACCGACGATGGTATGGCTATCGCATGGCCGGCGAACTTGATATGCCCATAAACTCCAATAACCAACCAGCCAACTGGCCAGTGACCCTGACCCCGAGTCTGTGGCCAACAGGGAGTCGCCGCCGCCGGGCATCGGCGGTCGACAGGCGGCCATGGTGGACAGCGACTTGGTCATGTGCATGTCGCTGTACCACGCGCTGGAGTTGCTGCAGCTGCACGGGGCACGCAGCTTCTACACGTTCCTGCAGAGTGAGTGCTACTATTACTACTAGCCGTTTTGTATGTTAATTGTATGCGTGTATTTATGTATTGGGGTACTTCTGGCTATCCACCCGTGCGTAGTCATTCCAGCCCCAACGTTAACAGTAAGAAATCACTATATGATGAACATGGTCAATGTGCCTTAAAGCCCCCCCCCCACACCCAAAGAGTAAGAAATCAGAGTATGCGTGGTTGCATATCATGCGCATGCTTCCCGACACGCCCAACAAAGCGGAGCACATGTCAGTGGTGACATTCTGAGCACTTGCTAGCACTTTCGGATGAAGCATGTGGTTTGGATGCACTGCGTATGTGCATCACAATTCACTAGCAGGCCAAAATGTGTGCGTTCAACATGCTGATGTGTTGTGTGAGATTATAGGCCAAACTTTCTGGTATGACTCCTTTTGGATTGACACTACGAGTTCTGAACACGTAGCATACGTTTGTTATTTGTTTGCCAGGTGGAGGTAGTGTGATTGATGTCACGGCACGGTGATATGTGTAACCTGGCCGGATACCAGATGTGTGAGCTGCGGCCGGATGCCGGATGTGTGAACTGTGGCTGGATGTTGGCGGTGTGACCTGTTGCCGGATGTCAGGCTTATTGGTTGTGGACGGGCGCCAGATGTACGGCTATGGTGAACTTGCAAAGGAAATCGCAGAACAGTGACTAAACCGATGTTGAGAGAGCCGTCAACATCAGTCTTGGCTGGATGGGTAACATGCACGACGTGTGACGAGGTGACAGCTGACCTACACTGTGTCAGCCGGTCAGTCCGGTCAGATGGAGGTGTGGCGGCTGTGGTGCAGAGTGGTGACGTCACCGGCCGGCCGGCAGGTGTGGTCGCCGGCGAGAGAGGCTCGTACGCTGGCCGCGCTGAGCTGGCTCGCAACGCCGACTTCCGCCGCCTGCTCACCACCCTGGCCGACACGTTTGGATCGCAGCCGGTAGGCGGCAGCACCGGCGCTCAGGTGGGTCGGTGTCGGGTGGGCTCGTGATGTTAAGGAAGATGGTGGCAGCCATGCGTGTTGTTGCATACATTTTTCCTATAGTCAATATATTTTTAGTAATGCCATCAGTACGCACACCCCTTCCATCCGCGTCGTGCAAGTTTGACTGAGGTTTTGCTATTTATCTTGGGCGAAATTACAGCGTTAGACTTCTCCAGTTCCTCCACTGATTTTTGCATCGAGAGGAGCGTTCACAACTGGATGTGATGATGCGATCAGCCAAGCACAACCGACCCTAATCGCACCCCCAAGCTGTTGCTGATACCCATGCAGAGGTTGGTAGTATGGCGGAGTTGGGTAGCGTCAGGCACCCGGTAGGGCTCCAGTGCAATGTGCCATTGTTGACGAAACTTTAAGACAATGCGAGAAGCCTCGATGTTGGTCGGAATCGGCTGCGAGTTTGAGGGTTACTGAATTTAATTATTGCAGCGGATTTGAGGAATGTAATATTATTTCATCTTAGTACGATTTCGGCTCACAGCGCATTGCGTAGGCGTTGCGATGACCGGAGGAGAGGATTGGCACTGAACCAAGTTGACGCTCCGAACTGCAAAATGTGTGCAAAATGTGCATCGGTAGAACGGTGCTGTTAACAGTTGCGGTAGAGTAAGATCCAGTAGTTGCCGTTGAAATTATCGGTTCTGCAGTCGGTGGTTGTCGATTTCGGCTGGGTAGCGGGGATTGTAGGACGTGGCTCAACAGCCGTGGTTGTAGGACCGCTCAGCAGCCAGTGGTTGGAAGACACCGCTTGGCGGCCACAATAGCTACAGCGCGATTTGCGGCCGACCAGCCTGTACCTGTGACGGGGTCAGCCGCAGCCGACATTATTCGCGGAAGGTCATGGTCTGTAGCGTGGTCAGGCGACATAACCCGCAGAAGGTCACGACCTGTGGCGGTGGGAGGTGGGTCAGGCAACACAACCCTCAAAAGGTCACGGCCTATGGCGGGGCAGACGACACAGCCCTCAGAAGGTCACGGCCTGTGGCGGGGTGGCAGACGACACCACCCTCAGAAGGTCACGACCGGTGGCGGGGGGCAGACGACACAACCATCAGAAGGTCATGGCCTGTGGCGGGGGCAGACGACACCACCCTCAGAAGGTCACGGCCTGTGGCAGGGGGCAGACGACACCACCCTCAGAAGGTCACGGCCCAGGGTTAAAATAATGGTTTTTCGTTAGGTGTGAGATGTCAAAACTGGCACAAAGGGGTTTGAAAATTAGAAAGAATAAATAAAAAAAAATATTTTTATGCTTTAAAATAAAAATTTAAAAAATATTTTAAGAAATTTGAAAGAAAAAAAAAAAAATAAATATAAAAAAAAAATAATATAAAAAAGGAGAAAAAAAAAAAAAAAAAAAAAAAAAAAAAAGAAAAAATTTATAAATTATTAAAAAAAAAATGGATTTTAGGGAGAAAGAGTGTTTTTTTTTAAATTTTTTTTGTCACGGCCTGTGGCGGGGGTGGGGGGCAGACGACACCACCATCAGAAGGTCACGGCCTGTGGTGGGGGCAGACACCACCCTCAGAAGGTCACGACCTGTGGCGGGGAGCAGACGACACCATCCGCAGAAGGTCACGGCCTGTGGGGGGGGGGGCAGACACCACCCTCAGAAGGTCAAGGCCTGTGACGGGGGGTAGCAGACAACACCACCCGCAGAAGGTCACGGCCTGTGACGGGGGGCAGACGACACCACCCTCAGAAGGTCACGGCCTGTGGCGGGGGGGCAGACGACACCACCCTCAGAAGGTCACGGTCTGTGGCGCGGTCAGGCGACACAACCCTCAGAAGGTCACGGCCTGTGATGGGGGGGGGGGGCAGACGACACCACCCTCAGAAGGTCACGGCCTGTGACGGGTGGGGGTGGTGGCAGACGACACCACCCTCAGAAGGCCACGGTCTGTGACGGGGTCAGGCGACACGACCCGCAGATTACGGTTTGTGGGGGCGGGTCAGGTTAAACCACCCGCAGAAGGTTACGGCCGGTCACTGGCAGGTGCTCGGGTCTGAGTCTGTTAATGGATCATACTTGTTTGTTTCCATCTGACATCTGAAGCTGGAAACACTATGCATTTTCCTCAGCACAGACAATGACCCGATGTGTGTGGACTCCATCTGACGATGGATGCGATCGATTCGGAACTAACCGCGCGGACGTCTGGTCCAATACGTGTACATTCACGCTAGCGTGCCGTGACTGTGTCCCTGTGGCAGCTAATTAAAATCGATATCGGTATTCCGTGTGCCCACTCATTTGTCAACTTGTGATGGGAATCGACCTAGATACTTTTTGTTCGGGTCCGAGGAAAACGATGCTTGCTTTCAGTCACTGCCGTGAACGGCGAATTTCCGGGCGATGCATGGCCGGTGTAGTCGATGCGGCCGTAAACTTCAATAGCAAACTGAAAGTCGAAGATCGTCATTCATTTGGCTCATAGAAAACGGCCTCTTAACGATATTGCTGGCTAATATGGCTGGAGCCGTTTGTTTTTCCGAGTCATAATGGCCGCGTTGAGACCTTTGGCTTGGCTTCGCCATGACGTTAGAGTTGGGCGTATGTGCCGTGGTACGCATCCTGTGGAAACGCAACATCGATTACAGGCGCTGAAACAGTCCCGGCCCAAATTGAACACTAGGTTGGTTGGTTGGTTATGTGTTTTGCGACACATCGACCGATGAGTCATATAGCGTCGCTAATTTATCACGCCGATTGGTCGCGGGTGGACTCAGTAAGTGGACCCGATCAAGAGTCGTACTCTCTATCAACTCAGCTACCGTTGACCCACACTATATTAGTATTGTCAAATTTTACACTGGTGACCAGGTGAAGCGTCCCAACGAGGACCACGTTTACTGATTGTGACATGCAGTCGACCGCGATATCAACACCTCGACTAATGTTCGACGTCAGTGAAGTATTCTGGCACTACAGACCAGTAACGTTGCTGTCTCTCGGCTTTATTTGCAGATAGCTGTGAACGGCAGTAAGCAGTGGCTTGTAGTTGATAGAGAAGGGTTGCATGCCTACTTTGGATTATACTTCGAAAATGGAGTACGTCATGAAGCTTAGTCGGCGTCCCTAAGCATGCAGCGAGAAACTCCCTATCGTATGCTGAGTGTTGAGCTACTGAGATTGGGGACAAGTAGTCTAGGGGCCATTTCCCCGTCCCACAATATAACTATTTTGGGTATGAGTCTCACTTGTCGCTACTCTTCGCCCACGGCCAATCGGCGTGAGCTATTAGCGACGCTACATAACTCAATGGCCGATTTGTTATGACCACTAACGAACCAACCGAGCTGATGAGCTTCTTTGAAAATAAGGCGACTGACAGTGGTTGATCCGTTCCACCATCTGATGCAGAGCAGCGCCAGCTGCGACCTGTGCAGTCAGTCACCAGGCTGTACGAGCCACATGTGGGCAGTGGGTGTCGGCAGTATTGCCGCGTTGCCCAGCACCGCCTGTATGTTCTGAAACACCGAGCGGCTGGCGGTATCCTGTGGCGACTGGTTGGGCTTCGGAAGTGATCTCATGCATTCCGTGAACGAAGTATCTACATCGGCATAGTGCTACATTATCCGCTGTTGAGAGCCTATCGTCACGAGTATCCGGCGGAAACTGTCGGCATCAGCAGACTGTGCCAGAGCAGGACTACCGACACGCTGTGAGGCGCCGGTCCTATTCCGTTAGCGGTCACGTGGTGGTCCTGGAAATCAACGTCGGATTAACTGGACATTTGCTGGAAGTTCACGCCAGCGATCGGGTGTTCAGTGCTTGCAACACTGAGCTAATATATCGAATGTCTGGTTCACAGTTCAGCACACAATCTAGTTCACGAAGCAGGCTATCCTTTAGCCGACAGAAACTGGCTCCACCGCTACGCAATCGTATGGCATGAAACACCTCTCACATTAGCTGAAGAGCGTGCCAGCTGCAGTTTTCTGCACGTCCACGGAACTCATGGTCATCTGATAAGACACGCTGCATGCCACTCGTAGATCATAGTGTCTTCATACGAAGACAAGTTTAGACATTTTGTGTGTGTGTGGAGTCTGTCGGTGTTACGCCGTTCCGAGTATGTTGACCGTCGGTGACCCCCCGATCGGCAAGTTTTTTTCTTAGGCACCATGTGGAAATCTGAGGACCACGGACGCCTCGACGGGCGAGTGGCACCTACCTGGCGCAGACCTGCACGTGAATCCTAATCCTAAGCTACTTTGATTGGACATGGGGCAAAGCTCACAGGTTGGCGACGCCCCCCCCCCCCTCCCAGCATCACTGTTATGCACAGTCGGAATGGTACTGTCTGCCCCGTTCTGGGAATTGGTACCGGAGGGGTACGTGCAAAATAGGAATTGAATCGGCCCTGCAAGTGGCGAAAGGTCATTTACTGTGCGGTTAGCACGCGGTGTATACGACTCCTTCGCGTGAGTGTGCCATGGCGTTACTGTGTCGATTACAGTTTGAGTGCCACATTCTGTCATTAGTTTAAAAGCTGACAGGGACATAATTATCCCAGTGTAGGTTCATGAACATCTGACGCTGCAAAAGAGGAAACACCGTCGCTGCAGGTGGTGGTTGGTGACGACCAGCGATTGCAGCTAGCGGCAATAGCGACCTACCTGCAGTGGTATCCAGGAGGAAGTCTAACTTGGTTCTTGCTTGCGCAGCGATTTTCAGAAGTGGCATGCCACGCGCGCCATCGGACTCGATCTGGCCGTCCGGTTTTACGCGTGATGGATGGCCGGACTTTCGCCTGACTGGTGGGGTCGTTCATATTCTTTTGGCCTTGTCTGGCCAAAGGCACTAGGGCCGGCACAAGGTTGTCTCAGCCCGTTATAAAAAATGGGCTCTGCTCACTTGGGCCGCTGAGCCTCATAGAGAGTTTGGAGCTCACCTGCGGTTTGACAATTAGGAGCCCTTAATGCTGTGCTATTGATACGCCTGCGACCTGTGGACTGTGTGCGAGGGGCACCACCGCCTGAACAGAAATAGTCAACATGATGGATAGCAACCATGGTGGGTGACTGCACACGTGGCATAGCCTGATCGACTTGGCCAACAGGCAATATCGACAGTATCGACTTGGTCAGCTCCGTCTGGCTGCCAGAGCGGTATCTATGGCAGGCGGACGGAATTGTGTAACTTTGCGCGTGATAACGTCATCGACTACGCCCGCCTTTGTGGCTGGCCCACGCAGGGCTGTCAGACACTAAGAGAAACAGTCGGCCTGTCTTTGAGACATGCATGTAAAAAAAATGCGCGCTGCACTTAGCCGTCGAATCAATAACTTGAAATGTCATGTCGCAGTGCACTGCTCTTCTGATTGGTATAAGTTTCGGTGATCTCAACTAAAGTGATAAAATATGCGGGAATAGCAGGTTTAGGTGGACATTTTCGGGCATTTCCCTGGATTTCCATGCACACGTCGTTTGGGCGGACATTAACGGTTCCGTCGACAGATTGACCAATGCAACGCTCATTTCTGTTGAGAATGATCCCATTCCGCGGACGGCATAGTATGTGCTAACATTTGGTCCACGTTAACCTCATCAACATCCGTAACTAAACAGTTTTCACTTTGTTTGCGCTCGTTGGTCCGCCACCCCGTGGCGCACGCCTCTCTTGGCGGTCAGCTGTTGACGCGTCGGACCAGAGCCAGAGCCGCTGGTCAGGGCAGGCCGCCACACTCCAGCCACGACCGCAGCAGGCCCTGAGTGCATCCTCTCTACTGGTTCTTCTGTTTCTTCATGGATATCCCGACTCTACATCTGCACTCCTGGTGCCGTTCACCTTCACTCTTGCCTTCGGCTGCGGTTCACCTCACTTGGCTCCAGCGGTGCTCTCGGGTGGCGCCTGTTCCCGCCTTCAGTCACAGTCGGCCGCCGCCGAGCGGGGCGGCGCGGTCCGCGCGCGCCAGACGCCGCCGCTGCATGACCTTCCGTGCGGACGTGGCCCATCCATCGTGACGGCCCTCGAGGCGTCGCGGCCGGCGTGTCTGGCTGTGTGTGTTTCTCTGTCTGTAACGCGCCTGACCTTCCTGGGGAGCGGCCGTGGCGTGACGTTGCCGCCGGCCGTGTCTGTCTGTGTGTCTCTCTGTCTGTAACGCGCCTGACCTTCCTGGGGAGCGGCTGTGGCGTGACGTGGCCGCCGGCCGTGTCTGTCTGTGTGTCTCTCTGTCTGTAACGCGCCTGACCTTCCTGGGGGGCGGGTGCCGGCTGTCTGTGTGTCTCTCTGTCTGTAACGCGCCTGACCTTCCTGGGGAGCGGCCGTGGCGTGACGTGGCCGCCGGTGTGTCTGTCTGTGTGTTTCTCTGTCTGTAACGCGCCTGACCTTCCTGGGGAGCGGCCGTGGCGTGACGTGGCCGCCGGCCGTGTCTGTCTGTGTGTCTCTCTGTCTGTAACGCGCCTGACCTTCCTGGGGAGCGGCCGTGGCGTGACGTGGCCGCCGGCCGTGTCTGTCTGTGTGTCTCTCTGTCTGTAACGCGCCTGACCTTCCTGGGGAGCGGCCGTGGCGTGACGTGGCCGCCGGCCGTGTCTGTCTGTGTGTCTCTCTGTCTGTCCGCTCTGACTTCCCCGAGGAGCGGCCGTGGCGTGACGTGGCCGCCGGCTGTGTGTGTCTGCGTGTCTTTCTGTCTGTAACGCGCCTGACCTTCCTGGGGAGCGGCCGTGGCGTGACGTGGCCGCCGGCTGTGTCTGTCTGTGTGTCTCTCTGTCTGTGACGCGCCTGACCTTCCTGGGGAGCGGCCGTGGCGTGACGTGGCCGCCGGCTGTGTCTGTCTGTGTGTCTCTTTGTCTGTCCGCTCTGACTTCCCCGAGGAGCGGCCGTGGCGTGACGTGGCCGCCGGCTGTGTCTGTCTGTGTGTCTCTCTGTCTGTCCGCTCTGACTTCCCCGAGGAGCGGCCGTGACGTGACGTCACCGCCGGCTGTGTGTGTCTGCGTGTGTGTGTGTGACCGTTCCCGACATCTCCCGGGGGCAGTCGTGACGTGACGTGGCCGCGGTATCCGCGTGACGCATCTCCCGGCGAGGCGGCGGCCAGTGCCCGCGCCGGACCGCTATTCGGCCGGGCGGGGCTGTTCTCGCCGCCGATGTGTTGGCAAACCGGTCAATAGCGCCAACTGTAGGTCGCCGCCGCGGTCCGGGACCAAGTTCCGGCGACAGATTGAGTGCGACGCCCGGCTGCCGGCCGCGTCAGAGGAACGCATCGTCAAGGCGACGCGCGGAACAGAGACCAGTCTGGCTGGTCGGGCAGGGAGTGCATTTTGTTGTGTCCGCCAGTGCAGACGTCCAAGCTGCCCCTGCGATGCATCGAATTTATACCCCATGGCACTCGTCAAATGGAAACAAATTGCTTGTGACGGGAACGTATCAGATCCACGGGATGGATTGCGCTCCAGATTTGAGCATGTCTCTCCCTCTCTCTCAGAGAGACAAGCTCGCGTTCTTTCTCGCCCTATCTCTTTCTATCACACACTCGCCCTCACGGTGGTCGCGTGGGTGAGAGAGAGAGAGAGAGAGAGAGAGAGAGAGAGAGAGAGAGAGAGAGAGAGAGAGAGAGAGAGAGAGAGAGAGAGAGAGAGAGAGAGAGAGAGAGAGAGAGAGAGAGAGAGAGAGGGGGGGGAGGGGGAAGAGCCTGGGAGAGATAGAGGGAGTGATGGAGGAAAAAAATGGAAAGAGAGTATATTGCCGAGATCAGCAACGAGCAGGTCGTCACATTGTGTACATGGTGTGTGTATGTGTGTAGTCTGCCGCCCGCAATAGCGTGCTTCAGACCGCTATCACGGCCGGCGATTGACGAGCAATCACTCGCGCACGCTGTGTTGGATCTGCAAACATTTCTGACTAATTGTACATGCGGCACGTAGGGCGCCGCAGCCGCAGGGATCACTGAACTAAACAAGAATGCAGATGTATGTGTGACTTATTTTTTTGGTATTACGGTTCCGCTGTACTTAATTCCGGCAAGCTCCCTCTTGTGGTGGGCAATTGTCTGGTTGATTAACGGCGACCTCAGCAGCATGCTGTGACGCACCTGCCTCCGCCGCTATCCACGGACACGCCACACAGCATGTCGCCAGATTACACAAAAGTTCTAGCGGACCTTCCTGACTGCCTGTTCCCGGACACTGCTGTTGGTGTTCCAGCCGTTGGCTCCACTCGGCTATTTGTGTTGTCTGAGTAATTGCCGGTGTTATTTCCTCATGGCCAGATCGAGCACTTTTTCCTTTGGCAAGGTACATATACATCCGTGTTGTGTTTTGTGGTGAAGATGTACTTGGGAGGAGTGAAGCGTGAAACTTTTGGAGCTGCTCTCGAGACACATGCCGTGTTATCAGTGAGAAGAGCAGAGCATGTTAAGCTTGTCTGTTTGTTAGTGTGTTTGTTTATATGTTTGTGTACTTGTTCATACATGTGCTGCATTTGTATATTTGTTTGCATTTGTATGCTTGGTGTGTGAGAGTTTTGTTTGTATGTGTGTGTTATAGGTTGTGTATGTTGTGCTATATGTCTGTTAGTGTTTGCTCTAGCCAGTTGCCAAGGTAATTACACCGGGCGCGAAATGGCATCGTAGCCGGCGCGCCCTTAAGCCTAAATAATCAATCAAGGTAATTGCACGGTATGTAAATTGGCCTTGCGGCCAGCGAGTTGCTTCTGTGTTCAGTCGTGGCATAAGCGGCGTATTACAGCGTTCATTTGCACCATCGTGCTCTCTGGTCATCGCCATACGCTATGGGCTTCCTTTATGGGCCGAATAATTAGCTGTTTGCACGTCGCATTCGGAGCGTCTGATGATTTCCTGCACGTCGCATTCGGAGCGTCTGATTATATCCATGTGCATGCTGCACAGTGTTAGCCAGGTGATTGTGTGCATCGTGTGGTCGTGTTGTACCGCCTTCTGCCGGTTTACTTCAGCTTCTGGTCTCCGTAGTGGTGTGATTGGCTTAGCGTGTGATTCAGCATCCACCCCCACCCCCCCCCCCATCACGTGTGCATGCAGGATCGTATGCTGGGCGCAAAATGACCCTAGATGTCGACGCGCCCCTAAACTCCAATTCACCACCAGGATCGTATGCTTCTCGACGGTCGACAGACCCCTTGTCCCCGGTAGATATTGACGGGCCGTGACGGGCGAAAAAGTTGACGGATCTTCGCCCCAGGCAGCGCTTGCCACAGCCACGCTCAGTCATGTTGTTTAATTATAGTTGAATGGATCTGAATGGCCGCTGCGGTACTCCACGGATCCGCGCAAGGCCACCAACCAGCCAACCAACCAACCAACCAACCAACCAACCAACCAACAAACCAATGAAACTATGCAAATTCCATTTCTTATAAGTTGTATAGGATGCAGAGTAGTCCCATACCCACTCATTGTTCGCCTGATGCCACGAATTTGACGTATGTATTGCTTTTGACCCAGTGCGTTGTGCGGCTGCTTCAGTATATGCGCCCTAGGGCACAAATCAGCGAAAATTCCGGTCTCGTTGAGTGGCATTATTCGATTGCGTGGTCGTGCCACTGAACCCTTCACCACTGAACCAGTATAGCGAGGTTGTGGTGTCGCTCGGGCGTCGAACAGCAGGAATTGGCCGCGGACAGTCCTGATTATAATGCACTTCTGCTGCCTTGAACCACCCGTATCACATACATGCGGTGACACGATTATCCAGTTATAATTATTCGTGAAATAGAGTGAAATATACCATTTTCTGGGCATTGAATGGGGTGGGGTGGGCGCTACATGACCAATGTAGTCGTTGCGCCCTAAATCCCTAATAACTAACTGGGCATTGAATGGGCTTCCTTTCCAAGGAAGTATCGACATCGCGCTTATTGTTATATATATATATATATATATATATATATATATATATATATATATATATATATATATATATATATATATATATATATCGATATATATCGACATCGCGCTTATGAAGTATCCATGACTCGTTTCTGAGTATTTCGTGTGAAGTATCATGTTTGTTCTCACCATTACATTGATTGATGATGCACTGATTGATGCATAAGTATCTCGTAACACAATGTCAGGCACGGAGGTTATCTATGGTGTGGTCTATTGAACAGTGTCATCTACTGATGCCATAGTATTGCAATAGTTATCGTTAGCATAGTCGTCTGTGCATTAGGTGTCGTACACATTGAACGAAAAAAATGAGTGCACAATTGGCTTGAAATTGAGTTTCAAGAACTGAAATGGTGTTTTAATTTGCATACCTTCATCACAATCTTTGGACATCCTCTTGTACTTGTTTCGACATCTCACACCTAACGAAAATAAAAAAAACATCATTTCAATACTGCGATTATCCAAACGGCATGTTTCGTCACGTGCCGTGCGATTTGCGCAGTTGTGCAGGTGGTGGGAGGCAAGCGGTGCAGTTATTCCTCTCCTGTCGCCTCACCAACACCATAGCTCAAACTTGAACACCACGCTGCGCCAGATGTATTCACCAGTCGGGTGGCGTGAGGCTCCAACTCCTCGGACACCGTTCGTCAGCACGCTGTGCACACCGTTCGTCAGCACACTCTGTATCTGTTCACACTGCTCTTCACTCGCTGGTCTGACGCTGGCTGTCCAATCTGAACTGGTGACCACACACCAGAGACTCACACGCAACACAGACTAAGCGTGCTGTCCGGGGGCACAAATCACGCGAATACTAATCGAAGCACCAAATCAAAGATTGGTCATTTTGACCTGGAACGCGTCGATCAATTTGGGTACGTGATGATAACAAGATGGTTATCAGCAGATAGTTGAACAGTCTTACTATGCGACTATTTCCATAACCAAACAGTACGCCTTTGACCGTTTTCAATAGACGTGTGTCTCGCATGACGTTTTGTAACACGACGACGGCTCTGGTGCATACCATAGCCCCAACAGCAACCACAACTATTTCGAACGTGGATATTACTTTTGTTTGTTTCCTTCAGAATTATTCGCATGAGATTATCAGAATGATATCGCTGTCACAAATGGTCCAAATTCGTGCATTGTGGAATATAGGATCACTGTGGTAATATTCGTGCACATGTGTCATGGTGATATTGAACAGCTCGACAAGAATACGACTATTCTACATACAAAGCGGCTTCAATTACATGCATTGCAAATGCTGAAGAGGAACAACGAAGGATACAAAAAGCAATGATTACGATGAAGGCAAAGCGATTTCGTTAGCTTAGACGGCTGGCGGCGTTGTCGCGGGAGAGGCGTGACCCGTCACGCGGCGCACGATGTCGCCCGTCACGGACCGGACAAATGGCTGTGTCACGCGACAAATGGAACTGGCACGCCGTGCCCTGCCCGTCGGACTGTGACCGACACATCACCATTGGGCGCGGGCCAGCGTGCCGCGCCACCACCTGTGTGCTGCTGCTGCTGCTGCTGCTGCTGCTGCTGCTGCTGCTGCTGCCCCAGCTCCAACTGCTGCTGGCGGCACCCACCCGCCCCGCTGCCCTCACATCTCTCGCCACTGGTCGACCGCCGGTCCAAGACTAGCGGCCGCCTGACACCGCCGTGCTCCGCTGTGACCGCCTGACACTGTCAAGCGACGCTGTGGCCGCCTGACACCGCCATGCGACGCTGTGGCCGCCGCCTGACACCGCCGTGCGACGCTGTGGCCGCCTGACACCGCCGTGCGACGCTGTGGCCGCCCGACACCGCCGTGCGACGCTGTGGCCGCCTGACACCGCCGTGCGCCGCTGTGACCGCCTGACACTGTCAAGCGACGCTGTGGCCGCCTGACACCGCCATGCGACGTTGTGGCCGCCGCCTGACACCGCCGTGCGACGCTGTGGCCGCCTGACACCGCCGTGCGACGCTGTGGCCGCCTGACACCGCCGTGCGCCGCTGTAGCCGCCTGACACTGTCAAGCGATGCTGTGGCCGCCTGACACCGCCGTGCGACGCCGTGGCCGCCTGACACCGCCATGCGACGCTGTGGCCGCCTGACACCGCCATGCGACGCTGTGGCCGCCATCCGAGACTACCGCGTGTTGCCGCATGTAGTGCACTTGTCCTCGCGCATCAGCCAGCAGCAGATGATGCCCAGCGGGAAGAAGCAGACGGCCAAGATGATGCCACACACGGTGAACTCCTTGCCATAGTAGCCGCCCTGAAACGGAGCAGGTTGTGGTTACGTGGATGCGCCGCGGTGTCGACGCGGTCCACCCTTGTGCGCGGCCATACACGACCGTGCATGGTCATGCGGGTATGTGCAGGCACTGGCGGAGAAAATGCATACATCTATGCGTGCATGCGGGTGAAATCAACCCCTCGTCAGCTAGCGCCACACAGGAAAAATGAATCTGAAAGGCGCAATACATGTGTCATCTGTTTGCAATCTCAGAGAATAGGAGTGTGTGTGTGTGTGCTGACGAGCACCAGGGATGGCTGGTAACCAGCGTGATGCTCAGTTGTGGCGCCACGACGGAGGCTAACCCACCAGTTGAGCAGTCGTTGTTTCATGCCGACAATGGTGGCCTCTTATGAAGTTCACGAAACAGTTATACTTCCGACTGTGCGATCCACCCTCTCTTCCTCACACTATGCCGGAAAAGGTTATGGCTCAGCCTGTCACCTTACCAGCCTGGGAGATGTCCCAAGTGGCCTGCCGCTCTATGGGCGGTGTTCTCCAGTGACTTAGTGCTGTGGCCCTTCCCCAGCGGCCCGTGTTGTGGACGGTGTTCATGGCGATGTCCCGCTGTGGGCGGTGTCCCCTCCCCAGCGGCCCATGCTGCGGGTGGTGTCAATGGCGATGCTCCGCTGTGGGCGGTGCCCATGGCGATGTCCTGCTGTGGGCGGTGTCCATGGCGATGCCCTAATGTGGGCGGTATCCCCTCCCCAGCGGCCCATGCTGTGTGCGGTGTCCCTGGCGACGTCCTGCTGTTGGCGGTGTACCTGGCGATTTCCTGCTGTGGGCGGTGTCCCCCTCCCCAGCGGCCCATGTTGTGGACGGTGCACCAGGCGACGTCCCGCTGTGGGCGGTGTCCATGGCGATGTCCTGCTGTGGGCGGTGTCCCTGGCGATGTCCTGCTGTGGGGGCTGTCCATGGCGACCTGCTTTGTTGGCTTCGTTTCAGTGGGTACCTGTCAGTGTCCTCGGCGGCCTTCTGCTATGTGTAGCCTCTCCAGGTGCCCACCGGCCGGTCTGTGACCGGGCTCTGCAATGTAGCCACGCCGCTCCGTACACGGGCCGTCACACAGACCGGTGGGAATCTGCCCTGGGCCGGTGCCAACTGGTCGGCCTTGGCCGGTGTCGGCCGGCTGCCCGGCTTACTCTGGCCCGGCTGGCTGCCGCGGCCCGCCGCCGCTCGCGGCCGGACTGCCTCACACTGCCACACACTGTCGCACAACGGCCGGCGCCCAGGCCGTGTACTCGCGCGGATAACATGAGGTCGGGGGTGGCAGAGGGGATGCCGTCAAACGAAGGTCGAGGGTGGCAGAGGAGATGCCGTCAAGCGAGGCCGTTCGCCGACGGGCGCGTGCGATTGGATCTGAGCGGTCGCGCTGACATGGGGGCGGAATGCGTTGCAGATGGTGTGCGATGCCAGTGTGATATCGGTGGCTGGATCCGTTTATCGGTGGTGAAGCGTCAGGCGTCGTCTCCAGAGGATATGTCCGGGGTTTCGTCCGGGTGTCCCCTCCCCCGCCCAACCACGCCGCCTCCCCTATTGCGACCGACTGACAAACGCCGCGTTCTAGTGGTATGTACCGCGCATCGCACCATTGCCGCCGGATATGACGCCATTGCTGTGGAAGTGCGGTCCGGTGGCGAGCCACTTATCGCACGCTTTGACCGCTGGATTCTGCCTGTTCCTGTGCCATTGGCGCGGGACCCAGATACGTTGGTATCGGACGGGAAGCTGCGGTGGCTGAAGACACGGATGTGCGGTGGCTTGTCGGGTCACCCGCCATCCATTTTGCGCGCTACGGCGTGAGCTGCACGCTGCAGCTCACGTTGGATGGCTCTTGCAATCTCCGAGGATAGCTGATTTTGCAACACTCCAGCTGATGCTGGAGCCGGCTATTTTTGGCACAAATATGCACCAGGCCGCCTCCTGCAGCCAGCTGTCAGGGAGTCGTGCGGTATTCCCCACCGACCCGTGCCATTCCCCGACCATTCGCCATGCATGCCAACGCTTTGACGGATAATTTCCGGCGCTCGGTGCTGGGTGGTGCTTCCCGGTGGCCTGATGCCAATTTGTCCGACATTGTCAGTTGACACGCGCCTCTCCTCGAGAAAAGTGCAGATCTAGCAGCTGACACGCGGCCGGAACTCTGAATCGCTCGCCACCCACGTCAAAATTAGAGGTCAGTTTTTGCCGTTGATGCGCCTGTGAAACTCGGTATCGTCGTCAGGCACGACAGAGCTGTCGGAGCCTTCGCTCGGGTAAGCAGCGCTCGCCATTACGTCCTGTCGGACATTGAAGTTGTCGGCGCTGTGTCAGGGAATGGGGATGAATAGCCCCCTGAACACTTAATAAAACGCTGAAGCGGCTAATTCCGATACGCATTGCTGACTGACTGGAAAAACCAACAAATTTCCGCCATTGTCTGACTGGAGCAAGGCCTTGACTGGTGCACCACCGAGCACAGGCGAAGGCATGGAGTGTGCCGCATATTAATGTTTTACTAAGCCACGCATATCAACCACTGAGCCTGTAGCTCAGTGTTTGAGTGTTTGGTATGCCAGAGGTACGGGGTTCGATTCCCTGCGATGCCCACCCTTCCTGTCGGGGTGAGAGGCAGGTGACGTCATATGGTCCCAGCTACTGAGTGCGTCATAAAGCCACAGTCCATCAAAACGTTTGAAGAAGGAAAATAACTTATCATGCCCATGTGCCCCGATATGAACCCCGGAGCAAGTTATTTTAATAGTTTACATGTTTGGACAAGTCCTAGTTGTTCCAGACTCCGTGTTCCTACCTATGCTTGGTGGTCCTCCAGTCATGACCTTGCTCCAGCCAAACAATGGCGGACATTTGGCAGTTCTTGGCGTAGCGAACCTGGCAGTTTGGACGTTTTCGTATTGTTCATGAGGATGCTTATTTATCCTCACAGGGTGAGGATACACATTTATCCTCACCCTGTGTCCTGCTCTCTCGCCAACAGTGTTCCTGAACGTTCCGCCCTACTCTGTCGCACGTGTCCGCCGAACCCTGCGCACACGTGCCCACCGTGTGCAATGTCTGCTACATCCGACGACTCCGTGCGCACGTGCTGACAGTGAGCAAGTGCGTCTGCCTCCCCCGGTCGCCAAATGCACGCTCGCCTCGCTCGCCCCGCTCGCCCCGCTCGCCCCGCTCGCCCCGCTCGCCCCGCTCGCCTCGCTCGCCCCGCTCGCCCCGCTCGCCCCGCTCGCCCCGCTCGCCCCGCTCGCCCCGCTCGCCGCGCAGTCTTCCTCAGACACTGCTCACACCCGGGTGACCTTGACCGGTGGCCGGCAACGACTTCGCACGAGCCTCGCTGGATTCCGACGGCTGCGATCCGCATATGGCCGTGTTTGAGAGCTCACCTTGAGGTTTTTGTATCGTGCGTGTGCGGTATGCGCGATGCCTCGAGATGGCGCGCAACTGCGAGCGACGGAGCGAGGTGTCAGCCGTGCGTGCACTGGGTGCTGTTCAGCGGGCTCCCGCTGTGGGCCGTCTGCTGTGGCGTTGCTGTGAATCGACAGCTGGCGGCGCGCTTCGACCGTCGACACCGCACGGCAGACGGGCTGTGACGAGATGCGGCCCGCAGCGTCTGACGTGTCACACGACATGACGTGACGTGGCGTGCCTTTTGCATTGCTCACACAGAGCATGGCGAGATCGATGCACTCGCTATTGCACTGGGATCAACTCACGTTGGTATCTGTGCTTGTCAGGTAGCTGGTTTGGTTGCTGTCGCCTTTGGGTTTCACGGGGCGCATCGACTGCAGTTGTCATGTAGCTTAAGGTCATTTGGTGTCGCCAGGTGCCTGCTTAGCGCATTTGAACCCACGCACACGAAACGTGCGCTGATGGGATTGGAATACCACACTGGTTTGTGTTTGTAGTTATGAAAGTATCGGACGCGGCCAGAAGACGAAAGAACTAACAAAATATAAGCACAATAAAGCTACAATGTATGTTACGTTTTTCCCGTGCTACGAAGCGTCCTCGTCGTTACCCACCAATAACTGCAGGGCACTTGTACACACCAGCATCGCACGCCGGTGTGATTCGGTGCCGGTTGGGAGGTGTCAGCACGAGCTATGCCTTGTCCGGCTTCAGCGCGGTGCGCTGGAGGCCACAGAGTCTATGCCGACACCCTATGCCGACACCGACAGTCACGGCTGACGCCACGTCGCGTCAGGTGACGCGACGTGGCGTAGCGCGACAGTGGCGTAGCACGATAATGACCTAACGGTGGTCTGGCCGGCGGTCCGTCCGCACTCACCGGACAGTTGGAGCACTTGTTGGCGCCCTCCAGATCAGCCATGCTGCTCGGCTGTGTCGGCTCTGTCGACTGAAACAGGCCGCCACCCGGGTCAGGTCACGCACAAGCCAGCTGCCAGTCTGCGATGAGCGTCACTACCACTCTGGGGGGGGGTCATGTTGAATAGCGGGCAGGTTGCGAAGTTGTGCAAGGCGCTGGCGGCGACAGAGGCTGCTGCCAACACCGGCAGCTATGACGTGGGCCATTGCGTCAATCAAGGCAAATAGTGTGCAATTGTACTGCACTGCGATGTTGTTTGCAATGTGCGTGATCATTCTTAGTTCGGAAAGCTTAACCGTCTGCACTTGCACCCCGGTGTGTACTTCGTTTTAAACCGGTTTCCAAGCCGTACAATTGTGTCCACCCGCCGCTTCACAACTTTTGTGCTTTCAGCCTCGTTAAAGACGACAAGAAATATCCGCTCTCCTGGTGCAACGGTGGTGGTTATACGTTTTACGACACATCGACCGTTGAGTCATGTAGCGTCGCCAATCTCTCACTCCGATTGGTTGCGGACGAAAAAGGAGCGACATGTTCAGCTCAAACCCACAATCTTCCGATTGTGAGACGGGCAACTTACCCCTAGACTACTCGTCCCCTCCGGGTGCATTGCACCCGGAGGGGACGAGTAACTAGTCTTCCTACCCAGGGTGCAATACACGCAGCCCTACTTATTGTGCAATAAGCTCCACTCTTAGGGCGAATCAGTAGACAATGATTCGGTATCACAGCACTACTACCAGATTATCGGCGGACTGCATTTCTGCGGCACAACACTACTACGATGCAACACTACTACGACACGACACGATTATGTCCTTCAAATTATATGTCAAGGCTTGCCTGTCGAAGAAAAGTAAAGATGTAACTGGACCTCACGACCTCCGGGTCGGTAACCCTTGACCCATTTTTATCCGACACGACACAACTGGAAATGCAACTATTGCGCCGTCACGCGACGTCATCGCGGTATGACGAACTACCATCGCGACTTTACTGTTTCGGCAAGAAGGTCGTAAGAACCGCAGAACTACTGACCATGTTGCGACGCGATGCGGCTGTTATACAAATACTGCGACGCGGTGTCTGTGCACATGCTAATATGGCTCTGCGACACTGATGCTGGGGAAATTCCCGCCAGCTTTACTGCAACATTTCTAGCGATAAAAAACACTACGTGACATCAGCACGATGACACTCCCTTTCGGAAACGGCGGCAAGGAGCAGTCGATTACCGCAACCAGGGTGCCATAGTCCAGTAGGTACTAGATCTGGCAATGACAGCCCGGAAATGACATGTGCTCAGATAGCCCTGGTCACTGGCTAGCTGCTCACCAAATTTTATAAACCTAGCCTAACCGTAACGAACCTGTCCCTACTGGATCGGACCGAACCTGACCTAATTTAAGCAAATATATCATGCCCTGGCCTCATGCGACTTGATCTCACATGATCTAGCACATTGCATAGGCGAACCTTACCAAACTGCATCAATAGTTTACGGTAACCTATACTCGATTATTATAAAATACAGTCAAAAGTTGCTTTGCTCCTAGTGTGCATTCGGATGCAACCCTTCCTGGAGCCACAAAAGAAAGAAATGCAGTCTCCATGGGGCGAATTCTCACTCCCATCCTTTGTATTATTTAACCCATTAAAGATGATCTACCGGCTGGCCCTTCTGACTGGGAAAGGCGCCCTGTACACCCCAGCCCCCCCCACACACACACCCACCCCACCCATCATGGGCCAACGAATTATTGAACCGACGGCGCCCTTCCAGCAGAATGGCGCCCCTGAATTTTCCTCGAGGGTACCCTCGCCCCTTCCATTAGCGAATTTTCAGTCGAAAGCGTTCCCCAGGCATGCCGTGCCTGGATCCATGAAGATGCCTGGATCCGCGCCTGCAGCCGCAATCCTGCCACGGAGCCCAATGTCGTATCGCGTGCGGTAGAATTCAGAGCCGCGCGAAATGTTCCAGACTCCGGCGGTGACAAGCTATGTCCGGATCGACTTTTGCAAATGTAGTCACGACTTCCAGGCGCCGGAGCACTGTTGCAGGCTGCTCGGGCGTCAGCCAATCGTGGGACGGCCCCGAACACGCAGTCCTTGGCCGGGGTCATGGCAAACCTGCACGGGCCATGTTGGATCTGGCGTAATTAGCCGCAGCCATCGGTGCTGTGCCGGTTGTCTGGCTTGTGGGACAGCGCACCTACCCACAGAGCAGTGCGGCCCGGGACAGCACGGGCAAACTACCCCGGATGTGGCACACGTTCAAACTACCCACAGAGCAGTGCGGCACCGTGCAGTACAGCACGGCAGCTTACAACTACCCACAGAGCAGTGCGGCACGACAGTTCACAACTACCCACAGACGTCCACTCCCGGTAGAGGAGCGAGTCTCTGAAGATTTTGAGGTTTGCTTTGTAGGTCTAGGCAGCATCATGGATGTAGTGGTGGACGACAGACGCTGTCGGTGCCGCCGCCTGCCGCGAATGCCGGCGGCGCTGGATGTGCGCTCGCTCCATACGTGCCCGGCTTCATCCTGTTTCCGCCATGTGTCCCGGTCTGCTTGAGCCGTGTGTGTGCCGACACTGTCGCCGTGTCCTCTCACTGTCCGCCGTGTGTCCGCGGCATGGCTGTCCTGTCCCGTACGCTCTCTGGTCGGATTCCAGCTGCTTTTTGGCCCGGCTCCGGCGTCACCTCCAGACTGCTGCTGCAGCCGACTTGTTTATCTAGCTCTATCTGTTTATTTGGCTACGACTCCATTTTTGTCACTTGCTTGCGTTTTCATTCTATAGCGTTGTCTGTGTGGAAGCATTTCTTTGTTTGCCTGTCTACGGCTACCTGCTTCCCTGGCTCTGCCTGTCTTCTTGTCCCGCCCTGGCTACCTGATTCCCTGGCTCTGTCTTTTTTTCCGGCTCCGTCCGGCTACCTGCTTGATCGGCTCCTCCTCCCCGTTAGCCCGACCTCGACTGCCTGTCTGCGCTCATCCTGTCGCAACTCCCGGTTTCCTCTTTCACGTACGGCTGGAACGACTCTTTGGCCTCGACAGCGGTCTGGCCGTGCCTGGCCCGCTCCACACACGACCTCGGTCACCGAGGCGGGGCGGGACGGGGTGTCAGGGCCCCCGCCAGCTCGCCCGCTCCGCCGCAGCCGGCGCTGACGTCCGCTGGTGGTACCAGCCGAAACCACCTCCAAATGGAGATTGGGTGGAGAAATCGGGGCGAAGTGTGCAACCGTACACTTGATGAGGCGGAAATAGCCATATTAAAAATTTTAACTCTCCCAACGTTATAATTATATGCACTGATCCTTCTCTAAGTATACGACTTGCTGAATATTAATTAGTCGTATATTATAATTGACAGAGGCATGCGCGTGGATTCGTGAACACGCGCCTTGCAATTTTGAACCCATCTTCAAAGGTTTTAGACGTAAATGTAGTTGCAGATCAAACTTTAAATAAATACACGTGTAGATCACACATTTAGATTGGGTCTGCATGTAGACCGAGCATCACGAAGAGCGTTGCGATTAGAATGTGTGATACTGTAAGCACGGCGTTACACAGTCGGACATGTGTCACGAAGCTTCATACAGCCGCCAGCACACAGGCTCACAGGTTCACTCCCGTCGTCAGCAAGAACTTGGTTTGCTTCCACAAGTAAACAACCGTTGCTGCGCTTCCTAGCTACCAACTGCAAAAATCTGGCTTGAGCAGAGGGCGCTTCGACACTTATACAAGCCCATGCTGTGAACGGTCTCTAACTACAAAATCCACGGGCAATATTGCCATGTTACATGCAGATGCAGTCCGGAAGTTCCCCGTACACCATCCCCCTTCAACCCGATTCCCCGTACACCATCCCCCTTCAACCCGATTTTTGTACGACACAGGCCCGCCTTAAAAGACCTTTCCACACACATGAGGGTTTTGCTGTAGGAGTATCACCACAAAACGGAGCTGTATCGATACGATTGTTACCATACACCAGACAGCCATATACTTTCCCCGTTTCCCCGCCTATCCCCGCTCCGAAATCATCGGAGAGCACTGCTAAACATTGAATTCGATTGTACACATACAGGAGATATGATGCAGCTGGCGCATTCTCAACCAGAATGAGGGCTAACAATGGTCAGGGCAGCCTGAGTTCTGCATGCGAACGTTCGCCGTGTGCTGTCGGCTGGCGTTGCGCCAGAAACGGCTACAACACATCAGGCTCGGAAGTCGGGCGGTGCTTTAGGAGACCAACACCCCCTTCCTCAGTTCCATTTGCTGCCACCCCAGCTCCTGCCTTACCGCACCTGCGTCAGACCGGGCCGAGCGTGTGGTGCCGGGGGCTCTGCGACACACCAGGGTCCACTGTGCCGGACCTGAACCCAGGTGCCACACTAAGGCACTGTGTGTCACACCAGGGCCCCGCATGCCAGACAAGGACACATTGTACCACGTCAGGACCCAGTGTGCTAGGCCAGGACCCAATGTGTCACACCAAGGGCCCAGCATGCCAGACCAGGGCCCAACATGCCAGACCAGGGCCCAGCATCCCAGACCAGGGCCCAGTATGCCAGACCAGGGCCCCGCGTGCCAGACCAGGGCCCCGCGTGCCAGGCCGGCTTGTCCCGGCCACTCACCTTCAGTACGGAGCGAACACGCGATTCCGTCGACTGTGGCGCCGCCGACTCGCTTCAGGCTCGACCGGCGCTCCAACACGCCCAGCTAAGCCCACACATCCGGGACTTTCCCGCCGAGCAGTGGCGCGGCCAGCGTGGGTGGCGAGGGGGCAGCCGCCGCCTGTAGGGTCAGAGAGGCCCCCAGGCGGCCAGACGGGGTCAATGCAGGGGCCACTAGTGTCCCATGTAGGGCCCCTGGACCTACTAAGGGGGCCCCGGGCTAACGCAAATGGTCCCAGACACATGAAGATTCTGTGTCAACGGAGATTGTTCTCGGAAAAATGTCGAGTGCCCTTTGCTGGGCTAACGTGAAAAGCTTCTAGATCGACCCCCCCCCCCCCCGAATAGTTGGAATGACCTCCGGTCCGACGGAAAGGGTTCGAGTCAATTTGAAGGACCGCTGGGTTGTTGGGGCAGCCCAAGCTGAGAAAGGATCCCGAACCTGATGGGCGGGATCCACACGTTTGAAAATGGGCCTCCGGCTTGCCGGAAAAGGCTGTTGGTGATCAGAGAGCCACTGAGACGTAGGAGGTTGCCCGGTTGCCAGAGGACCTCTGGGGGGCGGGGATGACCGAGTGGTTAAGGTTTCGGGCTCTGGGTACCAAAGGTCCTGGGTTCGACTCTAGCGCCACTCAGGACATTTCCCAATCCCGCGGCCCACCGGCGAAACAGTGTGGGCGGCGCCATTAGCCGTGAATGTGCATAAAGTGTGTCGTGAACTAACCAATAAACAAACAGAGGACTCTCTGGCAACTGTCCAAATCTTGCACTTTTTTCCACTAGTATGCACGCTTCATTTTGAGAAGTATGCCCGAGTGGAAAAGACGTAACAATGTGGGGTCATCCTTATCATGAACCCCTCCCTATTAAAGTTTGCCTGAACGTAGCTGGTAACAGAAACAAGCAATTGTTCATGGAGATGAGCATTGATATATTTACTCAAGCTAATGATACCCATGCCATAATTATAAATTATATATATATACGCATATACATATATGGAGGGGCCCCTTCAAAATAGCGTGACAGAAATTCCAAGAGCTTGGAAAAGTGCCGTACTGCCTCTAAGTAGGCAGGGCGGCCCTTTTCAGACGTTCGCCCCTGCATCAAGTCCTGGCTACTCCACTGTCTGGAATAAGGCTGCCCTTGCTGATAGTCCTCGGTTGATTGGGGTTGATTGGCTCGTTTTGCTGTTGGGTAATTGGGTTATTCCCCCTGGGAGAAAGGTCGGTTATTTTCCTAAATAAGAAACAAAAGGACTAATAGTGACCCGCCATGGTCGTATGCCGCCCCTGCGCCGGCTTGTACATCCACACCGCCCATTGCGTTTTTGTAATAGCGTTGATACGGTACTCGGCGGCTGCACAGTGTATACGTGTCTACGTTATGGGCCCGGCAATGTGTGCCCTTGAGCTGCATGCATAGCTATTAGCGCAGTGTTGGCCGTGGACAGCGGGACTGCAGGCGAGCAACAGTCGGGAGACCGGAATGTGGCGGATTCCAGACCAATGACCCGTAGAGGGGTGGGAATAACCGGCGGGCGGTGCGAAAGTGGCCAGGGTTCGACGGCGTGGCTTTACGACGGGGGTGTGCACTCAGGCGCGGGCTGGACAGTATTTGGGGTGCTCTGATGACATCCATTGGCATGGTGTTTAAGGTATGCAGCAGTGTTCGGTCGCTCTCGAATTACCAAACGGGTTGATATAAAATAGCCCGCTGCCGCCGTTAAATTAATGAAGTTCTATCTTCGACATCAGTTATGTTACGATATGTTACATCAGTTATCAGTTATCAGCCATTACTATCGCACAATATCTCCCCCAGCCTTACCAGCTGCAACGGTCCAGTACCAACTGTCCCTTATTTGAGCTGGGTCTGTATTAAGAGCTACTTGAAATATGTAGCAGAGCTTTACATCATCGAGCTTGCGAGCGTTGTGGTCCGACATTTTCTGCAGGATCGAATGCAAGGTGCTCCCATTTCCCTCGATGTTCCAAAGTGGCGCAACAGCAGAGCACTGGAAGCTGCAGTATCTGTAATGGCCACCAGCCTCGGCGACAGAACATATTCGTCACACAGGTGGCACATTGTGGCTGCAGCGACAGAACACAGTCGGCACGATGACTGTGACGTCACGTGCCTGACACCGGATGTGACCTGCGACGCCCGCGGCAGGTACACAGCGGCTGCGTTGGGGGACGTGGAGGCGTTCGTTATGGTGCTTTTTTGTTAGTTTTTGTTCTTTCAAGGTTGTAAGTCATAGCCTTCAAGCTAAAAAGTTATAAAGCTTGCTAAGAGCGCCAGGTGCCCTTCGGAGCATATGAAGGGAAGGTAGGTTAAATGAACAAAAATATACCTTTTAGTTCCTAAGCAAAGCTATATTATCGGTTCCAAAGCAACTATCAACCCCAGCCATGACCAATCCCTTTGACATCACCGAGCGATCGTTGTCGAGTTTTACCTGTACCCCTTCAGCTCTCCGAGACTCCACTCGAAAGCGCCGGCAAGCTGCTGCCTTAATGCGGTCACGTGATCAAGGTCAGCACGCACTGCGAAGATGCCCTTCCAGTCCACCTGTATGTGCCGAGCCATACTTTGCCTACCAAGATGCCCTTCCAGTCCACCTGTACGTGCCGAGCCAGGCTTTGCCTACCAAGATGCCTTTCCAGTCCACCTGTACGTGCCGAGCCAGACTTTGCCTACCAAGATGCCCTTCCAGTCCACCTGGTGTGCCGAGCCAGACTGCCTGTCAGTTTGGTTCCGCTCCCCTTGTTGACGGCGAGTGTCAGCCACCATGCCCAGGCGCCGTTCTGGACATCAGCCACCGCTTCTCAGAGTGCAGACAGCCGGTGTTCGGTGCCGCTCCTGGGAACGGGCGGAGCGCCGGACCTGACTTGGGCTTTCAGTCTCTGCCCACCGCGCGCGCTGATTATCGAACAGGGTGTCCAATTACACGGCTGGCTCACGGTCTTGTGGCTTCATTCTTGCCACGACTAGTTTCCGCTTTGGACTCGCCGAATCGACTTTTCCACTGGGCGGACGGCGCGCTGCCGATGCGCGCGCAGCTGGTGGCAACGCCAGCAGAGCGCCGCTCCGCCGGCGAGACAGCATCATAATTGGTGTTCGTCTCCTGACACACCAACTTCATCAATAGACAGTTGTTCTTTGTGTGATCAATCGTCAGATCATCTTCAGACAACAGCCTCCCGCACATCGGAGAGTCGCTCTCACCACATGGCAGCCGATCTCTAAGCATGTCTTGTATAGTAGCTACAAATTGGCATTACTGCGCGAGCCTCCGCAGCTCACCAAGGTAGGCAACAATCAACTGGCTGCTTCTTCTGTTGTACGTGCTAGATGGAAATCGAGCCACAACAGCCATTGGTCTTGGTTTTTAATTTCAATTTTAATAATTTTATCCGAGTTCTTTCCTGGAGTGGCTTTGTGAACCAGGGTCCTATCGCTAAGTACGGCTTGTTGCGTTCACCCTGGACCCACCACCAGATCCATGAATTACAGTTCGACGGCAGAATTTTAACCGAAAGTTTAGAGTGCCGCCAAGGCACCGAAACGGCCACCCGGCAACTCGTCCCCGGCCTTATCGGGCCACCCGCCAACTGACCCTCCCAACCGGGTGCTAAATGCGAGCGCGCGAAGCGACTCGAACCCTTTGCTGCCAGGACAGGGGAGACCAGAGCAGGCCAACGCTCTAACAAGCTGCGCTGCTGGTTGCAAACGTTTACCCAACATACAAAGTGTATCCTCAAAACGTGTGTCCTTGACCTTGCCATCAGGCCCTTACCGAGAGCCTGTCTCCTTATCACTTGCGACGGGTAGTGCGGAGGGTTCTGTCCATCCTCGGTGGCACCATCTGCGCCAAATAAAAAAATATCTCCGGTGTGAATGCGGAGAATGTAGGGACATTCCTCCGGCAGCCCAGATATGTCGTGGTGTAATCACTCTGCCTATTTCCTCTTGTGCCGTGCCACGCAGAATTATTCAAAGTTATCATGGTCTCCTGTTGTAATTACTGAGCCTCACACTGGCAAAGCGGTGCGTGCTACTCGGCTAGCTCGCGTGCACTGTTGTCCGGCGGCTCGGCACCCCCGACCTCGCGGTCACTGTTCCCCAGGCTGCGGCTCGCGTCTGGTGATGCACATTCAGAGGTGCACATTTATCGCAACCTCTTGCCAGGGCTTCAGGACCAATGTTTTCTTTGGATCTTCAACGCCACAAAAGTGTCAGATCTTCATCGGAGTGTATCAGCATGGGGTGACCCAGACAAGTAAAAAATA